>CM042539.1:8263754-8863754 GCA_023630585.1 Cranoglanis bouderius
CGATCGTCTTTATTAGCTGTTCTAGGCCTGTCAGAATTATAGCTGATGATTGCTTATCATACAAATAATTGCAGTTAACAATTTTAAAGATCTTATGTAATATAAGCATAACAACAATGTAATAATACACATACACACACAAAAAGTGAATTTCTGTCTGACTTTTTAAAAAGACTGTAAACAACTGCAATAGGAAGACAGCACAAACACCTTAATAATGCAAAAATATACAAATTTTACAGAAATGTGCTCATTCCAAAATGTTATCATTTCTATACAGTACAATATATACAAATTATTTTATATACAATTATATGTAATTATTCGATGTCCAAATAGTTTGATGTTTTCTTATTTGCATGTATTGTGTGCGTATGTAGCCAAGCTAGGATGATTTTGGTTAGGTTAATTTAGAATGTGATTTTAAATGTCTGTAACCATGTTTTACCTGTAATATTTTTATAAGTCCACTGAATTTGGTATGTAGTTAATCGTCTCTTGATGCTCTGATTGATTATGCATATCATATTACAATGGGATACATTATTTCATGCTTTTTCTTAATCGCATATATAATACAGTTTAAACCGGCTCCTCCCAGGACATGCAAATTCAGGTCTGAGACCAGACAAAGAGAGTTCATCCCACCAATAAATCCAACTTCCTGATTGGCCAAAAGCCCAGAGAGGCGTGTGCGTTGGTGTTGTCTTTAAAAACAATGACATGCATTGCTCTTCAGCTTCTCCCAACACTCTTCCAGCTTTTACCGTTTCCGGCACCCCTTGCCTTCGGTGTACCGGCCCGTGCTCCGCCTTTGTCTCTCCCGGACAAAAGATGCAACCGCCTCACGGCCCACGCCTTTTCAAACAACGAACCATCGAACCCAACGCGAACTCCTACTGGACCGCGTGCAAAACTTTGAAACCGACAACACCTAAGCCATGCAAGTATAGTTTAATGGATCTATATATATGCGTTAAGATTGTACCCCTGTTTACAGGAGATTCAAGTCCGTTGCTGGTTTTGAAAAAGGCTAATTGTTTGTGTTTTTGTCCGCCATTCCCTTCTATTTCATTACTTTCTTTCTATACTTTCTCTTTTCTTGTATATAGACGTACATATGTATTGTTTGCTTAGAGTTAGTTGTGTGTATCCATAGTTACACTTAGTTATTAAAATCTATTATCACCACGCTTGATTGTCTCTGTTTTGGTCACGTGATAAGCCCTTGTACACTGCGAGTTCCGCTACGTGCTCTATTTTAATAACAAAACAGAGAATCCTTCCTGGCCAGGAGGATAAACTCCCTCTTTAGAGTTCATAATTCTAAAACTAGACTACAACTAATCCTAAAAGCTGATCTAGACCACATATATAGTCATAATTAATTATAATCCGTTGTAGTTAATTATCTATATGTATATGTGCACATACATTAATTCCCTTTCATGGCTGATGTATATTTATAACTGGTCATAACACGCATTGATTAGATATATAGACATATTTCACGCCATTTGAGCTAATTTGTTACATAAATTGGTGGAGAATACATTTAAACGTGTTAAACATCTTTTAATGCGTTACATAAATTGGTGGAGAATATATTTTAAACGTTCCAGACTCATCTGATTCGCTACACAGGCCAGGACTCTGTACAACAATAATGATTATGAACCTCTTTCGTGCCAGCTGCTCCATTCTCCTCTTCTCCTGCATCTCTCTGCGCAGGCGCACCACTTCCTGCTGCAAAAGCTCCTCCTGTCTCTGAGCTTCCTGTTTCCTCCTCCTCTGCTCCTTGCACTCCAGCCGCTTAGCCTCCTCCAGCGCCTCCCTCCGAGCCTCCTGCTCCCTGCGCTGCCTCTCCCGCTCTGCGTCCCTCTGCGTGCGCCGCTCCTTCACCTGCTTGTGTCGTATCTCCATAGTAACATTCGGGTCACGGCCTCTCTTCTTCTCATCGTCCGCATCCAGCCGGAGCCCCTGTGCCGTCTCACAGTCCATCACGTCTGTCTCCATCAAATCCTGGAGGAGGTGGTGCACCTCAAAGCTCTCATCTTCAGGCACAAGTTGGGAATACATATCTAAAAAGAAAAAAAAAAACAAAAAACAGATGTGGGAAAATAATCAAATGTGATCTGTTAATATTAAGTTTTCTTTTGTTATATCACTAAAATCTGTACCATTAAAGTTTTTGTAGTTCAGGTTTGCAGGTTGCCCTCTTCTAGTCCGCTCTTCCTCTTCATCTTCCTCTTCGTTGTCCATTTCAAGCTCTAGGCGCAGCTTCTTGTTCATCCAATCGCTAAGAATAGTCTGGGCTGTGGGATACAAAACAGAAGAGTCCAAATAAATCAGTCAAAACACTTAATAAAGACATTTTGTAGCTAGTCATATACTGTACATCCAGCTGCATCAGGGTGATCAGGATTTATTTTGTAATAATAAGCATCTGGATGTACATTATCCTGCTTTTTACATGGATTCTTGCTAAAGGAATCATTAATCTGTCACGCAACATTTATTTGGAATGATTTAATTACAGGTTATAAGCTTTCACTAATAAATATCCAATAGACCTACACAGAAACATATTAGAATATTTAACATGTATGTGATATCATAAACTACCATTAAATTATATGTTATAAATTCTATATCAATAATATAGATTGAAAACAAAAACCCTCTCAAAGTTAAACCATTGCCTCCAACATGAACTAGAATCAAATAAAAGACAGATATGAATTCATTAATTTCATTAATTCATCTTCAGGTAGCACACTGGGTGTGAGATGGGAATCCACCCTTAATCCACCCAGTCCATCGCAAGGCTCCATGCACACACTCATTCACACCTGGTCGCAATTTATTGTAGCCAGTTCATCTAACGACATGTTTTTTGGAGGAGGAAGGAAACCAGAGAACCTGGAGGAAACCCATGGGAAAACCACTCATACAGTAACCTCAGCTAAGACTCAAACCGGGGTTAGCGGTGAAGCAGCAATTGAAATAAAATAAAAGGTAGGCATATATACAAAATATATACAAACATTTTTATTTTACCTTACATTTCTGAAGAGAAAATAACCCACATCATTTTGCTATTATAAATAAGACTAAGATTTAATGTTTTAAATGTTTGTTAGAAAAAAAAAACTTTCCATATAACTAAAATTACTAAACATAAAACAATGACTAAGATTAGTGGGTGCGAATGGACCTTCGGTGTATGCGTCATCATGGTCCTGGAGCTGATCCATGCTTTGCAGGGTTACAGCGTGGCTCGGTTTACCAGCATGTGGTTTCTGTGATGAAAACACTTCAGATACAGCGAACTCCGACGCCATCTCGACCTTCTGCGAAGAGTGGAAATGACCAGATCTGTCATTCTGTGGATATATATATATTAACACGTGCAAACTGTCACACTAACCTTTATCCACGTGTTTATATCCCCATCAGTCACATGCACCTGCAAAAATAGTTTGGGATTATAAATACACTGCTTTGTAGTCATGTCTAGAAATGAATGGGGTGAGCCTGGGTGGTGTTTATCTTCTCTGATATGAGAAGTCTCATTTTTTCTCTCCTTCATAATATCTTGTTTAATATCTCTGTCTGGTAATGGATCTGTCTAATCTCAGAGAGACGTGATACAGTATGAACCCCACCACATGCCTCTTAAAATCGATTTTTACAGGATTAAGCAGGCTGGAACGTCTATCTGGATGAACACATCCGGCTGGATTTTACTCCACAGGAAGTTGCTGGAACAGGATCAGGTGGGGTTTGTATTACAGGCTGATTAGGAGATCAAGCAAATGTCAGAAGCACTTCTACAGACACCGAGAACTCGAGGTTCAACACGTTTATATGTGATGCAGACTAAAAAACTTGCCTTGGTTTTTGCTTGGGTTCCAGGTTTTGAAAATCTTTTCCATCGAAACATATCAGGCCGGTGTGATGGATGTGCCATTTTTAAGTCATATAGTTCAGCTGATATACAAATAGACGGAATTTAGCTACTTAATACACAGAGTAAAAGTAAACATTATACTTAAACGAAATAAAAAGGTCGTGTAAAACATTAATCCGGGTGGCATAAGTTTTTTTTTTTTAAACTTTTTTTATTCCATGTCCTGAATCGATTTAACAACCTCCTTACAGCGCCTAATCCATCAAACAGCGCGAGTCGTTTCGTGCCCGAGTGAATCATGGGAAATGTAGTAAGAAAACTAAATTGTGCTTCGTTTGTACATGGATATGTTCTTGCATAAAACTACAAATCCCGCTAATCCTGACTAAGCATCTCTTTCGTAACCATGGCAACGGTTTTCCGGACTTTTTTCACCAGAGCTTTTTAAAAACACGACTTATATTCCTTTATTTTCCTGTTAGTTTCAACTATGTGGAGTTTTTCTTTCCCTATATCTTGTTTTGTATATACACACATATATATATATAAAACATAAATCTTAAATTAGCGGACCATGAAGAGGACGACTGAGCAGGTTTATGGTGACGTAACAAATGTGCGACTCTACATCCGGGTTTGCTCATAACTGTGCGACTTGTAATATTTGTGTTCACGTGCCTTGCACAGTTCTGGTAAGCAGAGGATGTTCAAATGATCCTGTTTACAATAATTTGAATAAATATATAAATATATAAATTGTGTTACTATACTTTAGGAGCACTCGTAACTGTTGTAGTGTTCATGAATCTCCTTGTTAGCATTAGCTAGTTATCTGCAGCTAACGAGGTACCGGTACCTTCATAAATGTATTCGTGTAGCATCACATATTTGGTTTGAGGAATAAAATTAGGGTGTAAAAACATTTAAACTTAATCAGCTAACACTTTTTTCTCTCTGGATTATAAAACCAGTCAACCAGCAAGACCAAACCAGGCAACACTTCTGTTGGGACCACAACATTTATATAATAATAATAAATGAAATAATGAAATAAAATTGCATGAAGGAAATCTGCAAATAAAGCTCTCATTATATTGTTTGAAAACATTTACCTTTAAAGAATAAATAGCTTAATTTGTGTAAGAATTTAATGCAACCTTTTTTAAAGAAAAAAAAATAATTACAGTCCAAATGATTGGGTTTTGTGCATTAGGGATGTACAGATCCAATCTTCAATCCCAGGATCATAACCTAGTCTAAGAGTATCAGGATATTAATCTAATTATGCCAGTGGGGAAGAATGTCTTGCATTCTTAGTATTGTTCTCGTTATCATGCTAGAATAAGCAACTTGAACAAGTTTAAAAAAAAAAAAAAAAAAAAAAAGCAGTGAGGTAACTAGAGACAATGCCACTCCTGTATTACATTTAAATAATTCCTTTTCTAAAAGCCATTTTCCTTCATGAGTGTTATGTTTATTATTATTCAAATACTTAGATACTGTACTACCAGTTCATTGTTTATGCTATAAAATTGGAATTTTGAACCTTTTATGTATTAACTGTTGTCATTTTGCTTGACATCTCCTGTAGCTGCTCATTGATGTGCTTACTTAGTTAACCACTCTTGACTGCACTGGTGCCATGAAGCTGGAGTTGTCTAAGGTGGTGCGAGGTTGCCGTCTGGGGCTTTTGACCAGCATCGGGCAAACCTCGCAGCACTCCCTGGAACTTCCAGGCTGTCTCCTGTACACCCGCTGTGCCACTGTGCCCCATTTGACCCAGGACACGCTTCACACACTCACCAACCTGCCTGCAGTTACACAGGTCACACTGGAGAGCATGTGAGTATCTGCCGATCTGCTATTCTACTTGTACGTGTCTTTAGATCTGCACCTCAGATCTGGATCTCGTCATCACTTTTGAAATGTGCTTAGTGCTAAGATGCTTTTGTCTTTCAGCGCAGAGCACCAGGAAGTCCTGGAGGAGTTTAAACAAGGTGTAAGAAAGTTTGCAGGTTAGTAATGTTCTTGAATATCACACTGATGATTCGCTGTTGTAAATATGACCTGTATTTCAAAATTTGTGCGGCGGACAGTCTGGGAAAACCTTTCGGAATGTGGCTGAATTTTGGAGCCACAAATAGCAAATTGGCCAAAATTGGGGTTTTCTGCCTATAAGCTTTGAGAAACCATCAATATGTTTCACCGACACGATGGATTTTAATCTCATCCAAATCACTTTTCAAAACAATGTTATGCCTATGGTGTCAATATTAATGCTATTATTCAAAAGAACATATTAACTTTCTGCCAAATGTGCCTGTATCTCTGAGAGTACAAAGCCCATGAGGATGAAGGCTTTCAGAATTTCTAGTGACGGCCAATGAAACACAGTGAGCCCTGACACACCTGCTGCACAGACATGAGAAATGGAATTAAAGTTGCAGCAAGTCACCTGTGTGGGGAATTAAATGGAATAATAAATGACATTTTCCTAAATGCTGTCAAACACCTTTCACTTTATTTCTGCATCGTCAGTTGTCTTGTGGTCTGCTCAGAGTGATTTAGCTTTCATTCAAATACTTCATGTACACATCGAGAGCCAAACAGTTTGAATCCGTCATGCAAGTATACACTGGCATGATCGTAGTCACATTCATCGCCTGCACAGTTGGATTCATTTTCCTCTGTAAATTCATATGACTTAGGGTTCAGTTGAAACCAGTGAGCCCTTGTTTCTTTCCTTCTCCCTGAGCAAGCAGTGTTGGTGTAATGAACAACATTCCTGCTTTTATTTACTGCACAGTTTTCACAGCTGTTCATTTTGCTTTCACTATCCACTTCATATGTGTTGATAACAAAGTATGTAGTCATATTTAATTATTCCAGCAGGAAGCTGGATTTGCGGCTCGATTTCGTCAATAACTTGTGTGCTGCTCAGCAGAGTGCAAATCCCAGGGCCAATATATTCAGGGTTCATAAAGAAGTCTTAAAATGTGTGATTTCTAGTTATATGTTCAAGGTGAAAATTGCTGAATAAACGACTAGGGAGTGCTTTATGGTTCCTTTTTAAGCAGTCCCTCCAGGATTTTGCGATCGTAGAAATGAACGCAAAATCAAGCAAACTCTGCGATATTTGGAGGAACTTGCAATTTTTCAATATTATCGCAGATTTGGGCCATGTAATCACAACGCACATTCAGTCAAAGCCTTCTACGATTCACGTGCAGCGAACATGAGTACAGCTAAAAGGTCTCATTTACCAACAAACATCACTGCGAAGGAGCGTGAAAAACAATTTGGTGCAAAAGCATTTAACATTCAAGTGTCTTGGAAAGAAATAATTAAAATGACATACATTAGATAACTAGCAAGTGATGTTTAAGCATAGTGTTCGGCAAAATTATAACTAAATAATATACTACATTGTACTTAGAATGGTCTGAGGTTTTACCTAAAAGTTGATGAAAGGGCTTGAAATGAAATGTCCTTTATTATGAAAATCAACTATTTTTCTGTTTTTGCGGAAGTGTGCTGTACATAGTGTGATATTTTTTTGTGCACAGCAGTAATAAAAACTATTTTTACACATTCACAATTACTGACTATGTACAGAGGATATACAAAGTCTACACAGCCCTTGTCAGATCTTTTTCCACCTTTTAATGTGAGATAGCAACCAACAGTTTTAAGGGGGGGACTTACATTAATAATAAAACACCCCTTGTGCATTCACCTTTTTGTGCTTGTAATACAGCAGTCAGCCTTTTGGGGTAAGAGTCGGCACATATCTTCTGTGCACAGCCCTCTTCAAGTAATTCCACAGGATATTGATTGGATTAAGATCTGGGCTCTGAGTGTGCCATTTCAAAACGTTGGTAATCATCATCATCGTCATCTTCTGAAGCCATTCCTTTATTGACTTGGATGTGTGCTTTGGGTCATTATCCTGCTGGAATGTGAGATTTTTTTAATCTTCAGCTGTCTAACAGAGGCATGCTGGTTTCTGTCAAAATAGATTGGTATTCAGAACTACCCATGATTCCCTCCATGTTGACTAGAGCACCAGTTCCAGCTGAATAGAAGCATCCCCATTGCATGATACTGCCGTCACCATGCTTCACTGTGGGTATGGTGTTCTTTGGGTAATAAGCTGTCTTGTTTTTGCACCATACATATTTTTGAGTTATGCCCAAAAAGTTCTACCTTGGTTTCATCAGACCATTTACCACATGGTTTGGGTTTTTGTTTTTTTTTTGTTTTGTTTGTTTGTGAGAAAGGACTTCCGTCTAGTAACCCTACCCCATAGCACAGACAGGTGAAGAATATGAGAGAAGAATATGAGAGATTGTCACATGCAGGGGATGATCAGTACTTTGCAGATATTCCAGCATCTCCTTAATTTTGCTGTAGGTCTCTTGGCAGGCTCCCTCATCAATTTTCATCTTGTCTTTTTGTCAATTTTGGAGGGACTTGGTGATGTCACTGGTTCCCCATTTTCTCCATTTGTTGATGATGGCCTTCAGATGTTAGTACATCTAATATTATGGAAATTCTTTTTGTACTGCTTTCCTGATTATTCTATGGCTTCAGCAGTTAGAAAATGAGTTGGAATGTGATTGGTTCATTCTAAGTAGAGTCACATGCCCCATTATAAAAGGGTGTGCACAAAACACGGTGTTTTTCCCCCATATTTGTTTTTCACGTGAATTTTGTTGGTTGCAATATCACATTAAAGGTGGAATCTGACATGATTTTACTTTTTTACATCACAAAAACCTACAATTTTAACAGGGGTGTGTAGACTTTTGATATACCCTGTACGGCACACAAGAGATTTATAAAGGTCAATATATCTAAGGTCATACAAGCAAGTGAAAAACTTTGTATTTAAATGTGCAAAACTGAGTCGAGATTTCAGCGACAGTTTTCATGAATATATAAACCCAAATAAGTTATTTATTAATAGGTGTGCTTGTTTTCATGCTTCTCTTACCACACATCAGAAATCAGATATCACTTCTTGTTGCGCTTGAAAATTACATAACTCGCTTTTTCCAGGCCTACATGCTTCAACCAATCGTACACTTGCATACAAGATGGAGTAACGTGTTGCTCCGCGTACCAGTTGTAACCCAACGCCAGTGTCTAAGCTGCAGCGAGGTCTCTCCGAGTCAACATGACGAGTGAAAAGACCCTGGAGAAATTAGTCATTGTTGCCACAACGTGGCAAATCAATCCTTCATTTGTTCCTCAGAGGTGTTTTAAAGAACAGCATGGTTCCTTTTACGGCAGTTTTGAGAAAACCGGTTTACCTCCTGGTTTTATACCATTAAATAACAAATGAGTATTTTTCTTCTTGGATTTGAAACAGCAACAGGTTATAAAAGACTGATTTCAAAGATGACTGCTTGTATTGAGATGGAAAGTGTCTTGTTTTATTGAGTAGGCAATCAGGAAGCTAATGAATAATAATGAACACTGGGGTTTGCTTTATGAATGTTAATGATTACTGGGTGGTTTCAGAGAAAATTGTCTAAGTTGATGAGGCAGAAAAAGCACTTTTATTAAACAAAATTTTTTTTAATGTAAAGATTGGCATGGTTTTCAAAGCAAATATCACATTACCTAAAAATGCCTAAAAATAGCCATTCTGAAATTGTTGGTTTGGTGAAATTCTTTAACATAAACAGAGTTTAGATTAATGCTAAAGACTTCACTAAAGAGATTTAAAAAAAAAAAAAAATATATATATATATATTATTTGTTTGGTTTTTTGTTTTGGTCCCTTGCTCATAATGAAGCCATCTTTCCGATTCGCATAGTTGCCAGCCTCCGACCACTAATTAATTGAAAGCCAGAAAAGACTGCATCCCAGGCAGCTGAACTACATTTAAGTAGTTAAGTAGATAAGCTGGCATAAGACTGAAGATTCTAATTCTGGATATGATTCTTTATTTAATCAGGTCTACACGACACGCTGCTCTTCTGCACCCTCCATGACCCTGCCACAACCCATCCCGCTGGCCACGTCACCAACAAGGTCACTGCGCGTGCCATTAAAGTGGAACTCGGTCATTTCAGTTTTGATTAGTTTGAGTTATAACAATGGGAAACTTTTATGTTCCATTCAATTTCAATGCCAAACCATTCGTTTATGAGTGTGTGTGTGTGTGTGTGTGTGTGGTTTTGCAGACAGTGTCTGTATGGGGCAGCGGAGGAAGAATAGAGCTGTCAGTGGCCAAGTTTATGGCCATGCAGGCAGCTATCCGGCCAGACTGCTATGAGAGCATGGCAGATGGAGAGACATGGCAGACGAACACATCGCGGAAGAGGGTGCGTAAAGCAGTGGAGCGCACTCTCTCGCATCTGGACGAGTGTCTCGAATTGCACCACAAAACGCAGGTACAGTACACAGTGTCAGCTCAGTCCAGTAATTCACAGATGTTTTAAAGACTCGTTTTTCTATCACACTCATGCACGGCAACAAATTGCCTCTGTCCACTGTAAATGATTTTTTTTTTGAGCAACATTTTTGCTTGCAGCACAGTGTTAATGAGTTTAAATTGGTTTAATTAACACAACCAGAATTAGTTGCTGAACTCTGGGCTCTTTATTGCTCCGGGCAACATTCTTGCACTGCATTTCATTTCCTGATCAAGGCAGCATTTCCTTTATTAATTATGTAATCTTGTATATATTATTGCATAGCATTTAGTGCCAATTTTAACTGAAAAAATCTACCCTTTGTCTTAAATTTTGCAGTACCTGTCATAAAAATACTTATTTTTAAAAGCCATTGCAAGCTGGATTTGACACATGACCTTACTAAAGGGTTAGTAGATATCAGGCATACAAAACCTCTAATAGATTTGAACGCAGGTTTGAGTTCACTTATCCTTAAAGACATTTTGCCACCTAATTTTGAAGTTGTCGTGGTGGCAGATAACATCTTTAGGTGAAGGTTATGGTGCTTTTAAAATTAAAATGTACAGTTGTCAACCTTAAAGGGAAAGCATTTTTAAAAATGTATATATATATATATATATATATATATATATATATATATATATATATATATATATATATATATATATATATACGTTACAGAAGAGGTGGAGGGAGAATATATATATATATATATATATATATATATATATATATATATATGTGTGTGTGTGTATATGTATATATGTGTATATATGTATGTGTGTGTGTGTGTGTGTGTGTGTGTGTGTGTGTATATATATATATATATATATATATATATAAAAATAAATATACACACACATATATATATATATATATATATATAATGTATATGTATATGTGTGTGTGATGTACCTGTATTGAGAAAGGAATGTAAATCCTGTTTACTTCCTTATTTACTCCCTTAACTCACCCATCATGGAAGTCTAGGGGAAGTTGTTGCTAAACATTTAAAATTCCCATCTATATGGCAGAAATAGAAACTCTAACGTTTACACTTGAACAATAACACGAGAGAAAGTCTTACCAAAGATGTTCTTATGGAATTTCATTGAACTTTCCAACTTAAATTCTAGTTACCGATATTTTCGAGAAGGTTTCATCGTATCCAGGCCTCATCCGAAAAAGTAGTTTGTTTTCTTTATAGATGGGATACAGATACAGATTTAGGCTTTAATTCACCCGTATTGATACCTTTGACCGAAGAATTAAAAAAAGTGTTCTGCAAAAATACACATTTTCACATCCCTTAGACTACCTATATACATCACATTTGGTAAATGAAGATTATTATGTTGAAAGTAGGCTGGTGTATTCCTTTAATCCGTAAGGGTTTTGGCAAATACAAGTCAAACGATTAAGCTATATACAAATTGATTGTTTGATGAACTTCAATTGATTCATGGTCAATTATGATGGCTTTTTGTGCATTGTTTTTCCAATAGGAACTGAAAGGGTCTGAGATATTCGGCGTGGTGGAGGGAGGTGACATCTTGGAGGAGAGGCTGAGGTCAGCACGCGAGACGGCCAAACGGCCTGTGGCTGGATTCGTCCTGGATGGCTTCCAGTCCACCTCCATGGAGCAGGAGCTCAGGGAGCAGCTGATCACAGCAGTGACTGCAGAGCTGCCTCAGGAAAAACCGAGGTATAACCCAGCCTAAAGCCTTGCTCTCATATCACATGGTTTGTGTGTTCGTGTTCCTCTCAGCGGGAGACTGAGTGCTTCTTGTGCTCTGTGCTTCTCATTGCCCATCACTGATTACATACCCTCAGACTCTCTGCGGAAACTTCAAATCTCTTCACTCCACAGGCCTCAAAGCTTCTATATGAGTGATGCAGAAGGAGGGAACAGAGTTTTAGGAACAAACTTTGTGCGTGTTCACACTGTTCTGATGATGAAATGCAGGACTTGGCCTCAGTCATAAGCAAACAGGTTATGGAGGGAGTTGGAATGAAAGAAGCTTATGAAGCTTTTTGAAATATCTAGTACCAAAGCTGGGTGATAATTGGATTCTTTACTTATACCAAAATGTAGTTTACTGTATCTGCGTATTCATTATAAGAGCAGAAACGATTGTGGTGAGGAAAGCAAAGCAACAAACAGCAAAGCAGAAAAAACATAATACTGTTCTTGGAAATGAAATTTTACTGACTCGTCAGCTGATGTTTACTATATATACACACTATATACTGTCACATACACATTATTAAGGTGTTTCTCTAAACTATTTATTACATGTAAATCACTCCCATCAAAAATGAAATGCTTGATCGTAGAATCAAGGTTATCAGTCACAAGGGCTTTGTATTGAATTTTTTTTTTTTTTTGTGTGGTGAAGCAGATAAAGTGACCAAGAAAGCCAAACCTATGTATTTGATGATACTGTTCTTGTTGACAGTCTGATGGCAGCCTTCACCTGAAAAGGAGCTGTTACTAATACAACACTAATACATCAGCATCACAGTCACTGTGTGCTTCTGACCACAATTTCCAACCCTTACTGATGTCTTTTTCACAACTCTAAACACAGATGTCACTTTTAATCACTGTTCCTATTGAAACGCGAGCCAGTCGTGCAGTTTTTGCATTGAAGCTCCTGCTTTCCGCTCCTCAGTAATGAGCCCTCTTTCACAGTCACTTAGATCTTTTTTTCCCTTGCCGTCTTGATCCAGGCCTTACATTGGCCACAGAGCATGGTAGGAAACTCATCTGAAAAGTATTAAAACGTCATCAAAAGTCCAATTGACCGAAGTTTAGTCGTTTCAGAAAGCTGCAGGGTCTTGTTAGCCAGACTTTTTCATTAAGCTGCATGATGCACACTACAGTACACAAAAACAGGAAAAGGCAAAATTGCAGCTTGTATTAATTCTTTGATTTCCCTCGGCTGAATGTGGAGTTGAGATTTATTTATTTTATTTGACTTTGCTCATTCTTGTAGGAAATTCAGTCCTCGGGGCTTTTAACTTCTGTAAACTTAAAGTTAAAAAGACTGTCTCACTTTGTTCCTCAGCTCTATGTTCTGAAGTATTTGTTTTGGGTGTGTGTCAGGTTGTTGAGAGGTGTGGGGCGTCCAGATGAGGTCATAGCTTGTGTGGAAGCTGGAGTGGATCTGTTTGAGGGCTTCTTCCCTTTTCAGGTGACGGAGAGAGGCTGCGCCCTCTGCTTCAACTACACCATCACACCTGACCCAGAGACTGCAGGTACATCTCCCCCTACAGGTGGGCTACTGTTTGCACTCCCCAGTCCACACTCAATCCTAGGCCATGCATTTTATTATTATTATTTATTTTTATTTTTTTTAAATAGAAATGTCAAGTAAATTATACGAGTGTTGGCAAGAGAAATGGTGCAGATGTTTCTTTCTCTTTTTTTTTTTTTTTTGCAAGATTTTCCCTGTTACTGGCATGTTGTTTTGATTATTTTCAGTGTAACTCTCATAGATATTTTATGGCAATGTTATTATCATGGCAAGATTGATTGATGGTAGATCCTGCCTTAAATTATTAAAATAACACATTTGTATAACCACCGCTTTCACTACTTTCTTGCATCCACCCAAAATGCATGAGCGCATCACACTCATCAGTTTATTTGTACAGATCACACTGTGATTGTATTTAGTATATTTCCTCATCTCCACTAAACCTAATTCCTGGCTCTGTGACTGGCTGGAGTTAGAGAGATATAGACGCAGTCTGTCCAAAGCAGGTTTATAGTAATAATAACAGCCAGATTAACGGATAAATGAGAACTGATTAACTTATCTATGTATCTCTGCTACTTCACGGCTGAACAATCAGAGAGGTTAATGAGTTCAATCTGACTAATAGACGAATGTCCTGCCATCACACCCGCCGGGCTATAAACTATTCACCTACTTGATTAACTCTGCAGGCTTAATCTGAGACTGTTGTCTCAGTTTGAGTTCATATATAAAAATACTGACATCTTTCCATGTGTGGAATTCATATTCATAAATGTTCACAATTTTCACTGCTAAAGCTAGCCAGCTAGCTAATGTGTCAGGGTTTTTTTTTTCAAGTAATAAGTTCAAGTAATATTTTTATTATTACTCCTAACATTTGCTACATGGCTAATATGAGCAAACCTGACAGGATTTATGAGCCATATTAATTAATGTTTATAATGCTGATTCCAGACAGCTAGCTAGCCTAACATGACCGCATTTCTGAGAAGGTTTTTAGTTGTAGTCATACATTTTTATAATATTTACTTCTGATATTATCTAGATATCATTGGCTAATATGTGGTAACCTGACAGAGAGGATTTTTTTTAGAGGATTTCTAAGAAATTCTTGTAAATGTTTCTTCTGCTTAATGTATATCTTCACTGCTAATGCTAGACGGCTAGCTAACATACGCTAACAAGGCAGGATTTCTGAGAAGATTTTGTAATCATAGCCATACATTTTTGTAACCCTTATTTCTATTATTAGATTTCTGTTATTGGCTAATATGAGCTAACTTGACAGGAGTCCTGAGAGGATTTTTAAGTTGTAATTACATCTAACATTAGCTAGTTAGCTAATAAGAGCTAACATGACATGATGTCTGAGAGGATTAATAAATTGTAGTCATACTTTTTTTCTTTATAAAACTCTAACGTCAGCGAGGTGGCTAATAAGAACTAAGCTGACATGATTTCTGAGAGGATTTTTAAGCCATATTTGTAAATATTTATAATATTCACTTTTTATGCAAGCCAGCTAACATAATCTAACATGACAGGATTTCTGAGAGGATGTTGTCAATGTCATACATTTTTGTAACCTTTACTTCTACGATTAGAATAATCGTAATTGAATACTATGAGCTAACCAGGCAGGATTTCTGTGTCGATGGTAATGGGTGACAGTGTGTCGATAATGGGGTGCCATGGTTTATTGTAATGTGGTCAGACTGCTAATTATGTATTAAACAGTCAGCAAACTCCTTTGACTCATGAGACTTGAGTACTGTGTAACTAATGTTTTGTGTATCTGTGAGTTAAAGCCACGACTGCTACTCTTGAGAATGGCTGAACTGTTCACTTACTTTATATGCGAATGTGAGGATCTGCTTGTATATCTCAGTAAAACAAAATAATTAAGTTGCAGCTGAGCCGACGTGTCTGATGTCGGTCTGAGCAGGACAGAGGTGCTAATTTATTCTGTAAGCCTTCTGACCACAAGTAGTCCATAACACAGATGTCTCTAAGGGGCAGAACATCTCACCCCCAGAGTAGCATAATTATACTCAGTGATGTGTAAAGAGGTGCTGTGTCAGGCGGAGTGAATTGATTACGAGCTATGAGAGTAATGAAAATCGGAGTGGTTGGCCATTCAGTGCTGCCCCTGGGATTTCTTTAGATTTCCTCCGAGCACATTAGCACGCTCTACAGGAGGGTTAAACCCCAGGTTGATCTTCACTGATGTACTACCATTTTAGGCTGCAGGACACGTTTTCATCTGAACTCATTACTTTTATATATTCCATCTTAGGCTCTATCTAAACTTTCTTCCTCATTTCTCAAATCCCTTGTGTTTTATGTAATTCTCTTACCATTCTCTTAGTCTGTATGTTTTTACACTCCTATTTTTGGAGGTAATAAAGCAGGGATGCTTGAGTTAGGCCTTTATCCTTCTCGAGTGGTTTTGTCTCTCTGGTGGCATTTGATTAAATATTAATGGCTGTGACTAAACAGCAGTTCTAGCTGTATGTACTTTTTATAGTTGAGTGTGTGCCTGTGCATCTGTTTGTCTGCCTGCCTGCCTGCGCGTGTGTGTGTGTGTGTGTGTGTGTGTGTGTGTGTGTGTGTGTGTGTGTGTGTGTGTGCGCATGCATGCATGCATGCATGTCTGATTGTTTCTGTGTCTATGCCTTCCTTTGTCTGTCTGTGTGAAAGCCTGCATTTGCATCTATTTGTCTGTGTGTGTTCACACTAGGATTCTAAAAGACACTAGTTTGGAAAAAAAAGCCGTCTGACATATTCACAATAATATTGGGTTGTGGAGGTTTTATATGAAGGAATCTTGAAGTTATTTTAAATCTCTTTATGTCTGTGTGCGTGCGTCTGTGTCTGTATGCGTGCGTGTGTGTGTGTGTGTGTGTGTGTGTGAGACAGTTTTGGAATCGAATGGAGAAGAGCCTGGTGTTGAAGTGCTGAAGGAAAATGGTGAAGGCAGCCCTGAAAATATGACCCGATTTGAAATGAACCTGAAGGACACGAGGTATATGAGGGATAATTGTCTTTTTTTAGTGTTCTCTCCTACTATCTTATTATGTCCACAAAGACCTCATTCTAGTAACAGTGACTCTCTAATCTGATCATCTTGATAAAAATGGTGGATGGGTGGAACCATTATTTCTTCTCATTCAGACCAAGCTTATTGGTCACTGTGCTGTTCAATTGTTGAGTGAGATCAGATTAATGGGTAAATAAAGAGGCTTTTGCAAGCCTCCTGTTCCTGAAGCACTCAGGCCTGCAATGCCATGTGAAGCACGTACACTAAAGGTACAAATTATTAAAGGAACGGTTGCATAGAAAATCAAATTTGCTCAATTTCCCTTTACCCTAGGGATAACTGATTAGCTGAGACACGCTTGGTATTTTGAGTTTGGTTTAATTAGCTAAGTAATGGAAGTCTGTCTCACAGCTAAATACAATTTCTCGATAAATACACACTTAGTTTGTATTATACTTACTACAAAATTGTGTAAAACAGCAGGAAGTGTCCCTACACACACACATGTAACTACAATATGTTATTATTTGCGTAATATCCAGGTTTCTGTTTTCGAGAGGATGACCGTAAGTCCTGCTGTGACCCGGGATTCACTGCGCCATCATACCACCCTTATTAAATATTCTTCAACTCTCCAGGGGCTCATATAATGACCCTGACTTGAACTAACAAAGTACTGAGACAATGTTCAAAATGAGGGTGGGATTTGGTTGGTTAATAAATTCATTAGGATCCATGTAAACGTAGCTATTCCACCTTGAGAAATTCAAAGCTGTGTTTTCCAGGTACCGGGATGATTTCCGCCCGCTGGTGGACGGGTGTGGCTGTTACTGCTGTAAGAACCATAAAAGAGCTTACGTCCATCATCTGCTGGTGACCAATGAGCTGCTGGCGGGGGTGTTACTGATGTTACACAACACAGCTCACTACCTGGGATTCTTCCATGCCCTGAGGGAAGCCGTGGCCATCGACCGGCTCCAGGACTTGAAGAGCAAAGTGTTACAGTGACCAATGTGGACTAGAGAACATGGAATAAATGCAGTCACAGAGGGTTGAGGGGGGACAAGAATATAGTGTTGAAATGCACATCAATTTGGCTGCTTTTTTTTTTTCCAGAAATCTGAAAAAGACAGCAATCGAACTTTGTAACATCATTCCTGTTAATGTAGTAATATTTTCACACAAGCTGGATATGAAGAAATTTATTCATCAATCATTCACAGGAGCATTTACACAGAAAATGTTGTATTCATGAAATTCCAGTTATTTCAAAACAAGTTTGTATCCTATGAGAGCTCCTGAGTTTGTGTACATTTATGTATGAGAAAACTCACTAACGTTGACCTTAATTAATCGGTTTTAAATTATATAAATGGCAATGAGTTACTGCAGCTTTATATATGCGTTAAGGCTGTCAAGTTTAAGTTTAATTGCTTAGTTATTTCAATTACACACACATTTTATGAAAATTTGTCTGTTGTTTTATATTAATGACAAAACAATTCTATAAATAACGACAAATAAGACTAGCCATTCAATTAGGACAAAATAATGGCACCCTATAAACAGAGGGCGCATTAGTATGTGTCTTTGGTAGCTGTCTCACTGCAGTGGCTGAGCCGCATTATTGGAAGATTTAGAGAACACGATCTTTAGGTAGGTAACTCTCACTATTTAGTTGCCATTTTGTTGTTTTCAGTGCTCTGAGCTTTGCCTTTTATAGAGTTTTGTGGGCATGGCTAAATGTGAATCAGCTGTGCTGCGAACACAATTTACGGCTGAATTTTTAGTTAATAAACCTGATTTATTATTTATTAATAATATTTGTATATTAATGAATCCTGGTATTCTAAATAAGGATAAGGATTTATAGATGTTTCTAAACAACTGTAGTAATTTATTGGGCATAAACATTAAACAGTTTATTATTATATAAAGATGGCAGTTATTTTTTCAGTTTGTCGGTCGTTCTTCTAAATGCATTTATTTTTAACTATTAAATAAACAATGGGTTCTAGGAGATTCCTGTTTGAAAAAGAACTCTGTTTAGGCGGTCAAGCATGAAAGCTCTTACGCATACAGCACTTACATTAGTTATCGCATGACACCTGTCTTGTGAATGGACGTGGCAGAGTTCTTTGTAGTTATTTGTGTGTGTGATCTAGATGGTCTCGGAGAAGGCATATTAGCTTCGTTTGATGTTTGTAGAGTCACATGATTAACATGACATTAATAGCTGTGTGTGTGTGTGTGTGTGTGTGTGTGTGTGTGTATACGTGTGACACACTTGTACAAAATGACAGCAGGCAGCGTTTGTATTTAAAAGGCACTGAGTGACTATCACAGCCTGATCTTTTCAGCCAATTAACTTGGCAGCGAGAGTCCAGGCCAGATCATTAAAAGTTTCGCTGTGCTGTGCTGGACGGATTTTTGCAGCCTACACACTTCCCAACTACACACTCTTCAAGCTTAATAATATGGAGAGGTGTAAAGATTTATTGATTTGTCGATACGGAAATAAGTCAGTATACCTCTATAATACATCAAAAGAGCAGTCTTTCCTGTGAAACTTGTCTTTTGCACAATAATTCATCCTGTGAAGCAGACCTGTGACAGTGGTATGTACATTTTAAAGTAAAGTAAGCTTTTTTTTGTGCGTGTGTCAATAATCCATTGTGAGGTTACATAATGAGTACTGGATTAACTGACAACTCAAAACCATCACTCTGCTTAACTCCAAAACTTCTAGAGAAGTCTTCCTACCCTCATGGATAACTGTACATGATGGGAAAGGGACATGGCTATTTGTCCTGGATGTGTAAAATTCTAGATGGTGTAGTCTTCTCACTGGTTTGCATAACCCAATGAATGAATGTAGTTTCTCCTGTTAGTCAAATTCTGTTTGCTATAATATTTAACTCCTATTCTGTTACTGCTCATAATGATCCCACACTGGTCCAATGTAACATTTTTAAATTGTAATTGTTAAATTGTAAAGTTGAGATCTTTAGGTGCAGCAATAGTGGTTATTTCTGTAATGTCTAAATCTGATCTTTGACAGGAATGCACAGATTGCATTCTCACTCAAATTTTTTTTTTTTCAGTCATGTGTTGCTGGATGGCTTGGTCTATAATTAGCAAGCTAATATTTTGATCGTGCTGTCATGTTAAATTATATTTCTGTTAAAGCTTCCTCAAATTCTTCTTGCTTATGACAAGCCATGCATCGGTATTTAATCAAGGCCTGTGCTGTCATGAATTTAAAAATGTGCCAAGTTAAGTATCTGGATGAAATATAAGACAGAAATCTTCTCCCTGGTTGCTCATGGGTAAATTCAAGATGTCTCAATATCGTCTACTGGGAAAACGCTGCAAAGTCTTGATTCAAACTAGAGGTAAACAACATATCCAGGTTACCTTGTCTACTGTTCTACTTACCTTCACCCCATTATTTTGTGTTTTTTCCCCCAGAGGCTTGTGAGGGCAGAGTTGAAGTAAAGGTTAGTGATATCGGCTGCTGTGCGCCCAATAGGCCAAAGAGGGGGTGTGACCTTCTCTGAAATCAGCCATCATGTGCTATCTTTTAACTTCAAATTGATTTCACTTACATCCTGCTAGTGGTGATGAATGGAGCTTGGACTCTGTTTAAGTCTGGAAAGTTAAGTAAAGTCAGTGTAATGGAGCATGACTTTGTAGGTGACTTTGTACTGTGTCATAAATCATAGTGGTGCATAAAATCAACAGCTAGGAAAAAGTCAAAAGTCTTGAAAGTTCCCCATTTGGGACTTTTTGGCTGTGCCTAGTGAGTTGTGCTGTAAAGAACCACCTTTTTATTCACCTTACTGTGTCCAAAAAAAAAAAAACCTGCCTTACCTTGTCATGAATTCCAACATCATGTGTTTTGAGTAAAGTGCTTACCAAAAAAATTTAGAATTTAAAAGTTTTTCTATTTTTTTCTGTCATTCACAGTTATATTTAAAACATGGAATATAATTGGTCAAATTTTACATTTATGCTTAGGATCAATGATTTCTAAGGTGGTCCTTAAAGAAATCCTCAATGAAAAGGAGACTCTCATAGAACTTTTCAGGGTTCCACTGGATGGACAAGATGTAGAACACCTAAACATTGTTGATTTTTAATGTGTATACATACGATTCTTAATAAGAAAATAAAGGTCCTTTTATATTTATATGAAGGTTTGCTTATGTATAACATACATACACTAATAGAAAAAAAAAAGTGTCATGGGTTCTTTGAAAAGTTAGGTTGACACTGTAATTTTTGTTTTTTTTATGGGTTCTTTCCCTATGGTGAAGCTTGGTGGTGGCAGCATCATACTGTGGCTGTTTTTCAGCAGCAGGGATTTGTCAGGGTTGGAGGCTTGTCAGAATCGATGGAAACCTCTACAGATCAAAGTACAGCAACACCCTTGAGGAAAACCTGCTACAGAGCACTCAAAATCTCAAATTGGAATGTCCAATGTGGAAATGATTGCCTTTAGGACAGGTCTGTGAACGTCCTGGAGTGGCCCAGACAGAACCTGGCCTTAAACTTGATTCATTATCTCTGGAGAAACCTGAAAATAGCAGTATAGTGACTCAATCATAGAGACTGAAGGGTTCTGCAGAGAGAAATGGATGAAGAACTGTGAATCCCAGAAGCAAACCCAAGAAGAACTGCCAAGGCGCTTTAACAAACTACTGAGTAATGAGTCTGGATACTTAAAACATCATGAATCAATTTTTATAAGTGAAACGTATAAAATAAAATAAAAAAACCAGCATAAATAATTCATTAAAAAAAAGTATTAAAAAAAAAAAAGTATTAAAAAAAAATATAAACATCCCAAAACAAAGTGAAGGGGTCTGAATACCTTCTAAATGCACTGTATTTAAAATCACTGCCAAAGAAAATTGCTATAATGTTTTTAAAAATGAAATGTGATATAGACAGATAGATGGATAGATAGATAGATAGATTGGTCCTGCCTGCAGTAGCTCTTTATCACTTAGTGTTGTAGAACCGCAGCGTCTTGATCTGGGTGTTCAGCAAAATATTCTGCCATGTGTGACTGGAGGCATTCTTGACTACAATTCTGTTTGGAAATGAAAAACTGGACCTTCATTGGGACTTTATTTCCTGTGGCTGCACTGACCTGCTCATCAAAGTGGAGATAAATGCGAACAGCTTCAGAGTTATATAATCTCCTCAAGGACCCTCATTTGTTAAATCCAAATGAAAAAACAACATTTGCAGGATTTAATACACATGAGGTGACTCAGTGCCAGCAGCTTTATCCCTTCTAGCCTGAGGAACTCATACTTATCTCAACAGAGTTTGAAACTCAGCGACTGAGCTGCAGACGAGAGGAACTTTGGATGAACCCGTGTATCATCCCTTAAAGGCGGGAAATCTGTAATGGCAGCACCGCGGATGTATAATGGGATGATTTTCCAATATGGTCGGAATAAAAATATATAAGTCCACTTCCTTCAGCCACCTCATCTCCTTCAATCTGCCACTGAAGTGGTCAGAAGCAAATGCTAGGAAAGTGTGTGTAGCCTGGAAATGAAAGCGTAATGTTGAAGTCGCATAAAATGAGAATGAGAGTCCAGGCCTGTGGTATTATGGGTATGAGTTTATCAAATAGAATCAAAATGGTGTCAAATTTGCCTCTTGGTTCAATGTGATGTTTAGGACAGGACGGTTTTTGTGGAATGTATTCATGAAAGCTCAACGATCACTAAGAGGTTGAAGATTTATTGGTCTATAAGCAAGAAGAAGTGCAGGTCCTGATTTGACCTTTCGGCTGTGAGCAACTTAAATGCTTTTGATATGGCTAAGGTATTGGTATGCTGAGCTGTAACAGGGCTAGATGGTGCGGTGATTGAAATCCAGTGCAGTAAGTGAGTGTGTGAACAAGATCTTGACTGCCCGTCGTCTCGCACCACCTTTCCCATTACCCTGACTGATGAGGAGGGGAGCCTCATCAAACATGTATGAGTGTCTCAGAAAGAGTGTGTGTAGATTCCGGAGGGATGTACGGCACAGCTGTGTGAATCCCCAACCAGCCTGAGTGTGTGTGTGTTTAGAGAATACACTGATTGGATTGCTTGTCTTGATTGGATATTGGATACACTGTGTGTCAAAAGCAGGACATTTGTATGTGTGTGTGTGTGTGTGTGTGTGTGTGTGTGTGTGTGTGTGTGTGTGTGTGTGTGGAGAAAAGGACTTATAGTACACTCATTCTGGTTAACACAAAGACCTGAGCACACCAATTACACTTTGTTTGACATCTTCAGAGCCATTCTTCCTTCATATTCACAACATGAACAGGTTTCAGAGGGTCATGTCGTGAATTATTTTCATCTCCCATCTCAAACTGTAATCATTCGTGTAATCTAAAGAATTTGAGTCAATGAACCACTATCTATTCAGTCCACACACTTAGAAAAAAGGTTAAATCTAACAAAGAACATTAGAGCAATAATAAGTATTCAACATGTTCTGTAACATTCCTGCTATGTTCTAAAAGCATCTTGTCTGCGTCACAACGTAATCGAATTCCCAGTTGCACATAAAACTATGTTAACTGTGCTAATGTGCCTAGAAAGTAAAATGCTGTAGCAAGGAATGATTTTAGGATTGGTTATCCAAAAAGTTCCTCAAGCATTTAGATGTTCTGATAACCTAACATTGTTAACCAAATCCCTCTACCGAAATGTGTTTTCTTGAGAGTACAATATTCTATGATTGAGTCTGACTCTCCGTCTGATCTTTTTGTTTAGGGCAATTTATTTATTTATTTATTTATTTATTTATTTATTAAAGAAAAGTAATTACTCTGATTCATGTTCTTCTCGGATCTTATGGATTTTAACCCTTCTATGAGAAGTACAGTGCATTCAGAACCCTTCATTATTTTCACATTTTGTTATGTTGCAGCCTTATACTAAAATGCTTTAAATTATTATTATTATTATTATTATTATTAGTAGTAGTAGTAGTAGTATTTTTACATCAATCTACATTCCATACCCCATAATGACAAAGCAAAAACCAAATGTTGTGCTAACTTTGCAAATTTATTAAAAATAAAAAAAAATGAAATATAACATTGACATGTACATAAGTATTCCGACCCCTAACTTAATACTTAGTTGAAGCACCTTTGGCAGCAATTACAGCCTCTAGTATTTTTGGGTATTATATGACTAGCTTTGCACACCATGATTTGGGGATTTTCTGTCACTGTTCTCTGCAGATCCTCTCAAGCTCTGTCTTGTTGGATGGGGACTGGCGGTGGACAGCCATCCATTTTCAGGAATCTCCAGAGATGTTCAATTGGGGTCAAGTCCGGGCTCTGGCTGGGCCACTCTTGCATTGTCTTGGCTGTGTGCTTAGGGTCATTGTTCTGATGGAAGGTGAACCTTCTGTCCAGTCTTGGGTCCTGAGTGGTCTGGAATGGATTTTCATTAAGGATATCTCTGTATTTTGCTGCATTCATCTTTCCTTCTACCCTGACCAATGCCCCAGTCCCTGCCTGCCGCTGGTGATACCACCACCATGCTTCACTATTGGGGTGGTATTGCGCAGTGGGGCAGCTCTAGTAAGAGTCCTGGTTGTTCCAAGCTTCTTTCATTTAAGAATTATGGAGGCCACTGTGTAGCCTTCCCCAGAACTGTGCCTCAGCACAATCCTGTGTCTGAGCTCTGCAGGCAGTTCCTTTGACCTCATGTCATAGCTTTTGCTCTGATATGCATTTCAATTGAATTTGCCACAGGTGGACTCTAATCAAACTGTAGAAACATCTCAAAGATGATCCAGAGAAATGAGATGCACCTGAGCTAAATTTCAAGTGTCATAGGGTCTGATTACTTATGTCAATGTGATATTTCAGTTTTTTCTTTTTAATAAATTTGCAAAGTTATCACAAATCTGTTTTTTGCTTTGTCATTATGAGGTATGGAGTGTAGATTGATGTAAAAAAAAAAAAAAGAAAAAAAAAGGTAAAGCATTTTGGCTTAAGGTGCTTCAAAATGTGAAAAAATTAAGGGGTCTGAATACTTTCTGAATGCACTGTACCTTCACGAAAACCTTCATATTTTCACAACTAGTTGAAAATATCACAATGTGACCTTGTGATGGGTTTTCCTAGGCCACACTTTTCCCCCAAGACTTATAATGAACCTATCCATTACTTCTTACGTGAATAATGCGGATGGTCCGGCATCTTATCCAGGGTGTATCCCTGCCTTGTGCCAAGTATTCCCGGGAGAGGCATCAGCTACGTGGTGATTCTGACCAATCCTTACTCCAGATATCCAGCTGTTTTAACTTGCTCCATCATGAAGCCTTAATTAAGTCTTAATTATTTTTTTCCCTAGATGGTTTATGGAACAGCATTGCTTTGTTTCATTTGATTTACTCTATTATTATTTATCTGCTTTCACATCACTGAATGTAGAATCTCTAATTGTAAAGGAGAACTTATTATTCTTAAATACGGAATTTATTGTTAGTAAATAATTTGTTCGTGATTTGTAAAAATGTCATATACAATAAACTACCAAATTTTTCTTTTGTTATAGAGTCAATGACAGTTTAATACCTAGGATCTAAAAGGTCATTCTTATCTGAATTAATGCTAAATTAATGTCCACCAGTTGGTCCAAATCAGTATGTTAACACAGTGTGTCAGTATGATTTGTTATAGATTAATAAATGAATTAAACTTTTTCATCCATGAAGTCCACTTTCACTGTTTATGGTTCGATCAAGTTGGTTCTTTTCAAGCTTCTGGCCTCCATTACACACAATCCACCAGCTAAGAAAGCAATTACAGTGGATTAATGCAGCTTTTCCTTAACGTTAAGAAATTCCATTACCTACAATCTGCTGGAGCAGGAGAGAGAGAGAGGCTGAAATTATGGTCGACTTGGGTGCCCGAATGAGCAGTGATGAGTGATAGACAGGCTACACTGGAGTATGTCTGAGTGTGTGTCAGTGATGTGGAAAACTTTTGGTTGAGAAAGAGAATGAGAAAGTGAGAATGTAGGGTTTAGTGTTTGCTGAGGTGATTTACAGTCCCCTCCTAAACCAATGTAAGGCCAATTCATTTGTTTTATCTGTAGACTGAATACAATTGGGTTTGAGATCAAAAGATGAATATGAGAAGAGAGTTTAGAATTTAAGTTATTGAAAGCAAGGGATATGCACCAAATATTAAGTGTTATTTACTTTAATTTACTTCAAGACTTATCTGTTTCTATACTTTTGCTTGCCTAAAAACTGAGTGGTCTGATACAAAAGGTTCTATGTTTTATGTTGTTTAACACGTCTAGATGTAAATAAAAAGAAATAAAAGCTGAAATCCTAAACTCTTGTCTCATATCCGTCTTTTGATCTCAAACCTAAATATCTTTGGTGTACAGCACAAACGAATTGGGCTTGCAGTTCCAGTAGTTTCGGAGGGGATTGTATATCACAGGTCAGGGTTGTTTATCTCTCCTTTCAGAGAATATGATGTGTATCTTGTTATGTAATTAACGATCCAGTGTATGATTTAAAGCAGATTTATAGTAGCCGCTGAATTAATATGATCAGATTTAGAGTTTTTCTTTTATATTGCATTGTGATTCAGTATTGTGAGAACTGATAAAAAAGAAACAACACCTCCTTCACTGGGACTGGCAAACACGGTGCTACACCTCCTTTGTTAGGACTGAACAGCATGAAAGAGCATGAAGAAAGAGATTTACAATACCAGAGAATCCATCTATCCATTTTCTGTACTGCTTATCCTACACAGGGTCACAGGGGAGCCTGGATCCTATCCCAGGGAACTCGGGGTGCAAGGCAAGGGACACCCTGGACGGGGTGCCAACCCATCGCAGGGCACAATCACACACACTACAGACAATTTGGAAATCCCAATCAGCCTACAACGCGTGTCTTTGTACTGGGGGAGGAAACCGGAGTACCTCGAGGAAACCCCCGAAGCATGGGGAGAACAAGCAAACTGGGTGGAGGTGGGCTTCAAACCATTCAACCCCAGAGGTGCGAGGCAAAAGTGCTAACCCCTAAGCTACCATGGCCCCCTATACCATAGAATCAATTTGTTACATTTTTAAATAAAAGTATTGACCTACTAGTAATAAATATTGTATATCATCACATCACGTTTGCCCAGGGACTGGTGTGGACATGATTTATTTACAACGCATAGCTCTCCCAGTCAGCTCTGAAGAAAGTATTATTGATTACACAAGAACTACAGCAATAGAAATATTAAAGGATAACGCCACCATTTTTGGCCTAATCTATATCCACTGCATCTGTAGCACAATGTGTGATTACCACGAACAATCATTTCAACATATTTTCCTGTAATGAGAAAAGAACATAAAATTTGCTTGCCTAAAATGGAAGTCTAAGGGCAGATGTTGAGTTCCATCAGTAACTGTTTATAACACCAACTCCAAATTACAGCTGTTTCATGTTAACAATAAAGTTAAGTTAAAGTTAATGATAAACAATAAAGTCTTACCAAAATAATTCTCATTGCTCATGTTATAAATATCAGAAATACCAAAAATTCCTCCTTTTGAAATGTAGGTCCCTCTGAACAAGGTTGAATTATATACAGTACGATTAGTGTTTTTTTTTTTTTTATTTTATTTTTTTTAAACAAATACCTTTGAATGAATTCTTTCTAAAAGCATTTCTACAAAATTACATGTTTTGGATAAAAATGCATCAGCTGTTGAATGTAAGATTTTGGGGAGAAATCTGTTTTTGCAGCCAATGGTAGCAAGCTAGCTAGCTCAAGGACACAAGCTTGTTGAAATCATTGAATCTGAAATAAATTCTGAAATATTATTGGTGTGTGGGTCTGAATTTGTAACCAATGACTCTATAGTTAGGTCCTAAGTATTTTCAGCTGGAGCTAGATAAAGGTTAATTCTCCCAACTCCAAATTAAAATGGGCCAACGAACTCTCAACATGCAGTCGCTTCCAACCACTGCATCAGAGCTGGACTTTGAATATTTGGTTGGATGAGTTTGTGAAGAGAAAAGCAAGAAAAGAGTAAAACTACCTTCTGCATTATACCATGGCTACTTAAAAACCCGTATGCAGGTTTTTATGTTTTGTTTTTGCTTAGGTTCTAATCTGTCCCTGGATGTGTATGTTTGAAAACTGCTTCCAGTTTGAGCCCTACTGTGAATTACTATTACAACACTTCCAGAGTGACTCACAGCCACTCAGGAACTGCTTTTAGAATATTTCCCCTTGTTTCATTTTTAGCAGAACATTTCCTCTGACTCCAGCAGGGTTTTTGGATGTCAAGCTGCTGAAAAACAGAGAGACCTGATGAATCTAAGAGCTCACTAAGAGCTCTGTCTACTCTCAGAGATATTCACATACAAGCCTTACTATACAGAGAATATCACTAGGTCCACTGGGCCCTGGCAATAAAGGTTTTGCTTAGCACTCTCACTTTCTGCAGCAGTCACCCTGGCATTGCACTAAGGAGATAAATATACCGATGCTGACGTCGGTCAGAAAGCGTGACAGGATGAAAAGTGAGACTCAATGAGGTTAGAAATAACAACCATTGATCTTCCTCAGTGTCTCACCGCTGCTGAATCAGATCACTGATACGGTGATAAATAGTGGCTGTAGTGTTGGCATGCTGAAGATAATGATTTACTCCTTATCTCCTGATGTTTTCAGTGGTTTGAAATGCTAAGGCAGTCTTTGCCGTTCAATGAAACCTTCCACAATATAAATATAAATATAAAATGGGAAATAATTAAAGCATCATTATGATACCTTTGTGTCTATTTATATTGTAATCACCCTGGTACATAAACTGAATATGTTGTGAAACAAATAAGCACACAATATAACCCAGACACTTAACATGAAATTCATGTCCATTCCCTTTCTTTATTCTGTCTATCTGTTGCAAGAAGAGAGCATACTAATAAGTGTCCTATATAGGGAGGATGGTGGGATGCGTCACCCTGACAGAATGAGGATTGTTCTTCAAACAAAGGACAAAGCATCTGTTGAGTAGTGTCCTTCTAGTACACCATGAAGAATCATACATTCAACTGTCTCTCGTCAAACAGCCTTTATTCCCTTTATGTCTTACTTGTAGCAGCTAGAAAGCTAAAACATCTGTCCCAGTTATACTTGTGTAAGTCACTTGTGTAAGCTGGTAAATGGTTTATAGAATCCATGGTAAAGAAAAAGAGTAATGATAATATGACAAATCAGAATTCTGTCTGATTGATGTGACTTGTATGCAAATTTAAATACACTCATTGGCCATTTTTAATTGGTGTAGCTACCATACAGGTGCACTTTGTTCTCACCGGGTGCTACTATCACCAGTGGAATGACCTTGGTTATAAACTTTTCACATCTCACACCTGGATCTTAGAGCAGAGAAGATGTTATGAGATTCGGACTTTGACTTAGATTTGTATATATTTGTTAAACTGCCTGCAGCATTTGAGTACTTTATTACTGCCTTATCCTTGTCAGAGTGGTGGTGGATCCAGAACTTATCTTGGAAACACTGGGAACAAAGCAGGAATACAAAATACACCACAAATTGGAGAACCTTCACAGGACAAAGGAGTTCATGATTGAACCCCAGAATGTTGGGCTGTGAGACATCATTACTACTAGCTGTGCCCCTGTGCCATCCCCTACTGTAATTCATTAAGGTAATTCATTAGGGTTGTATCCCTAAACCCACCCCACAACCTCATTTAGGACTTGATCAGAATTGTAGCTTAGAGACTTTGGACTTGGCTTGATAGTAAGTGGGCTAATACTCAACTTGGACTTGTGACCTGTTGCCCCGACACTCGATTTGGACTTGAGACCTGTTGCCCTGAGACTCACCTTGGAATTGAGACCTGTTGCACTGAGACTCACCTTGGACTTGAGGCCCGTTGCCCTGAGACTCACCTTGGACTTGAGACCTGTTGCCCTGAGACTCACCTTGGACTTGAGACCCGTTGCCCTGAGACTCACCTTGGACTTGAGACCCGTTGCCCTGAGACTCACCTTGGACTTGAGGCCTGTTGCCCTGAGACTCACCTTGGACTTGAGGCCTGTTGCCCTGAGACTCACCTTGGACTTGAGACCTGTTGCCCTGAGACTCACCTTGGACTTGAGACCTGTTGCCCTGAGACTTGCAAATTTATTTCTAGAAAGAAGCAAAATGTTGCTTCTGTGGTATCATAAATGGATTGGGTCCAAGCAGGGGTGTCATAAACCTCGCATGGCATGAAGATCATTTTTCCTTTGACTGTCACACAGTGCATGAGATAAAGGAAGGAAGATTGAAACTTACCATAGGGAAGAATATTCAGCCAGGGAGCAAAGAAGAGAGATAAAGAATGAATTGTTCTGTAATTTATGGTGTCATCTACTAATCTATTTTGTTTACATTTGTATAAATCACAACAGTAAAAAGAATGTGCCGAAAAAGAGATTTTGTTGTCACAAACTCATTTCCCTGCAATAATGTAGAAACTAAAGAACGGTATTACAGCTGATTTCATTTTCCAGCAGGATTTGGCACCTGCCCACACTGCCAAAAGCACCAAAAGTTGGTTAAATGACCATGGTGTTGGTGTGCTTGACTGGCCAGCAAATTCACCAGACCTGAACCCCATAGAGAATCTATGGGGTATTGTCAAGAGGAAAATGAGAAACAAGAGACCAAAAAATGCAGATGAGCTGAAGGCCACTGTCAAAGAAACCTGGGCTTCCATACCACCTCAGCAGTGCCACAAACTGATCACCTCCATGCCACGCTGAATTGAGGCAGTAATTAAAGCAAAAGGAGCCCCTACCAAGTATTGAGTACATGTACAGTAAATGAACATACTTTCTAGAAGGCCAACAATTCACTAAAAATGTTTTTTTTATTGGCCTTATGAAGTATTCTAATTTGTTGAGATAGTGAATTGGTGGGTTTTTGTTAAATGTGAGCCAAAATCATCACAATTAAAAGAACCAAAGACTTAAACTACTTCAGTCTGTGTGCATTGAATTTATTTAATACACGAGTTTCACAATTTGAGTTGAATTACTGAAATAAATTAACTTTTCCATGACATTCTAATTTATTGAGATGCACCTGTATATGCTACCTTTGTGATTACCCACCCCACCAGTGTTAAATATATAATTTTTGCTTCAAGTGCACTGTATGTTGCACTTAACCATGGGAACATCTTAATCTCACTGTCTGTTCCTTTTAGCAACAACTTCTTTTGATTTGACACTGAACCTTGGGTCCAAAGAAGCACAAAAATACTTTTTCCCCCCCGATTAGCACCTGCTCCCATATTATTTTAAATGCATTGTTTTGGAGTTTCTGTATGTTAGTCACGCTTCGACCTGCTGTCCTCTATTCCTTATCACATGAAAACCAGAGGGTTTAAGCACAGCAGGGAATTAAGAATTGTGCTGAAGTGAGTTATGGCAGTGAATATATGTCTCTTGGGTTAAAAGAGGTAGCGGGCATTCAAACCGAGGGAGAAATTTCCATAAATATCCGCTGCTACACCACATCCACATGCTGCTGCAGCCAATAAGGGCTGATTAATGCCAGAGTTTTTAGATTGACCGGCAGGTGGGGGTTTTCACGCTTTAGTGTCTCGCAGCTCATCATTTAGCACTTCAATACAAACATGCACACCTTCAGGGTTTACTCTGAATAATGAAGCCACACTCATTACAGCAGAATCATGCATTTTGAATGACATACCAACAAACCATGTATATAAGCAGTACAAGCACAGTCATGTTTTGTACGTTAGTGTGTGTAAACAGTAAAAACACCGACAAGCTGCCAATAATCCAATACTAAGCTCACTAATTGTCTCAGGGGGCCTGCTGCTCTTGATTGCATCAAGCATTCATCAAATCATGCGAGTACAAAGCTCAATCTATGACTGCAGGGATTCTCGCTCACACCTCTCTCTCTCTCTCTTTCATGAAGTACACTCATATACTCTACTGTAATGTTAAAAAAAAAACATTGCATAATGACTGCATTCACTACTTTCGTCTTTCTGCTCTTTCCTGTTTCTTGTAGCTTTAACTCTTCCATGTGGAATCTTATTTTTTCTTATTAAAGCACCTCCTAGTGTTTAATAACTGACACTGAATCCCTACGGCCCAATTAGGGCACATGTTTGGAAATGCACACTTTCCCAAGGATCTCTTTATTTATCCAGTCATTTCCAGACTGTTTTGGAGAAATGTAAATGCCATGAGGAGGTTAATCCATTTAATCTCAAAATTTTCCCAGCTATAGATGAATACGTAAGTGAGTATAATCCATGGGATCCTGGGAGTACTGGGATACTGGGCGTGAGGTGTATTACTCTGGGTGGGTATGCCAGTCCATCGCAGGGCACCATGCACACACTCTTTTACATTTAGGGGCAATTTAGTCACCAATCCACCTACCAGCATGTCTTTGGGAAGTGGGTGGAAACCAGAGAACCAGAGGAAAACCCAAACAGAGAAAATGCACAAAATATACATATAGACAGTAACCGCAGCTCAGGAATCGAACCCTGGACCAAAACCCAGCAATGCTGCCCACTCCACCATGATTAGAACAACAAGGAAATAGGTTTAGTGGTTTAGGTTTCATAGAAATTAATAAATAAAGGTTTCCCTTTTACCAATAACAACAGTGTGTGTTATATTTTTTATAAAGAAAAAATGAAATCACTTTAAAAGTTTTCAACTCCCTTGGCCTTCATAACCTTATTTGAATCCTCTAAATTGGTTTTGGATCTCATCACTTGCAATATTGCAAACGTTTGTACTACATTTTATATGAATTTTAGTCCTTGGACAGCTCTATGGAACAAATACGTGTTTACAAAAGCTGTTTTTTTGAAAATATAAGCATTATTCATAATCACACTTGAGACTGGTCATCCATTGGTGAAATTCTTGTAATCTGGGGATGACATCCATTAAAAAAAACCGTGAACAGTGTAATTACAATAAATTAAATAGGGGTTCCTCTGGTAAAGAAAATGCTAACACCTCCACTGAGCAGCTGGTCACTGAAAATAAACAGCTAAAAGCAATAAAACCATATCGCATGCTGCTGTTTATACATTTGTGCTGTGTAAAGACACATCTGCTTTCAAAGCCACCAGGGAAGGGAAGCGCACACACACATACACACATACACACATACACAATCCCATATAGAGAAATGCTTACAGGAAGTCATAAGCCGCTCTGACAGGACCTCACTGCGTGCAAAAGCTTAACAGAGATGAGCAGCTTGACTGGTTTAATGTGCAGTGAAGGACTGATTATGTTGGACAGAGGAAGAAAGACACGTGTCTGAAGAAGAATCAAAGCATATTCATCAGCTGTCTTTTGTTATGACTTACTAATTAAACAGACAGAGAGAGACAGCTGCCATCACTCACATTGTCATTCCTATGAGAAGTGTGTGTATACTGTGTACACAGAGGTTTCCTGAATATGTTCACACAAAGCAGGCACTTTTAGGGCTAAATACACTTGAGTGTGGTGTAAATTTCCTCTCTCTCTCTGTCGCTATTTCTTTATCTTCATCCATCTTCGGAGCAGGCCTCCAGCTGGTCTGCTCAATAAAGGATTTTCGAAAATGAACCCAATCTGATTTCATTCTCTTTAATGCACTTCCTCCCTCCCTCCTTTCATCTTTCCTTCACTTCCTGTTTCATCCTTTTCTCTAATGTCCTTCCTCATGGCTTGGCTCAAGGTCGTTCTACCTCAGTGTTTGTATTTTGGATTTATCACAACAGAGCACATGGATTTTTTTTGTTGCTTTAATTTATAATAATATAAATATGTTACAAATGTAATGGCCCCCAGCATGGCTTTCATAAGTCTTAAGTGCCACTCAGAACTCCTCCCATTTAAAGCATCCCATTTAAAGAAGCTAGTACCAGATATGTACAATACTTAACAATATTTCAGTTCCTCAAGCACTGGCTGGACACTTTCTGAATATTTCCATCCAAAAGGGCAGAGACAGACTCTTAGAGACACATGCAAATACAGATGACCAGACCACAAACTATGGCTTCTTTGAACGTGTAAGGAACAGAACAACGTCTGGTTACGTCCATGATTTTTACAGGCTCAGATGCTGATTGAGCCCTTGAGATCTCCTGATATGCGAAACCACTTTTAGGTCACATTACACAGATTAGGACCTCAAGTGATATGTAATCCACAAGCTTTTAGTCCAACGGATGCCGATTGTGTCCTTGAGTGTTGTTAACATGATCCAAAGTAATTTTCCCTTGATAGATCTCAGTTCAAACATTCAAGAATCAAGAAGGTTAGCACTTTAGTCCCTCATTTCATTACTGAATCCAGTGGCCTCTTAAATGTCCGGTTCACTGGTGCCCTTTGTTGGAAGCATGAAGTGATTTAGAACCTGGCCAGATTACGACCAGCTTGCAAAGGTCTTTAACATTTTGGCTCTCAGTTTACAGCAGAAAAGTTAAGATCAGCAGGTCAGGATTTTGATGAAGGCTCGCCGAAACTCAATGTTGAAAGTGGTGTAAATGACCGGATTGAGCGCACTGTTGACGTAGCCGAGCCAGGTGAAGGCGCTGTACAGCTCGGGAGGCACGTGGCACTTCCTGCAGTGAGTGTTCAAGATGTGAGTCACAAAGAAGGGCAACCAGCAGATGAGAAAGACCCCTGGAGGATATCCAAGCACACACACAGACACACAGACACACACACACACAGAGGTAAAGAGAGGCATGAACTCTTAATTAAAACATCAAACAAACATGGCGCACTCATTAACCTGCATATAAGTGTGCTTATAGATTAGTGCTGTTAAAGGGTAGACCTCCAGCAACTACTCTTTCTAAGATCCACCAGTCAACTTGAAGTTTAAAAAAAAAAAAAAAAGTAAAAATGACCTGTTGGACTTTGGGCTGAGGCAGCTGTCATTAATGTAATTAATTCGCTCCCTAGTTAACCAGACACTTCAGATTACCATCAATGTCATTCATCAAGTTTAGGGTATGCTGGCTTTCACAAGGCACTGCAACACATCATGAGACAGAGCATTAATTGTGTGAAATTGTTTTCTGGAAACTTAGCAAGCCATCGAGCTCATTTTACAGAAGCTGACTGGCTGAATGACACTCGTCAGGGTTCCCCAGGTGCCTCTGCTTCAGAGTGATCTCTGAGATGTGATCTGTTGCTTTTAAATTCACAGGCATATCAAACTAATAACGCGACAGGTTAGTGAATCAATGACTCTATAATCCCTCACTGGCTTTTCTTCAAAAGATTAGGTCAGGTGGTAAACCAGGATGACATTCCGATAAAGATTTATCAGTGAGATACATGAGGGCTTTGGTGTCTGTTTACTACAGTGGACCTGCAGCCAGATTCCTCAGAGCAGGTGCGCATTATCTTTCTTCAGCAGATGATGAGTTGGATCTCGTGCCAGGCGCGCAGCAGGAAAGTGAGATAGCAGGTAAATGGCTCTGAATTAGCTAACTAAGAATTAATCTCCATCGACCGGCTTTCTTTCCATCTGCAGCTCTTCATTGATTCATGCAAATAAACTCTCTGAAAATTCTGTACCAATGCAGTCACAAAGAATTCCAGCCATTTTGTCAGGTTCGCTAGCCATATAGGTTACTTGGTAGGTATACAATTACTGTTGTTACTGTTTGTGCAATTTTGTCAGACACCCTTTATCCTGGCAATCAATAAAAAGGGACAACCATAGGACCACCACTGAGCAGATATTATTTGAGTGGTGGGTCATCAGTACAGAACTGACACTGATATGGTAATGTGTGGAGGACTGGTATGAGTGCATCGGGTACAGTAGCAATTTGACAATATGTATTAATTTTCCTTTAGCCTTTATCAGGGTCAGTTAGCTGGAGATTTTTGGTTGATGGATTGTTTCTTAATCCAATACTGACATTTACATTGTCAGAGATGTTCCTAGTGTCGCTTTGACTGACAGGGGAGAAAGTAATGTCATCCCTCCCACCCAGAGAGCACGGCAAGTTTTGCTCTCTTGGAGTCTCAGGCACAGATAGTTGTGGCATTATCGGAACTTGAACTGTCAGTTTGTGATCGCAACACTGTTGTTGGCTAGAAATCTTTGCTTGATGGACTATTTTCCAACCCAACAATGTCTTTTAGTTGATCCACCACCCAAATAACATCTGGTCAAGGATGTTCCTACTCTTCATGCCTGCAGCAGCACTCACCCAGTACAATAGCCAGCATCTGTGTGGCTTTCTTCTCTCTGGACTGTCGGTTCCTGTAGCGGTTCTGGTTGTTGCACCGCAAGACTCGAGCAGGCCGAACTGTGGTGCGAGCGCGTCCATTAGACATCTCTTTTGCCTCGCTACTCCTCGCAGTCACCTGCTCTTCTTCTTGCCCAGCCTCTTCCTCGCGGTTGGGCTCGGGTTCTGTACGTGCAAAGGAGGCCTGGCTAATGCTGCAGTAGTTTGGCGTGTCCACCGGGGGAAGGAGGGAGTTATCAACGGGGACGGTCTTGGGTCGTTTACGCCAAAGGCAGCCTGGGAGCAGCCGGGGACGAACTACTTTCTCTGTGCTCTCCTGGAAAGATCACAATTCCAATAACAATATGTGTGAGAGTATTTGTCTGAGTCATCAGCTAGTTAGTCCAAATTGTCAATAGAGAGGATGCAGAACAGTATTCTAACAACCTCAAGTTATTAAAGGTGCAGTGTGGAATATATAAAGGTGTTTCTAAACCTTTAATAAGTATAGTATTTCTAAGACAAATTAGAACAAAACATGATACACAATACTGGAATGCAATATATATGGATAGTTTCTTCATTTCAGAGGTTTTCTCCCCCCTGGGTCTAAGATTAGCTCCGCCCTTAGCACTGGATGTAAAAACACTGTAATGTTCTTTTTTAAATCACCTGCTGGTTATATTGTTTTCTTTACTTATTGGTTTATACAAATTATTTCCTATGTGGTAAGAAAGTACTAAATTAATCTATACATCATATCAAGACAAGACCTCTCTGCATCTCCGGCTTCATTCTCATCTCACTCACTTTGAGACCCGTGCGTGTTCAGTGCCATATTAACTATCGTGTTCACTGTTGAGGTTATCCGTCGGGATGAAAATTGGTGTGAAAATTGGTATGACAGTGCAGCATTAAGACCCTGAGAAAGGAACGGAGCACCGAGCATGACGTGCTGTAAGAACCCAAGCTTCGGGATTGCAAATTTCCAGCTCGCAGCTTGCAGTCCCAGGGGTAATAATGCAGCATGACAAAACGAACTCACCGGGCTAAATAAAGAGCATCCTCAACTGCCATTCATTAGAGAAAGGAGTCACTCGGCACACACACACCTATTTCAGTAGAGTACAAATTTATACCAAGTGTCAAACGTTTAACACACACAAGATATACACACAATTACCACGTTGATCTGGATTGGAGACAGGTCGCGTCTGTCTTTCCGAGCGTCCTCTTGCAAACAGGTCTCCTTAGGGAGAGAGTCAGAAAGAAAAGCAGATGGAATAAGTTTGAGAGGAGGAGAAAGAAAACACAGAAAGGGACAGAAGGTTGAAGAGCAGACTGGGAAAGAGAGTGGGAAGAGAAGGAAGAGGAAAGAAGAACAATCTTTCACCTATTGCTTCACATATTAGACACGACTTGATGACTTGCACATCTGTATTTTGCGAAGCCCTGCTGGTGATATCCCTGCTTAATAAAAATAATGCGTGTCCACGACTTCTTTAACAGGTAGTAACGAGATCCACACAGCGTAGCCACAGCTTAGTAAGGTGTTGGAATGAGATAATTAAGTGCAGGCACATTTTAATAAGGCGTGATCATTGTGTTGTGTCGTGGCCCTATACAGAAGTGCGTGTATATACAAAGTTTTATGGTAACCACCAGACGCTCGTCTATTTTAGTTGAGATGAAGACACTACATGCACACGTTATTATTAATTACTGCACACATTTAGAATAGAGCATTAGTTTTGCATACGTTTGTTTAATTAAAACAATACTTTTTAATGTAAAAAGTGTATAATAAAAATAAAAACCAAATATCTCTAATATATTTTTTAAATTTTTGTTTAAGTAGGTATGTCCACATGTCCGAGGCTCCGTAATACACCTTTTCATGTCCACACTGATTATTAGGCAGTGGAAATCCTCCGTAATTCAAATCTGCTTATTTTCCACCCAAATTAATGTGCTGACTTTAGGTTTAGTAGCTAGAAGTGAATGCAGCATGGATATTTAACATGTATTAACTTAAATTTTTTTAACAGTTGTGAATAAACTTCAAACAACAGAATCTCATTCAGATTTAAGCAAAAGTATATTCCCCCTCTTTTACTTACAAACACAAGTGTGGGATAAAGTCACAGTTTCCTCAGAATCTCCTCAGAATTTCTTGGCTTTTTTGAGCTTTTTAAATGATACATAATTCATATAAACATATAAGATATGTTGTTATAGCAGGCAAGGTTAATTAAAGCCACAGGGTTTTAAATGTTTCAAAAATTATATCGAAGATCTGTTATGTAATAAGCATTCATCAGAGGCAGATTTAAGAAATAAATAAAATATATACTATTTAATTACCGCTTCACCACACAAAAACCCATTTGAACTGTGTGGGTGTGTGAGGAAACAAAGAGGTGTGTAAACAATCAGAGAACAGTGGTTGAAAAGTAATTAGGGTTTTTTATGCAAGCCAAAACATTGCATGAACTCTGAGTCCAAAACATTGCAAGGTAAAAAAACAAATAAAAGGCATATATCTATTAGGTAAAGTTTCAGTTTGTTGGCTTGACTGCTATTTTGCCACTTCCATCTAGTTTATGGCTGAATTGAATGCTGCATGGTTAACACCTCATGAGCTTTACATTTCTACTATAGGTACAAATGACACAGTCACTACCAGCTTTACCCATCACTAGGTGTAGACATCTTAATGCACTGCTACACTTATATTGCTACTAATATCTAGTAGATGTCACTCTGTTAGTTCCCTTTCCTTTCACAGCTTAAAAAAATGCAAATTAAAAATACTCACTATGAACATGCAGAGTAATCTACTGCAATGAACTACTATTCTAAAAATGGGTTACAAAATAAAAGAAATGTTAGCTAGATGCAAATTCTTTCACCGTTGCTCATGGGGAAATAAGTCTGAATGAGCGGGAAAGAATTTCATTTCAGTTTCTGAGGTGGGTTAGAGCAGGCAGATGCTGTATACATATTGCTAATTCTGACTGGCACATAGGGTGAGCTGAAATAAACTACGACCCAATTTAGTCCCACTCGTTTTAAATAAAAATGGAGAAATAAAAGTTCTGAAAACTGAAAAGACAGACATTTTCCACCACAATGCTGCACAATGCTAATTTAGAAAGAAGGTAAGATGAAGCTCATCAATGAAAATACGTTTACAGAGGCTTATAAAATAAAAATCAGGTCAACCGGTGCTGTGCTTAGGTCTAATATCCGTGTGAACATTTTCACTGGAGAAGGTGGGATAGCAAATAGCACGAAATGGCCTTGTTTCAAGGTCTCGGCTCAATTTCAAAGGAACGACATGGAAACCACGTCCTGTGATAAGGGATATGGCTTAGATTGATCTGCTTCAGTGATAGATGATGCTTTCTGACATGCTCTGCTGGGCAAAATGGATCCGAAATGGAGAAATATAATACCAATTTGGCATGTGATCCAAAATTGATCTGTAACATGCTATGCTGGAACACTAACACCTTATGCATGAGAGATTCTTCTATTATTATCTTACTGTATGGTCCCGTGTATGTTTTCACAATATGTGAACACATTGACATGGCCGGGAACTAATTTCGGGTTGGAGGGGGCATGATCTGTGTGATCTGTACAATTATATTGATAAATATGACATGATCATGCATTTTGGGTTGATGCCAGAGAGTAAGTACGGTGATTATGACTTCTGCCATCAACCAATATTGTAATTTTAATAACATTGCCAAGAAATACCTTTATAACAGTTCCAACTGAAAATTATTAAAACATCATGCAAGATTGCTATTTTTCCCCATTTATTCCCCAATTTGGTCAGCTGCCAGGGAGGGTGAAGGCTAAAGGTACGTTCACACATACAGCGATTTTATCGCTGCAAGTTGCCAGTCGCTGTACTATGAAGTCGCCAGTAGGTGTTCCTACTACTGATTGCCAACACACCAGTTTTTTGCTGCTAAAATTAGCCATTCATTAGGGAGATCATTTGTATATAATTTTCATGCATATACAGTATGCATCATATCCTATGAAATGAAGGAGAAGCGGTGTGTGCTCGTTGCGATTGCGGCCATCTATCTGAGGCGAAAGTGCAAGCGCTGGACTGTCTGGGTCCACGAATGACAGATCATGGATCATGTGCACTCTGCTGTCTTAACTCCCATCGGTAGTCACTGCACCAAGTCACTCGAAATTTGCATAAAGTTAAACTTTTCACAACTTTGTCGTGCCGCTGCACACGCCCACATCTAGTTGCCAACAGTCGCTGTCACTCATGTCACTCATTAAAAATGAATGGTCTCCAGTCGCTTTGTCGCTGCAAGTCGCTGTATGTGTGAATGTACTTTAACACATGCTTCCTTCATGACATCTGCCCTCTTCCTCATACATAAACTCACAGATGCCCGTGATTGGTTAATGTTGCTGTGATTGACAGTGGAAAGAGAGTATGCCATCCCTCCCACCAGGAGAGCATGGTCAATTTTGCTCCCTTGGCTCCTGTGGCATTGTTGGGACATGTTGTGATCTCCCACCAGTAGGGTGAATGGCACTTGGGAGCCTGGGAATATTACCTTTTATCTTCTCCTCCTTAAAACCCTCCTTTTTCTCAGAGCTCAGAGTGTAGCTAGCAAACTACTAATTAAACAGTAATGTGGAAACAAATTATCCTGTTTGATTAATTCTGTTTCTCATAATAGCAGCTGGAAGGCAATAAAATGTGATTAAACAAAGTAAGATTTCATGTTCATGTTCCCCCAGTCTACACCTCTGTGTGAACATGTGTGTTACTCTTACTGTAGCTGGCAGTGTGAATCCTGGCGGAGCTTCACTGCTGGCTTGCCGGAACGTTATCCTCTTCCTCCTCCTCCTGAGGAAGATGTAAATGCGCACGTAAACCAGTAACGTCACCACGAAGGGAAGGTAGAACGAAACTACAGATGAGTAGATGACAAAATCAGGGTTCGATATGGAGCACACCAGTGGGTCGTCTGCAAACACAAAGATACCATAAATACATTTTATAGTACTTGTGGTAATAATAAAAAGTGTGTGACTGTCATTAGAAATTGGAGATAAACTAATGGGCCCATACTTTAGGCGATTTATTGTGTATATACTGTGTATCTAATTGTAATTATTAGCAATTACTGTCCACCAAAATGAGCTCATTTTCAGTTGTGCTCTAGACATTAAAGCCATGATGTGATAAGTTGGGGGTGATGAGTCAGCTGGGTCTTAACGTGTAATCAATACTCTCATCTGTACAAATCTTTGGACTGCACAGTTGAATGATCTTGTTTCTATGGTGACATATTCAAACATCTAATGCCTAATCAGCCTTAAGTGAAGACGGAGCAGGAGTAATCTATTGGGAACCAATGTTAGAAAGCTGCTGTATTATTCCTGGAAGGCCTATTATTCCTTCTTTGTATATCATCCATTACATCTCAGCCAGAGACTAATTAACTGATTAACTGACACATATCAAGTGGCTGCAGGGTTTGCTCTGCATATTCCATTGAAAATCTGAATCTGATTGAAAGGTCTCAATGGTATCGACTGTTAAAAAAAACAACAACAACAACTCAGCTCTGATGTTTTCTTTACTGATGATTTTTGATCTAATATTCAGTCATGAAGCAGCGAATCCCAGCTCTGATTCTAATCAGTCAGCACACAGTAACATTCAAGATAATGGAAAGTCAAGTTTCCATTGTCATGCTCTGTTTTATTTATAACACAATGCTGTTCGATTGTTGATTGAAAAGGTGTTGATTATTTTTTTAATAACAGCAGTTCTGACAATAGTGCAGGCTGTAATTCATAGGTTCATATCACAAGTTTATATTAATGTACTTGTTCTAATACATTATCATTTCCATAGTAGCGGGTAATTCATGGGGACTTGTATGGTGCATGCGCTAATACTAAACAACGTAAAAAGCATGTTTTTATTTGACAAAGAAACATGCATAATTGTTGATATTGTGGTATTCTATAAGGAAACATTTATTTAACATTTATGGAAGGAGTCTCCAGTGTCGGTCTTTTGTAACAGTCGGTGGTTAGTCACTTTTTGCCAAATGAAAGTTTAGAGTGGGGAAGAGTGGTTTTTGTCAGTAACAAATTGCTTTTCTTTGTCTGATTAACTTCAATAGAAAATATGGGAGTAACTGTTTATAGGTGCTGTAACATAAGTGATAACTGGAACTAACTGGTTTTGTGGATATTCCACAATATTAAAATGTACCTTTGGTGTATAAATGAATAAAAAAATATGATGTCGTTCTTTAATAAATAATAATTGTAATTGTTGGCAAATTGCTGTGATATAAGAGGAATAAAGAGGAATATAACAATTTGGGACATGCGTTTATAGGAAAATAATCAACTGTGTTAACAGTCTTCGCTTTATGTCACTGATTATTTTCTTGTAACAGAATGCCCTGTTGTGGTTTATTCCAAACTTAATTAATTCTGAAAAACTAATACAACTCAGAACAAAACAGTATGTTTTAATAGTCTGAAAGCGGTGAAATTGAATACTGTGTTAGAAAGGTCAATTTCAGGTAATAATCATTAAAGAATAACAACAACACTGTGTTAGGAGGCTGCATATTACCACTTCAATAAAATGTGGCCACACAACAGTTAAGAAAATGCAACAAATGGGATTCCCAAGGTATCTTTGGAATTCTGTGAGTGTGACAAGACTAGAAACTTCTGCATTATTACCTGTAGTGTTGAAGCCAAACAGTAAAGGGCAGGAGACAGCGAAAGCCAGGATCCACACTGTGGCTATCATGATTGACACCCTTTTACGTGAACTGTCAGTTGTGTTGTACAGTACAGGCATCACCACGGCTGTGTACCTGAAAAGAAACAGCCAGACTGCTCAGAAAGGTGATAAAGGAAGACAAAGGAAAACATTATTTCAAGGAATAAATACTATATATATACCAGTGTTAATCACAAAAGATTTCCTTAAGCAGTTTCCGTAACTAAATGCCATCCTCTCAGAAATTTAACAATCAAAGACAATCAAAGATATAATTAAAAAAAAAAAAAAAATATATATATATATATATATATATATATATATATATATATATATATATATATATATATATATATATATATATATATATATATATATAAAATATTTGGCTGTATGATTATAATAAAGGTTTGTAGAGACCAGCAGACAAAAAAAAAGGCAAAGAGAAAACTTAATATGGCAGTTGAGTACTGCAGTGCCTTCTAAAACATACATTTTACTTTTATATATTAATATAAAGTATGCCTGTCAAATATATAAATTGCTGGTTGGAAAATATTTGCAAGGCATTTCTCCCCATTTAGGACTTAAATTCATGAACAACCTTGCCTTTCACATGCTACATTTTTATTTTCTACTTCACACAGTATTGCACCATTTATTCTGCTGTCCCAGAGGTTTTAATTGTTCAACTCTTCACTTTGCTCAAAATGACGAGGCATTTATTTATTGCCCCTTAAAACGTGATTTCTAGACAAGTCCAGGACAGGTGTGTTATTAGCACTTTCACCCAGCAGTCTGCATCCGGCTTCAGATTTAAATAGCTTTGGTAACATGGTATGGAGTAAGAGGAATAAGAGCAGAGAGGAATGTGGACGGGTAGGCTAGATACTGGAACGGATTAGAAAGAAGGGTTTAAAACAGAAAGACAGGATGTGTGTGAACATGGGTAATAATCAAGATAGCTTTCTGTTTCTAAAGAGAATTAATATTAATGTCCTCGTTTTGTAGTCTCGCCCATTTCACTCCATGCGGACAGACCTATTATTTTCCTCTGTTTAGCCGATACCTCTCCCTGTCTACTGATTGCATTTTGATTTGTCGCTGAAATAATTGATATGATAATGACAATGATGATAAAGGTTCAAACCTTGCAATTCAGCTCGGAGTGTAATTAAAATCCCCTCAGATCCATGGACACCCTCACTATTTGCAAATTAATGAACTTTGAAAGTTAATTAAAAGTGTCCGCTTTTTTGTGACAAACGTTGGCCCATTTCTAAGAAAGTCATCAAAGCGATAATTATAATGAGAGTAAATTGATATACTTTGCCTGCTCCTGATGGCTTGTATTACTGTTATCATAAAATGCATAATGAGAAAACAAATCTGTTTTATTTAAGGATTAACCTTCATGTACAAAAGCCTTACTGTCTGATTCATGCTTTTTAATAAACAAAGCATGAGCTTTGTCCAGTTCAATCAGGCCTGGCCTTGAACTACACTCCTTTATATCAATTAATCCTAAAGCAATGAATGTAACACAACTGGTTCTGGCAAACAGCAAGGAAACACCTTCCAGGCATATAAATCTTTCCATTCTATATTTTATACTAGTGCCTGGTACATAAAATATATGGCCTAAAGATGCCTTTATGATAATATATAACTAGGGTTGCCAGATTGGATCAGTGGTTGATTTTAAAATTCTTCCAAATTCATAATAAATTGAATAAATAAATGTTTGACTAAGTTAGTGTAGCTAAACTTCAAGTCCAGCAAAATATTCAGTTTTTGACAGGAAGTATACCCAACCTGGAAACAATATTTACAACCCTATATTAGGTTGATTCCATGACTGTGGTGCTGTCTAACCCTTGTAACTCATTTGTAAAATAATTGTTTTTTGAAGTAGCAAATACATAAAATGTGGTTACCTAACATCCATGTGAATGGCACAACATTAAGGACATTCTGATGAGTTACTTAAAATTCATTTTTTGTTATTAATAATTTCCTTAATTTACTAATTTAATTTAGTGACACCGTCAGTCAATATCACTAACATAACATCACTGAAAATTAAGAAAATAGGAATGAAATAACTTAATTTTCTTCTTCCCATGATCTTCAGGAAATTTGGAGGATGCAACTTCCTGTTGAACATGTGGCTTGTGGAATATTCCAAACATTTCATAGGGATGAATGTGAAAGTAAAATAAATGTAAACTAAAACATACACTTTTTATGACTTATAATAGATGAATCATTGAAAAGGATGCTTCAAGCTAATGGATATTATATACAGATATTAATGTTACGATAATATGAATTTTGAAGCATTTTAATTATTATATTTCAGCATGAAGTGTACATACAGTGGGCTGGGATAGGCAAATAATGCTGTTTTCTAAATGTTTAAATTTATGTATTTGGAATGTGTGCATAATGATTGATGTGAATACACTTTACTTGACATATTTGTAAATGTAAATGTAATATCAGTGGGACACCAATGGTACCTCAATCATACCTGCTTAGTTCATTTTTTTCAAGACGAATGGCATTGAGTGACCTAACGCTGCAGCAGTATAAAATCTGCTTAAGGAAACTTCTAGCACTTTTAAAACAGATGAGACAAACAAACCTAGTTTACAGTTGACTGGTTTGTTGTAGGGCCTGTCAGATTGCAGTTGCTACTCAATGATAACGAATTTGAAACTCTCTGCATTTGCAGTCTTTCATATATCATGTTAGAATAATTAGTGGTGTCGATGCCTATGTCGATACCTGTCGATGCTGATGGCACACAGGTTGAGGATGCTGGCTGTACACATCATCACGTCCAACGTCACAAAAATATTGCAATACAAACGGCTAAAGAGCCAAGATCCACCAACCACCTGCAAATGAAGCAGTTTTATATGCATTCTCAAACTCTCAGCAACATAATTGCTTTATTGGAATGGATTCTGAATAGACGAATACTATATATTTCCACGTCATACATACACAAACAAAGTAGCAAGATGAGTACACTTTTGTCCCTTTGGACAGTTCTTATCTCCCATAATCCTCAGTGAATAAGAAGCAATGCACAAACAGATACACAGACAGTTCTCATCTTCCATATCCCTTTGTGAAACACGATTGTCATGGATGGTTGAGCTGTAGCTAATAGAGCCCTGATAGAGATGCTTCAGCTCTGGATTACAGATTCTGCTTTCATCAACTGAAATTTTTGTTTTCAATTGTAAATAGTGCTATTTCTGTGACATGCTCTAATGAACTGAGAGATTTAGAATTAATAGCTTTGCTCCTCTAAAGTGTCACAGAGGCACTTCAGGTTTACTTCAGGTTTATACCACAGCGCTGTTGAATTTAAGTCTGTTTTGATTGCTGTTGAGGTTTAGGACTCTGTTTGTAGCTGCTATAACGTATGTCATAACTGGAACTAACTTGTTTCTCAGGTGTTCCACAACTTTAAATGTAACTATAAATGGTAAAAACTTAAGATGTCTCATTAAATCTTGCAATCATTGGCAAAATGCGGTGGCATAAGTGGAATAACGCACTTTATGACATGCTGTTTTTGGAAAATAATCCACAGTGACTCTGCTTCACGTCAGGCTGGATCATGTCACCCTCACATAGATTAGTTTCCTATAACGCTGGCCCCCTAATTATTGCTGCCACTTGTTGCTCTGAATTGTGTTCATTGTGTCTTATTAATCTGTGCATATAGCCCATTGTTTGCCTTTGTGTTTCACAAAGTTTCTGATTTCCATGCGTCTTTGCTTTCCAGTTCTTTGTTCAAATTTTTTTTGGAAGCTGTCCTGTCTAGTTTGACTTCTGCCCATTTTGTACAGAGTGATTATGGATTTGCCTGTGAAGCCTCTGTCATTTTTTGACCTTGCCTATGGTCATGGGCTCAGATTACAAATTTTGCTGTTGCATCCTGTTGCTTCAGACTCCCAGCCAGATGGAGAGACTGAGACACAACAACATCCATCAATCAATTCGTTACTAAAATGAAATATAGCCACACTCACTCTCACTCACTTTCAGTAACCACTTTATTCTGGTCAGGGTCAATATAGCTACAGTGCAGGATAAATTTGGTTTTGATTTCTTTGTGCTCACCTCTAAATAGACAGCCCAAGGCATGACGAGTGAAGCCACCAGCAGATCAGCCACAGCCAGACTAACCACAAGATAATTGGTCGTGGTTTGAAGCGACTTCTCTCGGACCACTGCCAAACACACTAGCACATTCCCGAAGACAATCGCCAATATAAGTAGCGAATAGAGCATGGCGAAGTAGTTGCGCACCCCATCCTCCACAGCTGGACCCAGGCTGGAGTTCGGCATCACATTGGCAGATCGCGCCGAGTCATTCCACCACCATTCATTGCTGTGTAACATTGCCATGGATAGTAAATCCTGAGAAATAGGCATGGATTAAGGAATCTAAGAGGAAAACATCTTCAACATATTTACAAGATTCTAGTGAATGTTATCAGTACTATGGATTTAAATATGTAGACTAATAGCAAAGCTAAGGATGATCAGTTCTGACCATCTCAGAATGAGAGAGTAAAATACATGGAAGAGAAGAGGGAGAGAGAGTGTATGGACATGAAGAAGACCTACAGCAGAACCTGGCCCTACAGTATCCTCTGAACAGGGCCTACAGTAGAGTATGGACTTTCCCTTTGCGTTCCCTTTCTGAACATGGCCTACACCTGGACCAACTGTCCCCATGGAACAGAGGCTACAGAAGATTCTGGATCTGCTGTACAGTGCCTACAGCAAAGCCTGGATCTGCTGTACCCAAATGAACAATGACCACAGCAGAGTCAGAGTAAGCACAAACTTACACTTTTTTGAATAGGGGCTACAGTCTGAACCTTTTGTTCCCCACTAAGCAGGTCTTACACCAGTGCCTAATTATGTTATCCCCTAGTGCATAGGCTGTACCACAAAGCCTGGAACCTGTAATGCTGGAAGACCTTTTACAGCATATGGAAGACATTTTGCAGCATACATGTGTCATGATCTATCTATCTATCTATCTATCTATCTATCTATCTATCTATCTATCTATCTATCTATAGACAGTGCCTATAGCAGAGTCATGACCTGTAGTTTTTCAGTGGACAGGCCCTACAGAAGATCCTACACCTGTTGATTCTCAGTGACTCACTGCCTGTTCGAGTCAGCGTTTTAATACTATAATTAAAAATGTGACAAATGTAATAAACCTTTAATATCTACTATGATCTCGGAAACCTTTCTGGTCCTTTCTCTTTTATAGGGTTCTACGTCAAATCTTTAAGGATTCCCCTAAACGGAAAACTGCAAGTTCTAAATTTGACCTTTTTCTGAAAAGTCATAGTATGCAGAGTTCTGTAAGGTGCATTGCTATGCCAAAAAAGTGCTTGCGAGGCAGAATAATGACAATATCCACTAATAATACGGATGTAAAAAGGGCAAATCCTGGAACCACCTATTGTAAAACTCTGCAGTACCACAAGCTCAGCGAACACCAATCTCCTTACTCAAATGGCCCTGAGTCATTCTTTATTCTCAGCAACACACACTGACTAACACTTCACAGGCTCAGGAGTACAAAAAAAAATCAATTTACTACATAGAATAAACACTTTGTTTTTTGGCTTTAATAATCAGTCTGTACAGGATTTTGCTGCGGCTTTTAAAAAAATTTTGCGACGCAATTTGCAGAGTTTGTTTTTTTGCTTTTTTGCCAAAAATGACTTGAACTGGCGAAATGTAATTTATCCTGAATTTAACAAACTTGTAAGTATTTAGGAATTAATTCTTTTGTTAGGGAGCACAGTTCATAGTATGTCCTTGTGTGTCACCATCAGAGGAACATGTAAATGACCTTATCACAAACACACACATGCTTACACACATTAGCTATTAGTAATAGCGATACCTAGTATTGTAGTGAGAGCAGTATGGTTGTTCTTGTTGTTATGAATTATATTACAACTTTAAAATGTTCCATTTCCCAGCTTTGGCAATACAAATGTGCCTTTGTCAGGTCAAGAAATCACCTTTGGAATTGAGGGAGAGAGTGAGAAAGAATGCCGCCACATACAGTTTTAAGTGTACATCAATTTAAACTGGGTTTAATTTCAGCTGCAGCATTAATATTAACAATAGTGTGGGTCAGTCCTCATTCGACCTCTATTTTCTCTGTTTTGACGCTGCCATTTCAGTTAGCCTTGAGCTACCGTGTTCTCATTAATCCCTGGAAATTTAACAAAACATCCTAATATAAGCTACAGTACATTGTGTGCAGAAGGGTCACTCTCTTTATATAGAGAATCGTAGGAATTAATGGGTTTTGTCAAATTAATAAATGTGGTTTGTTTTGTCTAATTGGTAATGAAAAGAAAGATTAGACAGACTGAATCCCAAATTTGGCAAAAGCCCATAAAGCTTTTTTTTTTCTTTGTCCTTTTTTAATGAAAGAGGTGTCAACAAATACACAAATGTGAAATTGTCACATATAATAGAATTGTTTCTGAGAAATTCAGAACAGTAAATTCATGAGTTAAAGCAGTTTTTTTTTTCATTTATGGAAAATCCACATGGGATTCCCAGTGGAGGTCATAGCCTATAGTAGGCCTAATTAGCTTTATATGTAAATGCTATGACGAGTCATTAAATTCCCTTAAGGGTTCCTCACATGTTTCTCAGGAAGTGGTGGTGGTGGGCATTGGTGGTAGTGGTGGTGGGTGGGGGTGGGGGTTGGCTTCTAATACCCTTTTAGGAAGTGAGGAATGATTAACTATTCAGAGAATAGAAAGAGTTGGACTTTTTTCAATTACTGTTTTTAACACCACTGATGACAAGGCAAACATCAACTCAAAAAAAATACATTGTCCATAATATAATATTGAAAAATTTAAAGTCTCCTGCAGAATTTGATCCAGGGGATAATAATTAATAATAATTGCATGAGTGTTGAGTGTTATATATGTATGTACATACTGGGTTAATATCATTCAGACAGGTAGTCCATTCAAACGACACATTTGGATATACTGTATTAGATTAACGAATGTATAATATCTGATTCTTATCTTATCTCTGGATGAACAGAGGAAACAGGACCATCTTGCTGATCTAAAACAGACAGACTTTCTGATGAGTCCATGGCTAAGTTGTTGAAAATCGGGACACCGTTTCTAATGAAATATTTAATAAAATATGTAATATTTAATGAAATTTCTTATTAACTACACGGTGAAGTTTTGAAACTTAATACATCAGCCAAGTCTGTTATTTGGTTCTACCTATTCACACATGGTTAACTCACATACACATACACTCATATAAACTTTTTTTTATCGATAAATATCGTCTGAATATTAATAAAAGTATCCATGCTGATGTTATTTACCTGTGTTGCTCGTTCAGTTCGGGAAAGCACCTGCTCCTGTGCGCTCAAACTTCTCCCGATACTTCGCCTGTCCTCTTCTCCATTTCCCCCCTGTCTTCTTCAGGATAGAGAGAACATACAGAGCTTCTCATCAATGCACAGAGCTGCATATCGGATTCGAAAGACACCCACTCCGCTTTCTGGCATCCATTTATTCCACTAAAATCCAGGAGTTTTTTTGCGAGCCCGTGCCGTGAGGACGCATCTCCGTGTGGCTCCTGATAGCGCGCGCCTTTTCCAGCTTTTCCCGTGTGAACGAGCCGAGCGCTTTTCTTTTCACTGTAGAAAACATCCTGCATCGGCTCTTCTTTAATTAAACAAAGTAAAAAGGATGGATTTGAGATTCGTCCATTAGCCCAGAAGTCCTTAAAGCAGCATTTGAGATGAGAAATGAGTGATGATGGTCCTCCCTCTCCACACTGCTACTGGACTACTGAATCCAGTTTGTATACTGAATCCAAAACCGTCTCAGTTTGATCTAAAACATCAATTCTACCGAACGGCGTACTATTTTGTCAGTTCGAGATATACTACTATTTACTGCTGTATGGTTTGCCTTAAAAAATATTTTTATTTAATCTTCTTTGATTTGTTTTGCTTTTACTTGTTTACATTGGAGACGCTGTTTCCTCCTGTACATGCGGCTGCGTAATAATATCTTGGGGGGGAAAACACACTTCATACACTGTATAAAAAAGGTGGTGGTGGTGGTGGGGGGGGGGGGGTCGTGTGCGTCTTGTGTTAGACCCTATGGTAACTATGGAAACCTATAGGAGGTCTATCTAACTGTATGTCCGTCTATCCTTGCATCCATCCATCTTCCATCCATCCATCCATCCATCTCTATTTATCTGTATAACTTTCTGTCTTACCATCCCGCCATCGTTTCATCCATCAATCCCTTCTGTCTGTATCTATTTTTACAGTTCTTTGTGTGTCTGTTTAGATGTCAGCCTGGTTTATCTGTCCATTCATCAATCTACCTGTATGTTCATTCATTAATTTATCCACCAATCCATCCATCCATCCATCCATTCTTCATCTGTCCATCCTGCTGTCTGTCTGTATATATATATATATATATATATATATATATATATAAAACCATCTGTGTCTGTCTCTGTCTGTCTGTTTATCCATTCTTCCTATTTGCTGTTTCTACATTAATTATTGCCTGAATCCAATGAACTATTTTTTTTTAATAAAATGAACCACAGAGATATAACTCACATCATACTGATGAAAAAATAATGAAATTCTTTCCACTGCCTTGTCTGACCTTTATTAGAAACTCGTTTATCATATTAACATATGCAACAGCCAGTTTGTGTGGAGAAGTATTTGTTTTGATTAAAGCATTAGAGCATTAGGGAACTGCATATTGAGCATGATAGAAAAGGAGAGAGAGAGAGAGAGAGAGAGAGAGAGAGAGAGAGAGAGAGAGAGAGAGAGAGTGTGTGTGTGTGTGTGTGTGTGTGTGTGTGTGTGTGTGTGTTAATTTTATGGCTTGATTTTAGGACTGGTGTTTTTATATTGCCATCAGCCTGCAGCATTATTGTGTGATGAAGACTAACTGTGGTCGACATTAACAACAACGTGAAGCAAACTGGAAATCCAGATGAAAGAAAGAGATAGTTTGTACTTTACTGATATCCGGACCATTTACGAGCCACTGTAGTGTACAGAAACAACGCACTCGGATTAATTTGGTTGACTCGGTGACTGAAGGGATGTCTCAGAACAAGACTAGATAGTCACAGTAATCAATAATTAGACTCCTGAAAACTCTCCATCTATAGTTGTTGTGCGCTTTGTAATTGGGAGTTTGTTGCTGCACGATCTGTTAACCTTGAGCTGTGGATCAGACTGAGAAATGTGCTGCTCTTCAGTTGTGCACCAGTCTGACAGCAAGGATGGCCACATCTATCCTGTGTCAGTTTAATTAGTTCCTCAGCACCTGTGGCCATGAGGCTGGGTCTATAGTTCTGTCCATAAAAATACTAGTATACCAAGGAAAGCTACAATATCGCTCTGCTGCCTCCTTCTGGCCTCTGTTACACACAGCTTGTTTGTCCATGTGGTTCCTGTTTTATGTTTGGCAACCTTTCACCTCAGTGTGTCAGCGAGAAGGGTAAAAGGTTTGCCATGGGACATTAAAGGTGAAGCTAAAATCTAATATCTATCAGTAGCTCAACAATGAAGCTATTAGGTTTGAACAATGTACTATATCTCAAGGTCGCAACAAGGGCATGATAAGAATAATGTGGGGCAATATATTACACACACTTAAAAACAGGTAAGCAGTTGCATTCATAATCTCTAATTTTTATTTTAAGTGTTTAAAGTCTGTAATGGGTTCATCCCGTGTTTCTTCCGAATACCAAACACAGTAAACATAAAAACTTACAGTTTTGACATCTGTTCTTTTGTGTAATTTGTGCTCGATTAGATAATTTGTTTAGTCTATCAACTTTTAGTTTTCCATGCAGAGGCTTTTTGGAGAAAATGGATAATAGAGTAATTAATCCACCTTGTTCACATTCATTACACCTACAGCAGTATTATAAATGGAGTAAATACAGTAGAGATCAAATCCAGGGGGGGTGTCACTCTGTGTAATCACCTGACACGATGGTCACTGATAGGCTGCGTTAATCTACAGTCTGGGTGAGAAAGAACTCAGCCCCAGCCTCACTTCTTGCTTCTTCTGTGCTTGGATCCACAAAAATCCAAAATAATCCATTTATTTACAGCAAAAACGTTATATTGATATTGTTTTTTTTATTCAGTATGCATTCAAAGGCTACATTCATACCATCACAAGCTCTTATCAGATTAAGGCTAAATCCTACAAGGAGTGAACAGAATGGTTAATACATGACTGCAAACGAAAGCAGATTAAATGGTAGATGTTTACTTAAAAATGAAACGGTTAAAGGGATAGTGGCGTGGCAAACTTTTATCAATGCACTTTACACTCGGATCAGCTACTTTTTCTCTTTCTCAGCCCATTCACTGTATCCTCCTGCATAGTGACGTGCCCTGAAAGACAGAAAGCGTGTTAGTTTAGCAAGTCAAGCCTAGCATGAAGCTAACAGTGCATATGAATACTTTACTACTTGCCTGCTGAATCCCAGACGCCAGGCAGTCTCAAGAGCTGTTAAACTCCTACGGCCTCTTTGGCAATGAAAAACGATATTGTCATCCTCCTTTTTGGGGGCCTTCACCTTAAAAAGCTTTTCAAATTGCTCTGGAGAAAGCTTCAGTGACTCCTCAAGCTGTCCCACTGTTGAAGGAAGGTTAACGACAGTATGATCAAACATTGCATTTAGGCACACTTTTATACAAATTGACTTATAGTTGAGTTAAGAGTTAGGGGACTTGCTGAAGCACCTGACCTTTTAACCAAAAGCTCAGGACCAGAAATAGTGAGCCACCACTGTCTTCATCACATAAGGAATGACATGGTGTGCTGTTATAGGAAAATAATCCACGATGGGGTGGTGTGAAACGTTACCGCCACAAAGTGTTTTATTTCTCTTATACTACAGTGACTGCCAATGATTTCAAAGTTTTATTATTATGGAATGCTTTTTAGTTATTATTTCATTTAATGTTGTGGAATGTCTGCAAGACAACTCAGTTCCTCTTATCACTGATGTTATAGCAGCTGTAAACAGTCATTCCACTCACCAGCCTCTCTATCTCTTGAAGTTAATAAGACAAAAAACAAAAACAAAACACTGCTTGTCATGTTACTGAGGAACCAGAAAGAGCAAACAGCTCTATCTTGAAGACTTTCCTGTGGCGGGAAGCTTAGTGACTGACACAATGTGCCGAGAATTCTTTCCATAAATGTTAAATAAACGCCTTTTTCATAATTAGCTGTGGATTATGCCAAGAGTCCACCATGTAAGGCTCTGAATTAGCTGTTAATATTGAAATGGTAATGTATTACCGTTTGAGAATTCAAGAGCACTGTGGTTTAATGCAAATATGATGTAGAACATTGTATATATAAATGAGATGTTGCTCACGTGGAACATTGACAGAATCAGGAATGCGTCCTGCCTGGAACTCATCCGGATTTCGGACGTCAAATAACTGGATGCTGTGATTGGACAGCATCACCTTAAGCTGTTCATGTGTCACGACTGAGTCTGAAATCATGAAACAAATACTGAATTAGTAGTCATTTTGGCTCACCCCAGTTACACTGCCATCAGCACAAAAGCCCATCATAAGACACAAAATGTGAGTTAATGTTTGTAGAACTTTGTACATGATAAGACATTAACTTATCACATGCCTAGCTCACTTGGTGCCCTATGAACCCACAGGCGCAAGAGATAAAGATTTTTCAGTTAACTGGCAAATTATCAAACGGCATAAATAAAACATATCTCAGCATAAAAAAATATATATATATATCTAGGATGAAATTGCAATGTAGAAGTTGTGTATATTCAGCATTCTGGCTATGATATATGATATGTGTGTGTATACCATGTATACTGTAATATTAAATACTATTTTAAAATAAATTGTAAAAAACAATATATAAATAGCTAAATACATATCTTTAAGGACTTTTGCTTGCAGAATTTAATTCTTATATAATTCTTTATAATCATATAAAATATATAAAATAATGAAAACTGGTCCATGGAAATAAAAAAATAATGTTGCTGTGTAATTCTTACAGTGTGATTTTTGTGCATGCTTTCCAAATAACAAATCTAAAAGTATGCCTTTTAGTAACATTTTAAAAACTATTTTCTATTATAGGGAATGCTTTCAGTGGATGAATTTCTATTAATCCCAGATGTTTCTGAGATTATTGTTGATACGCATATAATAGCTAAAAGGAAGGGACTGTAAAAATATAAGCGAAGTTGCTAGAGAAACAAGATCTTAAATGGGTTTATTTGTACTGTATATGTTACTGTAAGGTCATTTTAATTTTAAATATAATGTGTATTGAATATTACTGATTATACTGGATCCATATGATCAATTCCCATACTGCACAACATATGAAAAGTAGGATTTTTTTTCTGTCTTTACCTAGATGAGATTTGTCCTCTCTGGTGTGATGAATGCATGATGTCCTCAATCCAGCTCTGAGTCCCACACAGTGACCAGGTCTAAACACAGACACAGATACAATAACACGCTGTATACATGGGTACACCGTCATAGTCACTGGAAACTCAAGATCTCACTTCTGACAGCGGTTTTGTAAACTGAAGCATTAAGTAAGTGTGTGTCAACATTAAGAGCTGGTGTCCGCAAAGCCTCACCCACTTTCTCTTCATCCTATAGACTACTGTACTACATCACTGAGGGTTAATTATTCACTGATTACATCACTGATTAATTATTATTAATTTATGAATATATCTCCGGCAAACAAAAGCACTAACTGGCTTTCATTGATGGAAAATAAGCATTTATTTCAGGGTAAGTAAAGAATACTTGTTAAAAGTTTTTATTACAGACATTTGGGATTTGGAAGCCATTTGTGATTCAGCCTGATTTAGGTTATAGGGAAAGGCATTCATTCATTCATTCACTCATCTTCTGTCAGGGTTGTTATGGAATGGGGCATGGGGCTATACTGTGGGTTGCCCAGAAACACTGGGCGTGAGGCAGGAATACACCCTGACTCACACAAGAGGCAATTTAACATAGAAAATACACATTCTGGTATGTAATTGGGAGGTGGGAGGAAGAGGAACCTAGAGGAAATGCACACGTGGACACATGGACAGTTCGGGGTTGATGGACTAATGGGCGGCATGGTGGTGCAGTGGTCATTGCTGCATGCCTTAGAGCTCCAGGGTCCTGGGTTTGATCCTAAACATGGGTTACTTTCTGTGTACACTTTTGGTACATGTTCTTTCTATGTCTGTGTGGGTTTCCTCTGGGTTCTTTGGTTGCCTTCCTCCTCCCAAAAACTTTAAGCCAATAGGGGGATTGGCTAAGATAAATTAGCCCATAGGTGTGAGTGCCCTGTAGTGAACTGGTGCCCCATCCAGGGTGTATTCCTGACTCACACCCAGTATTCCTGTGACTGGTTCTGGATTCAAGGGGACTCTGACCAGGTGAGTGAGTGAGTGAGTGAAATTGGCTAATGCAGTTTGTGATTGATATTCAATAGTGGTTATATGACTGGCTAACCCTTACCCTAACCCTAACCTTAACTCTATATGATGCACAAAATAATTGATTGACAGTTTGTCTGCCTACATGTCATTGGTTCTCTGGGCTGCAGCTTTCCGTACTTCTGGCTTCTGGCACTCTGAACCACAGCCCATTAAGGCTTATGTGATATGCAAATGATTGCAAACTAGGCATTTGATCATTTGATTAAAGCAAACAAAATCCGACAAGCATTGTATAGACCTTCTGCTAAATTTAGAGACATCCAGGGGTACTGCAATATTGTACATTAAACTGTCAAATTCTAATACATTAAAAGGCAAGTCATATTAAAAATACAACGTATTAAATAAATAAAATAAGCATTGAATACGCATGCGCTGCCAGAACGCCTGCCTTCGGAATCACGCATGCGCAGTAGCATAATACCGGCGGACTCTTCAGATCAGTGGCCCGAACGACGAGGGGATAAATCGAGACCGTTTTTACAGGTCAGTGTTTAAAGAATTAGCACAATTTCATTGATTATTTATTTAGTATTTATTCAGTGAAAAATACTGATCAGAAAGCCGCTGAAACTCATCCCGAAGACGCGATAAACAAGCCGTCCGGCGAAGTAGATCTAGCCCTTGTGAGCTATCGACGCCAGTGAGGTAGTTATTTTTTCCCCTACACATTTTCGACAAGTTCCGCCTCCTGCTTTAAGACTGGGTAATAATATCCCGTTTCCTGCGATACGATTGGTTTATAAATTTGTACGTACAAGTCGTTTGGTTGACGAGCCAATTCTAGCAGAGTAGGCGGGGTTTGACGGAATGCGGATAGGAAAAATATTCTGGAAAAGCCGTTAGGACGACATTGCGGCTAGCTTTGCTAACCGTTAGTGGTATTTTATTCAATTTAATTTTTATTGACACATACTCTGTGATGCAAGGGTAAATTAAAATATTATATAGAAGTAATGATAATCAAACGTATATATAGTAGTGTAGAGATTCCCTACTAGTTAGGGGCTGTTTGTGTAAGTGTACAGCTGGTTCTGGTCCTCAAGTGACCGAGCTAACGTTAGTGTCAGGGAAAAAAACAAGAATAAAGGTAAAAGAAAATGCCATTTGGCGATATTATGGCGATTTCACCGGATCAACGTGTAGGTAGCTAGCTGTTTATGAAATGTATTTTATGCAGTGTACATGCTGTACAGTTGGCTTACTGCGCATGTCTGGAAGAATTGGTCATTGAAATGCACTCATTTCCATTCCTGGAATATTATGGAATATTATGGAAATTCACAACGTTTTGGGGGGGAAAAAAAGTACGGCTATTCTGTTATCTAGATTGTCCTTAGACATCTCCTATTTTCTTCATTAATGAATCCTTCCTAATACAGATCACATTGTATGGTTTTTTTTTTTCCTTTTCATGCTACACTTAAAAATAGTAACCTTTAAAAATAGTAACACAATTGGACATTTCCCTATAGTTTATTTGTTCATTCAGTCATCTTCATTTGGCTTTATTCTGGTCATCATGGTGCGGTGAATCCGGAGTCTATCCCAGGATGGTGTCCCCCCCCCCGCCCGCCCGCCCACCCGCCAGTCCGCCCGCCCGCCAGTCCGCCAGTCTTTTGTAGACACTTACACTCTCACAGTCGGTGTGTAGCCAGTCCAACTACTAGCATGTTTTTTTGTTTGTTTTTTTCCCCCGGAGGAAACCGACACAGATATGGGAAGAGAACATGCACAGAAACTGCACACAGACAGTAACTCAGGATCGAACCGGGAATCCTGGAGCAGTGAGACAGAAATTAATACTTACCCAGTTCAAATCTTGATCTTGTGCAACGATTGTTGTTTTCCAAACACTACAGATATGAGAGGTGTGTAATTCGCAGTACTTTGTTCTCAGTGTTTCACCAAATCCTGGACCTTTAATCCAACTCCACCACAGTGATATCCAGTGATGTTTCTGCACAAACACCCGCTTTTGAAGTGATGACATTCAGGTGTTTTGAGCTGCTAAAACAGTAAAATGTGCAGTGCTTGCTTCGATGGACCAAAAACACACTGCAGTGTTTCTTGTTTCCCTTAGAAACGTTTTTGTTTTTGTTCAGTACGAGGCAATTTTGGGATGACGATGAAAGTACTCGGCTGTTCGTTGTTACAAGGCTTTTTTCCCCCTTTTTTTTTAATTCTGTGCCAATTCAAATTAAGTTAAGAAGCTTAAAGAGCAGCGAAATAAACAAATAGCTATATATATATATATATATAGTAATGACCCATAGCTGATTTGATGTTAAAATATTGTTCAGAACCTTTAACACTACAAAATGTAAAAAAAAAAAAAATTGTTATAATTTAACATTATTAGAATAGTTTTCAGTTTAAAGTAATTTATTTTTTAAGACAAAACATTTGTAAACAAAAAAATTTCAGTTAGCTGGTTACTAAACCTATATATCGTAAGACATATTTGCTGCATCCCAACAAAAAGAGTACATACTTTTAGTGCATAGTATAAGTAGGCGATACTTATACTCTGCACTAAAACTATATACTCTCTCGTCAAAAAAAAGTAGTACAAACTTTTGAGTGTGTAGTAAAAGAGTATGGAAGTACTGGGGCATACTAACCATCACGTCATGTAACGGATGAGAGCGTTGTTGCCTAGTAACGCACACAGTCACCATAAACAAACTTTCAGCTTTTCTTCATTCATTATTCCTTATGTAAGTTATACTATATCATTTAATTTATCATTCCCTTGATTTATTTTCCCACATTTTATTTACACTTCTGTGCAATCCAGCTTCTTGGCAAGTGAGTTAAATGTAAACACACCCCATGACAGCCACTTCTTCTTGATTGAAGGCCGTTATTAGTCCAAGTAACTGGCTGCCAGTGGACACACAACAATTTACTGAGCTTAAAATGAATTGATTCAGCATTTCCATCAAGATTTAATCCTCAGAATTTTGCAGTGCAAATTTACAGATTTAACCTGAATGAATGAAGGGCAAATGTTCATGCTTAACACACTGTTATTATTATTATTATTATTATTTTATTTTTTCTCCTGAAGACACCATGAGTCAAGGAAAGGACAATGCACGACTCCGAAGCTATAAGAACAAATCACTTAACACAGATGAGATGAGAAGGAGGAGGGAGGAGGAAGGCCTGCAGCTACGCAAACAGAAGAAAGATGAACAGGTGAGATGGCTGGCAGCCTCAAGGCTTTGTTAACCACTCTGTAGTTGTAGTTCTTTGGCAGATGCAGAGTTCACTCGGTTTATCTTGGTAGCAGGAACAATTTACAACAGGAAATTGCTCATAATTGCTCTGGGGGATTTCCTCAGACCTTCGAGCTAGTAGTTTAAGGCTATAAGTCATGTGGTTCCATGCTAAAATGTTAAACCTGTAAATAAGTCTAAACACTTTGCGCATCTGTGTGGCCTTACAGCTGTTCAAACGGAGGAATGTGGCCACAGTGGAGGAAGACTGCACACTGGAGGATGATGGGATGTCAGACAGCGGCTACCTGGAATCCCAGGCCAATAACATGGAACAAATCACAGTAAGAGCTAAACACTGCACTTGAGAACAAATCATGTGGAGTAACAATTTAAGAGCAAAGTTTATTATTCGAATGCTGAACGAATTTTTTAAATAATATTCTAGCTATTGACCGATACCGATAACCAAGTTGGGCAGTACCTGATGATAACTGATTAATCAACCGATAGTTTTTTTATAATTGATACTGGATGAAAACATAACACTCAAAGTAAAATATTGCTGAATTTTATTACAAAAATAAACAGTACTGATTGTACCATGACAATGTACTGTACATTTTTAAATGAAATAAATATTAATATATATTAACTAATAATAAATATTAAAGTAAATAACAGATATACATCCAAACTGAACCAAAAACTAACACTCAAAATAACAAATAAAAATAGAAACATCCAAAATGACTGAAAAAACACTTCAAATAACACAACAAAATTTGTCAGTGATAGTTTTTATTTCTCCTCTAGAGGCCGCTCTCGTACTGTATAATGACAGTGGACCCTTCTCAGTCGCTGCCGCAATGGCCGCAACTATCAGTGTGGATTTTTGCCGATAAGTGATAGTTAATACTAATTAGAATTGAAGAAAAAACTTGGGCTGCAAAACGTATATATGTGTCATATGTTTTTGTAATTGTGTAATTTTTTGATTCAGGACACAATTTCAGGCTTTTTTGTGGCTAAACCTCAAACATTGTCGTGTTCAGTGTGCAGTGAGTACACTAAGTATGTTTTACAGTGTTATAGTCTTGAACTCAGCAGCCTAAGCACTCAGGACAAGCAAATTTTATGTCTAGGTTAGAAGTCTTTTATTCATAGTTGCCTGGCGAAAAAAAATGACGCGATCTGGAAATCGAGAAGAAGCCAAGAAAACCATCAAAAAAACAACAAAAAAAAACAATGCAAAGCTCTCCTGCTTTACCACGTGGTTAAACATGTAGAAAGAAAATAAAGGCATTAGCCAGACTCGAATAATATCCTTTAATTGCAATGTGAGGACTGAAATTCGTATCTCATAGCTGAAATTTTGGCCAAACCCAAAGTGCTACATTAGAAACTTCCTTAGAAGGGGAGGATGATCATATACTCGTTTGTTTTCACCCGAGTCTGTATTAATTCACTAACTAGCTAACTAACTCGCAACACGCTATTACATTACATAGCTGCCACTGTGTTTCACTCGAGTCAACCAAAACACGGGACTGGGCAGCACATTAGAGCAGTTTATTCAGATGTTGTTCTTTATTCGTCAGGGTGGTGTTATATCCGAGGACATGACCCAGATGATCTTCTCCAGCTCTCCAGAACAGCAGCTTATGGGAACACAACGCTTCAGAAAGCTTTTGTCTAAAGGTTAGAACACACACACACACACATTTGTCTTACTATCCTAGTAAGGACCTTTCACTGAGATAACTATTAATGCTATGCCTACATATAAATATAACCCTAACCTTAACATCAATAATTAAAAGAAACATTTTGATTCTTAGTTTTTTTTTTTTGTTTTGTTTTTTAAATAAACTTGCAGTTTTTGTTAACGTCCCCATGAAATAAAAATTGAAGGTTTAGTTTTTTTTAGTATTTTAGTATGAATATGCTCGCCTTAAGGTTACCTACAAGCTAGTGTGCTCCAAAACAATGACAAAATTCGCATTTAGAAGATGCATACATTCAAAATTCAGTCTCTCTCTACCACCAATACAGCTCAACAATTTTGATGACATCATTCTGCACTTCAGCTTCTCATCTGATTTTCTGTCCAATCAAATGCTGTCTAGAATCTAGAAAGTGTCCCACCCCCAACATTATAAAAATCCATGGTACTAACTGTCAAGCATGGCTTAGCCCGGGCTGTGAGGTAAAATAAACGCTATTGGCTATTTAAAAAGGGGGAGGAGCCACTTGATATGTCTTGCCCTGACTTCCTGTCCCCCCCCCCCAAAAAAAGATATAAACACATGGCCACACACACTCACAGTTGTGTATGTGTATATAATGTCTATAGCTGAGTGGTGTCTGTCCCTTCTTTAGAGCCCAACCCCCCTATTGATGAAGTCATTGCCACACCCGGTGTAGTGGAGTGCTTTGTGGAGTTCCTGAAGAGGAAGGAGAACTGCACACTACAGGTGAAACCCACACACAGAAATGTCACTGAGTATTCATATTAGCAAGTGACAAGTTGATGATGTTGCCCCCAGTTAGTCTCTTTCTAGTATTAAGTGGTAGCCTTAATATTTTTCGATGAACAGCCTCTTGTCTCTCAGATGTCCCTCACAACTTTGCATTTGGTTCCATTTCAACAGGGCTTGATTAGGACTAAAGCAAATTTCAAATTTGTTCCTTGTCATTGCTACCAGACTGAATATTCGCGTACGGCTTGCTAATGTCAGTGTAGGGTCAGACTGACATTAAACACACCACACCACCTCATTTCTCAGATGCTGAACAGCCAAGATCCCATTTTGAGCTCTCAGACCCACAGCAGCCATGAGTCAGTTACTTACTCCAGATGGAATGCTCTTGCGATAACCTCATGCTGGAGGAATGTGTGTGTGTGTGTGTGTGTGTGTTTGTGTTTGTGTGTGAGAGATATGCTTTGCCTGAAAACTACAGCAGTAAAAGGTCATGCCATTGTGCCACTGGTGTTGTATCTCCACAGTTTGAAGCAGCGTGGGTCCTGACAAACATCGCCTCTGGCACATCTCACCAGACGCGTGTGGTGATCCAGGCTGGTGCTGTGCCCATCTTCATAGAGATGCTCAGCTCTGACTTTGAGGATGTCCAGGAGCAGGTAGAGTTAACCATACTCCAGGTCATCTCTGCTTATTTTTAAAATAAAATGTACATCTTCACTATTTGTTAGCAATATAAATAGAAGTAAACCCCAAAATGGCAACAAAGTGTGTGCGCGTGTGTAAATTGGTTGGCTTAGTCGTGTCGGTACCTATCAAGAGATTCACTTATTTCAGTATTCTATTGGTGTAGTCACATTCCTAGTAACAGGTTTGCTAAACCATCAGGTAACCATAGCAACCACAGACCCTGTTTCATCAGCTATTTCCCTCTCAGACTCTAAGGCTGTTTCTGGACTGGCGCGTTATCCTGGTCAGGGTCGTTGTAGATCAGGGTCTATCCTGGGGAACACTGGGCATGCACACACTTGTTCACACTTGGAGTGATTTAGCATAGACAATCCACCGACCGGAATGTTTTTGGGAGGTGGGAGGAAACCAGAGGACGCAGAGGAAACCCACATGGACAGTAACCCGATCTCAGGATCAGGATCGGTGACTCTGGAGCTGTTGAGGCGGCAACTCTACCTCATTTGCCACATGTTTCTGGACAGGCTTACTGTATAGAGAAAGGGAAAAATCCCAAATCAGGCAATTTGCCAGCAATGTGCAAATGAACTGTCAAACACTTGTGCTGTGGCTTTCTGTGCTGTGTGGGTGTGTCTCTGTCTCTCTCTCTGTCTGTGTGTGTCTTTCTATTTGTCTGTGTATGGCTCGCTGTCTTTCTCTCTGAATCTCACTGTTGTCTGTCGGTCTGCCTGTCTCATTTCCTCATGGTCTTATGTTTCTGTTCAGGCGGTGTGGGCGTTGGGGAACATTGCTGGAGACAGCACAGAGTGCAGAGACTATGTGTTGGATTGCAACATCCTTCCCTCACTTATACAGTAGGTTTCTTTCCAAAGTGTCCTAATTTACCTGTCTGTCCTGGCTTGAGTTCACATTTATCTTTACATTACATGCCACAATCCCTTGCAGTTTACACTACCACCATTACACACGTATACTGTTTATCAACTCACTATGTTCTGTATAGTTAGTGCATCATTTATATAAACACTGTTGTTTGTATGAATTACAGGCTCTTGACCAAACAGAATCGCTTGACTATGATGAGGAACGCAGTGTGGGCTCTGTCTAACCTGTGCAGAGGCAAGAACCCACCTCCAGATTTCACCAAGGTAAGACCCCCTACTGACAGGTTAACCTGGAGTGTGGATCTACATTTCGTTTGGCACATACTACTAGCTTTTTAGGATTCGTACTGTAGCTTCGCAGTTTTAAAAGAGCATTATGTAAAGTAACAGTGGGTGTGTAATCTTAGTGGCAGATTGAATATAAAACGTTCGTGTTTGTTGTGTGCGTAGGTGTCACCATGCCTCAGCGTGCTCTCCTGGCTGCTCTTTGTGAATGATACAGACATTCTGGCCGATGCATGCTGGGCGCTCTCCTACCTGTCTGATGGGCCCAACGAAAAGATCCAAGCTGTTATAGACTCAGGCGTGTGCCGCAGACTGGTGGAGCTGCTATTGTAAGATATTACACACAAAATTAAAATTAGAGTTAGACATGTTTTTGGCTGGGAAGATGACACATTAATTAGCTAGCTATGATATAGGTGGTTAAATATAGTATAGTGCTTTTATCTACGCTGTGAAGCTAGCACGTGATGCACTCAATGATTTTTGTTTGTAATTTTCTAATACAAGATTGTTGTGATCTCATGAACCGTGATAAGATGTTGTGCCAGGTTTTTAATTTGCATACCACTATCATTTCCTATAGGGGATCCAAAGAATTTGCATATGTATGCTGTAATTTGCATATTATATTTGCATATTACAGCGTTTTATTATAGGCCTCATATCTTTGTTCTGTATTTGATTCAGTAACGCAAAATAATATTTCAGATTTGACGAATGATGAAGGAGTAAATTATATTTGTATTTTCTTCATTTGTTGAGTGACGTCCAATTGATTTTATCTGAATTTTAAAATGTAACTGTTTCATATTCAGTCCGTACAGGATTTCATAGTTTTTTTGTGATTGTTGCGGACAAAAATGAATCGAAGAGGGCTGAATGCGCATTGTGATGACGTCACATGACGCGTCTTAGCCCAAATCTGCGGAAAATCTGCAGTAATTTTGAAAAATTGCAAGCTCCTCCGAATATTGCAGAGTTTAATTGATTTTGCGTTGAATTTCTGCCATCGCAAAATCCTGGAGGGACTGGATATTGCTTGTATACAATAGCCTGTATACAAACGTGCTCAAAAATCGAAAAGCTAAAAATGTTTATCTTTTAAACTTCAGCCTGTATAGTGATTGCAAAATCAGTGCAAAACTCCATGTTACTGGCTGTTTGTCAAGTTACATTTCCAGCCCAGTGATCCTTTACTCTTGCTGTTCCTTTTGTTGTTGTTTTTTTTTGGTAGACATTCGGATTATAAGGTTGTCTCTCCTGCGCTTCGGGCTGTGGGGAACATCGTCACAGGAGATGACGTCCAGACACAGGTAATAAAAACAAAATTACACTTAATTCTGTCTGTCCTGTCTGATTTCTTCTGAGTTTTATGTATTGCTTCAGTATTTCACCTTTAGGAGTGTGTTTTTAGCTTGGCAGTTAAAAGGACATTTTCTCGTTCATGTTTTTTTTTTTTTTTTAAACTGTTGTGCTTTACCTGAACAGGTGATCCTGAACTGCTCTGCGCTTCAGAGTCTCCTTCACCTGCTATGTAGCCCTAAGGAGTCCATTAAGAAAGAAGCCTGTTGGACAATCTCCAATATTACTGCTGGTAACCGGGCACAGATACAGGTGTGTCTCGGTCAGCCTCAGTATAGACTTCAGTTATGATAAGTGTGTGCGTGATTAAGAGTTTCCCCCCTCTCTCTTTCTCTAGATGGTGATAGACGCAGGTTTGCTTCCTCCTCTTATCAGTATCCTTCAAGTGGCTGAGTTCCGGACGAGGAAGGAGGCAGCGTGGGCCATCACCAATGCCACATCTGGGGGCTCTGCCGAGCAAATCAGGTTGGGTGTTGCTTAAAATGAAACCACAGGCTTTAACTACGCAAAAATAAATGAGATGTCTAGATGCTACAGTTTTATTCCATTTCCTCACTTTCTTCTTAATGAAAATAAGATATAAAGGAAGCAGATTAACAGCATAATATTGATTAACAAGTCGCTTGTGCTGCTTGTAGTCTTGTGGGCATGTAGCGACCACTGCTGTCACTTGGGGGCATGGACTGTCTGGTGTTTTTTTCCCCTTTTAGTTATAGTCTACAACCCACTATCTACGGTCAGGCATGAGCAGGTATGAGTTTCAGGAGTGAACCACATTAGTTTGTTGGGCATTTCCAACACTCAAGTAGATACAGGCCCTGTCATCACATAGCACCTAGTCTGAAATACCTGACTGTAAAAGAATAATTATAGATTTTTATTAAAGATGGACCTCACAAAGTATCTGGCAGATACCAACAACATTTCAGCATGGGAAAACCCCACCTTTGAACTGTTGCGCAAGTAACAGAAGGAAATTTTAGGCCCAAATAAGCATGTCTGGATCCATCACTCTGCCAGGACAATAGGAAAATGAATAGGGCTTTCATAAAACTTCTATTTATTTCAAACAGGCATCTGGTGGAGCTGGGTTGCATCAAGCCTCTCTGTGACCTTCTGACCCTGATGGACTCCAAGATTGTGCAGGTGGCGCTGAACGGCCTGGAGAACATCCTCAGACTGGGAGAGCTGGAGGCCAAGCGAGGAGGAGGAATCAACCCGTACTGCGCCCTCATCGAGGAAGCATACGGTAACTCAACACATTCAGTCTTCTATTTTTTTTACTTCCTAAAAACAACTAATCTCCTCACAAGAGATTTCATTGTTGACTCGTTCGCTCCCTGTCACCTTTCCTCAGGTCTGGATAAACTGGAGTTCTTGCAGGGCCACGAGAACCAGGAGATCTACCAGAAGGCATTCGACCTGATTGAGCGCTACTTCAGCCCCGAGGACGAGGATCCAACCCTGGCCCCCGCCGTCGACCTGCAGCAGCAGCAGTTCCTTTTCCAGCAGTGCGAGGCTCCCATGGAGGGCTTTCAGCTTTGAGTACCAGAAAAGCCACAGCAGAGAGAGTTATTAATATCTTTAATGATTATAGAGAGTGTGATGTTGCAAGGGCCTGTGTTGCTGGTCGACTTCCTCAACCTTAACCTTATCCTTACCCTTAACCTTACACTGTCCTGCTCCCTTCACGCCTGCTGTCACTGGTTTTGAAGAACGGCTTCAGGAAAATAGAACCAGATTGATCCAAAAAATGACCATCAGAGCAGCTCTGGAACTCTTGAAAGACTCCCATATTGCCCACCTCGCATTAATTCCCAGCCAAAAAAAGATCCCCCGTCCAATATAAATGAGCATCAAGACTAAACGCTGCATCCAGCCAAGAGTCAATTAGAAGCTGGGTACTGACTGCTTGTACGTATGATCTTGCTGCAATACGGACGTCCTGAGACGGGCGGCCTGTACGCAATCCTTTTTTCATTCGTTCAGAAACACTGGACTGACCGTGTGACTGTGTGAGCGCCTGGAAGTGCGCATACAAATGGAAAAATTAAAAAAACACAACACAACAACAGAGAGGCACAACTTGTCCAGTCTGCCCTGAAGACTGAAAAGACTTCAGCACTTTTCTCTACTCATTAGACCCGGACTGCCTACAAAAAGGCAACTCTTGCTGACGGACAGAAACAGGAGTCCAGACTGTATGTGAGTGACTGACCGTGTGCCACTTGATTGAATATCGAACTTATTTGCTTTCATTCTCATGCATTCCTACGACGACTGTGCAGGCTCCTTACAATTACACGTTTGCACCTTCTGGGAGTTGGAATCTCCCTGCGCACTGAGACTAAGACTAACTTTTTTTTTTCTTCTTTTTTCCCCCTCCTCCTCGAGCCTGTGTGCCAGACTCTTCTGACTTAAGAGGACAAATCCATACGATTATCATCCTTTATCATCAGCAGCACTTTATGTTCAGGACACAAATCCTTTGGTTTGAATGGAAATAATTTTTCTTTCCACGCAGTACTCGGCTCTCCGCTCCTCAGGAAATGAGACGAGAAAAGCGTGCGCTCGTTGCACGCCCCAGACCGCAGGACGTTCTTTTACAGAACTAAACACACTAAATATCGGAGTGAAATCTCATTGCTGATGAGCTTTGCCCTTCTGAAGCTTCCTCCACTACTCGGGACTCTTGATGACATTTAATGAGCTGAAATCTTAGCTTCCCAGTGTGTAACACACGCACACTCACACTTTAACATGACTGATATTACTGATTACAGACCCATGTCCAGCTGACCCCATATAATATCATCGTTAACAAGAGTGACATGAGAAGAAAAAAACAAAAACAAAATTTTTTTCACATCTCATTTTGGGGGTGGAATCTGTTAGTACCGACTGTGCCATAATCCTTATGTGAAATTGAGATTTACAACCCAGCAGCAATTTAAATAAGACAAAACCATGCAGAAAGGAATCCAAATTGAGCTTGAAAGCATACTGGTGATTTTGTTTGCTAAAAAACAACAACAACGAAAAAAAGCTGCAAGATTGTTTACTAGTGTTTTTTTTTTTTTTTTTTTTTTTTTAAAATGTCTGATTCTCCCAGAGAGAGAGAGAGAGAGAGAGATGACCAGCTCTTCATTTTCAATACTGCTGTCGTATTGAGATTGTGTAACTGTTCTCTGTTAAGCCATTTGCATAAATGCTGTTTCATGAGTTCCTGTGGTCGTGCTCTTTTCCATTTCTGCACGTTAGTTCAGGATGGTGAATAACTCGGTAAATATTTTCATTTATGTAGCCTGAAAATCTGTTGGTGATCTGACAGATCAATGAATCGGAATGCAGATGTTCATATAACACACCTAAAATGTGAATAGAGTGGAACACGAATGAAATTGAAACAGGTCGGTGATCTATTTAATGGTCTGTTCAACACCACCTTTGAATCGGATTACTTTTTCCAATCTGATAAGAAACTTAACATCAAATAAAAGAACCTTGTGATTATAAAGTTGCTCACATTTGAGGTCATAAGTTCACATACGCCTTGCAGAATCTGCAAAATGTTAATAATTTTAAAAAAAGAAAAAAGAGGGACCATAAAAATTGCATTTTGTTTTTTATGTAGTACGGCCCTGAATAAGCTATTTCACATAACAGATGTTTACATATAGTAGACACAATATTATTATATATATGATTAGTATAATAGTGTAAATCCAGTTATTATTATTATTATTATTATTATTATACATTAAGATCCCCCGTGTTGCCTTCTTGAGCATCAGTGAATGTTTGCACCTTTTGTAATAGTCGTGTACGAGTCCCTCAGTCGTCCTCAGTGTGAAAAGATGGATCTTGACATCATATAGCCGCTGATGGAAAGGGGTCAAATATGCAGAAGATGCTGGAAAACCAAAGAATGTGCAGGACCTGGAGGATTTTTCTGAAGAACAGTGGGCAGTTTAACTGCTCAGGACAAACAAGGGACTCATGAACAACTATCACACAACATAAAAACAGTTATTGATCATCCAGGTAACAACACACAGTATTAAGACTCGAGTGTGTGTAAACTTTTGAACTGGTTCATCTGTGTAAATGCAGTTATTATTGTGTCTTGTGGACTATATGTAAACATCTGTTATGTGAAATGGCTTATTGAGGGCAGGACTAAATAAACAACAAAATGCAGTTTTTATGATCTCATTTTTTTTTTAAATTATTAACATTTTGGGTATATAAACTTATGATTTCAACTGTAATTATTTACTAATTATTAGCTAAATATTTATTACACTTCCTCAATTTTAGAGATGCGCCACTTCTAAATTTTTTATATGATGCTAATATCAGAGCTAAGGGTCAGCGATATGATAGAAATGTCATATCATGATACAATGAAACATTTCTAAGACATGTGTATCACAATATACAGTAACGTTTCCTCACAAACTGCCAGCAATACAGTAGTCTTGGATTTTAAAAAAAGCTGTTCGATGATACTTTAATAAATGTCTCCAAAACGAAATGTATTTTTGTGATAATTTATCATGATATCAATATTATATCATAATATCGCCCAACCCTATTCAGAGCTCTGGATACCAGTCAGATCTGATACTTATTTTCTTACAAAAGATGGAAAATAATGTTCAGGGCTGCAGTGGGGGGGGGGGGAGGTAAACAGAGAGGACCCTAGGAATGTGTTCTCATGGCACATTTAAAAATATTCCCAGCCTGCCACTAATCCAGCGGTTCAGACCAAGATATCGGTACTCGGTGTCAAATTCGTGTATCATTTCGAAAAGTGTTCATACTTGTTCACACTTGTACCCTCTTCCCCTGTACTGCTTGCTCAAAAAAAAAAAACAAAAAAAAACCTCAGCTTACAAGGAAGTGGAATGTTAATTTGTTCTAAGGATATGGCTTTGCAATCATTTTGCCTTGGTTATGACTGAAAGAAAACGGAGCAAGAAAAGTGACATGGATAACATGCAGAGGGATTCTCATTTATTTATTTTTTTACACAACTCTATATATATATAACAAAAATATATTAACAAAAATCGAGCGGATGATCAACACTTTCTAAACAGTGCAGAAATTTATTTAAGATTGCAGGCACATGTCTGCTCTACCACGTAGTTATTTCAGTGATGCTTTTTGAATCGTGAACACGTGACGGATTTTTAAGTGTTCCTGTTTTGGGATGGAAACTCCTCACTGCGCTTTTTTCTCAGTCAGAGATGCTGCCACATCTAGTTCCTTCTGCACCTCTTCTCTCAACCGAGCCTTTTTCTCCATGTTTCTGCTGGTCAGGTTGTCATGGCGACCTGCAGCCTGCAAGGGCAGGAACATATTTTTTTTTGTGGACCGATGTAAATGTTCATGTTACGACTGTGTACAACAAAGCAAGCTTTCAGTGGCTTCACTCCAAAATAAGAAGTGTCCTTATGCTGCCTTATGAATGGAACAAATTGAACAAATGTTTTTAATGACCATATCCATGTTGATTATTCCTATACACTGAGTTGCCAATTTATTAGGTAACTTCCACTGATGGTCTACTTTTAAAGTGAACTATATGGATCTGTAACTAATAAAGTGGCAGATCTGTATAGTGCATTATTAGGACAGGTATAGTTGTTATAATGACCTACCTGTTTTCCTAGGATGACCATCCAGATGCAGCCTCCAACAGTCAGGGCTATCATGACATAGCAGGCCTTAACACGCAGTCGGTTCCTGGCTGCATCAATCATCTCAAATCTGGAAATCGGTGACGGAGATGGTTTGTTACCTGCTTTAAAGTTATAAAAGCTTTTACATTTAGCAGTGTTGAAAACCTGAGAGAAGATCCATACACTGCACGATACAGACAAGTGCCAGCCTTGGCAATGACTACAACTCGTAAGCTAGAGGAAAATTGTTACTAGGAGTTTAATGATGAAAAATGTGGCTACATTCATAGACGGAGTTAGGGAATAGCAGTGAACTATCCACCATTCAGTCTGTATTTCTTGTAGTTTAAAAATGAGTGCATTTTGAGTCTCTCCTGCCAAGATATCTTAATAGGCGATTAATTATTCTATATATAAAACAAATTATATGAAACCAATTGAGGGCTGTTACAGGTTGAAAATATGGTAGCTTTGAAGAGTGGGAAACCACGCCTCCTACACTGTGACTGACAGATACATGGGCCACGCCTCCTCCACTGTGACTGATGCTACAGGGGCCACACCTCCTCCACTGTGACTGACAGGCATCTTATCTTGTCATATGATCATATCTCCAGCTCTCCATATGAGCCACATCTGTTCTTTGATCTCTTCCCAGATCTCACGAATTACACCAATTAACTTTACACACAAGGAAGTGACTTTGTTTGAGAACAAATATCACATGACTTCATAAACACACTTATCTGGTTATTGATCAGGAAGTGACCACTTACGACACGAGCTCTGGTATCTGCTCCTTGGACTTGAAGCGTCCGGACCACACGAGGATCTTCTTGTCCATCTCAGATGGACGGTAGCCGGGCATTTTGAACCCTGCTGTTTGTGCTGCAGAGAACAGCAAGAGAATTAAAAAAAAAAAACAGGAGTCAAAAAATTACCTGCTAGATGAAAAACAATGCTTTGCTTTTTACTAGGGTGTATTTTTTTAAAGACTTTTTAATGTCATTTCAAATGTAATTTAAGACCAGCTTTGCAGTGATAATCAAAATATGTATAGAAGATATACATGCATAAATACATTTTCTCTATCTAGCACTCTCTCTCTCATTTTATATATATATATATATATATATATATATATATATATATATATATATATATATATATATATAATATTTGTATTTACTCAGTGCAACTTATAACATAACATCCAAATGAAGGATATAACACCAACATGTCAGAAAAAAATTCAAAAACCAGAATCACTGAGTTGGAAAAAGGCTCACCCCCCTCCTAAAAATGACTTGTAAACTCAATCAGGTGTAGCTAATCATCTTCTCAATGGCACACAAAGCCATTTGACTTTTAACATTGATCAGCTGTGGTCGTTTTGATTAGCTCAGCATGAAAAGAGCTTTCCTGGAGCATTTTTCAGTCCTTGGTAGTGCAACTGAAGCAAACAATCAACTATGGGTGGCAAGGCACTGTCAAAAGATCTCAATGTTGGTGGGTTTCCTCACATGAACTGCTTGCTTCAGGTTCTTCCACAACATTTCTATTGGATTAAGGTCATGACTTTTCCTTTATAATTCACTGGTATAATTCAGAATTCATTGGCTAGTCGTCCCAGATGCAGCAAAAGAGGCCCAAACCATGATACTACCACCAGCATGTTTCACCGATGGAATAAGGTTCTTATGCTGGAATGCAGTGTTTTCCTTTCTCCAAACATAACGCTTCTCATTTAAACCAAAAAAGTTTTTTTTTGTTGGTCTCATCCGTCCCCAAAACATTTTTCCAGTAGCCTTCTGGCTTGTCCATATGATCTTTAGCAAACTGCAGAAGGGCAGCAATGTTCTTTTTGGACCGCAGTGACTCACTCCTTGCAACCCTGCCATGCACACCATTGTTGTGCAGTGTTCTTCTGATGGTGGACTCATGAACATGAACATTAACATTAGCCAATGTGAGAGAGGGCTTTAGTTGCTTAGAAGTTACCCTGGGTTCCGTTGTGACCTCGCGGACTATTACACGTCTTGCTTTTGAAGTGATCTTTGTTGGTTGACCACTCCTGGGGAGGGTAACAACGGTCCTGAATTTCCTCCATTCGTTCACAATCTATCCGACCGTGGATTGGTGGAGTCCAAACTCTTTAGAGATGGTTTTGTAACCTTTTCCAGCCTGATGAGCATCAACATCTCTTTTTCTGAGGTCCTCAGAAATCTCCTTTGTTCGTGCCATGATACACTTCCACAATCATGCGCTGTGAAGATCAGACTCTGATAGATCCCTGTTCTTTAAATAAAACAGGGTGCACACTCACACCTGATTGTCATCCCATTGATTGAAAACACCTGACTCTAATTTCACCTTCAATTTAACTGCTAATCCTAAAAGTTTACATACTTTTGCCACTCATAGATGTGTAATATTGGATCATTTCTCTCAATAAATAAACGACCAAGTATAATAGTTTTCTCATTTGTTTAATTGGGTTCTCTCTGTCTACTTTTAGGATTTGTGTGAAAATCTAATGATGGTTTAGGGTTTTAGGTCATATTTATGCAGATATACAGAAAATTCTAAAAGGTTCACAAACTTTCAAGCACCACTATGAAAGTCGCCAAATCCAGCGACAACACTGGTGAGCGACCTGGAAGAAGGTGTGCGAGACGTGACGTCAGGAGTGTTTTTCTTTCTTTCTTTTTTACACAAATGACACAAAAGTAGGTTGATTAAAAGACATTTATCTGAAGCATAAAACAGACAAAACAGTCTAAAGCCGTTTGCTGCGTGTGAAGCGAACTGTGAATATTGGCAAGTCTTCACCTTACAACCACACACACCCACTTAAACTATATATGCCTTGTAAATTGCTTCAGGTGTGTCTACAGGTATCCTTATGTTAGATTTAATTTAATGCAACTTAAATAATTTTTATTTTTATGTCACACAACTCATAAGGAAATTTCTCTATTTGTACAACAAAATTTGTTACAACAAATTAGATTTTTTTTTTAAGGCTCCACAGACATCATGAGCAGAGCTGAGCTTATTGTTTCGGAGACTTAAATAGCAAAATAGGCTTGAATGTACCATAAATATATTTATAAACACACTAATTTACTAACCTTGTGTTGGCACGGACGCCTCATGTGGTTTACTGCACAAATTCCTCCAGCTTGTTGATTTTGGTGCAGATCTCTGCAACTGGCCTGGAGGCAAAACAGAATGAGAATCAGATTATCATCATGACATGGCATGGCATGACTTTGCACTGGAGAAAAACGTGCGACGTACTCTTTACAGTTAGTGACGTCACTAAAATGGGGGGGGGGGGGGATCTGTATTGTGATTTGGGACATTGCATCAATCATATAATAAAAGACATGTACAATAAAAGACATGTTTAAGTATAATAAAGATGTAATGGGTTGGTGGATTATGTGTGAAATTGGAACTAAATGTTATATTCCCATCAGTAATATACACATTAGAGTAATTATGAATTTTACAGTCAAGAGACTGCTCAGAAAAGAAACCTTTAAGTTTATTAGCTTTTTTTTTTTAAATGATAAATGTTTAATATATTCTTCCAGAAAGAAGCAGATATTCCCCAAAACACACAATAATGTTACTCACCTACAAAAGTACCAAAAGCGGCACGAGATCTGCGGATTGCGTTGAAGATCATGTCTTGAAGTTAAATACAGTTGTGCAATGATTGTAAGAAAAGATCCGTTGTTTCTTAAACCATTAAAAAAACACACACACACACAAAAGCCAACTTCGCTCTCCTGACACTGGAATCAAGACCAAATCATTTGATGTGTTTGGTAAAGTGCGTAGCTTGACTAGCCGGGCTGTGCTACCTTCACTGGTCCCGCGGATCTGCATTATACACATGTTTTCCAATTACACAAGCAACATTGTGTCATTTTATTCCATATTTTCGTTTATACTACTAAGAGTTACAGGCTACAGCGGTTATCTTAAGTACACAACTTTTTACAAAACATTGCTGCTCATCATGCGCTTTACGTGTTCATGGCTCAATGTTGTGATTACTATGTTGTACGTTCAGTTCATAGTAACCTTCATTTGTAATGAACCTAATTTAATATAACTGTATTGACTGAATTAGCATAAGGTACAGCATTGTGTTTTCTTTTCCACCAACCATTTAGCAACTCTCTTAACTAAAAACTTAATTTATATTTTACTGTTATCAAACAGTTGGGTGTGCTAAGCACTTTGTAACAATTTGTAACGCATAGGTGCAGTGAAGGTACATCAGCCAGACAGGCCGTTGTGGAGACTGTTAGTAGTCCGTAAAGGCCGCCTGTTTAGGGCGGTCAAGTACAAAAAGACATAAAAATAAACAACAGAGTTATTTTAAATGTAAACATTAGTCATTTTTCTAACCCAATCATCCGTACAACTGAAATGTTAATAGCAACTTGTTTTTATGGTATTTTTTAAATTTCATATTAAACTTTATTATTATGCTTTCGTAACGTGACGTTTCCTATTTCTTTAAATATATATTGTTAATTTAATATATTTTTAATTTAATTTATAAAACACATTAACACGAAACATTTATCAGGTTAACCAACCAAACTTGTGCAATATTCTTTCACTAATATAATGCAGGCACTGTATGGGCACTTATGATTCTCACAGGTTTTGAGGACCCTTTAGTCCACCATGGCGGCGCCCGGTGGCACTCTGAATTGTGAGGACTTTTTAATGTTTCAGGTAAAAGCTTTTGTCTCGCCTTTTATTTTTTAAACTACAAGGGAATTCTGTCGGATAGAAACCCGTCTCTGTGAGCTTGTTGCTGTTTTACTGACGTGAAGTTTATTAGCAGCGGGCCTCCTCAGACAGAGTTCATAGTCACAGGGTTGAACATGGATGTTTTTTGAACGTCTCCCTGTAGGATATATAGTGCACTAGCTAGGGTGTAGAATCCGTTATTTCGCATGCCCTCTGTAGGGCACGAATATAGGGGGTGTGGAGTTATTTGGGATGTGGCCCATCTCTGTACAGGATGCATACAAGGGGAAGCTACTCTACATCTTTTTCAGTTATATGTACCTGTAGGTGACACCCTTTTTGTCACGTTCGTTTGAGTTCACTCTATTTTAGATGGTTATCCGAGATAAACAGTGGATTCTAGTTCTAGCTAATATATGTAGGTTGACATTGTAAGTTTGACACTTTGGTGCATTATATCCACCTCAATGAGCAGTTTATCTAGCAATTAGTTTTTCTTGACAAAAAAAGTGTTAGGGGACGTCTGAAGGTTTTCAGTGGCAATTTAACACACACACCTTGTCAATAGCTTGGTCACATATTTATGGTTAAATGAGGTCTATTAATAAAGTTCATGAATGCAGAATACTCCTGTGTTTCTCTTTCTTTTAGGAGGTGTTAAAAGCAATGCGTACCTTTGATGACAGGATTGTCCACGCTCTCAACACTACCGTGCCCACGGTGTCCTTCTCAGGAAAAGTGGATGTCACACAGACCTGCAAAGAGCTCTACGAGTCTGTACGTCTGCTGTGGAACTACACCGATCAGTACATATTGTTCAAGTCTTAATCAGATTGTGTGTTTGCTTGCATCAGGAAGACATTTGATAACTTGTGTGTGTGTTTTGCATGTCTCTTCCAGCTGATGGCGGCCCATTTGAGTAGAGATAAAGCAATAAAGACATGTATTATAGAAACTTCAGAAGTTGTCGGGCGGTTACGTGAAGCGAGGGCAAAGGACAGCGACAACCTGTCAATCATCAAACAACTCAGGAAAGAGCAAAACAAGGTAGTGCGCTTATTTACTGAGGTTGTTTACATATCTATCAAGGTTGGGTACATGTCTAGCAAGGTTGTTTACGTGTTTACTGAGGTAGTGCACTTATCTACTGAGGTTGTGTAGGTTGTGTGTATATCTTGCAAAGTTGTGTAGTTATCTACTGAGGTTGTGTCCATGTCTGCTGAGGTTGTGTCCATGTCTGCTGAGGTTGTGTCCATGTCTGCTGAGGTTGTGTACCTGTCTGCTGAGGTTGTGTACCTGTCTACCCAGGTTGTGTGGTTATCTACTGAAGTTGTGTACATACAGTGTCCTCCATGTGTGTCTAAACCTGAGCAAAGAAGGCTATGAAAAATTCTTTATTGTTCAACCTTTTGATCTTTTGTACAAAAAATTCACAAAAATACTCTGCTCTCATGGATATCAAACAACTGCAAACACAACACTGGTTTATAAAAAAAAAAAAACTTTGTTAAATATAGGTGTGCAAGAATTATTGGCACCACTATGAATTCATATGAGAAAAATATATTTGAAATATATTCCCATTGATATTTTACATTTTTAGTACACCTGGGTGACTAGGAACAGGAAATTGTTCAACCATGTCTTCCTGTTTCACAGGGGTATAAATATGAGGCAACACATAGGCCAAATTCCCTTAGTCATTCATAACAATGGGTAAGACCAAGGAATATAGCTGTGATGTGCGGCAAAAGGTTGTTGAGCTTCACAAAATGGGAAGTGGCTATAAGAAAATAGCACAAGTATTGAAAATGCCCATTTCCACCATCAGGGCAATAATTAATGTTGTGAATCGACCTGGAATTGGATGTGTGTCTATATTGTCTCAATGCACTGTGAAGAGGATGGTTCAAGTGGCCAAAAAATCTCCAAGGATCACAGCTGGAGAATTGCAGAAGTTAGTTGCGTCTTGGGGTCAGAAAGTCTCCAAAACTACAATCCAAAGTCACCTACATCAACACAAGTTGTTTGGAAGGGTTTCAAGAAAAAAGCCTCTACTCTCATCCAAAAACAGACTCAAGCGTCTTCAGTTTGCCAGACACTACTGGAACTTCAACTGGGATCGGGTTCTATGGTCAGATGAAACCAAAATAGAGCTTTTTGGCAATAAACTTCAGGGGTGGTTTTGGAGCACACAGAGAGGTAGCCATATGGAAAAGTACCTCATGCCCACAGTTAAATATGGTGGTGGCTCTTTAATGTTTTTGGGCTGTTTTTGTGCCAGAGGACCTGGACATTTTGTTAGGATACATGGCATCATGGACTTTAAAATGAAAACCTGACTTCCAGCAGGACAATGACCCAAAACATACATCAAAATCAACACAAAAATGGTTTACTGACCAGAAAATCAAGGTCCTGCCATGGCCATCCCAGTCCCCTGACTTGAAACCCATAGAAAACCTGTGGGGTGAAATGAAGAGGAGAGTCCACCAGCGTGGGCCTCGAAATTTGAATGATCTGGAGAGATTCTGTATGGAGGAATGGTCTCAGATCCCTTGCCATGTATTCTCTAACCTCATCAGGCATTATAGGAGAAGACTCAGAGCTGTTATCTTAGCAAAGGGAGGTAGCGCAAAGTATTGACTAAAAGGGTGGCAATAATTGTTGCTCACACATATTTAACAAAGATATATTTTTTGAATAAACCTGTGTTTTGTTTGCAACTGTTTGATATCCATGAGAGCAGATTTTTAATTTTTTTTTTTTTTTTTTTTAACAAAAGATCAAAAGGTAAAGACAATTTTCACAGCCTTCTTTGCTCATATTTACCAAGGGTGCCAATGTTAGTGGAGGGCGCTGTATATACTCAGGTTGTGTACATATTTAGCAAGGTTGTATACATGTCTACTAAGGTTGTGTAGTTATCTACTGAGGATATGTAGTCATTTACTGAAGTTGTGTAGTTATTTACTGGGGTTGTGTACATATCTACCTACTTGCCACTAGGGGGGGACAAACCTCAGCATATGGCTTCCAGCACATTTTACAGGAAAAGGTCATGAACATGGTCAATTTTAACATTGCAAGTGTTTTGTTGTACAAATATTGGATAATTCAAACTTAAGACATAAAATTGTTTTAAAAAATTTATTTTCCAAGAAGCTGATTCCTGCGTCTACTGATTTATCAGTTCCGCAAAAAAATGCAGCTAACCTTCTGCGTTTAGTTTTGATTGTTTTTTTTTTATTTTAATTTATTTATTTAGTTCTAGCTATTTTAAACAGATCTTTTACATTGTAAGAGTTGAATTAAAATATTGGATTTGGTTATAACTTCATAAAGAATGACCTTTCTTTGATTTTTGTTTTTTTGCTTTTAGTTAAAACTCATGCAGTCTGAACTGAACGTTGAAGAAGTCATCAATGATCGCAGTTTGAAGGTCAGAATGTCTGCGTGCTCTTTATCTGTATATTTGTGTGAACTGTTTTTTTTTTTTGTTTGTTTTTTTTGTTTTTTTGTTTTTAAGTGTGTCATCCTTCACTTTTCACCTGATTCAGAAACCTTAATCATACACTGATCACTTCCCACCTAGATCACTGCCATTCACATATTTCTGGCCTTCTTTTCAAAACCCCTCAATAAAACTACATTCACTAGCCACTTTATTAGGAACACTGGTACCCCTGCTCATTCATGCAATTATCCAATCAGATCCGAATGAAACATCAGAATGGGGGAAATGTGATCTCAGTGACTTTGATCGTGGCATGGTTCTTGGTGCCAGACGGAATAGCAACTCTTTACAACCGTGGTGAGCAGAAAAGTATCTCAGAATGTACAACACATTGAACCTTGAGGTGGATGGGGTACAGGAGCAGAAGACCACACTGGATGTAGACAGTAGAAAAGTTTACTTGCACGCTTCCTTAGTAATTGCTTTACGTAACACTTTTTTTTTTCTAGAATAGAAAGAAAAGAAGTACTTTCGTTCATGCAAACCTTTCTAGTGTCTGGTAGTTGCAATAAAACCCTGTATATACCAGTCCCTCCAGGATTTCACGACTTTTCGGTCGCAGAAATGAACGCGAAATCAAGCAAACTCAGCAATATTCGGAAGATCTTGTAATTGTTAAATTATGGTAGAGTTTCCGCAGATTTGGGCCGAGACGCGTCGTGTGACGTCATCATAACGCGCATTCAGCCAAAGCCCTCTTCGATTCACGTGCGTCGAACATGAGTACAGCTAAAAGGTCTCATTTACCAACAAACATCACTGTGAAAGACCATGCAAAACTATTTATAATTGCAATTTTGCCAATTCTAGAAATTTTCCGCAAAAAAAGCACAAAAAACTCTGCAAGTTGCATCGCAAATTTTTCAAAAAGCAGCAGCAAAATCAAGCATTTTTAGCCGCAACAGTAACAAAAAAAAAAAACCCTCAGTGAAATCCTGTATGGACTGATGTACTGTATGCGCTCTATATTTTCTACCTTAGATATGTGTTTATTTATTATTAACTAAACAAACACTTATTACAATGTATTATTTCTCTTCAGTGTAAGCAGGTCTGCCCCAAGAAAGTCTCTGGTTTCCAGTAAACCAATTTCAACCCCCCCCCCCCCCTTTTTTTTTATCTACATGCACTGGCTTCGCCTTACTATTCTTCTCAATTCTCCTGGATCGTTTATCGACACTTCCCTTTGCTTTAGAAATATTAACAAATTGTATTTCAATTATCTGCAGGTTTTCAACGAACGATGTCGGATCCACTACACCCCCCCTAAGTTCTAATTAAAGCTCTGTTCCCTTTGGAGAGATCTACAGTATATGCTGAAATGGCTGTGAATCACTGGAAACAACTGGAGTGAATTGGGACGCTGCTCTGTCAGACCGTTATAAATCCCTCTCATTCCCACTGTTAGTCTGAACTCCTGTGTTTCTACAGCAACATGAGACTTCTGCTCTTTATACAGCCATTGTACAAAATGTTATACAAAGATTTTTTATAAACATTTGTTTTTTTTCTCAGTGGCCAGAGTGTGTTCAGTTGTACTCTCTCTTTACAATTTACATTGCAACCTGAATTACAGGTGAAAAACTGAACATTTGATTGGAAACTTAAAGGAGTAAAGTTGAAGTCAGATAACAGCTTGATTAATAAAGGTACTGCAATCCTGGTCATGTTCTTTACAGATTGCAGAATCTGCTAAATGTTAATAATTAATTAAATAATAATAATAAGAGGGATCATAAACATTGCATTTTGTTTATTTAGTACTGCCCTGAATAAGCTATTTCACATAACATATGTTTACATATTGTCCACAAGACACAATAATGACTTAATTTACACTATTATTATTATTATTATTATTATTATTATTAGTTGCCTTCTTGAGCATCAGTGAATGTTTGCACCTTTTGTAAGAGTTGTGTACAAGTCCTTCAGTTGTCCTCAGTGGGAAAAGATGGATCTCAACATCATATGGCCCATTGCTGGAAAGGGGTCAAATATGCAGAAGATGCTGGAAAAGCAATGAATGTGCAGGACCTGGAGGATTTTTCTGAAGAACAGTGGGCATTTTAACTGCTCAGGACAAACAAGGGACTCATGAACAACCATCACAAAACATAACACATTGTAAAATATGTAAAAAGTATTAAGAATCGAGCGTGTGTTTTGAACTAGTCCACTGGTGTAAATTCAGTTATTATTGTGGACTATATGTAAACGTCTGTTATGTGAAATAGCTTATTCAGGGCAGTACTACATAAACAAAATGCAATTTTTATGATCCCTCTTATTCATTATTTATTTTTTTTAAACTATGAACATTTTGCAGATTCTGCAAGGCGTACAGTATGTAAACTCATGAGCTCAACGGTAGATCCACTACAGTTGATACCAGACTTAAAGAACAGTACAATTTCCTATGTAATAAGTAAGGAATAAAGCACTTGAGCGCATGCTGTTATAGCAAAATTATCAACGATGTGGTGTGATGTGGCACGACACAAAGTGGAGTTGATTATTTTCCGCATTACGACAGCATGTCCCGAAGTGTTTTATCCGTCTTATACCACAGTGATTTTTCCAATAAACAGTTGAACAATACATCGTGCTTTTTAACCATTTATAGTTGCATTTAATGATGTGGAGCTTCCACCAAACACTTTCATGTAATCACTTGTAATCGCTTCACTGACCAGAGGTATTCAATGGGCTTATCTTGGGTTTTGGATGCCTGTATTCCCAGAAATTCCAGCTTTCCTTCATTATCAAAGGACTTGTAGACACGCAGGTGAACAAAGTCCTCACCACCCAGTTGGACCTGCAAAATAAATTCATCGGTGGCTATCAGATACAAGTTACTGTTTGAAGAATAAGGGATTCAATTCTAATCAATAGGAGACTGTGTGAATGTGATTGTGTCCTACCTTGAGGAAATAGTTTGTTCCAGCCACCACCTATAGGTGGACACAAGGTGGTGGTGGAGGTGACAACGTCAAACGTTTTTCCAGCCTGTTCCTCCGTATAAGGCTTCACCTGCAGTTACCCAAAACAGTCGTTATTAATCAGGATCCCCAAGTTTAACCCCTTAAACTCTCATAGCTTGTAACTAGATACCTTTCCTGAGAAATTACTGCTTCCTAAATCTTTCTAAAATCTTTATATGGTGTTTTCTGGGCTTGAAAATGAAAGCAATAAATAAATCATTGTTTTAAGAATGTATTCAAGAATGTAGAATATAGAAAAAGAACTAGAGAGAAGAAATTGGTTACTTTGGTAGGACTTGAATCAGCTCTGGTAGTTTTAGCAAGAAGAGGGAGGATTATGATAAATATGATAAATAAGGAATAAACACTCAAGGCTTGTGTTGTTTTTGGAAAGCAACAATGACAGGGTGGTGTGACGGGGCATGATGCAAAACAGAGTTATTGTTGCCACACCAAAGGGGAATATTTTCCTGTAACGGCACGCCCTGAAGTATTTTATTCCTCCTCTTTATTTGCTAGAGATTATAATTTTTTACATTTATTGAATCATATTTTTCTCCCTCTATCCTAAACACGTTCCCATGACAGAAAACAAAGCGCTGACACTGGAGACTGCTTCCATAAATGTTAAATAAACGTCTCCTCACAGAAAACTTCACCATGTCAACAATTGCGCATGTTTAAAAGACATTAAATTCGGTTTATTAAAAGACTTGCATCAGGTGGAGCAGTCGACAGTTTTGATGTGCTTTAAAAATGTGCAATTTTTTTCCCCTGCCTTTATAGAGTATTATTCTTGATCAAAATTTGATTTGAGTATGATTATATAATCCATCAGCTTCAATCAAAATGTCAATTAATCAACAAGAAATCCGTCAGGATCCATCAGTATCCGTCAGGAACCTAAAGCACAAACCTTGTGTGTACTTTAGTCATGAAAATTTTAGTGCTGACACTAAAAGACTAAAGCTGACAAAGTAATAGTCTTTAATCAGCAGTTAAGCACATGATTAAGAGCGACTGAATGATAAATCAGCATTTCGACATATAGTGCCCTCCACTAATATTGGCACTCTTCGTAAATATGAGCAAAGAAGGCCGTGAAAATTTGTCTTTATTGTTTAACCTTTTGATCTTTTGTTTAAAAAAAACACAAAATACTCTGCTCTCATGGATATCAAACAATTGCAAACACAACACAGGTTTCTCCAAAAAAAAAAAAAAAACTTTGTTAAATATATGTGTGCCACAATTATTGGCACCCTTTTAGTCAATACATTGTGCTACCTCCCTTTACCAAGATAACAGCTCTGAGTCTTTTCTTATAATGCCTGATGAGGTTGGAGAATACATGGCAAGGGATCTGAGGTCATTCCTCCATACAGAATCTCTCCAAATCCTTCAAATCCGTCCTGCTGGAAGATCCAACCACGGCCCATTTTAAGCTTTCTGGCAGAGGCAGTCAGGTTTTCATTTTAAAGTCCATGATGCCATGTATCATAACAAAATGTTCAGGTCCTCTGGCACAAAAACAGCCCCAAAACACCATCATATTTAACCGTGGGCATGAGGTACTTTTCCATATGGCTACCTCTCTGTGTGCGCCAAAACCACCTCTGGTGTTTATTCCCAAAAAAACTCTATTTTGGTTTCATCAGACCATAGAACCCGATCCCATTTGAAGTTCCAGTAGTGTTCCAGTAGTGTCTGGCAAACTGAAGAAAGTCAAAAATTGAAAGCGTCCATCGTTCCAATTTTAAGGACCCTATGAAAATAACGTTATCATGAGGCTATCGTGGGCAGAGGCTCACTCAAACTGAACAGTTGAAGACAGGAAAAAGACCAGGTGATTTTTTTCTGATCTTCAACTGTCCATTCTGTGTAAACTCTAGAGATTGTTGAGTGTGAAATTCCCAGGGTTAGTGGGATTCAGCAGTTTCTGAATTCTGAACATCCGTGCCACGGTTAAAGTCACTGAGATCACACTTTTTCCCCATTCTGATTTTGATGTGAACATTAACTGAAGCTCTTGACCTGTATCTGCATGATTTTTGTTTTGCATTGCACTGCCGACACATGATTCATTAGATTAGACTGATTAGATAACTGCGTGAATGTACAGGTGTTCCTATTAAAGTGGATGGTGAGTGTATGTATGTTTTATATACTCTGAAATCACCTTTTGAAGTGGTATTAAACTGAGATAACCTACAGACACCCTGGGGTAGGGAGTAAACAAATGACACACAGTAAACCGGAATATCATGTTGTGATCACGGGGTTCAGTCGCTTTATTCAGTTCAATTTTATTTCCAGAGAATTCTGAGCAAATGAAGTCATTCAAACCAGAGGTCACATATCAACGTTTATTCTCAGTAGTATTGCTTAATTTCATCACAGGTATTCCATTTTTCAAGATGGACATAGAAACATATTATAAACATATCAGATATCAAATACCACTCCATATGTTCCCTTTAACACTGATCATTTATGAAAACGTCAATAACTGATTTTTTTTAGCACTGCCTTTTTATTAACTGAAGAATCAGTGCATTTCTTGTCAGTTGACACTTGTAGGGTTTAGCGGTGAAGACATCAAATGTTCTTCCTGCTTTTTGTTACGCATGAGGTTTTATCTGCGATTTCGAAAATAGTCATTAGTCATCAGGACTTCCACTTTTATTCTGAAATTATTTATTTATTTTTATTTTTATTTGTATTACTTTTTATTTTTTAAGACTGTTCTTACTCATAACTGTCATGTGTAGAAGTTATGGTTACTTGGTAATCAGGTTTTACTGAAACAGTACAAGTGTGAAATACAGGCTTACTCACTGTTGGCTTGTTATGTTTATTTATGTTTGTTCAGTATAATTTTGACATACTGAGGTGGTGTATCATACAAAAACTGTGGTGTTTTTAAACTTATTCTATTTGTTCTTCTTTTCTAAATTGTTTGATACCGATACCGTACCATTGTGTAAGACACTACCTTTTAGTCATGACTCACGAATGTCTGTTTTATCCGTGTGTAGTTTAGGCTGGTAATAAATTGAAACTTAATGCAGTGGCCTTTTCACATATAAATAACAAAGGCCTTTTTTGCACTTAGATTTTATTTAACACTGGTGATGTCATGAGTAAGAGAAAGGGAACAGACATAAGGCAGTTTTTACTGACAAGAAAAGACATACAAGTTGAGGAGTAGATCTGAAATTACATACTTCTTTTATAAGGCATTCATGGCCCTATTCGTCACATAAAGCTGAACAGCACTGTATGAATTATAGCATTTAAAGTGTTGTGTTCATGTGCTGTTTTAAGGATACAGCACATTGCTTACTGAAGCACGCATCTGTATTACACAAACTAGTTAAGCGTTAATACTGATCATTTATGAAAAAGAGATGCAAATGACTGATGTTTTTAATGATGTGGAGCTTCCACCAAACACTTTCATGTAATCACTTGTAATCACTTCACTGACCAGAGGTATTCAATGGGCTTATCTTGGGTTTTGGATGCCTGTATTCCCAGAAATTCCAGCTTTCCTTCATTATCAAAGGACTTGTAGACACGCAGGTGAACAAAGTCCTCACCACCCAGTTGGACCTGCAAAATAAATTCATCGGTGGCTATCAGATACAAGTTACTGTTTGAAGAATAAGGGATTCAATTCTAATCAATAGGAGACTGTGTGAATGTGATTGTGTCCTACCTTGAGGAAATAGTTTGTTCCAGCCACCACCTATAGGTGGACACAAGGTGGTGGTGGAGGTGACAACGTCAAACGTTTTTCCAGCCTGTTCCTCCGTATAAGGCTTCACCTGCAGTTACCCAAAACAGTCGTTATTAATCAGGATCCCCAAGTTTAACCCCTTAAACTCTCATAGCTTGTAACTAGATACCTTTCCTGAGAAATTACTGCTTCCTAAATCTTTCTAAAATCTTTATATGGTGTTTTCTGGGCTTGAAAATGAAAGCAATAAATAAATCATTGTTTTAAGAATGTATTCAAGAATGTAGAATATAGAAAAAGAACTAGAGAGAAGAAATTGGTTACTTTGGTAGGACTTGAATCAGCTCTGGTAGTTTTAGCAAGAAGAGGGAGGATTATGATAAATATGATAAATAAGGAATAAACACTCAAGGCTTGTGTTGTTTTTGGAAAGCAACAATGACAGGGTGGTGTGACGGGGCATGATGCAAAACAGAGTTATTGTTGCCACACCAAAGGGGAATATTTTCCTGTAACGGCACGCCCTGAAGTATTTTATTCCTCCTCTTTATTTGCTAGAGATTATAATTTTTTACATTTATTGAATCATATTTTTCTCCCTCTATCCTAAACACGTTCCCATGACAGAAAACAAAGCGCTGACACTGGAGACTGCTTCCATAAATGTTAAATAAACGTCTCCTCACAGAAAACTTCACCATGTCAACAATTGCGCATGTTTAAAAGACATTAAATTCGGTTTATTAAAAGACTTGCATCAGGTGGAGCAGTCGACAGTTTTGATGTGCTTTAAAAATGTGCAATTTTTTTCCCCTGCCTTTATAGAGTATTATTCTTGATCAAAATTTGATTTGAGTATGATTATATAATCCATCAGCTTCAATCAAAATGTCAATTAATCAACAAGAAATCCGTCAGGATCCATCAGTATCCGTCAGGAACCTAAAGCACAAACCTTGTGTGTACTTTAGTCATGAAAATTTTAGTGCTGACACTAAAAGACTAAAGCTGACAAAGTAATAGTCTTTAATCAGCAGTTAAGCACATGATTAAGAGCGACTGAATGATAAATCAGCATTTCGACATATAGTGCCCTCCACTAATATTGGCACTCTTCGTAAATATGAGCAAAGAAGGCCGTGAAAATTTGTCTTTATTGTTTAACCTTTTGATCTTTTGTTTAAAAAAAACACAAAATACTCTGCTCTCATGGATATCAAACAATTGCAAACACAACACAGGTTTCTCCAAAAAAAAAAAAAAAACTTTGTTAAATATATGTGTGCCACAATTATTGGCACCCTTTTAGTCAATACATTGTGCTACCTCCCTTTACCAAGATAACAGCTCTGAGTCTTTTCTTATAATGCCTGATGAGGTTGGAGAATACATGGCAAGGGATCTGAGGTCATTCCTCCATACAGAATCTCTCCAAATCCTTCAAATCCGTCCTGCTGGAAGATCCAACCACGGCCCATTTTAAGCTTTCTGGCAGAGGCAGTCAGGTTTTCATTTTAAAGTCCATGATGCCATGTATCATAACAAAATGTTCAGGTCCTCTGGCACAAAAACAGCCCCAAAACACCATCATATTTAACCGTGGGCATGAGGTACTTTTCCATATGGCTACCTCTCTGTGTGCGCCAAAACCACCTCTGGTGTTTATTCCCAAAAAACTCTATTTTGGTTTCATCAGACCATAGAACCCGATCCCATTTGAAGTTCCAGTAGTGTTCCAGTAGTGTCTGGCAAACTGAAGAAAGTCAAAAATTGAAAGCGTCCATCGTTCCAATTTTAAGGACCCTATGAAAATAACGTTATCATGAGGCTATCGTGGGCAGAGGCTCACTCAAACTGAACAGTTGAAGACAGGAAAAAGACCAGGTGATTTTTTTCTGATCTTCAACTGTCCATTCTGTGTAAACTCTAGAGATTGTTGAGTGTGAAATTCCCAGGGTTAGTGGGATTCAGCAGTTTCTGAATTCTGAACATCCGTGCCACGGTTAAAGTCACTGAGATCACACTTTTTCCCCATTCTGATTTTGATGTGAACATTAACTGAAGCTCTTGACCTGTATCTGCATGATTTTTGTTTTGCATTGCACTGCCGACACATGATTCATTAGATTAGACTGATTAGATAACTGCGTGAATGTACAGGTGTTCCTATTAAAGTGGATGGTGAGTGTATGTATGTTTTATATACTCTGAAATCACCTTTTGAAGTGGTATTAAACTGAGATAACCTACAGACACCCTGGGGTAGGGAGTAAACAAATGACACACAGTAAACCGGAATATCATGTTGTGATCACGGGGTTCAGTCGCTTTATTCAGTTCAATTTTATTTCCAGAGAATTCTGAGCAAATGAAGTCATTCAAACCAGAGGTCACATATCAACGTTTATTCTCAGTAGTATTGCTTAATTTCATCACAGGTATTCCATTTTTCAAGATGGACATAGAAACATATTATAAACATATCAGATATCAAATACCACTCCATATGTTCCCTTTAACACTGATCATTTATGAAAACGTCAATAACTGATTTTTTTTAGCACTGCCTTTTTATTAACTGAAGAATCAGTGCATTTCTTGTCAGTTGACACTTGTAGGGTTTAGCGGTGAAGACATCAAATGTTCTTCCTGCTTTTTGTTACGCATGAGGTTTTATCTGCGATTTCGAAAATAGTCATTAGTCATCAGGACTTCCACTTTTATTCTGAAATTATTTATTTATTTTTATTTTTATTTGTATTACTTTTTATTTTTTAAGACTGTTCTTACTCATAACTGTCATGTGTAGAAGTTATGGTTACTTGGTAATCAGGTTTTACTGAAACAGTACAAGTGTGAAATACAGGCTTACTCACTGTTGGCTTGTTATGTTTATTTATGTTTGTTCAGTATAATTTTGACATACTGAGGTGGTGTATCATACAAAAACTGTGGTGTTTTTAAACTTATTCTATTTGTTCTTCTTTTCTAAATTGTTTGATACCGATACCGTACCATTGTGTAAGACACTACCTTTTAGTCATGACTCACGAATGTCTGTTTTATCCGTGTGTAGTTTAGGCTGGTAATAAATTGAAACTTAATGCAGTGGCCTTTTCACATATAAATAACAAAGGCCTTTTTTGCACTTAGATTTTATTTAACACTGGTGATGTCATGAGTAAGAGAAAGGGAACAGACATAAGGCAGTTTTTACTGACAAGAAAAGACATACAAGTTGAGGAGTAGATCTGAAATTACATACTTCTTTTATAAGGCATTCATGGCCCTATTCGTCACATAAAGCTGAACAGCACTGTATGAATTATAGCATTTAAAGTGTTGTGTTCATGTGCTGTTTTAAGGATACAGCACATTGCTTACTGAAGCACGCATCTGTATTACACAAACTAGTTAAGCGTTAATACTGATCATTTATGAAAAAGAGATGCAAATGACTGATGTTTTTAATGATGTGGAGCTTCCACCAAACACTTTCATGTAATCACTTGTAATCACTTCACTGACCAGAGGTATTCAATGGGCTTATCTTGGGTTTTGGATGCCTGTATTCCCAGAAATTCCAGCTTTCCTTCATTATCAAAGGACTTGTAGACACGCAGGTGAACAAAGTCCTCACCACCCAGTTGGACCTGCAAAATAAATTCATCGGTGGCTATCAGATACAAGTTACTGTTTGAAGAATAAGGGATTCAATTCTAATCAATAGGAGACTGTGTGAATGTGATTGTGTCCTACCTTGAGGAAATAGTTTGTTCCAGCCACCACCTATAGGTGGACACAAGGTGGTGGTGGAGGTGACAACGTCAAACGTTTTTCCAGCCTGTTCCTCCGTATAAGGCTTCACCTGCAGTTACCCAAAACAGTCGTTATTAATCAGGATCCCCAAGTTTAACCCCTTAAACTCTCATAGCTTGTAACTAGATACCTTTCCTGAGAAATTACTGCTTCCTAAATCTTTCTAAAATCTTTATATGGTGTTTTCTGGGCTTGAAAATGAAAGCAATAAATAAATCATTGTTTTAAGAATGTATTCAAGAATGTAGAATATAGAAAAAGAACTAGAGAGAAGAAATTGGTTACTTTGGTAGGACTTGAATCAGCTCTGGTAGTTTTAGCAAGAAGAGGGAGGATTATGATAAATATGATAAATAAGGAATAAACACTCAAGGCTTGTGTTGTTTTTGGAAAGCAACAATGACAGGGTGGTGTGACGGGGCATGATGCAAAACAGAGTTATTGTTGCCACACCAAAGGGGAATATTTTCCTGTAACGGCACGCCCTGAAGTATTTTATTCCTCCTCTTTATTTGCTAGAGATTATAATTTTTTACATTTATTGAATCATATTTTTCTCCCTCTATCCTAAACACGTTCCCATGACAGAAAACAAAGCGCTGACACTGGAGACTGCTTCCATAAATGTTAAATAAACGTCTCCTCACAGAAAACTTCACCATGTCAACAATTGCGCATGTTTAAAAGACATTAAATTCGGTTTATTAAAAGACTTGCATCAGGTGGAGCAGTCGACAGTTTTGATGTGCTTTAAAAATGTGCAATTTTTTCCCCCTGCCTTTATAGAGTATTATTCTTGATCAAAATTTGATTTGAGTATGATTATATAATCCATCAGCTTCAATCAAAATGTCAATTAATCAACAAGAAATCCGTCAGGATCCATCAGTATCCGTCAGGAACCTAAAGCACAAACCTTGTGTGTACTTTAGTCATGAAAATTTTAGTGCTGACACTAAAAGACTAAAGCTGGCAAAGTAATAGTCTTTAATCAGCAGTTAAGCACATGATTAAGAGCGACTGAATGATAAATCAGCATTTCGACATATAGTGCCCTCCACTAATATTGGCACTCTTCGTAAATATGAGCAAAGAAGGCCGTGAAAATTTGTCTTTATTGTTTAACCTTTTGATCTTTTGTTTAAAAAAAACACAAAATACTCTGCTCTCATGGATATCAAACAATTGCAAACACAACACAGGTTTCTCCAAAAAAAAAAAAAAAAACTTTGTTAAATATATGTGTGCCACGATTATTGGCACCCTTTTAGTCAATACATTGTGCTACCTCCCTTTACCAAGATAACAGCTCTGAGTCTTTTCTTATAATGCCTGATGAGGTTGGAGAATACATGGCAAGGGATCTGAGGTCATTCCTCCATACAGAATCTCTCCAAATCCTTCAAATCCGTCCTGCTGGAAGATCCAACCACGGCCCATTTTAAGCTTTCTGGCAGAGGCAGTCAGGTTTTCATTTTAAAGTCCATGATGCCATGTATCATAACAAAATGTTCAGGTCCTCTGGCACAAAAACAGCCCCAAAACACCATCATATTTAACCGTGGGCATGAGGTACTTTTCCATATGGCTACCTCTCTGTGTGCGCCAAAACCACCTCTGGTGTTTATTCCCAAAAAACTCTATTTTGGTTTCATCAGACCATAGAACCCGATCCCATTTGAAGTTCCAGTAGTGTTCCAGTAGTGTCTGGCAAACTGAAGAAAGTCAAAAATTGAAAGCGTCCATCGTTCCAATTTTAAGGACCCTATGAAAATAACGTTATCATGAGGCTATCGTGGGCAGAGGCTCACTCAAACTGAACAGTTGAAGACAGGAAAAAGACCAGGTGATTTTTTTCTGATCTTCAGCTGTCCATTCTGTGTAAACTCTAGAGATTGTTGAGTGTGAAATTCCCAGGGTTAGTGGGATTCAGCAGTTTCTGAATTCTGAACATCCGTGCCACGGTTAAAGTCACTGAGATCACACTTTTTCCCCATTCTGATTTTGATGTGAACATTAACTGAAGCTCTTGACCTGTATCTGCATGATTTTTGTTTTGCATTGCACTGCCGACACATGATTCATTAGATTAGACTGATTAGATAACTGCGTGAATGTACAGGTGTTCCTATTAAAGTGGATGGTGAGTGTATGTATGTTTTATATACTCTGAAATCACCTTTTGAAGTGGTATTAAACTGAGATAACCTACAGACACCCTGGGGTAGGGAGTAAACAAATGACACACAGTAAACCGGAATATCATGTTGTGATCACGGGGTTCAGTCGCTTTATTCAGTTCAATTTTATTTCCAGAGAATTCTGAGCAAATGAAGTCATTCAAACCAGAGGTCACATATCAACGTTTATTCTCAGTAGTATTGCTTAATTTCATCACAGGTATTCCATTTTTCAAGATGGACATAGAAACATATTATAAACATATCAGATATCAAATACCACTCCATATGTTCCCTTTAACACTGATCATTTATGAAAACGTCAATAACTGATTTTTTTTAGCACTGCCTTTTTATTAACTGAAGAATCAGTGCATTTCTTGTCAGTTGACACTTGTAGGGTTTAGCGGTGAAGACATCAAATGTTCTTCCTGCTTTTTGTTACGCATGAGGTTTTATCTGCGATTTCGAAAATAGTCATTAGTCATCAGGACTTCCACTTTTATTCTGAAATTATTTATTTATTTTTATTTTTATTTGTATTACTTTTTATTTTTTAAGACTGTTCTTACTCATAACTGTCATGTGTAGAAGTTATGGTTACTTGGTAATCAGGTTTTACTGAAACAGTACAAGTGTGAAATACAGGCTTACTCACTGTTGGCTTGTTATGTTTATTTATGTTTGTTCAGTATAATTTTGACATACTGAGGTGGTGTATCATACAAAAACTGTGGTGTTTTTAAACTTATTCTATTTGTTCTTCTTTTCTAAATTGTTTGATACCGATACCGTACCATTGTGTAAGACACTACCTTTTAGTCATGACTCACGAATGTCTGTTTTATCCGTGTGTAGTTTAGGCTGGTAATAAATTGAAACTTAATGCAGTGGCCTTTTCACATATAAATAACAAAGGCCTTTTTTGCACTTAGATTTTATTTAACACTGGTGATGTCATGAGTAAGAGAAAGGGAACAGACATAAGGCAGTTTTTACTGACAAGAAAAGACATACAAGTTGAGGAGTAGATCTGAAATTACATACTTCTTTTATAAGGCATTCATGGCCCTATTCGTCACATAAAGCTGAACAGCACTGTATGAATTATAGCATTTAAAGTGTTGTGTTCATGTGCTGTTTTAAGGATACAGCACATTGCTTACTGAAGCACGCATCTGTATTACACAAACTAGTTAAGCGTTAATACTGATCATTTATGAAAAAGAGATGCAAATGACTGATGTTTAGCACTGCCATTTTATTAATTGAAGAATCATCTCAATTCTTGCCAGTTCAGGAATTAAGACAGAATAAACATATTGTGATTAATAACACTCAGGTTTAAGACATTCCATATGTAATACAAATTCTAACACAGTCCCTGTTTGTGAGTGTTAGTGTAGTTTCTATGGTGTCTCTTTCTTAATGGAGCGTATGTTCAGAAGTATTCGATGGGGTCATGATAGGTTTTGGGTGACTGTATTCCATGAAGTTCCAGTTTTTCTCCAGCGTATGGCAGCATCTTATAGACACGCAGGTGAACAAAGTCCTCGCCACCTACATGGACCTGCAAAATAAATTTGTTAGTGGCCATCAGGTATAAATGATTATTTGTAGAAAAAGGGCTTCAAGTCTTTTCAATAGGAGACTGTTAGTGGGTTTGTGTTCTACCTTGATGAAATAGTTCGTCCCAGCTACCACCTGCGTCTTGTAGGATTTAGCGGTGAAGACCTCAAATGTTTTTCCAGCTTTTTGTTCCACATGAGATTTTACCTGTGATTTTGAAAACAACCATTAGTAATCAGGACTTCCACTTTTATTCGGAAATAATTTTTTATAACTCTTTCACATAACTGTTCTTACTCATAACTGTCATGTGAAGAAGTTATGGTTACTTGGTAATCGGGTTTTACTGAAACAGTACGAGTGTGAAATACAGGCTTACTCACTGTTAAAGACATGTGGCTTGTTATGTTTATAACAGTGTTATAAAAAATGCAGGACGTAATAGTGTGTCTGGAACTATAAGTTCCCTCACCAGCTTCTCTCTTGAAGCTAACAAGGCAAAAATAGCAGCTGGCATGTTACTGAGAAACCTCAAAGCACAACACTGTCCTGAAGACTTTCCCGTGTAGGAAAACTTACTGACTGTTACACAGTGCTGACACTGAAAACTCCTTCCAAATATGTTAAATAAATGGCTCCTTATGAAAAACTTCACAATATCAAAGATTATGTTTTTGTTTCTTAATTAGTGAGACGGTTTAATCTGTTTATTATTAGTTTTAGATTTTGTAGAGATTTTGTCTCCTAAACAAGTCCCTCTGAAAGAGCTGTTAGAAAATTAATCAACATCTTCTGACCAGTAAGATTTGAGAATTAAACAGCACTGTGATATAAAGAAGGGATAACATGCCGTTTGAAACACGTCCTCACGCAACCAGCCTAGGAACAAATATGAAGATGAATGATGATGATGATGATGAAACAGAAAGAAGAGTTAAACACTAAGTTTGTCAAAGACAGAAACCCTTAAGAAAAAGAGTTTTATTTTCATGGCTTGTTTTTTACTGGTAGATCAGCATCAGCACACTGACCAGAACTTGTTGGTAAAGCAGGTGGTGATCAGTTAGAATGATCTGAGCTGTTTTAGCAGGAGAACCAGAGATGTGTGGAGGGGGGAAACAAAATACACCAACCTCATCACAGATTCGCTGCACCTCAGCAGTGGCGTCTATCACCTCGGTGAGCCCTCCGCAGATATCCATTATTACTGTAGCTGTAAGAATAAGTTTTGTTTACGAAAACTACAACGTTAAAATACACTTAAACTACACACAATACTGACACTCCCCATATAGTAACACGTACCAAAAAAAGCGCGTAGTCTCAAACTGAAAACTTCCCGTTTACACAGCCGAAATAAAACGGTACAGCAGACTCCGAATAAACCCCGCCCCTAAATAGAACAGCCAATTACATGACTACGTCCCACCCCTAACGCGAACAGCCAATCATTAAGCTGTGCCTTGAGCTTGTTATTGGTTTTGGTTGGTAACTAAAACGTTACATACTTAAAAATGTAAAAAGTATTATAAAGTTGTTTTTTTTATTTAAGTATTATATTTAAATTGATAACCTTCAGACAACATGGGGTAGGGGGTAAACAAATAACACAGTAAATGTGAGTCTCATTCTGGTATCACAGGGTTCAGTCTCTATTAAATTTGATTTTATTTCCACAGAATTCTGTCTAAATGAATACATTCAAACCAGAGCATCACTGCATCAAAGTTTATTTGTACCTTTAATTTCATTACAGGTATTGCATTCTCCGAAATGGATATATAAGCATATTATAAACATCAAATATCAAATACAACTCTGTTTCATTTAACGCTAAACATTTGTGAGAAAGAGTTTGTAAATGACTAATGTTTACCACTGCCATTTTATTAATTGAAGAAGCTGCTCATTTCTTGTCAGTTCAGGAATTAAGACGGCATACTGTTTGTGTGTTAGTGTAGTTTCTGTGGTGTCTCTTTCTTAATGGAGCGTATGTTCAGAAGTATTCGATGGGGTCATGATGGGCTTTGGGTGACTGTATTCCATGAAGTTCCAGTTTTTCTCCAGCATGTGGCAGCATCTTATAGACACGCAGGTGAACAAAGTCCTCGCCACCCACATGGACCTGCAAAATAAATTTGTCAGTGGCCATCAGGTAGAAATGATTATTTGTAGAAAAAGGGCTTCAAGTCTTTTCAATAGGAGACTGTTAGTGGGTTTGTGTCCTACCTTGATGAAATAGTTCGTCCCAGCTACCACCTGCGTCTTGTAGGATTTAGCGGTGAAGACCTCAAATGTTTTTCCAGCTTTTTCCTCCGTATGAGGCTTCACCTGCAATTTCGAAAACAGTCATCAGTAATCAGGATTCCCATGACTTGACCTATGGCTTGTACACATAGCAGTTATTGATCATTCTTGTGATTCAACAAAATGACTAAAAAAAAAATAACCTTTTACTGACTGACAGACATACACACACACAATTACACAAGCGATCATCATTTAACCACTAGTTTTACTAAATTAATGGAACATTCTACCCATTTTCTTTATAAAGGAAAACCCTTAAATTGAAATTCAGTTTAAAAATGTATTTACTCTTCCGGATATTTAAGTCTTTAAGGGATGCATAATCATTTTTTCCCCTGTTTTGTCCTGTCTTTTCACATGTGGTTTTGTTTGATAGATTTGTCACTTTATTCTTAGTTTACTTGTTTGGAATTACTTTATTTTATTGTACTTCTGTTTAAATAAGTTAAGATCGAAGTAATTCCACGAAAAAATATACTAAAGTACCAGGTCAAATGTATCTAAAGTTCAGAACTTTTTGACACTTAAGCCAATCACATGATTGTCAATGCGCCCTAATGATACAATCATTGATACAAATGTGGAATCAGGGTCGAGACATGGAAAATATACACACTGATAAATACTAGTACTAAACTGCATCAAAACACACCAACCTCATCACAGATTTTCTGCACTTCATCAGTGGCGTCCTTCGCCTCCGTGGTCCCTCCGCACAACAAAGGCATTTTCTATGTCTGGAAGCAAAAGTAAATAAAATTACTGCTTAATCTAAGATTCCCAAAGCTTTCCCGAAGTAACCAGACACGCTGGATAATCACCAACTGCCACTCCCAAAATCATCTGACAGGAAATACAAAACCACACCCAAAACTGCACACGTCCGTGTTTATTAATAAAAGCTGAATAAGCTGAGCATACACAGAGCAGCCAATCATGAGGCTGGTTCCCGCCCCTAAACAGAATATCCAGCCAATCATATGGCTGCTTCCTGTCTCTAAAAGAATATCCAGCCAATCATATGGCTGCTTCCTGTCTCTAAAAGAATATCCAGCCAATCATATGGCTGCTTCCTGAACCGAAATGGCAACGTCATTTGCATGCGTCTCAAGTTTAAAGCACATTTTAAAGCAACATTGAGAAAGTGTTTATCGTTCTTGTTCTGCATGAAAACAAACATGAAATATGCAAACGTCTGTAAAATGCAGAAACTGTGAAACACTGAGCGTTTCTAGGTAAAGTTGCTTTAAATTTGCTAGCTGTTAAGATGTTTCTTTGCTGTACACTTGTTAACAGTATTACAATAATATTACATGAATATAAATATACATCGTTTATTTCGATATTATTTAAATCTCGACAGCCGGTGTTCCGACCATCTGTCCTGCCTCTCAGAATGTGAATTATGTTGCAGTTTAAAACTCTTTACAATACCATGACCAATGTCCAATGTCCATTGTTTATTATTATTATTATTATTATTATTATTATTATTATTATTATTCAACAAGGTGATGTTGACGCCCACTGCACAGCCTGCAACATGGAGTACCCTGATCCCAAAAGTGAGTGTGAAATCTTCACAATGGTAAATCTGGTTAATCATATCAATATAGCATTTTCACAAATGTATCAAGATGTTTACTTCCATGTCCCCATTTTTTTTTAGGTGCAGTGCAATTCCTTCCCCAGATGGGAGCATTTAACTTGCATACCTGATGTCAGAAGTACAGGAGATCTTCCTGAAGTACGTATATATCTGTGCACACGGCACTAAAAGAAAAATACTGATAAACTATACCGGTTCTAGGTATTCCATTGCTTAGACTGTTAATTATTTTTTTAAATTAATGTATTCTCTTCTGATTCTGATTGATATGTAACATATTACACGGATAATTTAGGAATTAAGGGTAATTCATTTATTAATCTTCTCGTTGTATACATAATTTTGTACCTGTAAAATGACAAAGAACTTGATTTCAGTAGAGCATCCTGTATTAAGGTGGTAGTACATTCTCATAGGCATTTTAAGCCTGACAGGATGCGCTACCACTGATTTGAACATTTTTATTAAGGTGGCAGTACATTCTGATCGGTATTTTGAGCCTTACAGGATCTGCTACCCATGTTAAAGGTAGCTTATTCTGAGAAAGAAGTAGATTTCGTCAGACTAATGTGACTGCTTGAACTACTGGTAGGTCATTCTGAGGAGGTAGGACAGATTGTTAGAACACCGGAGACCGAACTCTAGTAGTATACATGTATTTTGTTAGCTTTTTTTTGTTGTTGCTTTTTTAAGTTTTGCCATATTTCGAACTTTACAAAGAAAGAATCTATGCTTATTTAACTTTGCAGTTAAATGTTATGACCAATTAAAGTACAAAAGGCAGCGTAGGTGATATTTTCACAATTTAATTAGTCTTTATGAGGCAGTTTTGACTGATATTTATCACTGCCTTTTTATTAATTGAAGAAGTTCATTTCTTGTCAGTTCAGTAATTTAGACAGAATAAAGAAGTTGTGATTAAAAACACTCAAGTTTAAGCCGGTGATGTTCCATATGTAATACAAATTCAAATACAGTCCCTGTTTGTGAGTGTTAATGTAGTTTCTATTGTGTCTCTTTCTTAATGGAACATATGTTCGAAGTATTCGATGGGGTCGTGATGGGCTTTGGGTGACTGTATTCCATGAAGTTCCAGTTTTTCTCCAGCGCAAGGCAACATCTTATAGACACGCAGGTGAAGAAAGTCCTCGCCACCCACATGTACCTGCAAAGCACACATGAAAACACATATTTACCTCTATTAATGGCCATTAAATACACATTCTACATAAGGACTGTGTGCATGGGTTTGTGTCCTACCTTGATGAAATAGTTCGTCCCAGCTACCACTTGTGTCTTGTAAGATTTAGCAGTGAAGACGTCAAACGTTTTTCCAGCTTTTTCCTCCACATGAGGCTTAATCTGCGATTTCCAAAAACAGTCATTAGTAATCAGGACTCCCATGACTTGACTTGTGACTTATACACATGGCAGTTATTGATCATGCTTGTGATTCACGAATGACTCCTAATAACCTTTTACTGATACACACACAAGAAATCCCCCTTAAATTGAAATTGAATTTAAAAATTTATTTATTCTTTCAGATATTTAAGTGTTTAAGGGATGTAGAATTGATTTTTCTGTTTTGTCCTGTCTTTTCATCTGCTGTTTTGTTATGCTGAATTATGTCACTTTATTTGTAATTTATTTGTTTGGAATAACTTTATTTTATTCTTCTGTACAGACAATTGTTTAAAAATACACTAAAGTATCAGGTCAAATGTATCTAAAGTTCAGAACTAATTTGGTACAAATGGCCATTTTTGATATACACTATACACCCCTGGACTAAAGGTGTATTTTCCTGTGGAATCTGTGTCGGGACATGGAGAATATACACACTGATAAAAGTACTAAACTGCATCATTCCTTGTCGCTTGGGTGGCAATCTAAAAGAGTACAACATTTTTTGTTTTTACCTTTAGTATGCATATATTTCCTAAAAAGGTGCATGCACTGAACTCCAAAAAAAAAAAATAATAATAATAATACAATACTCCAACAAACTCCCAAAACACACCAACCTCATCACAGATTTTCTGCACTTCATCAGTGGCGTCCTTCGTCTCCGTGGTCCCTCCGCACAACAAAGGCATTTTCTATGTCTGGAAGCAAAAGTAAGTAAAATTATTTTCCCAAAGCTTTCCCGAAGTCACCCCACACAATAATATCCTGCTGCAGACCCACAACGCCAGCGGTTTCAGGACAGCAGCCAGGTCTGCAGTCACTGGGCGGAAGTGAGGGCGGAGCCTATATCATCTTAATAGAGTAACGCCTCCTAGAGTTGCGCTACAGGAGCGCAATTTTCTTTTATTTGAAAATGTAATAAAAACAAACCTGAAATATGCAGAAATTGTGAAACACTGAACGTTACTATATAAATTTGCTTTAAATTTGATAACTGTTAAGATGTTTCTATGCTCAAAAAGAGCTAGAAGCCTAAGGGTCGTTTATTTCGATAATCTTTGTTTGTTTGTTTGTTTTGTATTTTTGGACATTTTGGTACGTGAATCCGAAACGTTCTCTGTTATATTTATTCTCATTATTTAACTTAGGTGGTGGTGTAATAAATAATACACAGTCTCACGGTTTTGAAGAGATTGTGCATTTTTCAGGGTTGATTGCTAATTTTCTGTATTTTTAATTTTTTTATCCAAAAAAGTCTAATTGCAACCACTAGAGGGCGCCAGAGACAAATAAAAATCTCTAAACTGCCCACTTCACTAGGGGGTCACTCAAATATCAGTGAGGGCTATTAATACCCCTATTTTCAAGGTGTTTTTTTTTTATCTGGTTTAAGTATAGGTCATGGGAATACAGATATCCTACACATAGCAGTCCTTCCATCTCAAGTGGTCCAGTAATTGCAAAGTTGGTTGCTTGAGCGTTTAAAATTTTTCTACATTTTTTTTTTTGAGTGATTACGTCTATGTATTGGCATTGCAAAACCACCAGTTTAAATAAATAAATAAATAAATAAATAAATAAATAAAAGGAACATGAATGTATAAAATGTTTATATATGTATATGTACCTTGTAATGTGCTCTAGCTTTTGTTCCAAGGACCTTGGACCATCCTGACCTGAGATATTGAGGTTTCCGTAAACAGCTCTATAACCAAAATATGTTGTATGCCATGACACGAAGATGGTCGTTGTAGTTAAACCAAGTACAATATATATACAGTATCTCACAAAAGTGAGTACACCCCTCACATTTTTGTAAATATTTTATTATATCTTTTCATGGGACAACACTGAAGAAATGACACTTTGCTACAATGTAAAGTAGTGAGTGTACAGCTTGTATAACAGTGTAAATTTGCTGTCCCCTCAAAATAACTCAACACACAGCCATTAATGTCTAAACCGCTGGCAACAAAAGTGAGTACACCCCTAAGTGAAAATGTCCAAATTGGGCCCAATTAGCCATTTTCCCTCCCCGGTGTCATGTGACTCGTTAGTGTTACAAGGTCTCAGGTGTGAATGGGGAGCAGGTGTGTTAAGTTTGGTGTTATCGCTCTCACACTATCTCATACTGGTCACTGGAAGTTCAACATAGCACCTCATGGCAAAGAACTCTCTGAGGATCTGAAAAAAAGAATTGTTGCTCTACATAAAGATGGCCTAGGCTATAAAAAGTTTGCCAACACCCTGAAACTGAGCTGCAGCACGGTGGCCAAGACCATACAGCGGTTTAACAGGACAGGTTCCACTCAGAACAGGCTTCGCCATGGTCAACCAAAGAAGTTGAGTGCACATGCTCAGCATCATATCCAGAGGTTGGCTTTGCACAATAGACGTATGAGTGCTGCCAGCATTGCTGCAGAGGTTGAAGGGGTGGGGGGTCAGCCTGTCAGTGCTCAGACCATACGCTGCACACTGCATCAAATTGGTCTGCATGGCTGTCGTCCCAGAAGGAAGCCTCTTCTGAAGATAATGCACAAGAAAGCCTGCAAACAGTTTGCTGAAGACAAGCAGACTAAGGACATGGATTACTGGAACCATGTCCTGTGGTCTGATGAGACCAAGATAAACTTATTTGGTTCAGATGGTGTCAAGCGTGGGTGGCGGCAACCAGGTGAGGAGTACAAAGACAAGTGTGTCTTGCCTACAGTCAAGCATGGTGGTGGGAGTGTCATGGTCTGGGGCTGCATGAGTGCTGCCGGCACTGGGGAGCTAATGCCAACATGTACTGTGACATACTGAAGCAGAGCATGATCCCCTCCCTTCGGAAACTGGGCCGCAGGGCAGTATTCCAACATGATAACGACCCCAAACACACCTCCAAGACAACCACTGCCTTGCTAAAGAAGCTGAGGGTAAAGGTGATGGACTGGCCAAGCATGTCTCCAGACCTAAACCCTATTGAGCATCTATGGGGCATCCTCAAACAGAAGGTGGAGGAGCGCAAGGTCTCTAACATCCACCAGCTCTGTGATGTCGTCATGGAGGAGTGGAAGAGGACTCCAGTGGCAATCTGTGAAGCTCTGGTGAACTCCATGCCCAACAGGGTTAAGGCAGTGCTGGAAAATAATGGTGGCCACACAAAATATTAACACTTTGGGCCCAATTTGGACATTTTCACTTAGGGGTGTACTCACTTTTGTTGCCAGCGGTTTAGACATTAATGGCTGTGTGTTGAGTTATTTTGAGGGGACAGCAAATTTACACTGTTATACAAGCTGTACACTCACTACTTTACATTGTAGCAAAGTGTCATTTCTTCAGTGTTGTCCCATGAAAAGATATAATAAAATATTTACAAAAATGTGAGGGGTGTACTCACTTTTGTGAGATACTGTATATATATTGTACTTGGTTTAACTACAACGACCATCTTCGTGTCATGGCACACAACATATTTTGGTTATATAGCTGTTTACGGAAACCTCAATATCTCAGGTCAGGATGGTCCAAGGTCCTTGGAACAAAAGCTAGAGCACATTACAAGGTACATATACATATATAAACATTTTATACATTCATGTTCCTTAGACATAGAACTTAAGTCCAATTGTAATGCTCAAGATTGCTCACAGTTCCACTTTTAACGTCAGTTTATAATGGGAATGGTTCGAGTCTCAGTCTTAATTTTTTTAGTACGTACCTAGTTAATTATAGTGTGCATGCAGAACATTTCAGGTTTGAGACTTATCTTATTTTTTTCTCCTTATGGGTGCGAGAAAGTGCAATTTAAAAAAAAAATTCTCTCACTTTCAGGTTGAATATCTCAGGTGGGGGACCAGACACGAACTTGAAATTTTCACTGAAATAAGCATTCTGCTGTAAAAGTTGTGAGTTTGAGGTAAACTCTGCAGGACAGTGGACCTATTGGAGAGATATTGAGGTTTAGAGATAAAGAGCTGTATAACCAAAATTTGTTGTGCGCCTTAACACAAAGATGGCGGTCGTAATTAAACCAAGTAAAAAAACCAAACAAACCCAAAAAAAACTTGTGGTTTTGCAATGCCAATACATAGAGGTAATCATTAAAAAAAATTAGGAAAATTCAAAACACTGGAGCAACCTGCTTTGGACCACTTGAGATGGAATGACCCATAGACCTTTAGACTATAAATGTAGTCTGTTTTCATAAAAGTTCATGTGGATTTAATTACACTTTGTAATCAGTTTTCTCACCAGAGGACAGTACAGTAGAGGGTGTGCCAGGCACAGTGAAGCGTAGAAAACCTGCTGGGGGATTCAGTATTCAGAATCACAATCACCTCAGACATATACTCTATACAAAACACAGGAAACGAATAAAAAAAAAAGTAAAATAAATAAATAAATAAAGAGCCTAATTAGAGCTAAACAACACCCATAATGAGTCTGAGGAAAGTTCTACACTTTAGTGTTTATTATTAATATGAACAAGGTCAAAAGTTGCCAAATTATATGTCAGATTAGCAGAGTTATCACCAGACAAGTGGATTTTGTACCATGATGAGCACTTATGCAAGTCTAAAAATTTGGTTTTGTGTTTTTAAACTTTAAAATGAAACAAGTAGAAGTAACAGACCAAGCCTTTTCTGTTTGCTCAAAATGTTCTATGTTATATTTAAATGAGATATTTCCTTTAGAAGTGAGTCATTTTGTATGAATTGTATAAGTTTCATAACCCTCAACATGGAAGTTAGGTAACAGGAATACATAACAAAGACACGTGACATTGTATAAATGGGAGGTATTAGTGGTGCTTTTGTTGTCATGTAATCATTATCTAACTCACATAGGTATATAATGCTGAACCAACAACTATAGCTCAGTGTCTTTTTTCACATTGTTTCTGAAATCTGAGCACATTAACTGCAAAACGGGTAAGAAACACAAATTTATATGCTCTGGATTATGTAATATATAATAATAATAATAATTATTATTATTACAATTACGACATGGTCTTTTATACAGCTTTTCTCAGACAAAGGGTGTCTGAGTGTAATTTGAGTTTTTGAAATGGTGACTGCAGTTTTTGAAAGATTATTCTAAAGGTTTTTCTTTTCTGTATTTCAGCTGAACACAATGGGAGCTCATAGCATCGCCCGTATTGCCTTTATAGTGGTCTCGGTTGTGGTATATATAGTCGGCATCACATTCAACATCCTTTCCGCACGAGGGATGGGTAAGACAGCAGATTAATAATAACTAATAATAACTTTATTTCTAAAACATATAGGAAATGCATCTCAACGTGCTATAGAGTTTATGTAAAACCATTAACATGGCAGTAAAAACTGAAATAAAAAATCACCCTAGTTGAGTATTCCCTATAGTTTGATATGATTTTACTTTGGCTATAGTGCGTTATACTTTGTAACTATGGTTAATATGTGCTAAACTGTAATACTACCATTCTTTTACTGGTGTAACAGATGTTTATTACATTTATAACTTGGTTGACTATGATAATACCAGGCTTGTACTATAGTAAATCGATAGCTATCATATAGCTACAGTGTGTTTATGTTACTGACTGTGACATTACTGTGAAAGTATTTAGCAAAAATATGACATAGTAACTATTGTAAAAATTGGTACTTTTCCAGCTCTTCCCTATAATACGACAGCTACCAACCAGGGAGGGTGAAGGCTAACACGTGGTTCCTCTGATAAACCTGACGCCAGTCAAAAACATCTTTTCGAATTGCTGCTCATGTTGTGTCACAGGGCAATGTAACACACTCAGAGTAAAGCGCTATCCGCCCCCTGCCTCATACACACAGGCGCTCATGATTGGCTAATGCCTCTTGATGGGGGAGAGAGTAATACTATCACTCCCACCCAGAGAGCACAGACAATTTTGCTCCCTGTAGAACAAGCAGTCCCATCTATGGTCTTGTACCTTGATTGATCACCATCTTTGTGGTTATGGACAAAAAACAAAACAAAAACAAAACTAAGAATCTATTCCACTCTAATCTCAATTTAAATACAGACCTTTACTAAAAATGCCAGAAATCACATTAATTAACTGATCAGTCTATAATAACTGTCTATAATAATACATTTATTATACACTGTAAATAAATAGAACCAGTGCTAACTTCACAGTTAATTGTTTATTCTAGTGGCCATAAGGTTGTAGGTTTAAATCCCAGAACTACTACTGGTGAGCTCTTAACCTTCAAATGCTCAGTGATGTGTTTGAATTATATACTATCCCACTTGCTTTGGTTAAAAGATGTTGGCTAATTGTATAATCAAAATTTTATTTAAAAAGACTGCTTTGTTTCTTTTCTTTCAGGTCCTTTCTTGAAGATGACTGCAAACATCTCTGATACATACAACACACAAATTACTCCATCTGGATGGACCTTCTCGATCTGGGGTGTCATCTATTTCTGGTTAACTGCTATGCTTATCTACATTGTGTCTACTATATTCAGAAGGTAAATGTCCACTTAAAAAAAAGTATATATATATAAAAAAAGAAGAAAAATATACAATTCTTGCTGTAATGCAGTCTGAAGTGTGATTTCTATTTCAGGAATGCCTTCGGACCGATGTACTGCAGCCGTTCAGTGTTGCCGTACGTCTTCTTCATCTGCTGGATTGTGAATATTCTGTTTAACATTAGCTGGCTTCTGCTGTGGGACAGAGAGTAAGTCTGAGCGATTTATACACCCATGCTGAATGGCCACCGCCTGTACTGCTGCTCATCTGATCATGTAGCAGCAGCACAGTTAATAAAATCATGCACATACAGGTCAAGAGCTTCAGTTAATGTTCATATCAAACATCAGAATGGTGAAAACAAAATGTGATCTCAGTGACTGTGGCAGCCAGATGGGCTGGATTAAGTATTTCAGAAGCTGCTGATCTTCTTGGATTTTCTCGCACAACCATCTCTAGAGTTTTTACAGAATGATGCGAAAAACAAAAAACATCCACTAAGCGGCAGTTCTGTGGACAGACACAGTTTGTTGATGAGAGAGGTCAGAGGAGAATGACCAGACCAGGTTTGAGCTGACAATAACTCAAATAGCTACTCTTTACAACCATGGTGGGCAGAAAAGCATCTCAGAACATATAACACGTTAAGCCTTGTGGTGGATAGGCTAAAACAGATGACCACATTTAGTTCTACTCGTGTCAGCCAAGAACAGGAATCTGTGGCTACAGTGGTCATAGAAACTGGACAGATGAAGATTGGAAAAACATCGCAAGGTCTGATGAATCTTCATTTCTGGCAGACGATGTGGTCAGAATTTGATGTCAACAGAATGAATCTATGGACCTGCCTTGTATCAAAAGTTCAGGCTGCTGGTGGTGGTGGTGTAATGCTGTGAGGAATGCTTTTTTTATGGCCATATTTTAATTTACTCAAAATTTTGAGTTTAAATCTCCTAACAACTATGTACTTCATTGCATTCTAATTTAAGTTGTTTAGGATAAAAATGTTTCCAAAATGACTAAATGTAAATACATAGGAGATGTAAGACCTGTCACTAAATGATGAAATCAATAAACGTGAATGATGTGCGATTTTCTCTTCTCTTAAAGGGTGATGATCGCAGCATTGATCATGCTTGCTTTTGTTGCATTCACAAACTACACGATGATTTTCTTCTCCTGTCATGGCCTTAAAGAATACGGAGCCTGGTTAAACAAGTATCACAACAAGGATCTCTGGTGCATTCGTATACTGGTAAGATATTCAGAAACAACATGACACAGGAATCTGATTCATTAAATGGTCAGCAAACACTTGTAATGCTTTCCTCGGCATTGATCCAGGTTCACAACGGCTTGGCTGTATACACAACGTGGACATCTATCGCTACACTGATTAACCTGACCATAGTAGTGAGCTACGATGCTGGAATGAGCAAATCAGATGCAGCAACGTTGTCACTCTCACTGCTATCGGTGGAGGTCCTCGTTTGGTAAGATGCTTTGTACCATAGCACTGTTGAATTCTTGATTCTGATTGGTCAGATGGTGTTGCTTGATTTTCTATAAAGGTCTGATACATTAAAGCAACCACTCATTCACATAATTTAAGGCTAATTATAAACAAATTAAAAATGTGTGGTTTTTTTTTTTCATTTAACAAAGAAAAACGTATAATCATTGTGATCAGGGGAAATTTTCTGTAAAGAGATGTTTATTTAACATTTATAGAAGGAGTCTCTAGTGTCAGTGTTTTGCTAAGTGCTTTTTACTTCCTCAGTAACATGAAAAGGTGTGTTTTCCCCCCTATTATCCATGTTAGCCATCCAAAAAAAACAACAAAACAATAGAAACCATCACAGAAATTCTAATGGTTTCCACTACAAATACCATTACAAACCATCACCTAACCATTAAAGGCATTACCATTACTGGTCCTTAATGGTATCCACTAGACATAACATGCCACCAATAGAAGGCAACACATTACCAGTATATAGACCCACAGGGACCATTACAGTTTCTATTAAAACCAATACAATGCCCATTCTAACTATTACAACCATTACAAATTCTATGAGGCTTTCTATTGTTTTTTCCAGCAGGGATTATTTAAGAGAGAGAAAAAAAGACTGGTGAGGGAACAACAGTTTATAGATGCTATAACATAAGCGAAAACAGGAACTAACTGGTTGCACAGATGTTCCACTTTCATCAGTTAATTGGAAAATTGTTATCTTTCGCATATTTTTTGGTTAAAAAAAAAAGGATTAAACATTTCATGGAAAAATAATCAACCTAAGGGTGATCATGGATTATTTTCCTGTTGTAAACACATTTTGTTTTATTCCTTACTTATTGCATTACATAACAGATGAATTTATTAGACTGGAGGATATCATAATAGCAAATTGGGACTAAATCTGGACTGGGATGTTCACAAGCACTTATGAGTGAGGTGTTCAGGGGTCCACAAACATTTGGCCATATAGTGTATGTTTTATGGTTGTGTTTTGTGTGTGTAAGAGAGAAGATATTGAAAATAATTTATGATGTTGTCCTCAGGTTTGTTCTGGAGAACAGTTTTCTTGACAAGCATGTACGCTACATCCTGACCGTCTACCCTGTCATCATCGTTGCCTTATCTGGGAACGTGACCAAGAATTTTGATGCTTCAGCTCCAGGAGTCAACGGTGTGTTTACTGGTGAGTGAAAAAATATAACGACTAAACTGACTAATAAAACACATCAAGCCATTTTTCTTCCCCTTTCTGACTGATGTACTGTGTATGTGTTCCTCAGCATTGCTGCTTGCTTTGGCCTGTGTGCTGTTTGCAGTCAAGGTATGTTTGGTCATTTGGAGGCACATAAAACATCCCATCTACAGTGACACGCACATACAGGAAGTCACGTCACAGACAGAGATTGCTTCAAAGCAGTAAATATTCTTATATACTGTTCCAACCAGTATAATTTATAAATGAAATTTTTATTGCATTTTTTGCTATTTTAATGTACTGTTGAATAATGTAATTATATTGTATGAGTTGATAATTGTGAGGCAGTTAAAGCACACATTTGTGATGTGCTTAGTGATTTGGGTGCTAATACATTGATTGTTTCTGTATTTCTGAAATGTAGAAATGTATTATTATCAGTAATGTATTATAGAATATATATATATATATATTTTTAAATTTACCAGAAATGAAGACATTCATAAAGACATCTGTTCCATATCTTTTAATTAAAATATGAAGGATATTAATTGTTCAGTAAAATATCAAACATGTATTGTAGTTCTGTTGTTTTGAATGTTTTTTTAAACCCAATGTAAACATACTCATGAATTTTATGTTTTATCTTTTTTTTTATGTTGAAATAAATAGATTGTATATATATATATTTTTTTAATCTAAGACCAGACATTTAAATAATTCTTTTAACAAATAGGTTTAAATTTAAAAGGAAGCTTGAATAAAAACACTGAAATCAAAGAAGGCAAATATTAAAATTAATTACATTACACAGATATTAAGTTTTGGGAAGAAACAAAAAATTTTTTTTAATGAAGCAGGTCTGTGATTCCCTGTTCTAGATTATCAGATATATACAGACATGAAAAAGAAAATTGGCATTAAATTGACTAAATGTTTGGTCATCTCTGCTGTTAGTGTGCTCTCTAGATTTTTTATTATTTTTTTGTGAAATCTATAAAACATCTTAGGAGATTTCTTGTAATCCAAATTTTTATTGCTAAAAACAAACAAACAAACAAAAAAACCCTACTTTTGGTATATATAACTGCAACTGTCCCAGTGATCTCTGTACTGCTGTAATGACACTGTAATAAACGCACAATAAAATCTATTAATGTGTAATGTGTTATGTAGCATGTTACGTATGGTGTTATGTATGTGTGTGTCTGTAACTTTCTTCCCTACTACTGGTTATTACACATTACACAACACTTGCTCTCAAATAGACACTTTGGATTGCATTGTTATTCACTCACCTCCTAGAAAGACAGATTCTGAATGAAATCTACTCCCATGGCTGAAATGCTTCTTGTGTTTTATCTAGTAATCTAATATTTTTTTTTATTATAATATTAAATAAAACATAAATGAAGTGTCTTTCAAATTATATAATGAAATGTCAATTTCAAATTTACACAATCTAAACAATGGCAGAAACTAACCCGGCAAAGATAATTCTCATTTCAAACTTTTTTTCAAACTTTATCTTTCTTTCTTTCTTTTTTCTTTTCTTTTATTTCTTTCTTTCTTGCTTTTTTTTTTTTTTTTTAGATACCTGCATTTTCTCTAACAAAAGTGTTGACACTACTGAAGCATATTTAAATCAATTCAAACAAATGGTCATCCAAAAAGATATTGTAATAAATTCCTCTCAATCTCCAGAAAATGTTTTCGCCTCTGACTAAATGTGAGGTTGCACACACGTAAAAAACTATTTGTCATCCATTTGCACTGGGACAATTAATGGAACTTGAAATGTTCTCCTTAGAGGAAGGTCTGGCGTTCCCAGGATAGGATCTGGATCCACAATGACACATGTTAAAGTATTCACTGTGGGCAGTGGTAGCTCAGTGTTAGATTCCTGATCAGAAGGTTGTGAGTTCAAATCCCAGCACTACAAAGCTTCCACAGCCCTCAACTGCTCAGTTGTATAAATGAGATAAATGTAAGTTGCTCTGGATAAGAACATCTGCCAAATGCTGTTGTTGTTACTGAATATGAACAAAAGGAATTTTGACTCGTTTTAAGCCAGTAATTCTGAAGTTGACTTTCTAATAAAGCTGAACATTTAAAAGATGAGCTTTGAGCCTTGAGTCACATGTTAATTTAATTGTGTTTTTTGTTTTTAAGCCTACAATTGCTTAACTGTGAGACTTCTATTCACGTCCACTAGGTGGCGATGGCTGTTATTCATGTATGTGCTCCAAACCGAAAGCGCGGCGAAGAAGAAGAAGAAGAAGACACACACAAACACACACACACACACACACACACAAAAAAAAAAATGGGCGCGGGAACTTGTGTTGACAACTGTTTAGCGAGTTAGCGAGTTAGCTTCCTTAACGTTCGTTTGCGATTTCTTGGCTCTGGAAAATACAGCAATATTGTAAAAGTCTCATTTATAAATAAGGGAAATGTTAACGTTTATGTTGTGGTTGAAATTTTTCCGAACTGAGGCAGCTAGTCAGCTAATGCTAGCTAGCTAAAAACAATATTGAAATCAATGAGTATCTATCGCTAAATTAAGCTAAGCTAGCAAATTTGTGCTGAGCAGTTTATCATACAGAATAAACTCCACCGGCGCTGACGCTGTTCTCTTACAATGGACCGAAAGATGATGAATTTGGTCAGTAGCTAAATGTTGCTAAGAAAAGAAATGGCTAACGGCTAGTTAGCTGTGGTGTTAGCTAAGTTGACTCGGGGTAAAAACATTAGCATTGTAATGTACGCTGGAGGAAATACTGACGTAAATTAAACACGGGATAATTCATAATAATGCATGCAGAACATGTATGATTGCATGATGCTATCTGACAGATTAGATATTCTATAAGATATATATAGATATGTGTATATCTAAATGTTTTCATTAAAAACTTTTTAATGAACATTAAGGTTATTACAGTGTGATTAAACATCACTGACTGCATTTAATGTTCTTCCAGGGGAGAGCGAAAAAGAAACTTCGTTACTTTCAGTCAGACGAAAGGTCAGTAATATACACTTACTGAGTAATACATTGCACATTGAAGCTCTCAAGTCAAAGGAGTAAATAAAACAAACGTGTGTATGTTTCTTTTTCCAGCACTCCATGTCAGCTGAAGATTAAAGATGTCTTTAGTATGCGAGACCTTGACAATATTTTTGACGATTTAGGTAAGTTTTTTTGTTTGTTTGTTTGTTTATTTGTTTTTTAATTTCTGATGAATGATTAGTTCGTTACCTGCCTGATTAATCCACTATCTTAACTGCAATAACACTTGTGTACATGGACGGTGTGTAAGAACAAACATAACCCCCTGCTTTTCAAATATAAAAATATAACTTTTAATTATTGCCATCCAGTTCAGATTATTTGCTGCTGTCTAAATGGTGGATTGTTTTCTGGAACCAAGCGATATTCATTTCTGACCTCTTCTAATCTAATATCTAATATCACAAGCATCTGTCACTGATTGTCTGAAAACTGTGCCATGCTGTAGATTCTGATCCAGGGACGCCGCTGCTCTCACCGCTGCCCAAGAGCCCAGGGTTAGACGAGCAAAATAAAGGAAGCCAGTCGCCGGTTCTGAAGTCACCCTTACCTTTCAGAGGGGAGATCAGTCCTCTCAAGGTGCGTTAGGTTTTATTTACTGAATTTCATTAGGCAGAAACATACACGTCTCATTACTGGAAAAAATATATAATACACACTCCAACCTTCATTTGGTCTAGAAGGCCATGAATAATATAGTCAGTTTATTACAGACATTTGTGAATATTAGCTGAGGGCATGTGGCAAGGAAGAACGACTGGTACATTAATTAACGATATAAATATATGCATAATCTTACTGAGCCTCATTTATCAAACAGGATACAAACAGATTTATGCATAAATTGTTTGCATGAGCAAGAAATTTGGTATTTATGAAAATCCCATACATTCTGAAAAAACGTTTATATGCTGCTTGTGCTACTGAGCGTGTGTAAATTTACATGTAAGAAGACATCAAATCATATAATTTGCATGGATTACTGCAATTTTATATATGAAATATACTGAGATTAAATTGCTTAGTTTTATCATGTTTGCAGCATTTTGCAGATGCCTTTATCCAGAGCGACCTTGCAGTCTCTACCAGAAACACACCCTCATGCTAGTTCACTAGGTCCGGGTCAAAGAATACCATCTAGAACATTTTTGTGAAAAACAGTCGTTTTATATTATTGGGATTAAATAAAAAATATAACATCATAATAAAGCGAGTCAACACAAACACATAAATAAGACAAATTATTCAATTATGACGAAAGAAATGCCGCTGTGTAAATGGAGGATGGGCCGGTCTGTCTGTGCATAGCTGTAAGTCGTAAAGAAATGCCTCAGCTGACTGAAGATTTAGCGCTCACTTATTGTTATTATTAATATTATATATTATTAAATATTCTTATTGGCATAGCAGTGAGTACAACAGAACAGAAATTCCATTTATGTTTTTCAGCCTTTACTCACATTGTTCATTTCATGCTCCCAGCCCTCCGTGCACTTGATCTTTTATGGAGTTTTGTCGGGAACACACTTTGCACTTTACAGATGATCAGCATACACATGTATGAAGAAAATCAGCGTTTCTGAAACTTTTGTAAATCCAGGGTGAAATTTTTTAATTTAAGCAAAACGTTTACACACAACTTTGATAAAAGATTGATAAATGAGGCCCGTTGGGTGGGGAAAAAATGAATAGAGCCATCTATAAATATGAGAAACATAAAACTTATTTCAATATTGCACAGCTGCAGTATGTAATATTTGGCTAATGGTCTAATCTTTTAATTCTTATCCTCAGGGTTCAGATGTTTTGGCAGCAGATGCTGACATTCAGACGGTCCATTTAAACGACGAAGGTAATAGAATTTTCTGATGGCACAGTTTGCAAGGCTGTAGTTTGTGTCCTCCTGCGTCAAATGGCTTTCACTTGTGCACTTATTTTCCTATATCTGTCCTCCATCAGGAATCCCGTTTGAAGAAATTGCTCCTATTAAGACCTCCAGTCCGATTGAGCTGTTAGCAGTCATGGGTGTTGCAGAGGACGCAGAAAAGCCAGAAACCTCTCCACTGCTCTTCGGCATTGAGGATGAGGAGCAAGTCGTGGGTGACTTGAGCAAACCACAGATGAATCAGAGTTCAGAATCCCCAAAGGATATTCCTCAAGGGTGAGAATATCAGAAATGGCTCTTTTGCAAAAGTTGGTTGATTAACATAAAAAAATTATGTCAGTTATGTTTCTTTCTTTTTTTCTTTTTTTTTTCTTTTTTAAGGGACAGTGAATCATTGTCATCTCCTCCAGCACGATTGGAGTTTGGAAAGCCCACAAAACAGGATGATCCTGTAACAAGGTTAGTTAATAGATTTAAAGTGTAGATTCATGGATTTGCTGATCTGTGCATGCTAGACTCCACTTTATTCTTTTTTTTTTTTCCATTCAGCTCAACGCCACTAAAAGCACCTGAAGCACCGGACCAAGTATGTAACACCTCAGCACCGGAACCTGAGGAAGAGTTGCAAACGTGAGAACTGGATTTTGCAGAAATATTCCAACATGAAATGATAAGCGCAGTTTGTAACAGATATTTAATACACCTGTCTACTCATAATGAATTTGTTTGTTTTGTTTTTGTCAGGGATGGACGCCTAACTTTATCCCCCGTAATTTTGATTCAAAAACATCAGCCTGAACTTCTTCCAGAGGAGCAACCTAACAAGCAGGTGCAGGAAGTGGCAGTGGAAGTTGGGGTTAAACAATCGTTGTTCCAGAAAAAGCTCAGAAATTCCTTACAGCCTAAAGCCTCATGGTGAGTTTTTAAAATAATGTTGTTTTTTTTCGTTTACAGTGTGCAATATGATGTCAAAATACAAAAATGTTCATCTAAAAAGATGAAAATATATAGATAAAAATTTCATGCAACACCAATAACAAAACCTGTTTGATCATTTTTAACAGCGCTGTGTGATTAGCTTTCCAGAGAGTGAATTCCAGCAGTAACAGAAGCTGAAAGTTTGGATTGTGTCCTGTTTTGGATAAAAGAACGTCAAATAAATAAATGCAAACGTCAAAGAAAATGCATACTCTCCGTCTGTCTCTGGAGTCATGGCACGGCCATTTAAAAAAAGAATTAATAAAAAACCTTAAAATCAGTTTTATCCTTCCGATCAGTGAGGTTGGAGAAGTCTAGAATTACATTAATAATTATCCAAGTGATACAAATGCTATAGTTACATTTATATTATATTTATAATATAATATGTAAAATTCTCTCCTTCTCTTTGTAGTAGCTAATTTGAGTTGCCAGACTAAAACAATTTACATCAGAATACACCGGTATGAGCTATCACTCAGAAATACGCAAAATCTTCTTTTTGCCCCCAATAAAAATGGCAGAGAAGCCAATCATGTGAATCTAGTATGAATGACAGTTGTCTTGACACTTTGTAATCTCCCCTTTCCCACATCTCAGTTTAGTCTCTCGTCTACTTTTTACTTTCCAGCTTCAAGGTGATGCGCTGATGTAGTGCCCTCACTATTACTACAATTTCTACCTTATGCAAGTGATTTGTGAAAGGAGGACTATATAAAAATATAGCTGTAGATTGAAAATGGCCGTTTAATGTCATTAATGATTATTTGTATACTCTGCACTTTCTTTGTGACATTCCCTGAGCTTGAGTGTCGATTAAATTCCCTTTAATGATTAGTTTCAGGAAACAGGAAACTGTGAAACAACCAGCTCGTGCTCCTTCACCACATGTTCAGGAGGAAGACTTCATGATCCTGGAAGATGACAGTCCCATTCGCTTCACCATTCCAAGGAAGACTGAGATTAAAGAAAAACCTGCAGCAGAGAGCGGGCCTGTGGAGCCTGATTTGAAAGAGAATGCCTCTCCAAAGCAGACCGAAGAAGCTGAGAACCACAAAGATGATCCCAAGAAGAAAACAAAGGCACAGCGTGGAAAAGCTAGTGATATGACCACCAAAGACATCGTGGTTCAGTCAGTTCCAGAAGAGAGGGAGGATGGAGTCAATGAAGACGTGGGAGGTGGAGAACAGATCTGTCTTTCTCCAGACACCAATCAAGATGCTGATATACCTGGTATGCTTAGAAAATAGAGACTGCGGATAGGTCTAATATCATCTTCACTGCAAAGATATCTCTATCCCTTACAGTTTTACTATACAGTGGCAGATTGCTTGAAACTGTACCATGTAAGGATGGCTAGAGTGTTTAAGGGAGTCTGAATCAGAGCGAAATTGATTAGTTTGATTTGGATTGGGTTTTCTGTGTTACTGTGTATAATTAAACCACACAAACACCCAAAATAGGATAAAAGGAGTATGTAGGAGAGGGTGTGGCCGAAATGTACTCTTATTCTTTGGTCCAGAATAGGTGGACATTTAGCATGTAGGAATCAAGGAAAAGCACAAAGAACACAGAGCCACGTTGCTGAACAAATGATTAAATTATATTGCCACATAGTTTAAAACATTTTGCGTACTGGGTCCAGGATTCTTTTTTTTTTGTTTGTTTGTTTTTTTGTTACTTGATTCAAACAACCAGAACACATCATAATACCTGAGAAATAGTAAAGAATTTCTGCAGCAATTATGTGGGTCACTTTAGTAGCTCGCATATATTCAAAAAACAAAAACATAATACACATACACAACATGTTTGGTTAACTGGCTACAAAGACGTGGGCTACAGTCAGTGAAATTGGTGACTGGACACACAATTTCTTGGGTTGAAAAGCAGTTGGTTGGTCAACTTATGAAGGTACCTAAAAACTGACCTCCTCTGATAGGATGGTTGATTTTGATTCCATTTACTTTGCCCAATTACAGTGGATCGTTCAACTGACTCTGAGGTGTATATTCATTACACAGAAGTCGGAGTTGCTTGTTAGACAGCTCGTCTTGTTAGACTTGCTTAATAGGAAGGGTTTTTTTTTGCCTTCTGCAGTCTTTATACATTTGTTTTTTGGTTTATATTTACAGGTAAGCAGAGACCAAAAGGCAAAACCTCTAAGCCTGACCAGCATGGAAGCAAAGATGGAAATGATGGTGGTGCCAAAATTCCAGCTGAAAAGCCTACAGCTAAAACAAAGAAATCTGCAAAATTGCCCAACAGTACTAATGCAGGACAAGAAGAGCCTGTGTCAAAGGTGAAGAAGAAACCAAGTAAAATAAAATCTGCCCTAAAGGCAGGTGCGCCTGAGTCTACAGGTTTAAGCTCTGCAAAACCAAAGAAACAAGATGAAGACAGGAAGGCGATAAAGAATACGAAACAGGCTAAAGAACAGGAGCAGGTGGACGAGGTGCGAAATCACACTGAACCACCATCGGACCCTGCTGAGCAACCGGAGGTTCAGAGCACGAGTACAGGTACGGGAATGATGATGATAACGATTCAATATAAAGTACATTTTATCAGCCCCAATCCCATTCCCCCCCCCCCGCAATGATTTTTTTTGGTTGATTGCATATAGTAATTGCATGATGTTTAAAGATTAAGGATTGTACATTTTATTGTTTTGTTTTACTTTGGAGATCTTGTTGAACATAGAAAATGCACACACAATTTATAATTCTATTTATATTTTGTTTGCATATAATGAAAGATTTTTTCATTGTTGGTTAAATGACAGATGTTAACATTTTAATAAATAATTGTTGCTCTTTGTGTTTTTTCATGTACCAGTTAATAAAGCAAATAAAGAGCCTGCATCTAAGCAGTGTGCTCCAAAGAAGCCAAGAAAGGTAAAGAAGACCAAGAAAACAAAAGAAATCTTAGAAGTAAAGGAGCTCCCTCTGCCCGAATCTGATGTTTCTCCAGAGATGTCTGCAACCAGCAAGAGGAAGAGAAAACCACCTGGGGAATGGTGGCTCACACAGCACGATGAAAACAGCATGCAGGAGCAACATGAGGCAGTTCAGTCTTCACAAAAGCTCAAATCCAACAGGAAAACCCAAAGGAAAGCTCCAGTATTAACAGACTCGACCGAGCAAGAGTTAGTTACGACTTCTCAGGAAATCCAGAACGAGCCTGTTACTGTTCAAAAGCTGCCCAAAAAGGTGAAGAAGTCACAGGCTGATAAATCTCAGTCTAATCCTGCTTGTTCCCAGAAAAATCCCAAATCAGCAGGTGGCAGCAGGAAACCAAAGCCAGGAGCTCAAGACCAGCATGAAATAACACCAGCTCTGATGGTTGAAGAAGAGGCGAGAGATAATGAGGCTTCAGGGCAGCTCAGTCCAGTGGCATGTAGTAGACTTCCCAGACAGCGCAGTGTAACTCCAGGTAAATACACACAGTGAAACATTTGTCTCTTAATAGCCGGTTCGTTATTTTGTGTGTGCGTGTGTTTCTTTTTTTTTTCTTTTTTTTTTGCCTAATTTTGAAGATCTGCTTCAAACTGTCCCTCCCTCAGCAACAAATCATGCCCCCATGCTGATCGCTCGTGTAGTGTGAGTGGTTCAGTGACAATATTTTTTTATCTTTATTCATGAATTTATATTTATGAATATGTATCGAATATTTTCTCACAGGAGATAAAAGGCTGTTTGATAGGATCTACACACGGGAAGGTCAGAGTGGATCTGCTCAGAAATGTCCTCCACGATTACCTGATGCGCTGGAGAGCGTTCCAGTAAAACGCCAGAGAAAACCACCCCAGAACTGGTGGGAGGGTCCACAGTCTCATGGACCTGTCGAGAGCTCTCAGTCTCCACAAAATTCTTCTCCGCAAACATCCGGACCACAGATGGGCCCTCCACAGAGAGCGTTTCATAAAACGACCAGTTTACAAAAGACAGTAGGTCGTGGCCAGAAAAGAAATAAAATGAAACTGATTAACACTCCAAAGTCAGTCAAAAGATCGTTGGCCACATTTGATGCCATATATAACTCTGAGAAACCGGGCCCCTCTACAGAGAGAGGGCAAAGAGCCCGGCAGAAGGGCCGCAGAAACTTGCTGCACTCTCTGGAGGATCAGTCAGAGCAGTCCAGTGAGAACATCCACAACGACTATCAGCAGCAGCATACTACTTTTGACGTGTGTGAGAGTGGTGTTGTCCCAGAGTCCAGTGCTGCTTGGAGGAAAACTAATCCTCGAGCATCAAGTGGATCAAACAGAGCTTCTGAGTAGTAAGTCTCCTTAAAACAAACAAATAAAGTGGTGTTAAATAGTCTGTAATGAGATTCATCTGAAATGTGTGGGTTTTTTTTCTTGTGATTTAGTGACATTGGTTTCAAAAGTGGTCCTTCATCACTAATTGAGCTGGAGCGATATGAAGAGCATGATGACGTTGGTAAGTGATAAATAATTAGCCTGAATATATGGTTCACTAATCAGAGGTATTCAAACTGTGGAGCGTGCCCAACTGGAGTATTGAGGGGGATGAGATGGAAAAGGTTGCATCAGATCTGCCAACCTTTACACATTCTGTGTAGGTGCTTCGCAATTTAACATCAGAGCCTGCTGTAATGTACGCCAAAAGGCTGCCTTTTTTTTTTTAATGAACATTTGCCAATCAAAAAAAAAAAAAGAAGACAATGCTCTCCAAAAAACTGTGAAATGGGCTTTTGTGAAAAAAAGTTTGAATAAGTTTGCATTAAATATTTGTTTCATCTATCCCGTGTGGAAAAACTTGTTTTTTATTCATCAGTTACACTCTGATTTCAGATTTGCCATCATCTAGGATAATTCCTCAAACGAGTTTCACGCCCCGTGTTCTGTCCGATTGTGATCTGTGTGGCCCTCCACTAAAGCCCATTGTTCTCGATAACGAAGACTGGGATAACGTCTCCATTTGGTTCACTCATATCTGGCCAACCACTTCAAAAGGTAAATTCTCAGTGTGGTTATTCAGATATAGATATTCTAGCCGTAATGCTGCGTCTGAAGTGCGACCGAAGGTTACTGAATATAAATGAATTATCATTACTGTTACATGTTAATGAACTTTGGTTATGTGGTTATATTAACACAAGTTCATGTTCCGCTACTAGATGGTAAAGGCATTAGCCCAGATGACTTCCACTGGCACTGTCATGCTGGACGAGCCATGGGTCATATGGTCGACATTCAGAACAGCACATTCTCAAGTGGCAAGATTTTATTGGGCTCGTATATGAAGAAACCTGTGCAGATGGATCTTAATGCAATTACTGTAAGTGGTGTGTGTGTGTGTGTGTGTGTGTGTATGAGAGACACTGGGACTTGTTAGCAAAACATGTCTGAATAACACCACCATCATTTTGAACTTTAATATTCACAAAGAGTATGTGATCAGAGGTGATTATATCCATCAGATATAGAAATTTCTTTGTTTTTTTTTCCCATTAAGGTATTTAACGTAGCATCAAGTTGTGTACGGGTGGAAATCGACGGCGTCAAGGAGGTCTACAACTCAGGGCAAACATTTATGACGTCTTGTGGTAAGAAATTAAAATGTAACGAATTAGACTGACTTCAATACCTTATTTTTTTGATATATTGTTTAATATTTTTCTCGTGTCTCTTCACTAGGGCAATCATACAGCATTCACAACATGTGCCAGGAGCCTGCTGTTTTGTGGTACCACAGGATGTTACCAAATCACACAACGCACTGACATGGAAGAAACATAACTGCAGGAAATCATGTCCATTGGTACAAGTGTTTATGGATATGATAAGATTAAGATATTGATGTTGTAACATGATGTAAATATATTGTTGTTTTTAAAGTCATATAGATTTGAAAGAGCCTAAAAGGCTTAGTATTTTCCTTTAAAGGGACAGTTTTGCTTGTTGCAACTTTTTTTATGTAAATAACATTGTTGCACCATTACAGATTGAAAAGACAACATGACTCATTGTAAAAGCCGTTGTGTCCTGTTTTTAATATGAAGCATAAATTTTGATGCAATGTCCCTTCAAAATGTCAAATAAATGAACTTGTCAGTAGGGGGCATTGTATCATAATGCATATGTCACCCTCATTCTTTGTTTAAAAAAAAAATCCAGTGAAATTCTGGATATTTGGATATTTGGCGATCGTGGCTGAACGTACATCAGAGAAATCCTGATTACCCGTCGGCATCAGTATGTGAAGTGGCCTCACACCCTCTTGTGGGCATTTAGGACATGAACATTATTAGTATTCATCTCTAACAATGCACCAGTGATGAATCTGCATTGAAATGTTTTCTATTAGAAATGATTGGAACTCCACAGTCTGCTTTGTGTGCTTGAGAACTGTCTGTCTATTCTGCAGCGATCAGGAGGTGGCCCCTGTCTCTATTTTTTTTATTTATTTATTGTTGGACCACTGTAATTCGGATGGGAACATGCTTCAGTTACACAATATGCTCAACATTACACAACTTCAAATCCAAACCCAGCAGTCAAAGAAAAGTGTTTGATCACCTTGCTTTAAAATCACCTCAGGTGATGACTTTGTGCACGAACCAGAAGTCCTGATTAAGATGTAGGATGCCTTTGCCGCTGCATGCATTCACTAGTAATACAGACGTGCTTGAAGACTTTACTCTTGTATGCACAGAGATATTCAGGCCTGTTATGGTCATGTTCAGCTGAATTCAGCACTTTGTTTATGCTGATGTTAAGCATGCTTAGAGATTGTGTGTGCTGTTCACAAGTGTTAAGACAAACATTGTTGAAAAGGCTTCTGAATCAGAAACTGACAGTGGGAGATGTAATAATGACACACATTATGGGATTTAAGTTAAGATAAGCACCATATAAATTAGTATTACTTTGATAGAGTTAGAGATGTGGAGTTGTTCATTGCCCAGACATTTTTGGTTCTGAGAAGAAGAAGAAACAGAAGAAACAAGAAAAAGTTTACAGTAACTTTTTATTTTTTTTATTTTATTTTTTTGGACAGTTGTGTTGCTATTTTAGACACTCTGATCCTTTTTGTGATGATTTTTTTCCTTTAAGTGGCACATGGCAAGCTATTTCTTCACATTTTTATTAGTAGTATTCTAAATATAATCAATGGATAAAACAGTTTGGGGAGTGCTGTTATAAGGAAATAATCACCAGGGTGGGGGGTGTGGGGTTGATTATTTTCCCATAACATCACATCCCAAAGTCTTCAGTAATTTGTCAGTATTTTACATTTATTAAGCAACGGCGTCATACTTTTTATCCATTTATAGTTACATTGTTCAATGTTGTACATTGAATGTTGTGGAATGTCAGTCAAGTTAGTTACTCTTATTGCTTGCATTATAAGACAGTGTAACAGTCTGTCCTTCAAAAGTTAAAAAGACAGCAAATGCAGATTGCCATGTTACCAAGAAAGCACAAAGCGCTCTGTCCTGAACACCTTCCTTTATCTGAAAACTTAGAAGTAACAGTTTTACTGGAGACTTCTTCCAAAAATGCTACGTAAATGTCTCCTTATGAAACAAACAAACAAAAAAACCCAGTGCACCATATCAACAGTTACACAGTTTAAAAAAAAAAAATCTATTTATGTGGAGTGTCCACCATACAAGTCCTTGCGTAAGTTGTTACCACAGAAACGATAACCTGTTAAAGCAAGCACATTCATCGATGGCACTACTGTCAGAGCTGCTGTTGTGCAAAATCAATCCCCACTTTCTGACAAATCAGATTTGAGAATTCAACAATGCTGAGGTGTAATCCGAAGTAATGGACATTCCACCATTTTATTGAGATGCATACAGAACACGGAATGCATTAAAAAGTTTTTTCTATTAATTACAATGAAATTAAAAGTGCTCAGCAAAGTGTGAGCACTTTTATGTTATGAATCAACCGTTTTGATTAATGACATTATTTCGCATTCTAGGGTCGAGTAACAGGAATCAGAAAGATATCAGCAGCTTGTGTCATTGATGTCTTTTCTTTTATCTTAAAGCCTTTCTGGGTTTTAGAGACGGCAAGGCTTAGAAAAGATCAGAACAGAAGAACGAGTGGATAAATTTATTCTCTAAAGTGAGTGCCAACTGGCTTCCTGGAGTGAGATATCGAATAGCACTGATTTTTCTAAAACTATGAGCTTCTGTCTCAGTCTGGATGACGCTGACGGCAGTAAAAACAATTAACTTTTGAACCCCATTGGTTAACTCTGACCATGGAGGAAAGGTTATGTTGGAAATGTGTCTGAATAAAAGATAGGCGACCTTTCTGGGGCTACATACTCGCAAATACGTGCAGCTCTTGTCATCTTGTTACTCCTGGCCTTTACATTTAGCTGGTATGGATATGAACAGCACGTCTATGTTCACGAAATAGTTTTGCTGTCTGTAAAAGAACACTTGATCAAGAGCTCTGCCGTTACCTAAAAACCATATAATTCAGGAAACCGATTTCCTGACGCAAGCCAACATCTCAAATCGGGTGTGTTCTTAGAGGTAAACCAAAGCAGAGTAATGCATTAATTTACAGGCTCCTGGCAGCACTGATTAGTGTGTTCTCTCATTTTCAGGGAATGCGGGAGGTGGGAGTTCAGCGTGGATGAAGGCGATAGGAGCGGAGGATGAGAAAGTGGCTTAGTGAGGCAGTCGAGAGATGAAAAAGATCACACCTCTCAAAAGAAGATGCTCCACATCTTTATCCTCCCCTCCATGTTTTGTGAGATCAAACTCAGGTACTTAGGCGGTAATGGAAACCATTTTTGCTTTATCCCGAGCTGAAAATAGTTATATTGAAGTTTGGCAAGAAGCTACAGTTAAGATCTGGTAGGAAATTGGGGGCCATGTGGCAAAAATGTAATATCATAACAGTTGACAATGTTTTTTAATGTTTTAAATGTGTCATGTTACAAATTATTTAGGATTTGTTGGCATCAGAAAAAGAGTTCAGTGTGAGGCTGGTAAGAGTTATACACTATATAGCCAAAAGTTTGTTGACACCTGACCATCACACCTATATATGCTTGTGGAACATCTCATTTCAGATTTATTCCCCTGTTTTGCTGTTATAATAACCTCCACTCTTCTGGGAAGGCTTTCCACTAGATTTTGGAGCGTGGCTGTTGGGATTTGTGTTCATTCAGCGACAAGAACAATAGTGAGATCAAGCACTGATGTTGGCTGAGGAGGCCTGGTGTACAGTTGGTGTTCCAGGTCATCCCAAAGGTGTTCAGTGGGGTTGAGGTCAGGGCTCTGTTCGGGACACTCGAATTCTTCCACTCCAACAAACCATGTCTTCTTGGAGCTCGCTTTGTGCACAGGGGCACTGTCATGCTGGAACAGGTTTGGGCCTCTTAGGTCCACTGAAGGGAAATTGTAATACTACAGCATACAAAGATATTCTAGAACATTATACAATTGTGTGCTTCCATTATTGTGACAAAAGTTTGGGAAAGAACCATATATGGGTGTGATGATCAGGTGTCCACAAACTTCTGGCCATACAATGTATGTCTCAACTTGTGAATATGAAGTTACATATGTGAGATATAAAAAAAAAAAAAAAATATATATATATATATATATATATATATATATATATATATATATATATATATATATATATATATATATATATATATATATATATATATATATATTTAATTTACAAAAATGATTTATACGTTTGTGGGGTTTTTTGGGGGGTGTTTTATTCTGATCAGGGTTGTGGTGGATCCAGAATGTGTTCTAGGTACACTAGGCATGAAGTGGAAATACACCCTGGGATGGGATGCCAGTCAGTTGCACAGCATCATACACACATACACATTTACACCTTTGGGAAATTTAGTGTATACATTCCACCTTGGAAAGAAACCAGAGAACTTTGAGGAAACCCAGAATTACATGGGGAGAATGCACGAGAATCCAAATAGACAGGAGATGTGTCATACTGTGACATCACTGAATCATTTTGAAGGTCACAATGAAAATGTGATGAGTAAAAAATGTTTTTCTCTTGTAAATTTACTTGAGTAAGACTATTCAGTTTCACTAATGCTTGCGTGAAGTACAGATCTTCCAAAAATAATACTTAAGTACAGTAAAGAAGTACAATTACACAAGTATTGTCCACGCCTGCCAAATACCGACTGCTCGGAAAAGTGTATTGTTACAGAGTTCCTCAGGATAACAAACCTACAGAATTATTTTTGATCTTATCTCCCTGATTTAGTTTCCTTACACTTCATACCAGAGGTGGGTAGAGTAGCCAAAAATATTACTCAAGTAAAACTACTTATAAAAATAATTACTCAAGTAACAGTAAAAGTAATAATGTTAATAATTACTTGAGTAAGGGTAGGGTTATAAAGTATCCATCTAGGGAAGGGAAAATCCTGAATCTCAGACAACATGGAGAACTGTTAGTCACACCTCTCCTTGAAAGTCTGCCTGTTCTGTTTATATGATGTAAAAAGGTGAGGCAGCATATCCCAGTCCTGTGATGGGTACAATAACACACTCAGAACCTGTAATTTTCAAAACAAAATCTCACCCAAGCCCCAAAAAATGAGAATGAGTGTCTTAACATGTTAATAACACAAACTTGTCAGCATCTGCATGTAAACAAGACAACAGAGAACAAAAGAACAGACTATGGAACAGAACAGAAAATAAAGTGTGTGTAGAGTGTGTGTGTGTGTGTGTGTGTGTGTGTGTGTGTGTGTGTGTGTGTGTGTGTGTGTCCTGCCTCCGTCAACACGCTTGCTTCTTCCCCCTCTCTCGAGACTTGTGACCTCATGATACATGATTCACGAATTATTAAAACTACATATATTCATTAACATTTAACAGTAACGGAGGAACGCCACCGAAGGTAGCGAAGTAAAAGTAGATTTCTGTGGTAAAAAATGAACTTGAGTAAGAGTATAAGTATGGCCAGTTAAACCTCTTAAACTCTTAAAAGTAATTTTTTTTCAAAAAGTTACTCAAGTAAATGTAGTGTGTTACTACCCACCTCTGCTTGATACACTAAATTTGTTTGCATCACTGAACGATATAAGGAAGCAATGCTAGAAATGATTATAGGAAGTTTCAATTTTCTATTTTACTGCAGTCAGTTTGACAGTTTGCTGAAAGTATATTTGTGTGTGTGTTGGCTCTCGAGCTATAAATTCCTGCCCTCATTTCTACAAAGTAGCAGCGCTTTGGCATCTCCAAGTGTAAATGTTCTCGTGCAAGATTGACCTTGACTGAAGTGTGCTTGTTCCCTTTATTGTTTAACTTCGCCCTAAAGCCTTTGCCCTGCCTGCAGCAGCCCCGTCTATCAGCCTGCCCGGAACTCATTAAAAGCACATTAGCCATGTAAGGAGCTTTATTTTCAAAAGATCTTTACTTGTATATCAGATGTAAACAACACAGCTCAGAACAAACAAAGGAAATGGCCAGGCCCATAACGTAAATGGAGTTCATTTGTTACAATGCTTAAAGCTCTTCTCAAAGCTGTGGTGAGAGCTGCAAAGGAAATCCGTTTCTCACATTAATAAATGACATACGAGCATTCGGGCTGCCTTTAAAGGCTCAATATTCTTTTTTATTTTACCACGTCCAAATATCTTATGCAGAATTTGTAGCGCTCACTCAACTTTGGATGCCATCTGTTACAAAAACCAATAGGTTGTGTCCAAAGCCTCAGTACATTTAACTTGTTTAATGGCATTCTTGTAGACATGAATGTAAATCTGGAGGTTGTAAAGGTTGTATGTGCTGGTAATAAGGTGCATGCTTAATGATGGAAACACTGTGTCTTTCCAAGAAGGTCTAATTAGGCAGGAAGTTCACAAAGTGTATTGAACATACCCTTTAATGAACTAATTAAAGCTGATTTATATTAGTCTCACATGCGCAGTTTTACATTTGCTGGAATTAGCCCTTAGTTCTGTAAAATGTTGTTTATCACTTAATAAATGACAAGTTTTGTGAATTATGAAAATTAGACATTAGGACTGCTGTAAATGAGCAATGCAAAAGGGCTCACGTATCCCAAGGCACTGTAGCAAACATCCCCTCTGTTGTTCGGGCTAATTAATATAGCAGAGTAATTGAGGGGGAATATTTCCTCGGTTGTTTGGGCTGAATGCTTTTCTTCAGGACTTTGAAGAAGAGTGAAAGAGCACTGGGTCTATTTGTTAACCCAGGAACCTGTATTATTTTCCCAACATGACATATTGAAAATATAAATGAAGCAAAGATTTACATAACATTTTCCACTTGCAAGTACATAATAAATGTTGTTTTGTCTAGGTATGATCGTCTAAAATGCGTTCTTCCACGCTCCTCACTGTTCCATTATTAACACTGTGCTGGAGGTGATGCTCCTGAAGGAAAGTGACTTTCTGGGCTAATCTCTGTTTTTCCAAGGCACCAGTGACAATCGATTTCCTATAGCTGTCAGCTACAAGCTGCTGCTCAGAACCAGTGTGAACGTCACACTCGCGCATTGCTCGTTAACGGAAAACGGAAACAGGCTTTGCATGTCAGAATCTCTCCAAGCTGTTAACACGTTTCTTTTTTTTTTTTTTTTCAGTAATCTCTGCTGCGCCTCCTGGTAAATTGTTTCTGGAGCCCGTTTAGATTGTTCATGTGTTTGATACCGGGCGAGCACTTAGAGCCTGATAATGGGCACTCCAGATTTGTTCACTCCCTTGTGTACTGCGACGTGCCAGGGGTGATGAGACGTCTGACTTGAGCTGTCACTTTCATTTGCAACGCTCCAACTGTGGATCCTGAGAACTTGGCAGACAGATGTAGTATCCGCTTTGCCCGCTTCAGTGGCTCCATCAAATGAGGTGTCTGCTGTGATGTATGCCTAGCCACAGGGGCAGCTGGGAACTGAGCGTGTGCACAGAAGATCCTCAGGTGGAAGGAAGGCAGGTCCGGAATGTACAAACACCCAATTATGGATTGGAGTTGTCTTTGGAAATGAGAGTAGCACTCTAGAACAGTTCTTTCGTTTTGTTGTTTATGTAGAACAAAACCATTTTTGGACCAATTCCATTTTTTGCACCAACATATGGATGGATGTTTTTGCAGTTGAGCTGTTTTCTATGGAGAAGATTTGATTCCAGAATGAAATGCAGTCACACCATATTGCTTTTCATTAGTCACACCATATTGCTTTTTATTAGTCACATGCAGAAAACATACCACACTGAAAAGCAAAACCAATTTTTTTTCAGTAATTTTTATTTCATATATTTTTTTCCCCTGTATGGCCTACACTGAGCTGAGAGCACAAATTCATTCTTCACCAACACTCAGTGATTGGTGGAATATAAAGTTTCATTAATTGACTGAGGCAACGTTTGTATAAGCAAAGGCAGAAAACTATTGTTCATTCACATTTAATCATTTGGCATCAAGGGAATTACAAGCTGACCGTTCTACCAGCAGTATATTCATAAATCAGATCATCTTTTTGGAGGTGCAGGAGGGGGTGTAGCCAATTCCAACCCCTGCGGCATGTTTCCTGTATAACAAACTGTGAGTCTGAGGGTGGCACATGTTTCCCTTGTTAAGCCAACTCATACATTTTTTTCAAATGCCACACATGTCTCATGATAGAGCAGATGTACATGACCTGCCAGATGCATTGCTCATTATACAGCCATCCAATAAGACTAGAATCAGACCTGTCATGCAGCAGGAGCTTATTTATAGAACGTTCCCCCCCCCCCCCACCCCCAAACACACACACCAACACTGAAACCTGGGACATTTGTGTTGTGAATTTTTATAATAATAATAATAATAATAATAATAATAATAATAATAATAACAATAATAATAATAATAACAACAACAATAATAATAATAACAATTATTATTATTATTATTAATAATAATATTATTGATTAATTAATTAATTATTACAATTTGTCAGAAACCTGTTTCACATATTATCAGACATCATGCCATAATAGTATGGCAGTTTTCATACGTTTGGCTCTATTGTTTTACGATATCAGCATAATTAAGATGTGTAGCCCAAAACCAAGATAATCTTGCATTCACACTGAAAATGATTTTTCTCCTTGTGTCAGAGAGATTGCTCACTAATAAGTATTCCTGATTTAATTATGTTTCTGGTAGCTAATAATTAGTGTAATGGATATCTTTTTTCCCCCTGTCATAAATGCATTTAGCCATATGGTCAAAACAGCTAATATTTGCAATTAATATAAATAATTTATATTTTTAAACTGATGTGTAAATAAGCTAGCAAAATTATTTGCCCATAATAATGACACTTAAATTTGTCCATCTCTATATCATCATAATTTGCACGTTAGATTCTCACTAGATTCTCAACAAAGTTGGTCACATATTGATTGCTAAATTGTATCGTACCATATTGTCCTTCCATCCATTCATTTTCCATACTGCGTTTCTTACACATGTTCACAGGGGAGCCTGGAGCCTATCCTAGGGAACATGGGGCACAAGACAGGGGACACACTGGACGGGGTGCTAACCCATCGCAGGGTTGCACACACATTCACACACTACGGACAGTTTGGAAATGCCAATCAGCCTACAACGCAGGTCTTTGGACTGGGGGAGGAAACCGGAGTACTCGGAGGAAACCCCCAAAGCATGGGGAGAACATGCAAACTCCACACACACACAGAACCTCCAACCTAATAGGTGCAAGTCAAACATGCTAACCACTAAGCCACCGTGTCCCGCACATCATATTATCAAATATCATCAAACTGTTGCGTTACGAATCGCAATCACAGTCATATCGTGTGGAAGCCTGGGGATGGTATGAACTTTGGTTAATACAGCTGTTGATTATTTCACTTGTTTATTTTGTTATTTAAAAAAGAATTTCAATTAATATAAGTCTTAGTTACTTTGTTAATGTTATTTATGGTGTATTACTGCTGAAGTTCATGGTTTGGTCATGTTAAGTAATGGGTTAAGTAATGTCAGTTAAAGGAACCTTGATCTCACACACTTTGTATCATTAATTAATCAGAGGCAATGGGATTATTACTCCCTAATGAAGGACTCTTCCTGACATATTGTCTCTTGTTAGAGCTCTTTATTGAAGAAGCCGTGATCATTATGGGAAACAGTGATCTGATTCCCCCAAACACAGGCTGATATCTCCCCCTATCTGAATTTATATTAATCATGAAATGACATAAAATCCCAGAGTCAGAAGGCCACTGTTCAACATGAGTGCTTAGAAAGCTTCCTTATTGAAGAAGCCCAGTATATCCAGTGATACTATCTCTATCAATACTATCAACTGACTTGTTTTAATTTGTCTCTTGTCTCGTTTAATTCCAGTGACAAGTTCAATCAAGGATTCTAATTAACACACTTTCAAAGGAACTAATTAAAAGGAGAGAGAATGTACAGGTGAGGACTGATGACTTTAAAGACCACAATAAGGGAATTTTAAAATATAGTTATGGACATCCATAACCATGCAAACATCTTTAAAGGAGTCATTTGTAACTTTTAGGGCTGTCTACTTCCTGTGATGTAGTACTACAATTGCTAAGAGATCATTGACAAGCCACTTTCCTTTACCATAGCCTTCTAGTCAGCTCAAACCATTCTTCTCTGACCTCTCTCCTCAACAAGACGTTTCCCCCTGCAGAATTGCTGCTCACTGGATGTTTTTATTTTGTTCTTTGCACTATTCTGTGTAAACTCTAGATACTGTGGTGTGGGACCTGTTTATGAAATACTCAAACCAGCCCATCTGGCACCAACAGCCATGCCATTCACTGTGATCACATTTTTCCCCTATTTTGATGTTTGATGTGAACATTAATTGAAGCGATTGGCCTGTACCTGCTTGATTTTATGAATTGTGCTGCTTCCACATGATCAGCTGACTGGATAATTGCATAAATGTACAAGTGTTCCTAAAAAAAAGAGGACGGTGAGTATACACTTCCACATACTGAAATGTCTCTGTAGACGACCTTATGGTAAAGGCAGCATCTTTTATTTGTTGTATTATTCCCTTCTCCTAGCCCTGTGCCATAAGCAAGCAGTCTATTTTTATTGTCAAAGTGGCTAAATTCAGCATGCTGGCTGGGTGCCGTGTTCCTAATGCATTCAGCAGTCGATCTGGGAGCCTCTCAGACCTTAAACTACACGTCCAATATCCTGTGCTCTTTGTGATCAAGCAACCAATTAACGTAAAAGCTTCAGGGAACTTCTCACTGCAGCGACAGTGACATCTTCCTGTGCAATATGGAACACAGCCCCTTATTGTGTTGAACAAGAGCCATGGGGCTTTTAAAGTGGAGTTGACTAAGCTGATGAAAAGTAATGTGTGTGAGGTGACCGAGCCTCAGGTGGTGCCTCTGAGTGTTTGGACGTGTGATGCGAATGGCGATCCACTCTCCACTAGTCTGGGACGTACGGCATCAGTTAGTATCAGTCAATATATGGTGAAATAGTTCAGCATTAGCCTTATTCCTGAGAAGGGAATAGTTGTTTTATATGTGCTTAAGTTCGGCCATTAGTCTGGCGGCTCTGTTTCCAAGAATAGCACTCCAAAATCCTCTCTAGTCCCTAAAAAGCTAGGGATTCACAGCTGGGTAGCAGACAAGCGCATGCATTTTGTCACCCTAACAAGGCAGAAAAGATCAAACGCAACCTGATGCAGCACCGCCTTCACCTAAATCTTCCTGACCCACACAAGCTGGTGTTTGCCTGCGATCTGGAAACAACAACAAGAGATTAATCAAACACATTGTTCATCATCTATAATGCATGCAACTGAGGCCACTGCAGTATTATGATGAAATAGCACATCTGGAAGTATAGCTGATAAAGGAAACACAAAGCTATAAATATTACCGCTGTGTCATTTGCAGAGAACTAAATTTAGCTCCAGCAGCTTCAGCACAGCATGTATCTGAAAATATCAGCATATTACTCAGCATAATCCTGCAGCAGCGATGTTATCAGATTTCAGACGAGAGTGGAAAGAAGGGAGATAAACAGTCTGCCGGAGCAGACGGGACGTAGGATAAAATGAATGAAACATGTGCCCTGGGTGATTGTCTTTCCCAGATTTCTGCTTAACACCTTCCAAATGAATGTGTTGATAGTGGATCATGTCCTTTCTGAACCGAACTAAAGAAGTGCTGTAGATGTTGGCTCTTTGTTCAGAGCTGAGGCAGTCTCAGATATACAATTACAGAATAAATCTTTAGCATGATTTTTCAGTGAGAGGTGGAGATTTTCGGGTAGAAACAAAAAGAGACTTTGGTTTTTCTTAAACTCGCAAGAGTTGCCGTAATTACCAGTTGGGTCTTTTCTACCATGTCTGTGATCACCATCAGTTAAAACTGGTATGGCTAATATTTTCTGATTTGCATAATGTGACATGTCACTGTATTTGGGTGTCAAGACACATTTACTCTTACGAAGCAATTCATTTCAGTTTTTAATGAAAAGTGCTCTGATACCGAAAACCAGTATAAATCTTTTAAATTAGTTTTCAGTGAAAGGCTGAAAATTTTGGTATACAGTTTCCTCAAGAGTACAAACAGAAGTCTTTCCTTTTGTCTACTATAAGAATTATTGAGTAATACCAAAAAACAGATGAATCAGTCCGAAGAACAGCTGAAAATGCCAAAATGTCATTTATTAATAGAGTTTCTTTTTATGATGTTCAGAAGCATACTAACACACTCCGAATATAGAGTAAATAAGATGAAAGGTATAAATAAGGTATAAGGAAATAAGAGGAAAGATATAAATAAATAAGAGGAACCAGTATATATTTTTTCCAGTTAGTTTTAAGTGAAAGTTTGAAAATTTGGGATAAGGTTTACTCAAGAGTACAAACAGAAGTCTTTCCTTTTGTCTACTGTAAGAATTATTGAGTAATTCCAAAGAAGATGAATCAGTCTGCAGATCAGCTGAAAAAAACAAAATGTGATTTATTAATAGGATTTCTTTTTATGATGTTCAGAAGCATAATAACACAGACCAAACCAGACCAACCTCTATATCTCTTAAAGTACCCTGAAGCTCCATTGCAAAGCTTCAGTCTCCTTCACTTATTGATGATATATAACATGTAGAGAAGACAAACTGGTGTCTGTCCTGTTTTGATGTCTTTTACAGCGGCATCTGGAGTTGTCTATAAAGGGTGAACATACCCTAAGGAGAGGACACCACGCTCTAGACATTGAACTGACTTGACTGACAGCCAGTAGCCTCCTTCCAATACTGTTAATGTACAGAGGTGAGGAAAGCACACTAAAGAAAAAAGTGCATTTTAAATTCCACATCTATAATGTACAGTACAGTACTTCATACACAGGCCATGTTTACACTAAGCAATAAGTTGCTTTTGACGTTAATATGCAGCAAAAGACAACTGGGAACGTTTGACTCCTCAAGGCATTCACAAAACATTAACTATTTGAGGTCACACAAAATACAAGCCCATAAAAAAATTATTTTGGTTATGTTGCTATGTGAATATAGAAAGCTTTTACATAAATTTTACACGCTCGAGAAGAGCAGAAGATACAAATACAGATTAAAAAAAAAAAAAAAAACATAGAGGAAGCATAAAACACACTACTATGACTTGTTCTTTGTTTTCACTACAAATACAGCCAGGAATTCAAAGCTTTCGAGAAAATTAGAAATCACGAGGAAGAGAGCCATTCAAATGGAAACAGCCCAATTCCAATTTAGTTATGAATGCAGCATAATTATGGAATGATTATGAAAGCGAGCTGCAGCCGTTTAAAGTCCGTTTACTATTTCAAGCTTGAAATTACTAAAAACTTCTAGAAATAAGTTTAATAAACATATATTTCCTTTATTGTAGTTTTCAAATATGAAATAGTATACACATTTGACTATATTCAAAATCCCTTGCTTTGATGTAATTTTTTTGTAGTAAAAAAACATCTAGATTGGATAAGTTTTACCTGCAGTGTGAAATTTGGTCTAATCTCAGATGCTATGTTTTGTATACTTTTCTGGTCACAAGTTTCAGGATCCTGGAGGGTAAAATTTGATTGGCTGTTTGAATGTCCATGTATTTGCACTGTGACATAAAGAGCTTTTCCATGCCATCGCGTCTTTAAAAGTTTTTCTAGAATTTTGCTTAAAACAGTTATTGGTGAGTAAATGTGATTCTCTCTCATGTTGGTTGTGGAATCAGTTAAATGGTCTCTTCCTGTTAAAGTAGCCGGTTCACGACTATATTTAGTAATGAAGGACTAGACAGTTGTGAAATTAGACATATGTAATTCATATACAAAAATCATTCTTACTAATAAGTAGTCATATAACTACTTATAAATGAATATACTTTTTTAAAGTATAATTGTAAAGTGCTAAGTCGGGAAAATCATGAGCCAAGACCACAATGATTTACACTTCTGAATTTCCAGTACTCGCTAACTGGGTCTTATAATAAAATCTATCTACCCTCAGCAGACCCATCGTCAATCAAACACTACTTCACCCTGACTTTCACATTTCTGACCTCATACAGATCTCATTTAACATCTAGTATAGGTACACAATTCCAGCTCTCTCTGTGGTACACAAACACCCCTAAATGCAAGTGCACATATCTTGTCTCTAGTTTGAGAGATCTCTCTGTTTTGTGGGTTAGCATTGGACCGGACACTCGCACACTAGCCTCATAGTGTACACTTTAACAATACATGCAATCTGTTCTGCTTGATACGTTTCCCAAAGCCATTCACTAGACCCAGCTGTATGTGAGTATTTGTGCGTGAAAGAGAAGCCTAGATTGTTTCCTGGAACATCTTTTGTCATAGGAATCAGCTCATCTCAGTGGACTTAATGTAACACGTGTAATTCCACATTGGTAAGAGCAATCATTGCTGTATTTTGTTGTTCACACCAGGTGACAATAGAGCTAAAATGATACTCCAGATGAGAGATGGATCATTACAGCGAGATGTGAAGAGAGACGCACACCTTACTCTAAGCAGCGTCATTTTAATCACCGTTTTGGCCAAGTGGACAAAAGGCTTTTTATTTTGATGAAGGGCTGTGAGCCAAAACTCCTCTTGTAAACAGTTGTGTTGTGCTGTTGTAAAATGTCAGAAAAAATGATTTAGAAGATCCTTGTTCTACGCCATTGCTCATTTTAGAAATACGTGCATTTCAAAACTTGTTGGCATGAAACATTAATTGTGTCCAATATCCGATATAAATTATATCCTTCTTTGGCACAGTAATGCTCAGTAATGATCCACAATCCCAACATCTCTTTCACACACTAACACACCTTTATTTAATTGTGGGTGAGCTATTCAGCTAATAATAATAGTGTTGATGTAATATTGTTTCACACTGCCATATAGAGAAATGCTTTTGCATCAAAATTATAAAATTCAATCCTTCATTTAAGTAAATTACTACTTTACTTGAGCCTGAAATGAGGTTCCTCTTAAGGGATTGATGGGTTTAGGAGCTTGAAATGAGGTTCCTCTTAAGGGATTGATGGGTTTAGGAGCTTGAAATGAGGTTCCTCTTAAGGGATTGATGGGTTTAGGAGCTTGAAATGAGGTTCCTCTTAAGGGATTGATGGGTTTAGGAGCTTGAAATGAGGTTCCTCTTAAGGGATTGATGGGTTTCAGAGCTTGAAATGAGGTTCCTCTTAAGGAATTGATGGGTTTAGGAGTTTGAAATGAGGTTCCTCTGCAGGGTTGCTGTGTTTAGGAGCTTGAATTGAGGTCCCTGTACATGGCTGATGGATTTAGGGGCTTAAAATGAGGTTCTTCTGCAGGGCTGATGGGTTTAGGAGTTTGAAATGAGGTCCCTCTGCAGGGATTGATGGTTTAGGAGTTTGAAATGAGGTTCCTCTGCAGGGTTGCTGTGTTTAGGAGCTTGAATTGAGGTCCCTATACATGGCTGATGGATTTAGGGGCTTGAAATGAGGTTCCTCTGCAGGGCTGATGGGTTTAGGAGTTTGAAATGAGGTTCCTCTGCAGGGTTGCCTTTACTATATCATGTAAAGGCTTTAGTCTATCATGTATCTTTGGCAGAAATAAATGAGAAGAACTGACAAACTGAAAGATTAATGTCATTATGTATATTAAGCCCTCAAGATATATTGATATATATCATTTATCTTGATATATTTTCATGATATATTTTCAATGTAGTGACTCACCAATGGTATGGTTGTTAGGTTTCCTCTTCTCCAGCCCTCGTTACACTGCAAAAAGTGACGAGTGGCGTGCTTCCGCATTCCACTGCGCGCTTTCCAGCGCTATTCAAAAACTCTCCGATGGACATTTCATTCTTGAACTCACGTTTTGTTTAAGTTCTCCCATGTGCTCTTGTTTTGATTCACGTCATGTCTCCGCCTCCAATGTTCCCCCATGTGCGTTTGTTTTGGTTCTCCGCCTCCTCATTTGTTTATGGAGGGGATTCAGCTGTTTTGGATTTGGACAAGTAATTGATATGTGTTTAAATACGCCACTCCGTCTCCGCTTCGGGGTGGAGTATTATTATATTTTAGATACCGTGCGCTTTGTTCCGGTGATTTCCAGATCACCCTTCTAGTCTAGGATAGTTTTGCGATTTGTTCCAGTGATTCCCAGATCACCTTCCGAGCGTTAGTTCCATGTTGATGTGTGTAACCGTGCGATTTGTTTCCGTGATTTCCAGATCACCTTTCGAGCGTTAGCAAAGTATAGTCTAGTATATTAAAGTTTAGCCGTGCGATTTGTTCCAGTGATTCCCAGATCACCTTCCGAGCGTTAGTTTAACGTTGATGTGTTTATATACATTTATGTTTATTATTATTTTTCAAGTGTGCCTAATAAACTGAACACTTTCCCCTGCGAATGCATCCTGCTCATCTCCTTCACCCTATGGGTCGTAACAGAATACTCCGCCAAAAAATGGATGCAGCGGGGAAAGCGACGCCACACCACGCCATGCCCTGCCACGCTACAATTGAAATGCCTGCTATTAACTCTGTGTTTTTTCCTCAGTGGACTTTCATCTATCCTCCTGATGAATATGACGGTTTTTCCACTTGGCCACAATGCTACATTTTGCAGGCACAACTTTATTTTTTGAGCTTGGAGGACCCCAAACCCGACGAAGAAGAGTGGTTGGGGTTCCTCCTCTCTCATCTGGTCGGCTCCGCTCGCCAATGGGCGAAGCTTCACCTAACCAGTAGATCCCCGCAGCTCCAAACAGTTTCGGGCTTTGTGGATCTACTGGTCCAGGTGTTCGGAAGCCCAGACTTCCAACCCGACCTCAGTACATTTTTAGGGAAGGATCGTCTGGGCGACCGACCTAGTAAAACATTCCTGGAGTACTACGAGAGTAAACGGGCTAACGTGGCGGCCTATACCTCTCATCCGCAAACCCAGGAGTGTGCCACCGAGGGATGCACCCGACCAGCCATCCTGCAATGTCCCACCTGCAGGAATCAGGGAGTCAGGAGCAGCTACTTCTGCTCCCAAGGCTGCTTCAAGGGCAGCTGGCGGGTGCATAAACGGCTCCACAGGAGGGCTCCCTCAGAGCTCCAGCCGGAGACCCAGCAGGAAGTCTCCTCCACGGAGCTACCACAGGAGGTTAATGTGGTGACCTCCAGCCCCGAGCTCCAGCAGGAGGCCCAGCAGGAGGTCTTCTCAAGGGAGCTGCTCAAGGAGGTTAAAGTGGTGACCTCCAGCCCCGAGCTCCAGCCGGAGGCCCAGCAGAAGGTCTCCACAGCGGAGCTGCTCAAGGAGGTTAACATGGCGACCTCCAGCCCCGAGCTCCAGCCGGAGGCCCAGCAGAAGGTCTCCACAGCGGAGCTGCTCAAGGAGGTTAACGTGGCGACCTCCAGCCCCGAGCTCCAGTTGGAGGCCCAGCAGAAGGTCTCCACAGCAGAGCTGCTCAGGGAGGTTAACGTGGCGACCTCCAGCCCCAAGCAGCAGCCAGAGATTCAAGAGGAAACCTCCACCCAAGCCGTGTTCTCGTCAGAGGTTCGAGAAGAAACCTCCACTCCTGCCCTGTCCATGTCTGAGGTCCATGGGATGACCTCTTCTCAAGCTAGTCCATGTCCAAGTCCATGTCCAGGTTCCTGCCCTAATCCCAGTCCATGTCCAGGTTCCTGCCCTAATCCAAGTCCATGTCCAGGTTCCTGCCCTAATCCCAGTCCATGTCCTCGTCCAAGTCCAGGTTCCGAACCTGTTCCTAGTCCAGTTCCAAGCCCAATTCCTAGTCCAGTTCGAAGTCATAGTCCAGGTTCCGACCCTGTTCCTAGCCCAGTTCCTACTTCAGTTCCAAGTCCAGTTCCTGATTTCGATGCTAGCTACATAGGTTTGATTTCTGGATGGGTGTTTGCTCTCCTTCTCAGTTCAGAGGCTGATTTAACTCCCAGCTCTGCTTCTAACCAAGCTCACTCCTCTGTCTCCTCCTCTGTCTCCAGCCCTGTCTCCTCCTCTGTCTCCAGCCCTGTCTCTTCCTCTGTCTCTTCCTCTGTCTCTTCTTCTGTCCCTTCCTCTATCCCTTCCTCTGTCTCCAGCCCAATCTCCAATGCTGTCTCCAAACAAGTTTTTGATTTTATCTATGGTTTTGGGTCTAACCTAGATCTCTGTCCAGTCTCGAAGTCTGTTTCCACGTCTTTCTCGAAGTCTGTTTCCACATCTTTCTCGAAGTCTGTTTCCACATCTTTCTCGAAGTCTGTTTCCAAGTCTGTTTCCAAGTCTGTTTCCAAGTCTTTCTCGAAGTCTGTTTCCAAGTCTTTCACGAAGTCCGTTTCCAAGTTTTTCTCGAAGTCCGTTTCCAAGTTTTTCTCGAAGTCTGTTTCCAAGTCTTTCTCGAAGTCCGTTTCCAAGTCTTTCTCGAAGTCTGTTTCCACGTCTGTTTCCACATCTGTTTCCACGTCTGTCTCGAAGTCTGTTTCCAAACCTTTCTCCGACTCTGTTTCCAAGCCTTTCTCCGAGTCTGTTTCCAAGCCTGTCTCTGATCCAGGTGCCAGAGCTGACTCCGATCCTGGTTCCAGAGAAGACTCCGATCCTGGTTCCAGAGCAGACTCCGATCCTGGTTCAAGGTCGAGCTCCGGGTCAAGCACTAGGTCGAGCTCGGGGTCAAGCACCAGGTCGAGCTCCGGGTCAAGCACCAGGTCACGCGCAGCTCCGAGATCCAGGCCCAGCACCAGGTCACGCGCAGCCCCGAGATCCAGGCCCAGCACCAGGTCACACGCAGCCCCGAAATCCAGACCAGGCATTCGTCCAAGTTCTCATCCAAGTTCTCAAGGAAAACCCGACACGCTCTGCTCGGGTTACGGGACACTGGACATAACCAGCCTCAGGTCCTGGAGGGCAGAGGTTAGGATCCTGCCCAGGACATTTCATCCTTGAACTCACGTTTTGTTTATGTTCTCCCATGTGCTCTTGTTTTGATTCATGTCATGTCTCTGCCTCCAATGTTCCCCCATGTGCGTTTGTTTTGGTTCGTGTCATGTCTCCGCCTCCTCATTTGTTTATGGAGGGGATTCAGCTGTTTTGGATTTGGACAAGTAATTGATATGTGTTTAAATACGCCACTCCGTCTCCGCTTCGGGGCGGAGTATTATTATAGTTTAGATACCGTGCGCTTTGTTCCGGTGATTTCCAGATCACCCTTCTAGTCTAGGATAGTTTTGCAATTTGTTCCAGTGATTCCCAGATCACCTTCCGAGCGTTAGTTCCATGTTGATGTGTGTAACCGTGCGTTTTGTTTCCGTGATTTCCAGATCACCTTTCGAGCGTTAGTAAAGTATAGTCTAGTATATTAAAGTTTAGCCGTGCGATTTGTTCCAGTGATTCCCAGATCACCTTCCGAGCATTAGTTTAACGTTGATGTGTTTATATACATTTATGTTTATTATTATTTTTCAAGTGTGCCTAATAAACTGCATTTTCACTTTCCCCTGCGAATGCATCCTGCTCATCTCCTTCACCCTACGGGTCGTAACAATGGTGGCATGTTGGATATATGCAAATACCACCAGTGTGGGATTTTGTGTCCAACATCTCTTCTGTTCTACTGTGAGGGTGCAGGGGAGATCATGCCCATTACCCTGAGGGTGATATGGGCTTGTGCGAGTGTTTTGAATCCTGTAGAGATGGCATAATTGGGTGACCACAGCACTTTCAAAATTCCAGCCCTGATCCGAATGAAGTCAACTGGCACCCGAACCTATAGAACCATTCATTAACTAGAACATTAGCTATGGTAGTAGCTTTCTGAGCTCTAGTGTGCACAGCCTGGGTGTATTTTGAGAACACATCAGTCATAACTAGAACATGCTCCTGATCATGACTTGAGAGTTCTAATGTTGTAAAATCAATGGCCAATACCTGGTTTGGCTTGAAATCCAGCAGATGACCCATGGGGGCATGAGCCAATGGACCACTGGACTTAGAGACAGCACACTGATTACAGTTCTGGCAATGCTCCTGAATATCAGCACTCATACCAGGCCAATAACACAGTCTAGTATCAACTCATAAGTTTACTCTCTACCTTGATGACCATTATCAAAAACATTTTCTACAAACTGGTCGTGAAAGCAGTACAGCAGAATTGGGTATGCTGTTGGGGGCATGTTGTACCTCCTTTTCCATTAACGCAAAAAAGGCATGGGAAAACTCTTGCAGTGACTCTTCCTCACCCTGTTTGCGAGATAAAAACTTTCCCTGAAGGGAAATGTAAGATTGTGATTGACCATAAAGTTCTTTCTGGACTGAAAAAATCTTATAGGGATGCTCTCTATCTTCTCTAGCTCTATACTTAATCTAATTTTTAGCAGACCCCTCTAAATGGTCAACGACAAAGAAAGCTTGTTCTACAGGTGACAAATGCCTAGCTCTAGCCTGGCCTGAATTTCCTCAATCCACTCAAACACATCTTCATTCCCCCCGACCACTAAAAGCATGGCATTTCCTTTCTCTAGGGACAAAGATTACAAGCTCTGTAATGGATCTAAAAGCAGGCAATGTACTAGATGCAGAGGGATCTACTCCCATGCTGGCAGTTGTTCCATCAGAAACAGAACCTGCCTATTGCCACAACTGCTCATTTTCACTCTGTAAGGATTGACGCTGTCTACGCAATTCTTCCAACTCACTGTCCATCCTTACCACTTAAAGAAAGGAGTGATGGAGGGAGTACCAATCTGAATGATCAGGTGTGCTCTTCAACAACAATGGGCTACTGACCCAAGGATTTGGAAAATGCTCCAATTCACACCAACTGTTACTCTGCTGTTTCAACACAAGCAGAAAAAAAGTACACAAAAACACACCAAAAAACAATTACTCCTTAAAAATACATAATATTTCTCCAAGAACCAATAAGAAACACGTCTCTATGCATCCTGTCAAGTACGGCAGAATTTGTGGGCATGGGACCCCAATGGCCACGGTGGATACAAAATTGGAGTAGAATCCCTGTAAGGAAAAAGAGTGCAAAAAACATTTAAAATTCAATGCGACAAAGAGATAGCATTAACAATCATTAAAAACTCTCTACAACCTAACTATGGTTTAACAATATCAGCTACTCAGGTAATTCCAGCTGTACCCCAAGCTACCTGTGGAGGGGTCCAACGCCAGCATGCTAGGGAGCAATCTAGCAATTTATACCTACTCAACTTTGTGAGATACACACTGATACGAAATTCCATTTCCCACTGATCACACCATGTACTGACAGCAATACATGAAACCACGCAATACTTTTTGGGCCAGGTGGTTGTTATCCTAACTGGGAGATGTTCCTGGAATGACCAAACAACAATTACAAATTTGATAATTCCAATTAGCAAGATAATAGAAGAAAATAATTGTCCTTTCCCCTAGTGGGAGAAGCCTAAACAGCAAATCAAAAGGGTTAGGGTTAGAGTGAGGGTTAATCCTGACCCTAATCCTAATCCTAACCCTAGTAGGTATACGGCAACCAAGAATCTTCAGCTCAACTGGAAAGCCAAGAACAGTTTCCCCTTGCTCAACAGAGGAGTCTCCGAAATACATCCCAGAAGACCTTTACTGGAACTTCAAAATAGAGCAAAGTTTCTCCTACCAACTAGGAAGGATGCTGAATACCATGTTGCACGTTACTGCCAAACAGCATGCAGGTAATCTGCACACCTGTGCCTATAAGCCTCATGACCTGACGTCACACCTGGTTACATAATCACTCTTATCACTTTTAAGGAATAGTACTGTTACAGTAACACACCTGAAGGAAAGCACTATCTGCCCTCTTTCACACACAAAGTTGATAGTTAAGGTGATTTGGGCACCTTACCTGGACACCCCCTGCTTGGTTCCAGGTACAGCTGCACATCCCACTGAACGGAGACCTCAGGGAAATCCCAGGAACTTCTGGAGAGATTTTATTTCACAGGGGACTTGGGAACATCTGAGGGATCCCAGAGGATGACCTGGGAAAATGAATGAATGACTTATTTTGCTCACATTGTCTATGATATCAATGTTGAGAACTCAATATAACACAAATTGTATTGGTACCCATTAAAGCAGTGGGACTCCTCCACCTCCTAAATCCCATTTTAAACCTTGCTTATATTAGAAATATTTTCATACAACATTGTTGGACGATTTCTCACGAATTCTTTGAAAACTATGTAAATTTTCAATGAACATCTGAACAACATACCAAAAACATGATGGACTGATATTACATTTTGGTAAACCTGAATAAATCAGGATATGAGTATGGGTGAAAGACCCCTGTGCAGTTCTGTGATATGTTGTCTTACATGTCATAGGGATGTGATGACAATTTGATTATCATCGTGGGGTTATTCTGCATTTGTATTTCAAATGAGAGAGAAAGTGCCTCATATAAAGGTGTTTAATAATCTACTCTACAGAAGACAGATTCATTACTGTCTGTCAGAAGATTTTGTTATCCATTAGAAGTCATATCTAGTAGTAATACCTTCTAATATGAATTGTACCACAGTGCTGTTGAATGCTTGAATCTGATTGGTAAGAAGGTGTTGATTCATTTTCTATAAGAGCAACTCTGACAGTAATGCCAGATATGATAATAATTACATTAATTATATAATAATTACATAATTTACATTATCTTTGATCATATTCCAAGATGTCTATTCTTGCCTTAGAAAATGTTGCCTTAAAAAAGCTGGACACATACCAATCTCGCCTATAAGCACTATGTCACTTCCTGTGGATTATCTAATTTATACAAACATCAGTAAAAGTCATTCCACAGCATGACAGCTGGTGGACATGGACCTCCCACCATGCTGAACTGATGTTCTCTGATGTTTCTCTATAATAGATTGAAAACAGCACCATCCACCCTTGTAGACCATCCACATGCAAATGAGCTAAGTGACGCAACATTTATTTGATTTATAATAACAGACACTTTATAGCTAATGAGGGCTGGGTTAGGGATGAAAAGTAAAACATTCTGATGAATTTCAGGGACTGAAGTAAGACTTTCACACATATAGTCTGCAAAGATTGGAATCTAGAAGAAGTATTTAAGGACAGACTTGTGACATTTACTGTCCCAAAACACAATCTTTCTAAAAGCTTTTTTCTTGGCCTGACATCAAAAAGTTGATCAAGCTATGTGATATGGAAGAATAAAACTTTTGAGAGAGCTGAGTTCTTGTTATTATGAGGTAAATTTCACTGTGGAATTGAGAAGAGATTGGGTGCACACACCATGCACAAGGGAAAATCCTGCTTCATAATATTTTTTGATTTGCTAGAAGATTTCGACCGATACATGTGTAAAACCTACAACCCGTAAACAAATCCATCCCATTATCTTGAGCGTGCTTGTCCAGGCTATAATGTTGCCTGGAAATAATGGCTTATCATGTTTCGGAATAGCTTAACTACATCTATTGTGTTCAAAATGAAATGCATGGCTAATGAGGTGGCTAAAAAAGATTAAAAGATCAACTTCACCCATCTGGCATGATGTCTCAGTAAAGAATTGTGCCTCCACTTCAATTGCATTGCATTTATAATAAAGATGATAATAGAGATGACCTCTCAGATGATAAAGTGGGTTTTAGCTTTCAATTTATTGTTAGGTTTCCTGTTCTTAATATTAGCTTTAAATTGCTTTCCAATTTAAGACTGGCAGCTTTAATGGAGAACAAATTATATATTGAAGTAAAAAGGCATTTTGTATGACGTTATCTTATAAAGCATAATGCGTTTTCCCTCTCAGTAGATGATGCTTTGAAAGCATGTTAATTATTATGATGATGATAATTTAGCAAGTACTTCAAATACATATCCAGTGCAGCTTTTCAAACATGAAAACCTAGAAATGAGAAACTGTTGTAAGGCCACTGTGGGGTTTTATTTTAATTTAGGTTTAGTATAAAACTAGTCTTATATTGCTGATGCCCTCATCTAGGACACTCTTGGAGCGAACACTTTAGTGTTGCCTTTTTGTGAAAATAATCCAACTTCCCTGTGCTTCTCACTCAGTCACACTTAGTCACAAGGTCCTCAGGGTGTCTGGTTGAGACCGATTATGAACTTGAAGTGAAGCAGTTGAGGTTGAGGAAATGTTCAACTACAGTTGTGCTGATAAATTTACATACCCCCTGCAGAATCTGCAAAATGTTAAATCATTAAAAAAAAAAAAAGAGGGGCCATTAAAACTGCATTTTGTTTATATTGCAATTTATTATAATTGCTGAATGGAATACACCGCTAGTATGTGTGTATGTGCAGTAATGGGTTTTGTGTCGTCTGTTAGTGATTCAGGGAGGCAGTACAATTGATAGAGCAACAGAATAGCAAGCACTACAAATGCAGCAATAAGCAAGTTATCCACCCAGTCACTATAGCTCAACAGCTTCAGGAAATATAACAATGTTCCATTTGGGGTTTACAAACCCTAAAAATCTGTGTTGTGTCCTTGAAAGTTTTTTTTTTTTTTTTGGTCTGCCTTCAGACAACAGATTTTCTGCTCTGTTGCAGCAGATGACTCACTTGGACTGAGACCCAACTGTGAACCTTTCACTCCCAGAAAAACCCTTTTGTGTGTTGAATCCTTTTCTTCTGTTTGTTGTAGAATAGACAGCCAGTCATTTGTTTAATTGGGTAGAATTTTCATTCTAACTGATGTCAACTGAGTTGTGACCATGAAGGAGCATCAGTGTGAGCTGCCTGAAGACCTTTCAGTGGGATTTTGATTGCTGAATCAAAAATCATTCCGGTTGTCCATTATAACCACACCAAAATTTTATTGCGTGAAGTTTAGTTCGTTTTTATAGCTTACAGGAAGTCACCCCATGTCCTGAACTACACTGCCAAATCTATGTGACGTTACTGAAGAACTCTGTGCAGTTTAAGGAAGGTGTATAGAAAGATATATGCTGAAATTATTTTGCATGAGGTGAACTAGTGCAAACCCCTAAAAAAAAAACAACTACTACATATAGTTGGGTTTTTTTTTGCCCGACCATCCCTATAACCTCAAAAGTGCCATCATTTTCTGAGCTTGAGGATGAAAGTGTAATGCTCATCAAGAACTCTTACAAGAGTGGTTAATTTGTTGTCTCTATAGAGTGTCCTAACACAGCACTCAACTTGTCAACAGTAGACCTAATAGACCGAAGGCTTTGGGAACTATTGGGTTGATGCAAACCCCTCTGTCAGCTGACAGCACAACCCCAGTATTACGCCATGTATGGGCCTGCAAACCGCAAGGTTTTTCTAGTCAATCTCAAAGATTGCATTTCCATATATAAGTAAAAATATACGCTTCTGAAAGATCAGTGAAGAAAATTTCTTCTACTTGACTGTAATTGCAGAAAACTGTATTTCACCCTCAGTCTGCGCTCTCACACAATTCCTGCCATCTTGTTATCTATAAAAGAAGAAGAGTGTGGTTAGAATGTAAGTGAGCACATAAAACACTCCTAATTGGTGGGTCCAGAGAGCAAAGTGTCATCTAAAGGGAGATCTAAGCAGCAGGTGGTGAAGTATTAATGCACTGTGATTCCTTCAACCTTTATCATAGTACTGGTAAAATTGTCTTTTTCTATGGCTTGAGAGCTTATTTAAGAGCCATAAAAATAGGTTGTTTTTTAAGTGTGCAGTCTGTTCATGTACTCCCACTGTCTGCCTATGTTCCGAAATCTCCCTAAGCCTCTGCATGTGAGCCTCAGCGTCCCTCTGTCATATGGGCCGACCATATGCAGCCTCCGGCAATCCTGAATCAGTGCAAAGTTGTCTTAGATCTCCACAATCTGGGGCTTTCATGATGAGCAGAAGGACAAACATTCAAATTCAGTGAAATGCAGAAAGGACATTTCAAAGGATTCAAAGTACTATATCACGGGACGTAAAGCCATGAGAATGACTTTAAAGCTTATGAGGGCTCAAACAAGCTTTGCACTTCTGTGTAACAAAAAATATTTTTGAGTGCTCTGTTCAAGAACACACAGAAAAGGTGTGCGTGAGCACTTATTCTTTTGCAGCTCTGGGTCCTTTAGAGGGTGGGAAAGCTCTGAATGAATGATGGACTTGTGCATGTGTTTTGGGGTTCACACTCTAAACTATCAGCATAGCGTCACAGGTAATCACAGGTACAGTTTCGTAGCCCAAACTGAACAAAAAAAATTCCTGCCAAAATTACAAACATTTTGATTTACTTCATACTTACATGTTTATACTGATAAATGCCTCAATATCTCACGTAAATTACCAAGCATGTTCATGGCTCAGCTGATATGCATTTAGTGACGCAAATAACTCCATAAAGGAAAAAAGTTCACAGAGAGCTGAAAACAACAAAATGATGACTAAACAGTTAGTGTGTGAAATGCGTTAAAACTTACAGTAATGCAGCTCAGCCATTGCAGCGCATAAGCTACCTACAGACATACTTCCTCTTTTTATGGGGCACCAATCGAACAGCTAGTTGTATTTGTCTTAATTTATGTATTTGTTTTGGATTAGTTTCTTTTTAAGTCATTAATATGAAACAACTGGGTATCACATCCCTGATACGTATACAATTTTTGTCCTCTGTGTGAATGATCAACAGCTCCTTTCTTTCTGAATCTCTCAAATTTTCATCTCTCTTGTTTCTTTTCTTTGTGGACTTAAGGATTTTCCTCATGTTGTCTCACATGTTGTCTTTAAATCAGCTGCCTCAAAAGAGGATTGTAGAGTAAATCTTAATCATGACGTCACTGTGTTTTCTTGTAATGTATTAGCTTCAGGTCATACAGCTCCAATACTTTCCTGGGGAATTGAATTGTGTAAGACCTCTTCTCACTCGATTGATGTGTCAGCCTTCTTGAAATTTTAATGTGTGTTCACTCTTCCTGATTAATAATTAGCATTGATAGCATAGATCAGTTGAGTTCATCTGTGCTCCTGAATGTATGGATCCCACCACAGTTTGGTGATTTTCCAGCTCTAACACACATTATTCAACTCATAACTAAAGTCCTCATTCACAACTCCATACATTTTAAATGATGTTGAAATACTATTTGCCTCTTTTGAATGACAATTGGTCAATCACTCTGCCTCATTTAGCATCATAGAGTTATCATTGCACCTAGTGGTCAGAAATGGGAGCTGCACTGGGGGGCCCATTGTGGCAGGAATCACACTGCCCCATGCTTCCTCTACATTTTTATTGGAGGAGGAGCAGTGGATGGGACAGTTAATGTCAGGTTGCCCAAGTTTTAATACCAAATTGGGCTGGTTTAAAAATACTCTGTGATGTCAAGATCATAATAATAATTAGAAATAATTAGAAGTAAATCTAATAAATTTTCTGCAAACAAAGGCAACATGTAAGTGCCACTGAGAACTGAGAACTACACTGAAAACCCTAACAAGTTGACTGTACTTGATTGTGTAAACTCGTTCCCTCAATTTAATTGAGTACTGGGGTCTCCCAAAACTTGTATATTTAAGTTCACTAACTTGGTGCTCATGTAGACTGTACTTGAATTGTTAAGTTCACTTAACTTGGTGTTCATATAGTGTACTTAAATAATTAAGTTCACTTAACTTGGTGTTTAAGTGTACTTAAACACAGGGTGTCCGAAAAGTCTCATACATAGGGGAAATTAACACTTTTTTAGAAAATGGTGTCTTCTTTTTTCGATGAGTTTTTTTGGGGGGGTTAGAATATTTTGGGTTAGTTACAGTTAAGCTGGAAATTTTGTTTGCAAATACAGCAAATATACTGAAGACAGCTGAATAAAGGTACTTCTAAAACTGCTCGAAACAAGCTGCTAGACTGTGTGCTGGATGACTGTATGTTGTCAAGGTTATATAATTATTAGTGTCATCCTGCCCCACCAAAATATATGGTCATGAGCCGCTGCTGGCTAGAATGTTAGCCATCAATCCCAGAGTAGGAATGGAGGTATTTACTATACCAGGCGCAAATATTTATCACAAGACCGATGTCAAATACAGTTGTGAAAGGTTGACTGTGTTTGGGCCTCTGGTAGGTTATGACACTTATCATGCTAATTACATAAAACAGATAACAAATAAAGCCACAGAAAAAGTCACAAACATGGGATTGTTCTCTCCCTAAGCCTGGTCAAAATGTGGAAATATAGTTAGCAAAGAAAGGTGTAGTGAATTCACCTTGATAGTTTTAAGTATCATGAACTGCACTTGGCGAACAGATTGATGAGACTTTGTCAGCTGTTTGATGCAGAAATGTCCATTTGGATGTCCTTCTGGATGTCCATTATAAGGTGCGGTTAACACTGGCACAGCAGGAACACAAGATATTTTTGTGCAGCGTCCTTTCTTGAATGGTTTATAACGTCTCCTGTGTGGTCCGTCATTCCTCTGCCACATTTGTGTAAATAAACCCATTTTATTATGGTTACCTGATTGGCCTCTAAGCTCTGAATCGTGTGTGCCTACTGCAAATAAAATGGCTGCCTGAAATAGGCATTTCAGACATCCTGTGTGGGTGCTGCAGTTGATTCCTGGAGGGTGAAATTGCTCATAGTGTGTGTGTGTGTGTGTGTGTGTGTGTGTGTGTGTGTGTGTGTGTGTGTGTGTGTGTGTGTGTGTGTGTGTGTGTGTGTGTGTGTGTGTGTGTGTGTGTGTGTGTGTGTATTTTCTACTTTGGTGTGTCCATACACTTGGGTTGTGTGATGGATACTTGTATCTTAAGGTCCAGTGTCTTAAAGGCAGATGAGCAACAGATGTTCTCTGTTTTGTGCCAGAATTCGTAAAGAAAACCACCCCGTGCACGTTTTCTATTTTTGTTTACATGGCTGTGGTCTCAGAAGTGTAAAAAGCTGTAAAAAGCTGATGGATCATTTAAAGGGTAGCCTAGGGGGTTGTATCTGCCAGCTGTTTTTCTGTGAGAGTGGCATTTCTGGCTCTAGCTTATGAAGCATGCAAAAGTCCCAGAGCGTGGAATAATTTCACTAAAGCTTCCCACACAGACTTAAAGTGTCTAAAAGACCCACTAGTCTGGGATTTTAACATTTTGGGATTCTGCCATATGTAACAGTAAGATGATTACTGTGAGCTGAACCGGGATGTTGATGTTATGTCACCGCTATTTTTAGTATGTCACCCTGATTTCTCTCAGAAGGATCTGAATTGTCATAGTGGATCTCAGAAAAGAGAGATCCAAAATAGGCTGCTATGATTTCTATGCACAGCTTCATGTGGACTAACTTGGGGAGTAAAACATGACAGTAATGTATGCAAAAACTAGTAGCATCAACCTGCACCTGAACCTTTTACCACATGGCATGAATAAGTCATTGGAGCCATTTTTCCATGCTTCCTTCCAAAGAGACAGGCATACATTTTCAACGATTAGTGGGACACTGAATAGAAAAACCCAGCCAAATCCTTCAAGCTGTAGAGACAGATTGGCTGTTTACGATGGCAGGTTTGAACAAAACCCCCAATACACTGGCGTATATTTGATTTGTCACTTACTCATGCATCTTAAACACTTTATCCTAGTTGTGGTGGATTCGGAGTCCCGGGAACACTGGCCGCGAGGAGGGAATACACCCTGAGTGAGACGCAGGTTCATCACAGGGCACCATGCACACACACATACTTGAGTTATCAACTGCAGGCTATGATTTTTGTGTAAAATCACATGGGGCATTCAGGACATGGACAGGACATGACATTTATAAGTATGATATAGGATATTAAGGTAAAGACATATTTTTCCTCTGTGACAAAGAATATAGTTTCAGTTCATTTGCGAATACCAATTAATGCTAGCCTGATTGTGGTGAAGCTAACATGAACTTAGTGGTTAATGATAACAGCCTTTCTTTGGTGGGTTAGCTTAGAAGATCCTGGCGCATTGCTAAGTTAAGAGTCGAGCATAGTTGTACACAAAATTGCTAATGAGCACATTGTAAAATAGTGAGACACACAAATTTTTGGTGGCTAACTTAGTCATATGTAGCTAGTAAGCTACTGCTCCTTAGCCTACTGATGTAAATATTAATGTTAGTAATAAAAAAAGACATGCTGAGGTAAAAACTGACACATTATGTTTGATATGTAAGTTAATAACGTTAGAGCTAGCATTGATAAGTGTTTATCGGTTGCAAATATATGTAGCTAAGTGCCGTCTGTTTCTGCCGCTTGTCATTTTGCCATTTTAGATCGGTTTGAGCATGGTTTAGAGCAGGGGTCGGAAACCTATGGCTCGTAAGCCATATATGGCTTTTTCAGTGATTGCCTATGGCTCAATGGCAGTAAAAAAATAAATTAATAAAAACAATCATGAAAGCCAGTGTGTCAATTTAATTAAAACACTACATGTTAAATATTTTAAAACAGTACATAATTAATAATTGATGCCCGTTGGTCATGTATACACCAACCTGTGGCACAACAAGCTCAAATTTCATTGGACAATGTGAAGCAAAGCGGTAATTTCTCGGTCTAATTCATAAATTGGTTGAAAACTACATAGCTAGTCTGGTTTCAGTTCTTTAACAAAGATGAAATGGCTAAAAGAAAGAAGACGACGAGTATCATTCTTTCCAGTCTGAACGGACAGACGAATTTGCGTATTTGGAAGTCGCATTAATGGTAAGTAGTGTTCAATTTACTCTTGCTCATGTACTGCATCTTGTATTGATTTACCATTTGATGAAGCTATCATAGTTGGTTAAATGAAGTTCAAGTGCCACCTACAGGCCTATTAGGTGAAGTGCAGACTGTTAGGTCAAGACCAGACAAAATGTTAAATGGCCTGTATTACATTACCACTTTTTATAATTACGCAGTAATAGTAAAAATAATAACTATAAGAAGAAGAAGATCTATAAAAACGTCAAAAACATTTTAACTTTTCTCTGACTCTTTAAAGAAAAAAATCATAACTTTTTATTGGCTTTTATGCCAGCTGAAAATGTTCCCGACCTCTGGTTTAGTGGAGTGGAGTTAATATTACACCTTTATCAGCTTAATAAGCATAATATAGTCTGATTTCAGAATAAGTGTTAGTTTCAGAACGTTTTCAGTTCTGATTCAAAGCAAACACAATGACCTGTAGGAAACGTTATTTTCAAACCCAGTAAAATTTCTACACCAGTGTTATTATTACAAATAATTTGTGAACACTTGAGAGGTGTGACTCTAAAAGAGTTTATTTTGTCCAGAGTTGGATTTCTGCAACACCATTGGATTGGATTTCTGTAACATAGACACCAACCAGAGTTCTGGATATTTTCCAGTTTAATGTCTTGAACTCCAAACATCATTTAAGTTGATTGTTTGGGAGTTGTGTGTTCTTCTGTGTAGGCGTTTGAGAATTTGAATAAAATATTGACATGATTAACGTAAACCCGTGTGAGTAATTAAAATAGCGTTTTTGGGGTGGAGGGCACAGTGGCTTAGTGGTTAACACGCTTGCCTCACACTTCCAGGGTTGAAGGTTCAATTCCCACCCTGGCCATGTGTGTGTGGAGTTTGCATGCTCTCCCCAGGGGCCTCCTCTGGGCACCCCGGCTTCCTCCCCCAGTCCAAAGACATGCATTGTAGGCTGATTGGCATGTTCAGAAATGTCTGTAGTGTGTGATTGTGCCCTGTGCCCCATGCTCCCTGGGATAGGCTCCAGGTTCCCTGCGACCCAGGAAGGATAAGCGGCATAGAAAATGGATGGTCTGACAATTTGGAATCTATATTATTCAAATTTTAAAAGTACCTTAGAAATATTTTTGCTTCTCAGTTCCATGGCCTTCTAGAATATTCTGTTAAGCTTGGATTCTTGAACTCTCGCATTTAAGTGAGTTTCCGAGCAGAGCATGTTATTGGACTGTTTCAGAATCTCCGCTCAGGAAGACTGCGGAGCTGGGAGAAATGGACTACTAAGACATTTATCTTTTGCCAGAGGCATCTGTCAGGCATAGCTCATCAATTTATGCTTGTGTGAGTGAGTGCTTCATTGTCCCTACTTATGACATGCCTGAGGACCCCCCTCCCCTAAGAGAATAATGGAACAGAGGGAAAAAAATCAGGAAACAAATGCTGACAGTTCTGTCCAATCCAGACGAAAACATGCATTCACAATGGAATAGAGACTCGCATAATGGTTAATAAATTAATTCCTTTGAGACACAGATTGTCAAGATTGTCTCTTCAGACTGCCAAAACATATAGACAGATAAATTTCTGTTGACATTATGTCTTGGAGCCCTTGGAGCCCTCACTGTCTACCTTTAATAATGTAATATTCAAAAAGCAGATTAATTTCACCCCCGGACATGAGGCAGACACCGTTATAACACACAGGCGGTGAGACATTCTGTATATTTGATGACAAGTTACACTATAGTTATAACTACAACCCCAATTCCAAAAAAGTTGGGATGCTGTGTAAAATATAAATAAAAACAGAATGCAATGATTTGCAAATCTCATAAACCCACATTTTATTCACAATAGAACATAGAAAACATATCAAATGTTTAAACTGAGGAAGTTTTAATTTTAATTTTAAGAAAAAAATAAGGCAATTTTGAATTTGATGGCTGCAACACATCTCAAGAAAGTTGGGACAGGGACATGTTTACCACTGTGTAGCATCCCCTCTTCTTTTAACAACAGTCCGTATACATCTGGAAACTGAGGAGACCAGTTGCTGGACTTTTGGGAAGACCAGTTGCTTTGGAGTTTTGTTGCTCTGAAACCTGTATATACCTTTCAGCAGTGATGGTGCCTTTCCAGATGTGCAAGCTGCTCATTCCATAGGCACTTATGCACCCCCATACCATCAGAGATGCAGGCTTTTGAACTGAGTGCTGATAACAAGCCGGATGGTCCCTCTCCTCTGTGGTCCTCTTTAGTCCAGAGGACGTGGCGTCCATGGTTTTCAAAAAGAATTTCAAATTTCGATTTGTCTGACCACAGAACAGTTTTCCACTTTGCCTCAGTCCATTTTAAATGGGCTTTGGCCCAGAGAAGACGTCGGCATTTCTGGATCATGTTCAACTATGGCTTCTTCTTTGCATGATAGAGCTTTAACCTGTATTTGTGGATGGCACGGCAAACTGCGTTCTGAAAATGAGTTCTGGAGGTGTTTCTGAGCCCACTCTGCACACAGAGATTTCCCCAGATTCTCCAAATCTTTTGATGACATTATGTACTGTAGATGATGAGATATTCATAGTCTTCGCAATTTATGTTGAGGAACATTATTCTAATTAGCTGCAAAATGTTCCTCCAGCTGTTTCTTTTTAGTAACACTTACTTTTCCAGCCTTTTGTTGCCCCCGTCCCGAGTTTTTTGAGACGTGTTGCGGCCATCAAATTCAAAATTACCTTATTTCTTTCTTAAAATGCTAAATTTCCTCAGTTTAAACATTTGATATGTTGTCTATGTTCTATTGTGAGATTTGCAAATCATTGCATTCTGTTTTTATTTACATTTTAAACAACGTCCCAACTTTTTTGGAACTGGGGTTGTAGATTTCTTTGTTGAGGTAACATTTTGTGCACTTTGTACAATTGTGTTAATGCTAAGTGGTGTACTCTTTAAATGGATTCATTCACTCTTTTATTTTCTGATTCTAAACAAAATCTGATCCAAAAGCATGCACAGCCACATCGAAAGTCAAATCATATAAATCAAATCACAGGATTGATACATCATGACAGCGTAAATATTTTGCAGGAGGTTATTCTGTTGAATTGTGATATTCGTTTGAACACTGTGTTTAAAATTCCTGTTCAGAGAAACAGACTATTTACAGCCACGTTTGCTTTGGCTGGCCTCGCTTACCGACCGTCTGTTTCATCTGGAATCGTTATTGTCTGAGATTAGTTTAATAGAAAAATGCTTGCCCTTCTGAACAGAAAAGATTCTTTGAAAAGGCACTAAATCCACATGAATTGCAAGGACAGATGTGTGCAGTGGTTGAGTATTACAGACCCACTCTATAAAGGTCAGTGCTCCCAACTGAGCTGGATCTATATGGACAGGACTAGGGATGGAATTCATACTCACCAATAAATGGCAAAAAAAATCTAGCTTGACAGAATCAACAACTCCAAGATGCATCCATGAAAAATGGTATTGTGGACACGCACATAGAAATCTCATAAAGTGAAAAACAGCATGGATGATGGACACACATATACACATTACTGACTAAAATGATGATGTTAATGATTACAGCAGTGGGTCAGCTGTTATTTTTATCTACCTTTTTCACTTTACTTAAAGGAGGATTCATTTTTACTTAGGAATATATGGTAATAATCTGAGCTTGTGAAGCTTGTTGTTTATATAATGAAAATGATAAGAAAAGCCAGCCCCATTTATAGCCGTAAACTTTACCTTTTCATGTGTCCTTATGCGTGAGAATTTTGTCAATTTTCAATCTGGCGAGCTTTTCAAGTATGCCACTTACATCACACTACTCTGCTGTGAAACTTGTCCAGATCTGATTGAGAAAATATGACGTCCTTGGATTTTACTTAGCTTTTGTACATTTTTTAAATACAAATTTATTGAAGTAAATCATTACGCATTTGCAGGACCATCTTGTTAAAAAATCTCCTAAAATTAACAGAGAGAATAATACTTGAGTCTTGAGGGGTCCCACAAATTGGGTTTATGGGAAAATATTAGATTCAGTACCATAATTTAGTTCCTCCAGGATTTTGCGATTGTAGAAATTAACAAAAAATCCAGCAAACGCCGCAATATTCAGAGGAGCTTGCAATTTTTCAAAATGTTTCAGATTTTCCGTAGATTTGGGCCGAGACATGTGATGTCATCACAACGTGCAATTGGTCAAAGCCCTCTTCGATTCATGTGCGTCGAACAAGAGTACAGCTAAAAGGTCTCATTTACCAACAAACATCACTGCGAAAGACAAATTTGCAAAACAATTTTGTGCAATTGCAATTTCACCAATTCAAGTAGTTTTCCACAAAAAGCACAAAAAACTCTGCAAGTTGCAGTCCGCAAAATCATGTACAGCCTGATAAGTAGATGGAAATACAATAATAAAATAAATCTAATACAATATTCATCAACTGAGTCATTGACCTTTTTTCGGTTCTACCATCTTTGTTCTGATTTGTTGTCCTGCTGATTCTGAAAGCACATTTTCAACTGTTCTTATTGTTTCATAGTACTTAACTGTGCTACACAAATTAGCCAATGAGGTATCAGTGAGGTCTTAAGTAGCCTATAGATTATATCTGTAGCATCTCTTTGTTTCTTCCTTGTGTTGTTTGAGGGTGTTGTTTTTCTTTGCCACTGTCCTCTGATTTACTCAGTAGGGATATAAAATATAAATCTAAAGACAGCTGCTTTGTGACAATGTCTGACTCAGTGTGGCTCCTAAAAATCCCACCTTTTTATTTTTATTTTTTATTTTTACCCCTGAATGTGAACAAGAGGGTGCTGTGACATCTATGTACATTATCACACTTATTATCTCAACAAAACCAAACAAACAACAACAACAACAAAAAAAACCAGTAGAGCTTGGAACACCTTTTCGCTTGGATACCATTTTCTCCCCCACAGTTTAACCTTGCAGTTGTGGACTAAAGAACCGGAACCTTGAGGCATCAAAGCCTGTGGGATCTTTATTCTACCTTTATATTAGTCACTGACATCAACATGGCGGCTGACACAGAACGCTGCCAAGGTTACGCGAATAAAGAAAGCGGAGTGAGGCGAGCTGGAACTGCGTTTAAGCGCTCGTGTTCGAACGCACGCGACGCTCCCAGTGCCGTCCGCTGATTGGTCGCTGAGATGTGAGCTCGCGCTCTGGCCAGCCTATGAAAATGCCACACAAGTGAGCAACTGGCAGAGTTGAAACGGCGCCGTGGAAGATGCTGCGCGCACGCTCTGAAGTTCCTCTGCTCGCTGTACGCGCGCGAGGAGAATAAACTGACGCCCAACGGTTTTCTGAGAAAAGTCGACAAGGAATTTTTTTTGGTTGTTATTTTCTCGACGTTTTTTTTTTTTTTTTTTTGTTTTTTTAAAGAATTGAATACTTAAAACGAAAAGAAAAAAAACCCTCACCGGTCATGGATGCTTTAAGATTTGTGATGTTTGTTTCAAGTCTGATCTTTCTCTCTACCGTAAGTTCTTATGACATTCAACTTCTGATGCTTGTGTTTGTATCAGTAATATCTTTATCTCTCTAATACATTTGAATCAACTGTTAAATAGTGGTATTTATATTTTTATTTATATATTTAAATAGATTTATATATTAAAAGTCCATTTGCAGCCTGCTTATTATGACAGGCAGTTAGTAGTTATACAAAATGGTGTGTGTATGACTAACTTTAGCTATGTTGAAGCCTAATAGGCTAATAACTGAATCATTTGGGCATTTGGCAAGTTTCTAATTTGTATTTAGTCCTGTTTGAACAGAGTCCAGTTGTTGGCACAGCTTGGCAACTGCCACCCCTGAAATATATCTTGACACCCTATGTACCACCCATACACTGGCTTCAAGTCACATATCTGAGTTGTATATATGAACTACTGATTTAAATCCTTGTAGTAGCTTTTTAGTTTTTTTTTTTGTCCAAATGCCTTTAGTATTAAGATCTACAGAACAGTTCTGAAGCCAGTACACGTATGCTATTCATTTTCAATCACGAAACCAGTAGAACTTGGTGGTGACACCCCCTTTAATGCGTCCTTTGCCCTCCTTCTTTGCCACCCCATGTAAAAAATAACCCGTACACACACTCTGTGTGAATCTATTTCAACTTTTAAACCCAAAGATTAAATGTATTGAGAAGAACCTAAACATATTTAATACAAAAGCACAATATTTATTATGGCATTCAATTTGTATATCAACAGAATTTATCATGTTTGTCCTTATAGGTTATACAAAGCTCTAACGAGTTAATAACGAATGCACTTCTGCTTCGTAATTTACAATTTAGACTACATGTTAATGAATGATGTATAGAGCGGTGTCGGGACAATATATCAATAGTTTCTCATCTCATCGCCATATTGCGCATTTAAAACTCCGATATTGCCGAATATATGCAAATGATCTGTCTAATCAATCCCTAAATGTATTATAGTGATACAGTCACCATCTACACGGGTTTGTTATCAGGAAATCCGGAGCTGTCAGTGATTTATAGCGTTCGAGAGCAGCACAAAAAAGCCACAGTAACTGCCCATCTTGAATCGAAGTGCAATTTGTTCTCAACCAATTATGCGGTTCGAAGTGCTAGATTGAAAGTGATCATGCAGAAACGAGCCTGAAAGTGTTTAAATCATCCTGACAGGCGGAGTTAAGGTTCACAGTGACGGTTTGACCACAACGTTTAGCTTTTTTTTTAAAAGAAAATTTTTATTTCTCAAAGATCAAAGATCTCAGACATTCTCAAATATCTGAGAAACTTAAAATACAGGAGGGCTGCAATCTTTTCAATCTTTTTCTTGGCAGATTTGCATATCAGATCGGAGAATGCTCTGAATCCTGATCGTTTAAAAACAAGCATGCTGGTTTTGAAATGAAGATGATTTGAGCGTGGCGGTATTTCTTTAGAGCTGAATAAACTTGGCTAATCTGGTCACGCATAGTTAGTTTCCTTACTCACACCTCAGTCATTTTATTTTTGGACTGTGTTTATTTCCCACAGTGCACGGTGAAAATATGTCAGTTATAACGTATGAGTGAGTTGGTTTGCAGATGTGTAAGGAGCCACCTCATGCACTAACTCCTAATTATCCACTGAAAAGGCTACAGAATGCAAAAAGATGACGCCCTGCACAAACCCATAGTACACTACCACACAACATTTTTGCACTGAATCTGTATTGGACATATAGCCTATCTATCCGCTGTGTGTGCCATGTGTCTAAAACGGCGCTCATTCGGGGTGAACTGGCCTTTAATATAACGATTGACACCAAAGGCAGAAATACGACCAGTGTAGTGACCTAAAAACTGTTGAAAAAAGAAGCTGATAGACACAAAAGCCAACTCTGAGGAAAGGATAAGACTGTATGACTTCTTCTTTACCGCACCAATTTTTGTCATAATTACGAAAAGAACATACATGTGGCAAACTATCTCACAACCACAATGAGATTAGAGAATAGATGCATTTGTAATGATACACTTAAAAACCATAAAAGCTGATTTTTTTTTTTAGCCCTTTAAGGGCTCAGAAAAATGCAGAGCTCTCCTAACTAAATCATTTAATACTTGCATTGTCCCTGCAGTAATATCCGACACTTAATGTCATCCACTTTAAAAGTGTAAAGAGATAATGGTCATCGTATCACGACTTTTCAATATCGGATGTTGTTTTTCTCTGATAGTAAGTCTGGTGATTACTCAACGGTTGTTGAGAATAAAAAGAGCAACTGATTAGACAAATAAGCTAAGTCCATAGACGGATGCACCGTTTTGTTTAGTCAGGCAGCTCCTAAATAAAATATTCCAGTAGTATAATTGTCTGTGAGCTCTGGTTACTCTTTGTTTGTCTGACTTTCTGCCTAGAGAGGATAAGTTTCTTTAAATTGCCTGTAGATGTGAGTGATTGTGCAGATGTATTGGCCTCCTGCTCAGAGCGCACCCCCCTCCTCTCACATGCAGTGCTTTGAGAATAGGCTTACTGCTATTCTGCTGTCTGTGTTTATAAGACCTCACACATACACACTTACCTCTGTACACAATATCTGGATGAATATTAGAAATGACAAAGTAGCTACTGCTACCGTTTATTTTGTGACGTTTTGCTGAAATCCGAAAGGTATTACATGAAAGAAATGTCAGAGGTCAGCACCAGGCAATTACACTCTGAATGAAAGTTATTTGAGTGCATTACTTCCTAATCCGTGTTTCTATACTGAATGCATGTACAGTATATAACCCATTAGGGCTGGTAGTTAAGTGGTTAAGCTTCTATACTAGTGATCAGAAGGTTGTAAGATATTTAGGAGTTCAGCATCATGCCTTCATAACAAATAAGTAAGGAAGAATTGACGAGAGGCCACTGAATTATTAGAAAATAATGCTCACCCCAAGGTGGTAATGCCGTTACACCTTGGGTGTGCATTAATTTCTAATAATTCAACGGACTGGAGTCAATTATTCTGCTTATACCGCAGTTACCACACCTCAAGACATTGTTCAGATGTTTTATTTCAAGACATTTGTCAGGTTTTGTCAGGTGTCCTTAAAATGCTCTTGTGTGTGGAACTAATTTATTAGCATCCCATTGCGAGCCCCCGCTTCGCCTCATGGCTGCATTACCACCTCGGGTGCGCATTATTTTTCTAATAATTCAACGGCCCGTCGTCAATTATTCCTTACTTATTTCTGGAAAATCTAAATTTTCTGTCGTTTTGTTTGTTGTTAGCTCTGTGTGCTGTGGTGGACAATAGGCTAACTTTTCCGTTATTTCAGTTCACTTGGCGAAGTGATATGGAACTGCAATGTGGTCAAGACCTGACTGGAACTACTTTAGCCATGCATTTACTGAAAAATAATTGCACACATCAGAACGTCTGTCAGCCAATCAGAATCAAGAATTCAACAGTGCTGTGGTATAACAGACAGTAATTAACAGTAGTTAATTTTACAAATGCATGTTTCAGAGTCAGAATGTTCTCTGGTGAGTGCTTGCACACAAACTTAATCACATTATAAAATATTCATGAATTAAATAACAGTACTCTGTAAGCACTCAATCAGTAGCAGCACAAGGTACAATTTCTCATATTGTTAATAATAGTAATAGAGCAGACTTTACTTACTTAGGCATTGTATGCCCTACCATGCGTAATCACAATCATTTCTGTTTGGCAGCCCTTTCTCTGATTTAGGGGGGGGGGGAGGCGGGGGGTGGAGTGAGAGAGTTATGAATTAATCTACACTAAAATAATTGACAATATTGAATAGTTATGTCAATAAAATAAACAAGTTGTCATTATGAGTGAAGCTTTCCATTCACTCAGGTCTTTTGTTACTTCAAGTCCCACGACTGCCAGAAAGCCACTGCTGGGCCTTCGAGCAAAACCCTTAACCCTCATCTGCCCGGGATTTAGATTTTTGCCTGTGTGAACTTTAAGCTTGCGCTTCAAACTGGTTAGTGTGTAGCAATTCCTCATGCATTAAACAAAGCATTAAAAAATAGCTGGTCGTTACCCTACAAAACCACTGGTGGTGTTCTTCAGGTCTTTGAGATTGGCTCCAGCTAAACTAGGAGAGTAAGGAAACATAAATACTGTTTTGTTTTGTTTTTTTTACACGAGGGGGAATTACTCTGGGAATTTAGTCACACCATCAGGTGTAAAAAGGTCTGGTGGAGATCTTGCACTGCTTGCACTGCTCACAAAAATGAGGTCCAGAAATAAAGACGTGTCTCTCAGGAATTCATTACAAAGCTCACAAAACTCCATTTGCTTTGTGTTCATTTAATTTCAATATATTTCTAGGTAATGTAATACATATTTGCATGTCTACAGCAGTTAGGACGAATAAATGAATACATTATGAAAATAACCTTCATTTCTCAATGCTTCTTACTGTCCTCCTCTTCTCTCCTCTATTATCTGCTCATTCTGTTCTAGGTATGTTACAATATTCAATTTTCTTACCACAATAATATCCGTAACGTTTTATCACAGCTGTCACAAGAATGTGTTTAATTTTCCTTTGCACTCTGTTGTGGTAAACAGAACTTCCTTCTTGTTGACGGGTGTTATTCTTCTTGTGGATATTTCTCCAAAATAAGAAACCCTAGAAAATATGCGTTCTGTGATTGCCTTATGAATTGTTACTGAAACACAAATAGTGGCCAAAAATGTATGGAATCCTGAAGCCCCGAATCCAGCACAGGGTGGGTGATGATTTGAAGCGTGATCATATGAACCACAACCATGTTGCATGTTGTGCCATTCCATATTCTATATTCTTTCTTCCTCCTGCTTGCTCCTTCCTCATTGTTACACTACTGGACCATTATTGGGACCATGGAGATGAGAGAGCAGTTACGTAACATCGCAATTATAATATTCTAGTTTTTAGGTGTATAAACTTCTCACTTCTCAGTGCAGCTCCCAATGCAGATAATTATCATCCTACATCCCTTGACTTTCCAGATGTGATTACGTGAGTTGCTGAGCTACATTGTAAATGTGGGATGACCGTGTGTCCTTGAGCCTGACTTGCTTCTAAGTTAATGTGTGCTCCCTGATCATTTTAAGTGATTTCTAATCGGGGAAACATGTTAATGACCAGGAACAACGAGGCATGACGTGTACCACACAACACTGCCAGTCGAAACATTTTGGTTAAACTTCAAGGAATGTGTTCACTTTAAATCCCTATGTAGATCTAACTTCGTCACCCTAATAAGGCATTTGTAGAACAGCTAACAGTTAATTGATAAAATCGATAATAATCGATAATTAAAATAATCGCCAACGAATTCCATTATGGATTAGTCGGGTCTGTGACGTCACTGTGTATAACCCCGTCAGCGGCGTCACTTCACAATGGTGAAAAACACATTTCTATGAATAAAACACATCTGGAAAACAGCGGCGGTCACAGAGTGAGCTGCTGCGGGAAGAGTGCACGATCCAGGTTGTCCAAAACATGAGAATGTTTTATATTAAGCGCTTCAAACAAACGAGCGAATCTCCGTTAAACTTCACTGAGTGAGCGCGAGTCCGCGGATGCGCGTCAATCAAACAGCGCGCGATAGAAAGGAAGCACAATAACTCTGACTAAAATATTCAGGTTGATCAAATATGTTGTTTGATGTTACATTTAGAAACAAAAGTAATTGTGTTTTTCTATGAGAGCAGTAACTGTAATGGGGTTATAACATGTACTGTACACTAACACAAGGTAATTCATGGAGTTGAATAAAACTGCTCTGCTTTCTGCACTGAACATTCAGTATCTTAAAATAAACAACACAGACAATTAGCACAAAATAAAGCATTTTTTTACTTTATTTTTGGACAATGGTTACAATACTATCATTTAAAAAAACATGAATAATGAATTGAGTACAGCTCAATAAGAAAAAAATATCACTTCATTCAACAAAAGTTTACAAAAGGTTTTCAGACAGTTAGTACAAAAATGAAGCATTTTGTTTGACAGATTGCAAAGCTACATGCTATTGATTGCAAAGCTACATGCTACAAACACTCACACAAACTCGATGCTTTTTTTTTTACCAAGTACTAACACTCGTAGCAATTAAAACATTCTGTTTAAAAAGTACCCCCTTGAGCACTAACGCAATAAATGAGTGTTAATGGATGTTAAAAAGTAAAACTCTAATATTTTACTTCATTTATTTAAAGATTACCTGACAAAGTTTTCACCGTCTTCACCAAGTTGTGCTTCAGAAAATGGCTCCTTCACGTCTTCCGCCAGATATTTGCATGTCACGTGGCTCACAGTCATACTTCAAATTTTAAGTTGGGTTTACTTAACCTTAACCTAACTGTAATTGTAGCTGACGTAACTCCCGTTTTTTTGTTCACTTTATGCATACTCTTAATTTCACCTTGTAGTTGACATTTTTGTGTTGAAAACACTAATGTATGTTAAGTAAGCTAAAATGTTTTAAAAAATGAACGTTTTTGAGTTTAATCTATTTATATTTATACGTAATGGTTGTTGAGCCAACGAATCGTTTTTTTCAGTGACTGTGTTCAAATAAGTGAATGTGTGTGTTACTGCAGAACTGTTAACACTTAGTTTGTGCTTTTGTTTTTCTTTGTTTGTGCTTTTGTTTTTCTTTTTTTTTTTAGCATTTTTAATATAGTGATTTAACTTCTGCTTTAAAGCTTGTGGGCAATCAGTTGTTTTTTTGCTTTCAAAATATAATGTTAATATTTTTAATACCTTTTTCTTAGCCTTCAATTTGCACAACATGTGAAGGACAACGTTGGGCAGAATGTGAAATAACATGTCTTTTCGAAAAAATACAGAAAATAAAAATTAGTTTGTAATCCAACTAATCGATTAATCGAAGAAATAATCGACAGATTAATTGATCATCAAAATAATCATTAGTTGCAGCCCTAGTATGTTGCATGTTAGTCTTCTGTCCTTCATGAAAGTCAGTTTATGACCCTAGAACATTTAGCATAGTTTAATAGAATCAGAAAATTAGGCTTGTTGGTGTGTTGGGGCAATTCCTGGTTATAAAAGATTTAGATCTTTAAAATGACGGGTCCCGGTAATCGACAAAGCTGAAGCAGACACAGAAGGCTACACTTTCCATAATTAACCTGCTTAACCCAACTGATTCACATGCCTGCGTTCAAAGGCCAGCTGTGTTCATTCATTCCCACTAGACTCCTCATTATCTAACCATTTTCCCATTCTGGACATTTCACATAGACTTTAGAAACAGCAGCAGTTTCTGAATGGCTGTCATCTGTGTGGCTCATACGCTTTTGCACAGGTATTATACCAAATGGCAAAAACATAAGGAGTACATTTACACTGTAATTTAATACTGCAATTAATACTGCATTTAATACTGCATTTAATACTGCAAGTTTTGTATTTTCATGAAACTGTCTTCACTGAGCATTATAAAGTTGTTCTAGTAAAGCCTGTCCACTCGGTGGGCATCTTGGTAACACTCTTCAGCAGTTATTTTCAGTTTCAGATCTTCTAGAATAGAGAGCCACTATTATACCAGAAACAGGTTGACAAGATGATGTTTGAAATGGATCTAACCATCTAACCATCTCTGACTAGGGTTGTGATGATACACTCCAGTCATGATTTGATTCGATACACGATACTGGCTCCATGATTCAATTCAATTCTTTGAAAATTTTGAACAAAATTTTAATGTGACTGAAAGTACTTCTGAATTACACCAGGCAAAATAGCCGACTTTCGCGCCTCTTTCTCATGTGGTCGTGTAACCGTATAACCTATAATGTGTGTCGGTTGTTGTGGTCCGGAGCTGTTGGTCACTTCACAAGTACAGATAATTTCTGGTAAAAGCACAGGCTCTCTGTGAAAAACATGATCATGTGACCAGCATACTCTCTATACATTTTAACTCTATGGGATGCACAGAATGGAAACTCTGGTGTTCAAACAGATGCATTAGATGCATAATTAATGCATAATTAATAGACGTTGTCACATTTTTGCATCGTGAGACACCCCTATCTCTGACACAATGCTCCCCCTCTCAATATAAGGAACTTTACACAACCTTTTACAGCAGCTGTCTCTATGCTGTGTTCTGAAAGGTTTTCATGTCTGCCTGAAAAGTCTGCTTAGCCCAGCAGCTTCCTCCCAAATGAAACACTGAAGTGTTATTCACTATAATGATTATTACTCACACTCTTCTAATTGTGATGCTACGCCCATGTGGAAACTCTCCTCATAGCAGAAACAACTGACTTTAATATCTGATGCAAGATGTTTCTGCTTTGGGAGTTCCCTTATTAATTTTAATAGTGAGTGGGTTATTATGGTGAGTCATTTTATCCTAAATTAAACTAAGAAATGGTAATTTCTTTTTGTTGCACCCTTGAGCAGGACACTTATTGTGAACCTCTTAGGTTTATATGTATGTTGGATTCTGGATCACTTTCACTGGCCTACAGACAGAGCGTGTCTCTCGGTAATGTTCCAGTTTGAAACTGTACTAAAAGAAATCAATATTTTTAATAGAGTTAGAGGACAGAGGAGTTTGGTCTTTAAGTCATGTTTTGGAATGGACATTTTACTGAACTTGGTGAGATATATAACCTCAGCTGTTAAATATAAAATGGGAGGTGCCCTCTGGGTTGGATGGATGGCATTACTCTCTCACCTGTCAGTCAGAGCGACACTAACCATGCACGTGTCTATGTGCTCATGTATGTAGAAGAAAGTGGATAGCGCCTTCCTAAGTGTTCAAGAGTCCTTCAATTGATATAGCTTGCCTTGTGAATTGTTTCAATAAGGCAAAACAACAATCTCAAACTGTTTGGTTGTGCTGCCTGACATATACTTTGCATCAAGGTGGTCTTTTGTAACTCTTCCTGCAATCACTACAACACACTCCAAAATTACCTTCACTCACTCTCTCTCTCTCTCTCTCTCTCTCTCTCTCTCTCTCTCTCTCTCTCTACCATCACTTTCTTTACATTACAACCCCTCCTCACTAATTCCCCCTGTCTGGCCTCCTCTGTTGACATTTTTCTGTGGAGTGTTAAGGGCATTAGCATGAAGGGTGGTTAAACAGCTGCATGGTGTAATCTTAAATGTCTGTGTTAAGGAACCATCCTATACATGGACTTTACATCAACACAGCACGGCATGATTTACTTAGGAAGTCATCAAGGCTGCTTTGCTTTCTGGAGTACTACAAAAAGAGTAAGTTGCAATGAACTGTCAGTATACAGTGTGTAAAAAAAGTTACAGATGTGTATGTAGTAAGCTGAATGCAGTAATAGATGCAGTCAGTGCTCCTGAATGATGGTTAAAGTGACTTACAGGTGAGAAAGAATCAATCCAAGCACAGGTCTGAGGGTTAAAGGTCATGCTTAAGGGTAAACAGTGGCTCTTGGAATAACCAAAGCAGAGCTTTACTAATAAACCTTATAGTTTCTGAATTCCGATAAAGCGCTGAAAACTAGCTGACAAAACATTAGTCCGGACAAGGTAATTACGATTGAGGAATACGAATAAGGTAGATACAGTAATTTCGTTTCAATACAATATTGCTGTAATATCACAGAGTGTTAAAATGTTAGACACGTATCATAAATGTGTCATCTCAGAACATGCCTAAAAATGCGAGCTGCCTTTTATAAAGTGGAGATGAAGAAGACTCAGCTGTTTTCAGAGAAAAACTGTAGAAACTGTAGGAGTTATTGTGTTGTATAAGTAAACTGTGACCAAGAAAGAATGATTTCATATATAATAAGTACTACTAGTGTTCTTTGAGTTAGGTGTGTGTGACTGTGGTAACAGACTGACTTAGTATCACTCTGCCTGTAAAACCTAATGTTTATTAAATTTTTTAATAAAAAAATATCATTCCATGTAGTCTTGGAATTACAAAAACATTTGTTTTTGTTACAATAAGTTTTTAATATTATTTTATTGTTTCTCCATGTAGAGTATACTCCTCACATGTCACATTTTAAACATACAGTAGATCTGATTAAAGCATAAAATGACTAATTGCATGATCAGCTTCTGCAATTTTAGCAGTTGGATAAATACTGCAGAATGACATCTGGATGACATATGTTCTTCCCTAAGCTGAAATAACTTTGTGATTAAAAAAGAAAGCACCGTAGGCTTCTCAGAGACTGCAGGACCTCCTGACACTTGTGGGGACACATGCACTCTCTCTCTCTCTCTCTCTCTCTCTCTCTCTCTCTCTCTCTCTCTCTCTCTCTCTCTCTCTCTCAAGTCTGTCAAACTGCCAGAGCTAAACAAGTCTCTGCATCAGCTAAATGAAGCCTCAAAGATAAAGGAATGGACAGAGGCAGCGCTTCTCACTCCTCCTCCTCTACCTCCTGCCCATGCACTCTAATTGGCTTGGTCTGATCCTTGCTTCAGGAACGTCAGCTTCATCAGGCTTATCAGTCTCCTCTGCATTCATTCGTGCAGGTCTTGGGACATGGTAGCATTCTCTCAGCTTCAGTAAACACAGCCCGCACTTTATATTAATATTAATATTTCTATAGGCAAATGTAAAAACTTGTCAATATTTTGATATATGACTGGCAGCGGAGCCATAACTTTTAATTTAAAAAAGATTATAAACGGGATGGATGCCTACTAAGCTAAATTCTAGTAATAATTCTCATTAAGTGCACAGTCATTACATGGTAATAAACGCTGTTATTGTAATCGCTGATTCAGAATGTCTGATCATAATGTTTAAAGATAATGATCTAGTTCAATGCCTGTTCCAAACCAAAAACAACATAACACGTGACATTCAATCATTTGAGCAATGTAAATGCTGCGACATCAGCAAATAAGTGCTCAGATATAATGTATTGTTATCTTACATTGTGTTGTAATACAGTTTTTGAAGCACGCTTGTCCACAAGTTCCCCAAGACACCTTAATAAAACATTAGATTGTTCCACTGTACCAAGTACTGGAACTTTCACAGTAGAGAGGTGAAACTGTCGTCTCTATCAGTACAAAAAGTGTCACTTTTTCGGCTTCTGCTTACGATATTGTGCTTAAAAGATATTCTAACACTGATAGAGGAAAAAAGGGGCTGTGAAACCATGAGAAGATGAATATAGATCTTAGATATAAGTCCATCCATTCAGGCAAAGGAATAAAGTTAAGCACTTTTTCAATGTTGGATGCATAACTGGTGTAAACACACTTTGTGCTGTGATGACATCAGATGATGCAAAAATATACTGTACAGGTATGTTTTTGCTCATCGGGGTACAAGAAATGTAAATTTATCCCCAACTGTGTACAACTATGCTCCTTCTAAATATACAACGTAATTTACAGATAACATACACTTAAGAGTACCGATTACATGACAAGTGTTTGTACTTGAAAGTTGCAGTTTAGTACCTTTTCTAGTTGATGAAAACTAGAACTGCTCTGTTCTATTGACTCACGCTTGGATCTGATGTTTTTTAATGTGTAGTTGAAAAAACACCCCTAGATGAGAGAGAGATAGAGAGAGAGAGAGAGAGAGAGAGAGAGAGAGATCAAGTCATGACTCTTGACTTCAGGAGCAGAACATACCCATAAGGCATTGCATCCTTTTCAAACCAGAAAGTAAGCAGAAACTGAAAATATTCTTAATAATTAATTTATATAGTCCAACTCTTAAATCTATAGGACAGTTGTGGAAATTACATTGCCTATTTGCTTATTAGCATACTAATTAATTAGCACGATGACTCCATGAATAGTTCCAATGAAATAAATAACTGTTTACTTTGCTGACTGTTGTTCTTGCTGTCAAGGTTGATATCTGTTCCTGCAGCAGGAGGCTACTTCGGTGACCTTTGGTGAAGATTCAGAACAATTTTACCCATATTTACCAAGGGTGCCAATAATTCTGGAGCTGACTGTAGGTGATGCACACTGAAATCTTGATATATCATGAGGGGCGCTAAACGGGCGGCGTATTAGAAACAGTACTGAAGCACGATGTAGATATGCATTAGTGCTTTTGATGCCTTTGAGATGAGATTTGATGTTCTCGGTTAGGTAAGTAAACAATGTTCCATTAATGTTAAGTGCTCATACAAAAATGGCCTATGTTCTGAATAATATTCTGAGTCATTCTTCACCGCTTCATTCATATACAATTATCCAATTTTAAAGCTACTCAGTGCTTAATTTGCAGGGCTAAAGTGTTTTGTGTAGAAACAGTGTTTGTGAGCCGTCTTGTGCAAAAATTAATTAGTGCCTTCATGACCGCACGCCAGTCCTCAGAGAATAGAGCCGCAGAATGAATGATGGTGTCTGATTCTTCTGACTGCACCATATTAAGTGCCCCGGTGAGCGATGAGCTTGTAAATGCAAGGCTCTATGGCAAAGAAACAAAAAACGCTCTGTGTGTATGTGTGTGTGTGTGTGTGTGTGTGTGTGTGTGTGGAGACAGAAAAGCAGCATCCATTGCTCTGAGTCATCCTACAGCACTTGTGTATTTCTTGTGCAGAGTAAATCGAAAAGCAAGGCCAAAGAGTGCTGTAAAATGAATGTTTTCATTTGCAGTGCACCAACCTTTCCAGCCCCAGAACTTTCAGGATGCATCTCAAAGTTTTCAGTGTCCTAAGAGTCGGATATTAAGATGCTGTGTTTGGAAATGACCTGGGACATATGAGGAGTGAATGCGAAAATGTACTTGTTGCATTACTATACACATACCACCTTGATTTATATAAGTAAATCCCAGCAAATTATTGGACTGTAAACACAAAAGAGTTTATCAGGTACGAATCAGCAAATATCCTGCTCTCTGAGCCAATGTGTTGCACACGCAAGGCACCAAGGCTGAAGGAAGAAAAATGGTTTAATCATAAGGTGTGGTGATGAGAGGAAGGACTGTCAGGAGTGTGACTGCTTTTGGAAGTGCAGTGCATCTGGTTATTAAAGGGGATTTGATATATAACAATGTTATATAATTTGATATACAGTATAACAATACTTTCTTAACAATGTATTCATGTGCTAGTCTGATTCTGATAATTAATCAGAAATAAGTGTATTGTTGAAAGTGCTGTTTAGACGTCCACGAGCAGAGGTAATTAGTTGTCGACTAAAGCTCATTAACAGGAACTCACTGGCATTTACATTCACATTTATATATTTAGCAGATGTCTGCTACAAGTGATACAGAAGCATAGTACAAGTAAGGATCTGAGCGACTTTGTCAAGGACCAAATTGTGATGTCTAGATGAATGGGTCAGAGAATTTCCAAAACGGCAGGTCTTGTGGGGTGTTCCCGGTATGCAATGGTTAGTACCTACCAAAAGTAGTCCAAGGAAGGACAAACGGTGAACCGGTGACAGGGTCATGGGCACCAAAGGCTCACTGATGCGCGTGGGGAGCGAAGGCTAACCCATCTGATCGGATCCCACAGAAGAGCTACTGTAGCACAGATTTCTGAAAAAGTTCATACTGGCTATGATAGAAAGGTGTCAGAACACATAGTGCTGCGTATGGGGCTGCGTAGCTACAGACCTGTCAAAGTGCCCATACTGACCCCTGTCCACCACCGAAAGTGCCTACAATGAGCATGTGAACATCAGCAAGCTGGCAGACGCAGTGTGATGCTCTGGGCAATGTTCTGCTGGGAAATCTTGGGTCCTGGCATTCATATGAATGTTACTTTAACACGTACCTCCTACCTAAACATTGTTGCAGACCAAGTACACCCCTTCATGGCAACAGTATTCCCTACTGGCAGTGGCCTCTTTCAGCAGGATAATGCACCTTGCCACACTGCAAAAATTCCCTTATTGCAAGAGAGCTAACAGAGGCAAACACACACTGGCTGACAGATGAAAAATTGTGGCAAAATCTTAACCTTGCATGATCTACTTTATGGCAGCTGGCATGCTGAGACCGAAAATGGTGCTGTTTTAGGGAGCATCATTTTAATTTTTAAAATTTTTACATTTTAAAAATATATTTTTTAGATGTGTTAAAAACTTTCATTATCTAATGATCTATAGCTAAATGTGACTGCTGGCAGGCTGAGCGTTTGAGAGTTCTCTATAAATACTACAGTAAATTAAATATAGAGCCACATATGGCTGAACAGTTTGGCAATACAATTGGTGGGTTGTATTGTACACTGTGTGTGTCAATATTTTATGTTTTAAAGATTAAAACAAACAAAAAGTAATGAATAATTGTGTTTTCATGTCTTATATAATGTAAAGACACATGAGATGAAGAATACATTTGTTTTGTAGGCTTGGAATGAGACAGTTTATTATGAATCTTTGCACTGGGCTCTACATGTTTGGAACACGTGGCCACAATGTTCTGACATTTGTTTTTTGAACGCCTGAAAAATGGGGCTTTGGCGTACACAGTTACAGCACTCCGGCATCTCAAGTTAGCCAAAAAGAACAGCGCTTTTTGGGTGTCTGGCATGACATTGTGGAGCTGCACTCTCAACACAAAAGAAGAGCTAATTACAGTGCTGAAGTCCTATCAAAGTTTGGTTATATATGAGTTACCATAATAACCCTTACTTTGGCATGTAGAAACGGGAAGTAATATAACAAGTTGAACCAATCACGTTACTCTTCATGCATGTTTCACACACAATGTGTCCAAGAGTTCGTTTTCAAGAGGACCAGGGATCATTTTTCTGGACCAGTCACAGGCTCGAAAACAGTTGCAGTTCACCAAGCAGTGCAAACTCTGGAATCTGAAAAAAACTGCAGGTTAAAAACAATCTAAATGTTTTCCCTTTCATGAGGAGGCTGTGAGATGGAATCTTAACAACGGCACAACGATGGCCAAGAGAGTATGATCGACCCTGCTCTCTGGGTGGAGGGCATAGCCTTCATCTATCGACTGTAGATCTGAGAGACACTACCTAATCTCAGGAGCTTGTGAGGTCGTGTGTTCTGCAGAGGCCAGTTAGGGTCTCCTCCAAGCATGTTCAGCTGTTCTGTCATGTTGCATGAGCAATAGTTTGTCTGTCTGGCTTTCCCTTGTTGTGTGATAGGCAAGAACTAGTTACCCTTCCCAAAAAATAATGACATTATATGTATACAGGGGCAGTGGTAGCTCAGTGGTTATGACGTTGGACTACTGATTGGAAGGTTGTGAGTTCAAATCATTGCCACTGCTAGGCCCTTGAGCAAGGCTCTTAGCTCTCAACTGCTCAGTTGTATAAATTAGATGAATGTAAGTCATTCTGGATAAGGGCATCTTCCAAATGCAGTAAATGTAAATATATGTGTTCATACACTATCTCTCTGTCTCTCTCCCCAGTGAATTCCAACTGTTCTCTCTTTATCTCTCTCTTTTAAAGACACACATCGTCTTCAGTGACATTCATTACTTATTTTTTTTCTTGGTCTTTCTCCTCCTCTTTGACATTCAGTCTTTGGGCCAGTGACTGTCACTATGCGTTTGTCATCACTGATCATTCCGTTCACTGGTCTTCATTCGTTTACAGCATTATATTATCTTTCTGCATTTCATCACTCATTCTGTGTCTATAGGAAGACCGAATTGTGTCAAAAAGCCTCCTGAAGCATAGCGGTGTCCTGATTTTACATTAAACGTGAAATTTTAGCAGACTTTGAGAAAGCATTCAATTACTAAGGGGAGAGAAATGAAGATGAAGTGGGTGGTGAACAAAACTGTACATTAGAGTGCACAGTACAATATCACGCTTATGCTTTCATTCAGTTTTTATGCATATTATGAACTATCAGATTGTGTCCTCCTAACCTTGAAATACTTTGGGTATAACTGCATTTTACTGCACCACATAAAGATACTGTAGATTAAATGCAAAGGTGTTTTCAATCATCAGTATGTTGAAGCCTTATATTCTCCTGTTGTCTCTCACACAGAGCAGTGCAATCCAGATTTGTGACGTGGTAAATGAAATCGAGTTGGAGAGGGAGCGATGTGAAAACAGAACTGCTGGCAATATAACATCAGGTAAAGTTTACAAAACCTGGGATGCTGAAGGTCATCCTAGTCGATGGCTTTACGTTTTCAACATTGTAATAGTCTGTGGGCATTTTCCTTTCAAGCCTCTGACGCAGTGCCAGTTGGTGGATGAAAAGCCTTTTTTTCTCCCTCCCCATCCTCCACAAAGCCAGCTTCAAGGGCTTCTGAAAGTTCATACCAGTGGTTATCTAGAAGTTTCTTTGAATTCTGAAATTATTTGTCCTCCTGTGACTCATTCTTTACAATGACAAACCAGTATGAATTCCATTTCTCTGAAATGAAAGTCATGTTCGCATTGTAGGAAGATAACAAGAGGAGTAGGGGGACTCAAAGTCCACACTCATCCCACTGAGTGGTTTGAAGAGATAGCTATATATTTCCAGTTCTGTAACAGATAGCCTTGAGATTCGCAGACCTCATCACAAAAGAGTGTACCTTCCTGCGAGGCACACTTCCAAAATAATGTTTGTTGAGCACTGGTAGGAAATACCAGATTTTGACCCTCAGTTGTAAAACTACAAATGCACTATAAGCTATATTGTTATAGCTATACACAATACAATATAAATACATCATAGAAGACTACCATAAAAAAGGCTTTAATATTTTATTTAGTTTTTATTTCTAAAGTTATTATTACAGCGCCGGTATACAGTGCAGCTAAAGACGTACATTAAGACTTAAATAAATGCAGAACATTCATAATAAAATGTTTAAAATGAGATAAGACAGAATAAATAATATAATATAATAATATAATAAAATATCTAATGTAACAATATTTAAATAATAATAATAAAATAAATAAATAAACTGGGTATCAGGGTGTTCCAGGGTAAAGATTTTACAGTATGATGACCTAGTCTAAAACATATCAAGGAAAATTACAGGAAACATTATCACAAAATCTTTGCCCCCTGCACTGTATGATTTAGGATTTAGAATCCTAAATTTAGGGGTTGTGAGGTGTTAGGGAAGTCACAGCCAGATGCGAAATGGATGAGAACCACTGGTGTAAGGACTTTGGTGGGGATAAAAAAAAAAAAAAAAAAACATCAGAAATGCGGTGTCAATGGTGAGGTAACTGTCTGATTAAACATGATGTAAGACTGTAATTACCTGAGGTGTAACATTTTCCACATATGGTTGTAAAATTAAATGTCACCAGACAATTCACTTTGTTGTTTGAATTTCAAACAGTTAGTAGAAGGGGGTTTGGAATAGTGCATATCAACAAAATACTTTTTTTAAAAACCAGATTAAAATGAGAATATTTAAGTGCTAATCACATCTATTTAACAGATATGCAGCTGCAGACATATCAATATATTTTATCAGTTAGGTCTTGTATAAGTAAATGAAGTCATGTGAAACACCTGTTCCTCTTCATTGTGTGCGTTATGCTGGAAGAACAGCAGTTACGTGCACATTAGGGACATTAAGATGCACTGTGATTGAGTGGTAAATTCTCCTTCTGTTGCCAGGCTGCAAAGGAATGTGGGACAGAATCGCCTGCTGGCCGTCAGCCAAAGTTGGAGAGCTGGTGGTAATTCCATGTCCGAACTACTTCAGCGAGCAGCACAGTGGAGGTGAGGCACGAAAGGATTTCATGAGGAACTGAATGCCATTGGAGTGGACTTCAAGATAAAACGAAAACATGAACAGTTTGTTGTACTGGGTTTTAGAGCAGTCCTTTCAGGTGGCAGAAATGTGGCTCAGAACAAAGTTTAGACTCGTAGGAATGTGTTTTTTCTAAATCCAGCTTGAGATTCCACACGACGAACGTGGTTCATTATATAAGAAACATTTGAAGAGGCTGTTTTGTCAGCCGAGATCTAATGGCTGCTGGCAGAAATGGCGTGGAGAGAAATCTCCGTAATGCGATGTGGGGATTTCAAATCGAATTGTTTCTGTAAGCTATTAGCTATTGCAATGTTTTTATACCTCAAACCTCAAGCTGTTTACTGTAATGGTGTTTTGGGGGAAAAATGGACTGCAAATCTAATATTAGCTTGCTTTAATAACCAGTGTGTATCAACATACAGTACACACTCCATTAAATGCCATCGGGTATATGTGTATAATATTTCGGGTTTAACTATGTATTTGACGATCTGTCACCATTTGCATTATATTTCAGGCTTGAGAGTGGAAGAATTTTGAGATTATTTGTAAGATCCTGTTAAAATGCGGATCACAGACCTGTTCAGTTCCTCAGAGTTTCATTTCTTGTTTATGTCATGTGTCCGTGTAAAAGGGATGATGTAAACAGAAAGTCGACAAGAGGGCTATTTACTGTAATAGCCTTAACCAGATGGAGTTTTTATGCATTAGAAAAATCCTGGTTTGTAAACATATGGGGAACTGAGTATGCGTTTTGATTCTTTTTTTCTTTTTTTTTTCTTTTTTTTGGTTCTCTCAATCCCCATGACTTATTACAATATGAAAAGCTGTAGTGAAAAGCTTTTTCAATGCACCAGAAACAGTTCAATAGGTGAAGTTCTTTGCGAGTGGCAAACACGTACAAGAACCCCAGACTGTTTCTCTGGTCATTTCTCTTTCGTGAAAGGTTCAGTATTCCTAAAAGAACGCTCGTATAGAGTAGTGCGTTGAGCTGAGCATCTGGTACAGGGAATGATGCATATCCATAGCATACTGTCACTCTGAGAGAATTCAGAGTAAGTGCTAGGCTGAGTACTGAATCGCTGAGAGTTTAAGAGGACAGCCAAATTACATAGTGGAGCTGAAAGTGTGTTATGGCTGTACCATGTCAATGTGAAGAATGAAATTAGTGTTAATGTCTGACATGGGAAAGTGTGCGGAGGTGGTGGGAGGGAATTTTTTTTTTATTTTATCTTTAGGATAATTCAGGTAGCCTGGGGAAGATTGCCATCTGGTGGACCTGGTTCTTCTTATGGTTTTCGTAGTATACAAGCCGTCCTTGGCGATGATGAATTTTAAATACAATTTTCCTACTTATTGTTATTGTTCATTTCATATGTACTATTTCATATGTACTATCCAAAAGTCTGCTTTTTAGTTAGAATTTAGAAAATTCTGAATTCTGAAATGTTGATGTTCAGTATCTTGAATGTTCACTATTCTTGATTCTGCACTGTTTCTAGGCAACTATTTAAATTGAAGCAAATTTGTGGTATTGACGATGTCTGTACAGAAGGTCAGAGTTTCCTCAGTTGAAGCACATGTTCAGACGACACTCCAGTGGATTTGATTTAACACGAATCATCAGGTTTTACACAAACTTCTGCTCAAGTGGAGTTAAAGCAAAAGTGGCGTACCAAATACTAAGAAATTCTGAAATTTCTAAGATTGTATTTTTCTCTTAGGTTATTGTTGATAATATAATTTGCAATGAAACAATGTAAATTTAATGCAGAAGCATTTTCACTAGTGCTCTCAGATTGTTAGACCGCACTGTATGTGTGTATTCAATTTTCCGCCCATTATCTAAGACATGTAAAATTTGCTCAGTATTAGTTTAATGCTTTTTAATACAAAAAACTTGTTTATAAGAGACTAACTAGCTAAATGAATATAAACTGTAGGAATTGACTTACCTGGATTATCTTACAAACAATATTCATAATTTGTTAAAGAAATTGACTAAATGAATTATACATCATTAGGCAAAGTTGCGAATGAAGCTTCCTGTGAATATTGTGTGTGTGTGTGTGTGTGTGTGTGCCTTGACCTTAGTGCTTGCTGTGTTTCTTTGTGTTCGTTATTTCTGAGCTGGCATTATCTACCATGTCAGAAACATCTCATTGCTCTTCTTTAGACAGAAATCCATTCACATTCAGGACCACCTGTGTGGCGCGTCTTTATTCGCGTGTGTGACTCACAAGACGTGCTGCTGGGTTTTGATTATGGTGTGCACAGCAACTGATGGACAGATCAGTGATTTATCACCCCTTTCACTTAGGTTGTGTGAATAGAGTGATTTCTAAAAGAGCAGGAATGTGATAGCATTGCAGAACCGCTGTTTATTTCAGCGCTGAGAAGCACTTAAGGAACGCAGCAATTCGACGCGTCATTTTTTCGCAAATCAAAACAAGGCTATAAAAGCGTAGAAATGGAGAGGTGCTTATTTAAAGTAGTGTTTATTTTCTAGTAATGGTATACATCTACAGTAAATATTTCTGCATTCTGTTAGAAACCGCAGAGATTTTCCACAAGCTTGGGATACAGCTGTTGAAATAGAAAACAATAGCATGTACAAACACAAGCGAAGGTTAAATGATTCAACTTTGGGAACACTGTGACATACGATTTTAATCCATCATAAGATCTATTCATGTTGGACGATTTATCACAGGCTCGTAATTCATACAGTTCCTTGCAATGGCCTTGTGGCTAAAACCAAGCTGTTTTTGAGATGACTGAGAAAGACACACTTCTCACTGGCTCTGTTTAGTCTGTGGGTCTGACAGCTGGAGCCCCAGCTGTGCTGTTTGTGGAAGCCTCAGTACAGTTTATAGACAGACTCCAAAGAGCATCCGAGCAGCTGTGTCACTGTCTGCTATGGAATTGCAACATCTCAGACTGGTAGACCTCACAGCCGTTACTGTCCTGTAGGTTTTTTCTACTAAAACTGCAGTAAATTGCTCTTGTCCTTCACTTTTTGTACTATTAACCCAGAGGTTTCCAAACTAGGGGTCATGACTCCATGTGGGGTTACGAATAGGGTCGCGAGAAAAGAAAACGGATTTTGTATTTTGGAATGATTCTGGAAGTCACATTCATTCATACCACATTTTAAGTGAAGAGCGTATGTGCTATTCTAGTCTTTTTCACTATCATGACACAGCAGGATAGGAATTCAGCGATAAAATGGACAAATTTTCCTGTCCAACAACTTTGACTAAACACATTAGTGTTGTATCTCAAATTGCATACTTATGTGCTATGCAACACCGCTGAGTACAATCACAGTTAAAAATTTTAGCCTTCAAACTCCCAAAAAGGTCTGTTTTGCGTACCGGTCTACTGGATTTTCTAGATTAGTAAATACTTTTCAATTTAAGGTCAGAGTTTTCAATTTGAGACGCAGCCCATGACACAGCGGAAAGCACGATCAAGCCCTTGGCGAAAAGTTTTCAAGCGAAACTGAGGCCTGTTTGATGTTGCTGTGCATGAAATTGCTAAACATTATACTATTCGGCTTGGAAACCGAACAGAGAGGTAAGTTTTGGCTCTGACATCCCAACTATAGTAGATGTGGCTTTTTAAACCTCCAGGTGTATATAAGATAGGCAGGCGAGTGTGTGAATAATGCCGCTTGCAATGCTTGTGCATGCACACACAAAGTTATGTCTCAAGTACAAACTAGGCTCTGCTACATTGTGTCAGGCTGTATCACACCACCCAGGCGTGGATTATGTATATTTTGAAGCTGGATGTGACAGCGGAAAGAGATGCACCCTTTCAAACCGCAGACTTTTTGAAAAGCGTCAAGACATGCAAGTTCACTCTTACAACTACTGGTAAGCTAATGCTAGGAATATTCCTGTGGTTTTCAGCCTCCATGTGTTACTAACACAAAAAAATGTTTAAATGTTGCAGTAGTAGTAGTATTCTTATTTGTAAATCTGGAATTTAGGGTGGTCAAGGCTTAGGGTTGCTTTTGGGGCCGTTTGTCCCAAACACTTTGGGAACCTCTGTATGAACCCTTTGTGTATTGTCTTGTGAAGCCACAATATTTGTGACAAAATATATATATGACATGACAGTTTGGTTGATTTGACTTACTGAGCATTAATATGAAGAAGCCATGCAACCTTGGTACAGAAACCAGCCACAGTTCTTCTGGAGACTTTGACTTTCGCACTTGCTTCTTATTTTTGCAGCAACACCAGCAGCCTTCATTGTTTTTTTTGTCTGAAAAGTGTCTCTTACATAATATGCTGCTTTCTTTAATGACATACAAACATTTTTCTGTAACATTTCATTTTGTACTAGAAAACTAATGTTTGGGAATCTAAAATGTTTTTTGTACTGACTTGATAATGTAGAAGAATGTCATAAAATAAAAAAATCTATAACAAAATTTGTACTAAAAAAAAATAGGGTGCCTAATACTTATGAACAGTAGTGTACATCCAAAGCAGTACATCTCCGAGCTCTCCCAACGAAGAGCCTTGATGTAATGCTGAAATAAACATCCATTAGCTGGTGCCAACTATCACTGATGATCCATTAAAATAATAGGGTTCCAACAAAAACACCTGCTCTTAAAAATAAATAATCCAATTAGCCCTGCCTGTTAAATTCACTGTGTGAATGAAACACCATGAAAATGGCCTCCATCATCCCATAATTGATATGAACATGAAATTTAAATGTCATTTTATTTATTTAAAGTTGTTTTTACAATATAATTATTGTAATCACTGATTATAGACCATTAGGATTAATTCAATTAATATATTCTTCAAAATTATTAACAAATTAATCTAGACTGTAATTATATCAAAATCATGGAAAAAATCTCTGGTACACAAACATGATATATTTGAGGCTTCTGAGTGGCTGAGAGGCTTCTTCACCCTATTCGAACTCGCAATCTCTTGACAATGTGACAGTCATCCGTGGCTGGGAGACAAGAGAACAAAACCGGCCGTGCTCTCTGGATGGAAGGGATGACTTACTCTCTCTCTCTCTCTCTCTCTCTCTCTCTCTCTCTCTCTCTCTCTCTCTCTCTCTCTCTCTCTCTCCCCTGTCAATTACAGTGACACTAGCCAACCCTGAACATTTGTCCGCTTTTGTATGCAGAAAAGGAGAGATAATATGGTCTAATATGGAAATAATAATTCTAATTGACACTTAGTGACCTGACCTTGTATAAAAACAAGACAGTTGTTAGTTAACATCACACATTATCCACAATGTCAGTGGATTAAAAAAAAGTGAGATCCCAGTGTTACGTCATTATTGATCTATTACCATAATCAGTATTAGACTAGTGCAATCCTAATATTGATTTTATGTCGCAGTTTCCACTTTGTCGCAGGATCTTGTGCCTTTCTATTGAGATTGATTTGTAATATATGTGGTCAGACTGAGCAACTGAGGTAAAATTATTGTTAAAATGTCATTCTGTCTTGTGAAGGATCAGTGATTGTGGAGTGGTCGTTTACGAGTAGACTGAGCCAGCGTACTGAATCATAGATGATGGATCGATGGAAGCGACAGATGTGCGATAAATTCAGTGCAGCGTGTGTGAGGTCTTTCTCTTTAGGTTAAAAGGGCGTTGGTGACTTGAGGGATTTGAAGTGTGGTAGAGATGAAGAGGGCACAGGGATGACTCACTCGTTAATCAGAGCTGTGGACCTCCTTCAGGGTGAACTGTGTCCTTAACAGTTTAAAAAGCAAAGCAAGCGCTTGACTGAGGATAAGAATTTTAAGTGTTTTATAGAGTTTGTTTAATTAATTTTAGAGTGTCAGTGAAATTGAGTGACAACACATCAGTCAGTGTTTAATAAGTGGTCAGAGTGTGTCTCGTGTTTAAAAAGAAGTTGTCATATGGTGAACTGGAATTCCACATGATTAGGGGTTAATATTAGATTCAGGGTTTAATATAAACTTAATAAAGCATGATGAGGTGTGCTGTTATAGGAAAATAATCAAATCCAGTGTACTGCCTAACTATATTTTGTGTAATAAACAGTACTGTGTTTCAGCAAATCGGATTTAGACTGCAGTTGTATTTGAAAACAATAATTATACCACAGAGCAGTCGAATGCTCAATTCTGATCGGGTAGATATGCGGGATTTTCGTATAACAGCATGGCTCGGACAGTAGTTCCAGCTGTAACATGAACAATAGGTTAATATTAACGTTCTAATATGTTATTGTTTCTAAAGTAACAGCTCATACACAAGGACGCTCCACATAATCTAAAACTAAAAATAAACTGATAAAAAAAATGTTGTTGTTTAACAAAGTATATAATTATTGATGTGGTGATGTTTTTATTAGGAGACGTTTATTCAACATTTATGGAAGGAGTCTCGAGTGTAAGCACTTTGTAACAGGCAAAGTTTACCAGCACTGGAAAGTCTTGAGGACAGAGGAGTTTACTTTCTGGGTTCTTGGTAAAATGACAGACTGCGTTTTTTGACAGTGAGAGAGAGACAGAGAGAGAGAGAGAGAGAGAGAGAGGTGAGGTGAATGTTTATCGCAGCTATGAAGTAGGTGAGTACAGGAACTATCTCTGACATCTCTCAGACGTTCCACAGCATTAAATCTCACTATAAACCATTAAAAATCACGATGTGTTGTTCATTAATAAATTAAACATTGTAATTGTTGGCAAATCGGTGCCGCACATTATCATTCCTTACATAACAGTGAAGAACTTTTCTGATATTTACGATAGCATCTTATGCCATATGTCTCAGTTAATTCCCACTGCCCTGTCCTTGTTCTTGTCCTGCCACCTCCTTCATTAAGCCATGTGTAACTCTGATTAATGATCAGTATGCCATTATCTCATTAATTCAGCAGTGTACAGAACTGCACTCATGTTCAGGTGTGAGAAAGTTATAGCTAAATAACTATCACTTAAGTATTAATAAAATAGATCAAAGTCTACAATTCAAATGTAGCAAAAACACAGATGCTTAAACAAAATAGTTATGCTTGTGCATATATACAAAAAGAGTGTTTGTTTAGTATTGTATTTTAGAAATTGGTGCTCGGTTTTTGTCTTTAAAAACATCTGAAAGTCTGATTACCAGCAAATCCCTTTGAATAATCATTCTCTGCATAATACGTAGCTTACCTGTTGATGGATCTTTGAACATTCTTGGCTTCTAATAAGCCTGTCATGATTATTAATTTATTTGTTGAATTCTTGCTTTTTTTCTAATATAATGCCTAACTCTCTGTGACTAAATTCTACTACTTAATATTTCAGATTGAGAGCAGCGAGTGTTTGACTTTGAAGTGTGACTTCTGTAAATCACTGTCTAGTAAAAAAAAAAAAACATAGCTATAACAAACCACGTAACAGGTTTCATTTATCATATGAATGGTATGTCAAGGACTTTTGTACATTAAAATGTTAGTTTTGAGGCTCAACATAAAGATCACACATAGAATAATGTTTAGAGGCCAAGCACCAAAGGTGCATAGACACTACATTGTAATTGTGTGTTTTCTTATTATTCTTTTTGTACTTTAACAATGGAGTCTATGGCAGCCCACAGAATGCCTCATACACATTTTATGAAATCTGGCACAGTGATAGACAATCTTTGCTACAAAACTGTCAAGAGCTTTAGGTGGGTGTTAGAAAATGTGTGTGCGTGCTTATGCGGCCCGAGTGTCCTAAACTGTCTTTCACCTCATCAACCACACCCTTTTATTTATCACTGAATAACTCCTTCATTCATGAATAAACTTCATTTATCGTAAGGAAGAATATTGGGGTAGATATCAGGGTCAGCTGAACTTGTAAAAACACCAGAACACTATTCCTGAAAATAACTTGTGGAGATATAATGTACAATTCACAAATTAGTAAAATTGTTCATTACTTTTGAACCTTTCAACATCAAATAATGATTCTAATGATTCTCTAGCAGATGCCGAGTGTAACAGATTTGTGATTTGCAAAAAAGGAAGTTTTGAATTTTATCAAAAACATCTTTTTTTGCATCTTTTCCTAGAAACATCTCTCTAATCTTTGTGAAATTTGCACCATTGCATTGTCAGATCATGCAGAAAAAGCAGAAGTTGGTAAACGGAAAGTGAGGCCGTGTCTCAGCAACGGCTTAACATATTGCCATCAAATTTAGTATCTCTCCATGGGAACAAATACTGATGGTCCCAGTGGCTTATGGTCTTTCTCTGTCGCTGAGGGCTAGGGGTCAGAAAGTGCTTGGCCCCTTAATTGCTGCATCTGTATTCTTTTCCAAAAATCATGCATATTTTGTAGATGTTAATGGACTTTGCTCTGTCAGCTGTTTGTTAGTCAGGATTAGTGAATTAAGGGATCTCTCTGGCTTTGGAGTAAAGAAAGTAAATAGGGAAAAAATAAGGGGAAAAAAGGATAAAAAATAAGTGAAGGAAGTATTGTGCATGTAGGATTAATTCACATCTACATTAAATACAATATGTTGATAATCAAATGGTGCACATTTTTGTTTGGGTAAAACTGAGGTTTGCTTAATGATGTCGTCTTTGATTTTTTGTTCCCATAAATTGTTTATTTTAATTTTGAATTCTATTCAGAATCGTTTAATCATGTGTTAAGGCATGTACATGTATGTCAGTAATCAAGAAAGCACAAATTCTGCAATAACTGCAGATTTGGGAATCTTATAAAGGGAGGGAGAGAGAGAGAGAGAGAGAGAGAGAGAGAGAGAGAGATTTTAGGATATAGAGCAAAATAAATAATTAAATATTCAAATAATGATGTTTTTTGCAGATACTGTAGATTGGTTGTGATGTCATTTTATTTCAGCTTCTTCTGAGGACATCTAATATGAGCTGTCTTGATATATTTTATCCAGATAAAGTGTTTATCATGGGACAAGACTAGCAAAACAGTTTCATTTGAGGTATAATACACTCATGGATATGTGGATGTCACTTCTCAAATTACTTTTCATTTCTTGTGTAGCGTCCAAAATTAATTGTTCATGTCTGGAATACGTGGTCAGATTTTCACACTCTCATCACACATGAATCAGTAATCTGGTGTTAGTGGATATTCTGTTCCAATAGTGTGTGTGTGTGTGTGTGTGTGTGTGTGTGTGTTTCCTGTTTACGGCCACTGACCATGCTTGTTAGTGGGTTTAAAATTAGCCCTGACGTTCTAATTAAGCTGTATTTGCCACTATTGACTGCCCAATGCTTTTTGTAGAGCTAATTCCAAGTAGTAAATAAGTTTATCAATAACCAGACTGAAGAAAAAAAACAACAACATTGCAGTGGCTTTCCATTCTGGGAAACTTTTCAATTAAAAAGGTACAGTAGTTCTGGCTGTAACATGAAGGATAGGTTAATATTAATGAACTCGTTCTAATACGTTATTGTTTTTGTAACAGCTCATACACTGGGACTTGTATGGCAGGTGCTCCGCATAATCCAAGACTAATAAAAAATGGGTTAAAAAAAGTGTTTAATAAAGTAAAACGTACAGTGTGATCATTGATGTGGTGATGGTTTTTTGTTAGGAAACATTTATTTAACATTTATGGAGTCTTGGTTGTAGGCACTTTGTGACAGTCAAAGTTTCCCAGCTCAGAAAAGTCTTCAGGAGAGGGAGAAGTTTATGCTTTCCGGTTACTTGGTAAAATGACATGCTGTGTTTTGAGAGAGAGAGAGAGAGAGAGAGTGAGAGAGAGAGAGAGAGAGAGAGAGAGACTGGTGAGGGAATGACTGTTTATGACAGCTATAATGTAAGTGAGAACAGGAACTAACTTGTCTCCCGAACGTTCCACAACATTAAATCTAACTTTAACCTTAAAGTTAAAGTTATTTTAAAAAGAACAAAGTTTCATACTTTAATAAATTAAACATTATATTCATTGGCAAAACGGTCGTGATATAAGCACAATAACCCACTCCAGACCATGCCGTAATACGAAAATAACGCACTTTGTGGGGGTAGTGACACTCTGCTTCACGTCGTGCCGCATACACATATATATTAGTTTATATTATATAATATAAATTATATAAGTACTTATGCATTATTTTTTTATGGATGCACAAAAAAGCATATGATAATTAAACTACAGTCCTAAATTAATAATAAAATCTCCCTTTCACTGCACCTTATAGTTTCTGTTACTCACTGCCTTTACGCATATTGTTTTACTTATGTTTACTTTGATAGCATCGTTTTAATTAGACATTACAGACTTTACTTGTGCTCCCACTGTTCATCACCGCGTCTACACTGCAAGTGAGGAGCAACGCGGCCTGGTTACTATTAGATCACTTCTGTTATAATAAACAACAGAATTTACACTGCATGTGCGCAAATACATCATATAATGACAATAAACATGAATTAAACTAAACCTTTTAAGCAACTCACAGCAGTTCCCCCAACCCCGTGCAGACTGTGTAGCATTTTGGATATAAGCATAAGTTTGTACTCGTGCATCAACGTCATGTGTCCGTGCTACACAATCTCTGTTTTGTAAAGTTTGATGCATTTGACATCATGTGCCATCAACTGGGAAACGGCTTATACTTCCAGTTAGTAAAAAAAAATGCTAGTGTTCCATTTGAGATGATACTACCCTTTTAAAATTCATACACTAGACGGTATAGTACATCATTTGGGACACAACTTTGGTCTGCGCTCTCTGATGCGTGTTTTCGGAACAGAAGTAACGCAATGCGTAAATGTGCCCTGAGCCGTGCACAGACCAACTAATCAATAATAAGATTTTCATAATCAATTTTTATCGATTTTATCAATTAATTGTTGCAGCTCTACTTAATATTAAGATACTGTTAATTACTTAGCAGCCTGTCAACTTTTATTCTCACACTTTTGGCAGTACTAAAATCTCTAAAAGTGATTGAAGGCTTGTGTTATCTTGTCTGTCAGGACTGATTGTATATTAGTGTAAAGGTACTTTTTCCTTTCCTGCTCTTATGCTAAGCCGTATTAAAGCTCATAGCATAAAATTCAGTGTGCTTTATCAGCCTGTATTTTTTATCACCCAGTTTTTCATGGCATAAAGGCAGGAGCTTGATTTAACACCTTAAACTCTCAAGAACAAACAGGTAATCTCAAACAACAAACAGGTTATCTCAATAAATCTAAAAAAAAAAATCCATTTAATCACTTGGTGAATGTGGATAACTTTTCCTGAATATGACTTTTAAAGTTCTGTGGATGACTGTAGTTGCCAAATCTGAATATGGCCTGAAGTTTGTAAATTGTACTCCACTGTGCTTAATCTTATAAGATGTTGTATTTCTTTCAAACTCAACCTTCCATTTTTTTTCTCCTTGTTTTTTTTTTCCACTAAAGTAGATCTCTCACTTGCCAAGACAATCCAGCAAATGATTAACTCTAGCACACATTTGTCATCACAGCTGCATTAAGACTGTCTCTGCTTTTCTTCATTTTTTGGCCCAGCAAATGTTAAGTGCCTGGTCAGGAACAATGAAGCAGAGCACACCCAGTTTTAATATTTCCACTGTTACGTAGCTGACATCATTCTAAAAGTTCACACAAAACCCTAATTAGTTATGTTACTGTATATTTGTTTAAAAGAAAACCTAACTGAACTGTTAACATGTAGGATATTGCATGAGATACTTGTGTGTGTGTATATATATATATATATATGTAATCCATTTTAGTAATATTTTCCTGCCATATTTCACACCATGCAGATGGTTCTAGATAAATAACTGTTAGACCAACACCCATTTAAAAAAAAAAAAGTTCCCTCTTAACTAAACTTAATTTTATTTACTCAAAATGCCAAAATGCTCACTCACTGTGGAGGTGTGGCTCAAAGAACAGGAAGCTAAGACATGTGATTTAAGTCTGGAGATGAAACAATAAAGCTGTTTTACTATGGCTCATGCAGCCGGATCTTAGATGTAATCTGACTCCTGTCTCACTCTTTGAGTATTATCAGAGGCTGTAGCATGGAGGAAGTACTTAAGAGTAGCAAAAGCCAGAAACAGCTTGTAGAATGAAAGAAGTTTGAACCAAGTTCTTTGGACTTATAAGGTTTTTGCATTGCACTTCATTTCAAGTTGTTTTCTTTTTCAATCTGAAGCATCTCTTCAGTCTTGTACTGATCATTAAATCAGATTTGGTTCAGCTGAAAAGAAAATGTTAGCCCGAAAAGGACTGATTCATTCCAGAACTGACAAGAGCAGAACTGATTCATTTCAGAAATGGACACTGTCCAGAACAGGACTGATTCAAGTTCATAAGAAAACATTATTGAGGGGCTTATTCAGTTCTGTAGAAGACATTGTCCAGAACAGGACTAATTGAGTTTGGTAGGAGACATTATCCAGAACAGGACTTATTCACTTCAGTAGAAGACATTGTCCAGAAAAGGACTAATTGAGTTTGGTAGGAGACATTATCCAGAACAGGACTGTCTCAGTTCAAAAGAAGACAATATACAGATAGGGACTGATTTGATTCAAAAGCCGACATTGTACAGAACAGGACTGGTACAATTCAAAAGAAGACATTGTATAGAACTGCTCTGATTCAATTCAGTAAAGGACCTTGCACAGAACAGGCCAGATTCTTTTCAGTTGAGGACAACTGATTCTATTTTGTTGGAGACATTATCCAGAACAGGACTGATTCAGTTCAGAAGAATACAATGTCTAGAACAGGATTCATTCAGTTCTATAGAAGACAATGTCTAGAACAGGACTCATTTATTTCAGAAGCAGACACTGTCCAGAACAGGACTGATTCAAGTTCATAAGAAAACATTATCAAGGGGAGTATTCAGTTCAGTAGAAGACATTGTCCAGAAACGGTCTGATTGAGTTTGGTAGGAGACATTTTCCAAAACAGGACTGTCTCCATTCAAAAGATGACATTGTACAGAACAGGACTGGTACAGTTTAAAAGAAGACACTGTATAGAACTGGACTGATTCAATTCAGTAAAGGACCTTGCACAGAACAGGTCAGATTCTTTTCAGTTGAGGACAACTGATTCAGTTTTGTTGAAGACATTATCCAGAACAGGACTGATTCAGTTCAGAAGAAGACAATATCTAGAACAGGAACAGATCAGTTCTATAGAAGACAATATCCAGAACCAGAATGATTCAATTCTGAACAAGACATTGTACAGTACCGGACTTAATCAGTTTGGTTGAAGACATTGTCCAGAACAGGACTGATTCATCTCAGTAGAAGACATTGACACGTTGAGTGTTTAGTTTAGAAAACATCGCCGTCTTCATTTTCTGAATACACTGAATAACCAATAAATACATTTCTGGGTGTACAAACTAGTGTGTGTATATAGATGTTCAGTGTTGTTTATGTCCTCCACTCTGTCTCTGTCACTTAGGTAATCTCTCCAAGACTTGCACAGCAGATGGCTGGACTGAAGTGCTCCCCATAATGATTGCTGTGAATTGTGGGTATAATCCTAATGGCACTGTTGATGATGTAAGTCTGAGTGTCTGTCAAACTACAGTTGTTGTTTTTTTTTTTTTTAGAAAGTGCACATTGTGCATGCATTTAAAATGTATTTCGAAAATATTCAAAGATTCCTAGACATGAAATTCACCTTTGCCTCTTCAAGCTTGAGATATTATGCTGAGAGCCCACACACACACACAGCTTGGAAATCATTTCTTTTTCTTTATGTTTCATTCCCTCATCGTGCCCCTCACCTCAGCAGCTGAATTTTAATGTTCTTTCATTCTGACTCAGCAGTTCATCTCCTGCTCTTTAGCCGTCTGTCACTCTCCTGGCACAGACCAAAATGACACATTAGACTCCATTACACTGAGCCCTTGACATCAAAGCATTCTCAAGAAATATTCCAAGACTGCCAGGTCCTCAGTGGTGAACCATCTCAGAGAGTCATACAGCGCTGTGATAGGAGTAACCAATGGCCATTTTATGCCAAAACCATTTATATCCTTATACATATTGCTGTATTGATGTTTCCTCTCAAAGTTTCAGAAGATATACAGTTGAGGGTGGAAGTTTGCATTACCCATTGGTTTTGAATGGGGGAAAAAAATAAAGTGTACCTGTATTTTGCCATTCATATTCAAAATAGCATGTTAAAAATGAAATGAGTATCTAAGCATAAAATTAAATCAACACAAAAGTAGGTTAAAAAAGAAGTGTAGCCAGACTTGATCTAAAGAAGGCAGATACCGACCGATGACAATGATAACCTTTATGCTATGATGAACCATTTCTATCCTGTTGGGAGTGGTCTCTTCCAGGATGACTCCGCCCCCATCCACAGGGCACGAGGGCTCACTGATACTGTTACCGATACTGTTTTTTCCTCTATTTTGTTGGCCGTCTATATGTCTAGAACAGTGTGTAGAGGGTCACAAAAGAGACAGACAAGTTATTAAAGAATATACATCACATTCAAAAGGGGAGATGCAAACTTTTAAACCTAACCATTTAGATATTTCATTGTTACCATGTGATTCTGAACTATAGTATAGGAATTGGAAATTCCATGAGGGACTGGTGCACACACTGTCTGACCACTCAAGTAAGCTCATCACGGACTACAGCCGAGCCATTTAAAAACTATTACGTTAAATCTTACATTTCGTACAAGACATATCGGTGAATCATATAGCTGTTCTGCACACAGGGGAAATAATTACACATTTATTACTGAGATAGGAAAGAAGGACCTTGAGGGAGAAAATATGCTAGGAAGGTGTATTGAATGATGGATGAAGATCATAGTGGTATCTCAGGCAGCAGCAGGAACTTTTATATGACAGATGAATGTGTTCTGACCCCGCTATTGTCAGTGGAGTTGACCTCAGTGGCTTTATTTTTAAAATAAATAAATAAATAAAAATCCCCGCTGAACACTACTATCTCTTACGCAGAGATTTTTAAAGAATTCTTCCTGCTAATTTTTATATTTTATTTTGTTGTAGTCTTTTCAATGGAATGATGTCTGTTGAAGCTTTTACTGAAGGCTGTGCATAACTTAAATAAAAGAAAGCTATTACTCAGTTATGTGAACAAACTTAAAAGTAAAAGTGTTTAATTAGTTGAACCAACTTCATCGACTGACATCCCTTCTGTGTAATTGTGAGTAGTGATGCAGTTATTCAGTGAGTCTGCAGTTTACTTTAGTGGCTAATTATTAAGTGAAGCCTAATCTATTCTTACAAGAACTAAGGCAAAAACTGACAGCAACATAAGATAAGCACCATAAGATACAATCATTTTTGGTGTTACTTTTCATATTTATACGATGTGAAAATTTAAATATTTTTTTGCATGACAATGATATGAAGTCATTTACAAAATATGATGTTGAAAAATAAAAAAGCCAATGTAGCAGTGTACATGTTAGAGGTATGTATCAGGGTTAAAAGAGTTGCAGTACCTAATACCACCAGTGCCAGTGTCAGCAGTTGCTAAGCTAAAAACAAGCTAATCAGCTAAACACCTGGGGCCGGTTGCACCAGCTGGACGTAAAAACAGTTGTGTGTAAGCCCTACGCTGGGCTTAGCTGGGCAGCTGTGGCTCAGGTGGTAGAGCGGGTTGTCCACTAATCATAGGGTTGGCGGTTTGATTTCCGGCCCACCTTGGGCAATACATTGAACCCCAAGTTCAGCCCCAAGCGCCTTTCATGGTAGCTCTGCTGCCACTGGTGTGTGAATGGGTGAATGAGACACAGCGTAAAGCGCTTTGTAGAACCGCAAAGGTTAAAAAGGCGCTATGTAAGTGCCGACCTTTTGCCGTTTTACCATAGCTACATCCAGCCTTGTGATAAATATTTACACCTGTTGCACCATCTAAAACTACGACTAGGCGCAGCTACGACCGCCGTAGACGATGCGCGTCCATGATGACACATTCTACCACAGTGATAGTTGCCACACCATTCACATTGCTACGGTTAAGAGCTTAAATTTACTGGCACCAACGAATACCTAGATCAAAAATGACTGCTGAACCGAAAAAAAAAAAAAAAAACGAAAATTAAATTACTCAGATTATGAAACAAGAACAATTATTGAACTCTATATGTATATATAAGTATATGCATGTTTTAGAGTGCAAACAAAACAATGCCATAAAGAATAAAAAAAAACAAGACACCTGGCAGATAATAACAGCGGCAGTCAATGAAGCAGAGGGTGGATTAGGAAGTTGTACAGTCGTGGAAATGAAGAAAAAATGGAAGGATCTTCTTCAGGCAGCTAGGAGAGACTCTAGCCTGCTCAAAAAACCCCCGACAGGTGGGGGACCCCCTCGTAAAATCTCACCCTACAGCACTATCTTCATGGATGTGTTTGGAGATGACTCGCCAGCTTTCAACAGGCTAAGAGGTGGTGACACTAGTGCCAGCTATATTGCCCTAACGGAAGAAAAGCAAGTTGAAGCTGAAGAGGACTTCAGTTGTTCTTCCACATCAAATGCAAGTTCATCAGACACCAGTCAAGAAGGTAACATGGCCTCTTAAAAATAGTAGGCTAATAAATAGTAATAGTAATAAACCTGTTTCCACTAGTTGTACGTAGTAGCCTACACAAATTTATGAAGCAACTTTTATTTTAATGGAGCTGCATCTCTTGCAGAGAATCCCAGCCCCCCTTCAGCATCGCGGACAGCTCCGAAAAACATGCCAACTGTACCTGCTGGAAGGATAAGAGATCCGGATCTCCAATATGCTTTATTGGAGAAAGAAATTATGAGAGAGGAGATGGAGATGGAGAAGTTAAGGGTGGAAAAGGAGAAGCTTGAGCTTGATAAATGGAAACTTGCGTTAGAAATCCAGCTATTAGAGCGAAGGGCCAGCTACACAATCCAGAATTACAGTGTGTTTATGAACATCTAAATAATCCCAAACAATAAATATAAATAAAATAAATATACTATACATCCCTGAATAAATCCCATACATCTAAATCATTTTCATAAGCAATCTTATTTTATTTCTCAACATACACAATTTATTCAATAAATAATTTATTTACAAGCTGGCTACAGAAATAATATTCATGAATAAAAACATTATGCCAGCAATGGTTTTGCACAGCTTGACTTTGTTATTCATTTTGCTTATGCTTTGAGATAAAAAATGTGAAATATTGATATAACAAAATTATTAAAGAGGATATTTCTCCTGCATTAAAACAGATACAATTCTTATTGCAATTCTTTTATAGGCTGATCAGTCGAATTATTTTGCTTCTGATGAGATGAGCCGTCACGTCCTCCTCTGCGGCTTGTTCTCTGATTTGTTCCACCTCTGCCTCCACTGGTCCCAAATCCTCCATTGGGAGAGGCACTGTCTTGGCAATGCAAATGTTGTGTAGCACAGCTGCTGCACACATGATGGTACATGCCCTCTCTGGCTCCATCCTGATTTCACTGTGCAAGCGGTGGAATCTAAAAAAAAAAAAGTCATTAGTATGCCTGTATGCAGTAGCTATGCATAATAACAATACCAATTTAAGTGCAGGCTAAAATAAACAGGCTTAAACATAAGCCACACACACAGCGCTCAATGATCTACCTCGTCCGTGAGTGCACATACAGGTACATCTCAATAAATTAGAATGTCGTGGAAAAGTTCATTTATTTCAGTAATTCAACTCAAATTGTGAAACTCGTGTATTAAATAAATTCAATGCACACAGACTGAAGTAGTTTAAGTCTTTGGTTCTTTTAATTGTGATGATTTTGGCTCACATTTAACAAAAACCCACCAATTCACTATCTCAACACATTAGAATATGGTGACATGCCAATCAGCTAATCAAGTCAAAACACCTGCAAAGGTTTCCTGAGCCTTCAAAATGGTCTCTCAGTTTGGTTCACTAGGCTACACAATCATGGGGAAGGCTGCTGATCTGACAGTTGTCCAGAAGACAATCATTGACACCCTTCACAAGGAGGGTAAGCCACAAACATTCATTGCCAAAGAAGCTGGCTGTTCACAGAGTGCTTTATCCAAGCATGTTAACAGAAAGTTGAGTGGAAGGAAAAAGTGTGGAAGAAAAAGATGCACAACCAACCGAGAGAACCGCAGCCTTATGAGGATTGTCAAGAAAAATCGATTCAAGAACTTGAGTGAACTTCACAAGGAATGGACTGAGGCTGGGGTCAAGGCATCAAGAGCCACCACACACAGACGTGTCAAGGAATTTGGCTACAGTTGTCATATTCCTCTTGTTAAGCCACTCCTGAACCACAGACAACATCAGCGGCGTCTTACCTGGGCTAAGGAGAAGAAGAACTGGACTGTTGCCCAGTGGTCCAAAGTCCTCTTTTCAGATGAGAGCAAGTTTTGTATTTCATTTGGAAACCAAGGTCCTAGAGTCTGGAGGAAGGGTGGAGAAGCTCATAGCCCAAGTTGCTTGAAGTCCAGTGTTAAGTTTCCACAGTCTGTGATGATTTGGGGTGCAATGTCATCTGCTGGTGTTGGTCCATTGTGTTTTTTGAAAACCAAAGTTACTGCACCCATTTACCAAGAAATTTTGGAGCACTTCATGCTTCCTTCTGCTGACCAGCTTTTTGAAGATGCTGATTTCATTTTCCAGCAGGATTTGGAACCTGCCCACACTGCCAAAAGCACCAAAAGTTGGTTAAATGACCATGTGCTTGACTGGCCAGCAAACTCACCAGACCTGAACCCCATAGAGAATCTATGGGGTATTGTCAAGAGGAAAATGAGAAACAAGAGACCAAAAAATGCAGATGAGCTGAAGGCCACTGTCAAAGAAACCTGGGCTTCCATACCACCTCAGCAGTGCCACAAACTGATCACCTCCATGCCACGCCAAATTGAGGCAGTAATTAAAGCAAAAGGAGCCCCTACCAAGTATTGAGTACATGTAAAGTAAATGAACATACTTTCTAGAAGGCCAACAATTCACTAAAAATGTTTTTTTCCATTGGTCTTATGAAATATTCTAATTTGTTGAGATAGTGAATTGGTGGGTTTTTGTTAAATGTGAGCCAAAATCATCACAATTAAAAGAACCAAAGACTTAAACTACTTCAGTCTGTGTGCACTGAATTTATTTAATACACGAGTTTCACAATTTGAGTTGAATTACTGAAATAAATGAACTTTTCCATGACATTCTAATTTATTGAGATGCACCTGTAGTTGTATTGCCTTTCCTGCTCCGTCCGGGGTATCATGACAGGTGTCATCAGCCATTTCTTTAAAGGGTAGCTACTGTCGCCAAGCATTATGCCAGAGAGCCTTCCCTCCTCACACACTCTTGCCTGTGCGCTCTCCCTCAAGATGTGTGCGTCATGGGCAGACCCATACCATCGCACCACCACATCAATTAATTTAATGTCTGCATCGCACACAACCTGAACATTCATTGAGTGAAAGCCTTTCCCGTTTACAAAAAAGGTAAAACATTTTTAGATGGTGCCTGGATGGGCACATGAGTACCATCAATACAGCCAAAAATACCGGGTATGCCGGAGTCTCTGCGTCTCTCCTTGGTGTGTGTAGCCTCCAACTGGGTGGGTAGACGAACATATCGGTGAGCCCGATCTTGAAGGGCCAGAGAAACTCGTCATATCGCTCGGCATGCTGTAATTCTGCTTACATTCACCATATCAGCGACTGTATTTTGGAAAGATCCACTGGCATAAAATCGAAGAGAAATTAGCACCTGCAGTGCTGGGGACAGCGCGCCATTCCTATCCATTACATGTTGCAACGGCGGCGATAACCCGTCAGTTAATTCTAACAATTCAGCCCCGCTGAAACCAAATCTTTCAATAAGTTCTCTATCTCCATATATATCAAGAGGATTGATGCGGTCTCTCATAACTCCTTCACGCCTGAAAGCCCGCTGATCGTGTAGCCTGTATATTAGACGCGCCATTGTATCAACGTTTTTAAAATTTTATTTTCACCTTGGAAACTAGTCAAGACTTTTCACTTTACACCTACCTTTGACTAGGCGTAAGATTTAGTCTCAGACGTAGCACTACGCCTAGATGGTGCAACAGGTATTAATTCTATGTAGGACTTAAGGTGCATTTTACGTCCAGCCTAGTCTTACAACCAGGTGTATGTCCAGCTGGTGCAACCGGCCCCCAGAGTCCAATCGTACACTGAAAAATAAGGTGGATTGATATTAAATGATTTTCATGGCCTTAAATGGAACTCCAGTCTTTCACTGGGTTGTTGACAAAATCCTATTATAATGTGCACATTGATTAAAAGCCAATATCTACAGTGTACTTCAAATGATGCACTCTGTGTTGTTTTTAGATCTCTTTTAAGCATAATTTCTTCCAGTCGGTTAAGATTGGCTACACCATCGGATACAGCGTTTCTCTCATCTCTCTGACTACGGCCATAATCATACTGTGCATCTTCAGGTAAGGAATTACTTTCAAATGCTGAAACAAACACTCTGCATGAGCTTATATGACAGTTTTCTCATTGATTTTTGTCAAAAACTTCACACGCTGATGATTTAAAGCACAAAATAATCCCAAGTAAGAATAATCCCTTGATAATCCCTGACTGGTTACAGCCATCTCAGTAGATTAACAGTTTGCATGCACACACATCAGGTTGAGATTGTTTTTAACGTTGTAATATTTACCTTGTGAGCAGCAGCGAGTTATCAGCGGAACAACCTTTGTTTAGTATTGATAAGGCAAAATGATTCTGCAGAATTTAAAAATAACTTGGCTGTTTATAATGTCATTTCAGTGGACGACTGTTAGGCTGAGCGTATTTGTTCTGTACTGTTTTGTTCTTTCACGCTGTCGCTGCATGATTATAAAACCGTGAACGCTTTCCTGAGGTCAGGAGACTCACTTCCTGAGAGCATATGCCAATTAGCCGTTGTCAGTGTGGCTTTAAACCAGATTTCCCAGCTCATGCTGTGTATAATCACCTCCAGTGCAGGGGCGTGAGGCTAATGCAGCCTTAACATGTCACTGATCAGCTCAATGTTGAATTTGCGTGGCCTACAGGGAGATTTTACGGATAAATTTGCAAAACACTGTTTATCGTGTCTGCCGACTCATCACCTGGACACTATAGGATGACAATGTTCATCCCAGGCTATCATTTTGATGATTAGGTTTGAGCTGTGTAATTTAACACAACAGAGCTGAACCGGAGCTGCGTTGGAGGAGATTACACGCCCCAACAAAGCTGTAAATATAATCATTTGTAGACTTGGTTTGTGATGCAGAATGCTGTGTGGTGTTGTTTGACTTCACTGCTTTGATTTGTCCACAGAGAAACATTTTTGGGCTTTTAAGGACACTACTGGGAGACAGTACGAATTAGCTAGTATTCACTGATTTGAACAGTAATTTAAGTGTTAGGATATGGGTGGTTTTATTTACATAACCTTGCCATGCCTTTTTATTTGGATTTATTAAGGCAAATTCAGAAAACATCAAGGATAAATACACATATAGACAACATTACAGAAGGATAATCCATATTCAGAAGCCATAACACAAGTAAGAGTCAAAAAATGGAAACAGTCTACAGAGAAACAATGCTACGACTTTGCAATGAGAAACAAGTAGGAATAAATAACTAAACTTATCAAGGAGAAACACAGAACAGGTGAACACAATCAGCCAATGATAAGACATATCGCTGCATTAGGGAACACTGTTGCAGAGAGGACAAATTATAGGCGGTCGCAATATTTCCACACAAACTAAGGTGATGCTAGAAGGAAAAAAATTTCTGTATAATCAAAAGGTATTCATATCCTCTCATTGTCAGCCAACGTAAATATATATTATTAAAAATGCAAGTACACCTGAGCAGGCTTTGCTAAGTGTGGGGTAGTAACCAAGCTCTCTTAAAATAATCAATTATATAATGAACAAATGGTATCAATGTGAATAGTAGACACAATTCTGCTGTTAATGTAGCATTACTATCGAACACATGTGCATACATTTATTTATTTATTAATTAATTAATTAATTTATTTATTTTCATTTCACAAAACCAAACCATGGCTTGTTTCATACCAAACTTCTGTCATACCTTTCTATACCCAATTTTGTCTAGAGAATGTGTTTGCGGGATGATTCATACCTGCCCTTTTTCATACTGGTGAGTTGGAAGGTCATAGAATGTTCTGTAATGAAGAACCCCAGTGATATTTGAGAACTATAAATATAAGGCATGCTCATTGTACACTATACACAGGCTCTGAACTACCTACCTCTCCGTACTAGTAATTGGTTGCAGTCAGTCGCATGAATTCTGGTGCACTTGAGTGATGTGCACAGGTCTGGAGTTCAAAAGGAGTTTGTGTAACTCTCAAAAGGCTTATTTGGACAGTATTTGTTTTAAATGGGGAAGGGGCGGGGTAATTCGTGCTTTTTTATTTCCATCTGAATTGAAAGTTGTTTTCCTTTGTCTTCCTCTGAACATATTCCTGCCACAAAATACCTCAGACAAACTCAAAGGTGGGCTGATAATTAAAGAGTCCAGATAGACATCTCAGGGATTATACAAGCAGATGTTGCTTTTTGCTTTGGAAAATGGTTTGACCGCACACATAGACAAATAATTTATGAATACTTACAGCAACCAAAATAACAGCTGCTTTAGGAGAGTCTTAAAATTTTTTTGTTTAATTTAGATCTTATTACTTTGTCTCTATACTGCCTTCACTGGGAGCTTGTTAGAAGAAAAACAAGTCAAAAGAAAGAGTAATTATCCTGCAGGCTGAATAAAGTGGTCAGTAAAGTGACAGCTACTGGTAGCCTATTAAGCCTCACTGTGTAATTGCAAAAGCCACAATATCATAATTATAGTTTATAGTTTATATATACTGTAGTCTATTAATAAATGATGGTCCAGTGATGTGATCATATTATCATGTGTGATCTAAACATCTGGATTCATAGGAAAAGAAAATTTTTATGTTTCAGTTCATAGGCATCCGGACGCAAGAGATTTATCACAGAGGAGACACGGAAATACTTTACTTTATGGATGTAGGTTGAATTGTAGTGTGGTGGCTGTGGCTCAGGTGGTAGAGCGGGTTGTCCACTAATCGAAGGGTTGGCGGTTCAATTCCCGGCCCACATGACTCCATCTGCCGAAGTGACACTGAACCCCAAGTTGCTCCCGATGGCATGGTAGCTCTGCTGCCATTGGTGTGTGTGGGTGAATGAGACACAGTGTAAAGTGCTTTGTAAACTGCAAAAGGTTAAAAGGTGCTATAGAAGTGCAGACCATTTACAGTGTAGTGTAGATAATAGAAGCATGAAGTGTTTGCAGTTGCAGAGCCATGGCTGATGTACCTGCAGGTGGGATTAGAATGGGTAGCTTGAAACTCAGTCTAAGATACAGCCAGAAACAGAAAATACCAGAGTGTACAGAGAACCAGGAATACAATTTTCATCCTAATTTGGTCTTGGCCAATTCCCACTCTCGCTATGATTGACAGGGGAGAGACAGTATGCCCCTCCTACCCAGAGAACACAGCCAATTTTGCTCTCTTGGACTCCCGGCCATGGACGGTTGTGGCACCAACAGGATTTGAACTTGTGAAACCACTCAGGAGTAGGAAAAGTGAATTAAGGTATTAGGAAACAAGACTGGAAAAATACTGATCAGCAGTTTGGAATTTCTGCTTCAACACAGATATGACTTTGTAAAGAACACAGACAGAATTGGAGTGGATATACACTGCTCTAAGCACATAAGGTGGTAGGCCAGGAGACAACAGGAACAGGAACTATAGAACATAGTAAATAGGAAACATCTTTGACATGAAACCTTTACAAATCACATCCCAAAACATACAAAATGCAATAATATATTTTTTTATACTTCCTGTATGGCTGCCATGACCAAAACAAAGAACAACAAATTAAGTTTCAAGTACTCTTGAGATTCTTCAGCAGAACACATATTAGTCTGCAGTTTTATAGCCTTCTATTTAAATTTGGATGGTGAACACTCTTGGCATGGTAAAGGCCAAATAGGAGCAAGAAGATGAATCTAGCTGTAATATCCTGCATATCTGAGCCAAGCTAATCTTTTTATACTGCACATTATAAAATCTAATCAAGATGCCAGTGCTTAATTTGCACTGTAGGGTTTCTCCCTATAAGTGTGTTATATTAGGAAATGTTTCATCACTTTGTCTTAGCTTTATAACATGAGCAGCTGGTTTGAATTAACTTGGATCTATTTGGATTATCAGAGAATGTAATATGAAATATGATTAAAATCAATGATAAAATATTTATTTACACATTTAGGAATCTGTATGAAATCTTTGTTGGAACTGTCTGTGTCTTTGGTATTATGTAACATTTTATAATCACCCTCAATTTCATGACTTCATTTGTTAGCATAGTGTTAGTGCATTGCTTTTACAGAAGGCAGGTCTTAAGTGAATGGCCGTGTTGTGTCGTGTCCACGAAAATATTGCACTCATCATTCAGCGAGCAAGCAAATGAAAAACACTGTTCAAGTAAACTGCCAGATGCTTTTCAGATAAATAAAGAGGCACATGTATTACAGTCATGGTTTTTCTGCACTTTGTGGACTGAAGTCCACTGGAGTCAGCCGGCTCAGGATAAGAGTTGTTGGTAACCCTTTCTACAAATCATTGTACAAAGTGCGCACCTAAAAATGTCATGCACTAGGGCTTTTGTCTCATCTCATTTGCTCCACCGTAAGCTGTCATCATATTAAAACCCACCATAATCTTTATTATCCTAGCACCATAGTTCTCTTTAGCATGCGCCAAATTATGCTTATGAATATAGGCAGCATGATTACAAGTTGGCTTGAGTTGGGATTGTTATAAATGTCAGATGTCTATTAAACTGCACTCCAGGCCTACAGTATAATTCAACTCACCATGATTGTACACTGATCAGCTATAACATTAAAACCACCCGCTTAATATTGTGTAGGTCCCCCTTGTGCCACCAAAACAGCTCTGATCCGTCGAGGCATGGACTCTACAAGACCTCTGAAGTTGTGCTGTGGTATCTGGCACCAAGACATTAGCAGCAGATCCTTTAAGTCCTGTAAGTTGCGAGGTGGGGCCTCCATGTCCAGCACATCCCACAGATGCTACGCAGCCCCATACACAGCAAGCTGTGATACACTGTGTGTTCTGACACCTTTCTATCATAGCCAACATTAATTTTTCAGCAATTTGTGCTACAGTAGCTCTTCTGTGGGATCGGACCAGACGGGCTAGCCTTCGCTCCCCACGCGCATCAATGAGCCTTTGGCGCCCATGACCCTGTCGCCGGTTCACCGGTTGTCCTTCCTTGGACCACTTTTGGTAGGTACTAACCACTGCACAAGGAACGCCCCACAAGGCCTGCTGTTTTGGAGATGCTCTGACCCAGTCATCTAGCCATCACAATTTGGCCCATGTCAAAGTCACTCAGATCCTTACGCTTTTACGCCCATTTTTCCTGCTTCCAACACATCAACTTCAAGAATTGAGTGTTCACTTGCTGCCTAATATATCCCACCCCTTGACAGCTACCATTGTACCAAGATAATCAATGTTATTCACTTCACCTGTCAGTGGTTTTAATGTTATATCTGATCGGTGTAAACATTGTTTGTCATTAGGATTGCATCATGGCTATCAAAGCAAAACTGTCATTTTTATTGGTACAGGATCAATGAAAGCTTTGGTTTAACATTAAAAAAAACATTATTAATTGAATCACTCAGCTCAGATACATCAAATGTCATCGCGGCCCAACTTTAGGCATGAAAGAAATCTGACCACAGAATGACAGGCAAGAGGTGGCAGCCAATCAGGTGACAGAGAGAGAGAGAGAGAGAGAGAGAGAGAGAGAGAGAGAGCAAACAGGTGTCAGAGTGAGTGTCAATATAATATTATAAAAGTAAAAAGAATAAGGGAAAAAAGCAGTAATAGAGGTTTTGCTTGTTGAACAGGTAAGACATTTATTGGTTCTCTAACTTGGTGGGAAATCAGTGAATGATTTATTAGGCTATTTGTTGTGGATTTTATATTATACTCATGAGAGAACTCATGATCGCTGGCTAGTGACTACCTGAAGTGTTGGAGTGTTTCTCTGTATATATGTATTTCAAAGTCGATTATATCGGTTAAGAGCCCGTGTTGTGTTTTTTTTTTTTTTGTTTGTTTGTTTTTTGACAGGCTGGGGAAAATACACAGATTAGATTGGATAATTAAAAAATACATAAATAAAAACGCACACATTAGAACCATGGCTTCCTAAAACTTTATGACTATGAGTGATTATATGTGCTTATTATTTCTTCTTTTTAAAAAACAAAACAAAACTTGGTAACAATGCTTTATAGGCATTTTACTACATTTTAATAATGCATAAAGCAGTATCCTTAGTTCCTTGATAACTAAAAACTGTAATATAAATGTCACCATTCATCATAAGTTTCTGAGATTTTTGTAATTTCCTTTTTATGGAAGTTAGCAATTGGGAAGAATGGGCCTGGTTTGGTTTGCATCTTAGTCTATTTTTGTTCTCCCTTACTTAACTCAGTCAGGATCTTTTCATTTTTTAATATTTTGGAATAATTTGTAATAAATGTGCTTTAATTCTGTATATAATTATCTGACAGCAGTATGATACACAACATTACAATGAACAGTGTCTAAAATGAGTCAGATATACAGTACTGTGCACATGCAAAGAAATGCTGTAGAGTAAAGATGCCTTCAAAATAATGAAATTAAATGTTTCTACATAAAAAAAAATACAGCAAAGAGCAGTAAACAGTAGTAAATGAAGCAAAGTCGATATTTAGTGTGACAAAAAAATAAAAGTAAAAATAAAAAAATGAGCTGGTAAGTTTTATTGAGCATCTTGCAGAACCAGCCACAGTCCTTCTGAAGACTTTGACTTTCGCACTCGCTTCTTATTTTTGCAGAAAAACCCAGCAGCCTTCATTGTGTTTTTTTTTGTCTGAAAAGTGTCTCTTACGTAATATGCTGCTTTCTTTAATGACATACAAACATTTTTCTGTAACATTTCATTTTGTGCTAGAAAACAAATGTTTGGGAATCTAAAATGTTTTTTGTACTGACTTGGTCATGTAGAAGTCATAAAATAAAAAAAACCTATAACAAAGTTTGTACTACAAAAATAGGGTGCCTAAAACTTTTGCACAGTGCTGTATATCTGACTCATGTGCACATCCTTGGTTTTATTTCTGCAGGAAACTCCACTGCACAAGGAATTACATTCACATGCACCTGTTTGTGGCCTTCATCTTGAAAGCCATTGCGGTGTTCATTAAAGACGTTATCCTCTACGATGTCATGCAGGAGTCGGACAACTGCTTCACTAGCTCCGTAAGTCCATTACAGCATTTCTCACATTCATTGTTCATCCAGTCACCTGCGGTCGTCAATCACTTATCTTGCAGCATCTCTTATTTGCATTTAGATTTAAATGATTAATGATATGTTCTTCTGAGAGATATATGATAAAGAAGTTTTTTTATTGTAGTTTTTACAGTAACCCTGCCCTTATTGTTTTTAACGTTTAATACTGATTTCAGTTACGTGACTTTGCAAGGGTAAGACTGTATAAGAGTGTTTAAATATCCTATATCCAGGATATATTAAATATCATTTATCAATTCAATTGAATATTAAGTCTGTTGCACCAGACTTTACATCCTTGTGTTTTAGTATTTCAAACTGATTTTACATAGCTTTTTTTATTTTAAGCTTGAAAATATATGGACATACACAGTTTCTTTCGGCCTCCCTGCTGTTATTGTGTTCTGTAAAATGCACACAGTGCAACAGAACACTTTCTGCTTTACTCGGAGTGTCTGAGTATTTTAAAGCATTGTTTATTTGAATAATTCTGCATCTGCATGAAGGCTGCTTCTCTGTTCTCTGCTTCTGGCTCTCAATAATTTCCCATGGCTTGATTGCCCTATTAAATTCCACTTAATTCCACTTGTGTGAGTTGACATTAGGGTCAAGTTTGGGACACTGACACTGCAAAGTTTTGTTCAACGCCATACAAACAAAGCTGTATTTAGAAATGTGTCACAATATTTAACATTGAACCTGCATTTGTAAACAGCCTCTTGGAGATGGCTGCCAGCACAGAGAAAGTGACACGGGAGATCTCATGACAGGATTCGGCTGCTTATGTGAATGTCTTGCATACATAAACGGGACCAAGGAAACATGAGCCTTCTTATCTCTGGAATGCTTGTCCAAGCAGTTTTCTTCAATTTACCAATGTCAGAACAGAGATAAAGTGAGAGCAAGGCCAAATACATCTGTTTAATTTTCCGGTTCCATTTGAATTTGTATATATTTAGAGATACATTTAACATTGTAGAACGCCTGTGAAACAAGTTATTTCGTTGTAAAACCTCGGTGTCTGAGTGTGTGGAAGACTTGGGAGGCAGGCGGAACTTTAGCCGAAGTCCGGGGTCGCGTTTATTCAGTTTTATTCAGTTTCCGAAAGCACAAAGAGACACAAATAAGTAAACTGGCGGTAATGAGACACAGGTGAGAATCATCACACGTTACCTGCCGGTTTGACCTGCCTCCTCTTCATCCACAGCTGACGCTCAACCGCACCCGCATTGCCACATTCCTGTTATCACTTTATAGCAGCTATAAACAGTCATTCCCTCACCATGGCAAAGCCCTCTATCCTGAAAATATTCCTGTCTTGGAAAACATAAAGTTACGTCTTTACTGTTACAAAGCACTGACACTGTAGCCTCCTTCCAAAAACGTTAATAAATAAATACCTCCTCAGAAAACTTCACCATATCAACAATTAGACACGTTTTTCAATCAGCTGACGTGGCGCGTCCGTCCCTGTGCAAGTTGTTACTATAGAAACTATTACATATTAGAACAAGTGCATTAATGTAAACCTTGCAGCCGGAACTACTGTCAGAGCTGCTGTTATATAAAATTAATCGCTTTCTGACCAATCAGACTTGAGCATTCAGCAGAGCTGTGGTATAATTTCAGTTAGTGCATAGGAAATATTATTAAGAGAATTAAATATCAGAGAATTGCCAGGTTACGGGTTATAGGTTGATCTATCAGTGCCTTAAACATTACGCCTGGAGCTTAGGAGGATGACAGATCATTACCAAAAAAGTATTATAAAATAATCCATTATACAGCGATTTGCTGCATGGGGGTCATATTAAGCACATGATAAAAAGCTACAGTGAGGCTGATTCACCATGTTTTCACCCAGTGCGTGGCCTCACCTCCAGCCAAAGCTTTTTAAATCCATTTCAGGAAGAGGACCTAAAGCAGGAGGCCATGTTTCAGCTAGGCTTTTGGAGCAATTTTAGATGATGTGGGTGCATTAGAACTACAGACAGAGCCCATTTGTATCACGTTCCCTATGCAGAAAGCATCAATCAGTTTCCACACTCCAAACCCGAGTGTTCTGTTTCCCGGTAAAAAGTTTTTTACACTGCCATGTGAGAGATTCATTATTGAAATAGGAACGAAGCTCGGAGCTGTGGGGGTGTTTGAGTGCTCGTCTGATTTGGCTTGATTTTGCAGCACCTCAGGGAGAGAGAATTAGCGACAGAAACATTTGTTCTGACTAAAAAATAATTCAGAGACACAAATCACAAGGCATGTTCAGTGGATTTTTGGAGCCTTCTGTTGTGGAGTTGAGTTTGGTCTCATTTGTAATTTTGAATTTTGTAGAAAGAAGTCGGGAGTCATCATGAATTCTTTACATATATAAACTGTCTCCGCTGTGTCTCCATGTCTTTACCCTGTTTGTGTTTTGCCTTTTTGTTTCTACTCTCTGATGTCTGTTTCCATTTCATTGGTTTTATCTCACAGTTGCTTGTTTACAGTCTTTTGGCTTTTGTGTCTCACCGTTGCTCCTACCATCTACCATTTTTGTTCTTAAATAAAGCTTAGTGTAGCTGAAGTCTGTTAATAGTTTTCTGAGTTTTTGATGCTGCTAATGATTAATGATAATGCATTTAGTTTAAAATGTCTGCCACCATTTTAAATCTTGAATAAATGATATATAAAAAACATTATACCACCGCCCTGTTAAATTCTCAAAACTGATTGGTCAGAAGGTGTTGATTAATTTTCTTTAATGGGAGCTCTGACAGTAGTTCCAGCTGTAATTCAGTCTATTAAATCAATCTATCTATTATATTTGTGAAGCTTTTCTTAAGAAGATGCTTACTTAATGTTTAATGGAAGGAGTCTCCAGTGTCAGTGCTTTGTATGTCTTTGTAAGAGAGAAAGAAAGAGTTGCTGGTGAGGGGAACGACTATTTATATCTACTTTAACGTAATTGATAACAGGAACTAATTTGTATTGTGGACGTCCCACAACATAAAATGTAACTATAAAGGGATAAAAAGCATGACGGGTTGTTCTTTTGCTGTAGATTTAATTTAATTAACGTTGTTTCTTGGGGAACCTGCCACAGTTCTGCAGATCTTTGGCTCTGCAGGTTGCAGACAGCCTTGGTGGGTTTTTTTTGTTTGTTTGTGTGTTGGTTTTTCTGAACCATTATATTACTTATGCAGGGCTTTAACAAATATCAACCAGGGAAACACAAATACAAAGGACAAGATTAAAAAAAAAAAAAAAAAACAAGCAGGATATTGTCTGACTGATGAGGGATGTTTAAAACAACCACAACAACAACAAAATCTTGCTTAAAATCCTAAAATATAGCTTAAATACAAATACTCTAATACAAAGCCAATGTAAGCAGCCTGGGAGTAAAAGCATGTTCTTAGTTGTTCTGTTCCTGGATTTTCACAGATGAAAATTTTAAAGAAATAAATGTTAACAAAGAGAACAGACTTACAGCTAAGCAGTCTGAAAGCACTAAATCCTCTTATCTTCTTCACTTACAAATTCATTCTTATGCTAAAACGAATGAAAACCCGGTGACTCTACACAGAGAAGCAAATTATGACAACCTCCTTATGATAAAGCCTTCCCCACTAGCATTAATTACTCTATTTTTACCCCACACAGTTTGTGTAGTAATTAGTCAGAGCACAGTTGGATGCTTGATTGGTTTGTAAATTAGTTATTTGAAATGATCAGCTAATGAAATGAAACTTTATTCATTTGCATACTCTTGATTGTGTGATATGTAATTCTGTGAACATGTCTTTATTTTATTCTTTCCTGAAGAATATTTCAATGAAGCTGTGGCAGAAGAGAGTTGGACATTGTTAAAAATCTGTCCTCTCAATCAGCATAGTCTCAGCTTTCCAGTTCCACCACTTACTGAACATGACTATGTAAACAGTGAAAACTATAAAAATAAACAACAACCAAAAAAATAAATAAATAAATTAATAATAATAATAATAATAATAATAATAATAATAATAATAATAATAATTCAGAAGAAATGAAGAAAGTTTTTCTTTTGTATTTTATTGCACACATACAGCAAAAACAATTTGAAAAATAGCTGCAAGCAGCAATTATGGGGCCAAGCACCACAGAGGCAAAGTACGGAGCTAAACAAGCATCAGAGCATGACCAACAGTTCAGTTTGGTCTATCAACACAAAATTCATAACTTATTGCTGGCATGGACTGAAGATGATCTGAGTCGAATTTGGTGAAAATCAGACGAACAGTCAGAAAAGCAAAAATATGCTTTTTTTCATATATCGTGAGCACTAGGTGGTGCTGTTCCAAAACTGTGCAGGTACCCTCAAGTCATGATGACATATACTAAGTTTGGTCTGAATACACTAAAGCGTTATGGAGATATAGCCTCACGTCCATTTCAGCATGCTCAACATCGAATTCGTTTGCATGTTATTTGAGAACGGTTTGACTAATCAACTTGAATTCATTATGTTTAGGACCGAACATATGATGCAAAGCTTTTCTCTATTTTTTTAGTTTGATGTAGAGTTTACAGCAGGTTAATATGTAACATGGTTTTAAAGTTTTTTTTTAATGTGTAGTTAGCATGTGACAAGGAGTCATAAGGGCTACATAAGGATTTCTTAAAGAATTGATTTTTGAATGTCAATTCCTTTCAATGTTTCTTGTGTTTATTTTCAGGTTGGCTGCAAAGCTGCCATCATCTTCTTCCAATATTGCATTATGGCAAGTTTCTTCTGGCTCCTGGTCGAGGGCCTGTACCTCCACGCCCTATTGGCTGTCTCTTTCTTCTCAGAGAGGAAATACTTCTGGTGGTACATCCTGATTGGCTGGGGTAGGTAGCCAACACTTGTGAATCTGATACTACTAGAAGGTATCCAATATTTTTGGACAGGCATCATGATGGAAGCTGTCTTCTAAGGTTCTTTATTTTGAACAGGTTTGAATGAGCATTAGATTTTGTTATGCTCAATTATTTAGATAAATATCATTTAACCATGTAACACAGCATAGCCCTGTGTGAATGAGTGTGTACATATTCATCAGTGGATCTTTTGCTTACAAGGCTTAAGTACTATTAATACAGGATAAAATTTCAGGCCGTATGTCAGTTAAATAATGTAGTTGGGGAAGGTCTGTAGTAATTAGTTTCAATTCTCAAGCCTAAACTATGTTCTAAAAATGACGCATACTACATACACCTAATTTTAATACAAATGGATTGCTTTGACATTTATTATAAACGCTTGTTGTAGGTCTCGTGCCTGCACAAGTTGATTATTAATAGGTCGCATGACCATAACATGTACGTAGACTGTACCTGTGCTAGGACCTTCTTTTAAACAGCATCTATATTTTATCGTTCTGCTTTTTAAACTCAGCCAATACTCGGTTTTGTTTTGGTCTCAGCAGGAGACGAGAAAAAGGGCGAGTGCTCCTAGAGGGCTTTATTCTGAATAAAAAGCGCAAACCCTCTTTCCCCACACAATTTAATGGAATATTTACCAACACATCAATTCGGACGGGATTTATATTACTGGGGTTATTTTTACTGGTCCTTTTTTAGAAGGAAAAATACAATGTATGTAAGCGCAATCTGTAAAAATGACTGACATGGTGCATTTGCACGGGATTAAAGTCCCAGAGAAATCCCATTCTGGTAATAATTACATTATTCCAGTTCCCCTTGTAAAACTAATCCTGATTTTATGCTAAATATCCTAGGCTCAATACCAGTGGCAGCAGTGTGTGGAAATTCCTTTACCTATCCATACAGGATTCACAGGAGTTTTTTTGTGATTGTTGCGGCCAAAAATGCTTGATTTCGCAAGTTTTTGTGGGATTTTTTTGCGGACAACTACTTGAATTGGCAACTGCACGAAATTGTTTTGCACTGTCTTTCACAGTGATGTTTGTTGGTAAATAAGATCTTTTGGCTGTACTCATGTTCGACACACGTGAATCGAAGGGGGCTCTGGCTGAATTGACATCACATGGCACGTGTGATGACATCACATTACCCATCTTGGCACAAATCTGCAGAATGTCTGCGGTAATTTTGAAAAATTGCAAGCTCCTGCGAATATTGTGGAGTTTCCTTGATATTGCGTTCATTTCTGCGATCGCAAAATCCTGGAGGGATTGCTTTACAGCAGCATGCACCGATAGCATACAGTCAATACAAAATGATCAAAACAACTCACAGCGGCTTAATGTAACCAGAAGCAATTGATTGTGTCCTGAATGCTTCTGGTTAATAACTGATGCACTGGCCCTACAGCCTAATTTATCCTTGAATTAGCATTATAATGTTATTACAGCATTGATGAAGCAAAAGAAAAATGTAATGTAACAAAAAACATCATCCTACTAATTTCAGCTATGTATGTTTCAGTCTCCATGCCTTCTGCTCTGCAAAATCATCAAAGACTAAGCTCACTTCTTCGCTTGTTCAGTAATAAAATTCACCACAGATGACCGACTTATCAATTTTCAGCAGTTTGTTTATGGACATTGTCCTGTCGACCCATTGAAAATCACATTGAAATAAATCTCAACAGGTTAATGCAGTTAACCTTTAATTAATTTGTAAATTATCGTAGCCTCTTAGCCTGTTTTAAGTGAATGCACACTTTTGTGGAAAGAGTAGCATCAGTATGCTGTTATTCATTCTTTATCTGTGTGTCAGTTATGCGAGATTTATGGTTAAGGCTTAAGTGCTTGGTCCATATGTATGTGCATACTGTGTATACCTAAACTTCATGCAAATGAATGTATATTTAAATGTCCCTTTCCATCATAGCCTGCCTGTTTAATGTTTAGCTTGATAGCTCTGGCTTATGCACCTGATTGCTGATGAAAAGATTTCAGGAAATCACTAAAATCTTTTGTGCATTTTTTCTTTTAGGAGGGCCGATGGTTTTCATCACAGCCTGGAGCTTTGCCAAAGCCTATTTCGATGATGTTGGGTATGTCATATTCATAAAACACCACACACAATAAAGCCAATAAGGTTAAATTCTCCTGCATGGTTTAACCTGAAGCTAATTCAAACTGACAAACTCACAGCGAGTTACTGAGAGCAATTCAACACTGGTAATTGAACCGAGTGCCTCTAGAAATGTATGTTATTAAGTACCAAAGCTGATAGTGGAAAAGCTCTGAGGTTATTTTTTCATTTTTTCCCCCCTCTATCAGGTGCTGGGATATTATCGAGAACTCAGACCCGTTCTGGTGGATCATCAAAACGCCCATATTAGCTTCTATACTGGTGAGATCACTCATTTTCAAGGTTGGAGAAAAAATCCATTTACGGCTCAATCAAAGGTTATATAGGGACCTTGATGAAAATAATTGAATAACCTGAAGGTGTACTTTATATTGAATTATCTGTCACTGAGTTGTATAGCTGATCATCTCAGTTTTGTGTCACCTTATCCTTGTTTATTAGATATAAGTAAGAGATATCTAATTTAGTGTCATATTTCCCTGAGGACAAAACTATGAAACTGTCTATTGATTTCAGTGCAGCGCAGTGCAGTGCAGTAATGGTAGCCAAGAGACAACTGGATTGCTATAGTGCACTGTGTCTGAAAAACACAGTGGTAGCCCTTTACAGTACAGTATGCACCTATTTCAGTTAGATTTATGGTAATTCTAAGACGAAAATTTTTGCAAACACACAGACTTCTTGCTTATCCTGATAACTTATCATGACTTAAAAGTCAAATTTCAGCCAAACATGTAGCATAAACTGCACTCACCAATCAATCCAATTGAGCTCTAAAACAACACTTGTCAACTGACACTGCAAGCTGACAAAATCAGTGTCTATTGACCGAAAATATTGACCATGTGCTTATTTTCTGTGGTCTGGCCATGTGACCTACAGATTGGACTGAATAAGAAAACAGGACGTCCTCAAATTAACAGGGATTTAAAGATGGATCTGCACTTCCTGACAGTGGGAGAAATATGATACCATTAGGGGTCAAGTTGCAAGAAAATTTGTCACATCACCCCTGAATTTAGAGAATATTTGAGAGAAAAAGCATTGTAGATTTGTAGTCTTGTAAGTAAAAGTTGACGAACAGGATATTTTTACTATAATTTTACTTTTGGCACTAATAACATACTCGTACACAATAAAAGCCTTTAACTACATTCATCATCCCCTGCAGGGAGAGAGAGAAGGGGAACGTGGGGGGTGTGCATGGCCACCGTTGAAAAATCTGTTTCCCTAGTTAAATGTTTATGCAAATTTTATGATGTCTGGGATTTGCGCTCTCCAGCAAGCCTGTGATTTGTGGCTATAGCATACAAGGATAGAGTAGACACTTCTCAATTCCACCCACTCACTCATCCCCTCGTCAAAGTGCAGCAGAGAAACAGCTGTTCCATACACATGGCACATTTGAGGTTTCCACAAACATTATTGAGCAAGAGTCCATTAGTCCTGCTTTCTCTCTGTACGGCCTGCTGTTTTGGGCTTCCTGTATCTCTGCAGCTTTAGTTTTTGTGACAAACCAACACTTTGTGCTTTGGGTAATAGATTAGTTTTATGGTGTAGCATCAATTATGGAACTGAGTAAAAGAGCACACAAATTATACTGTTGTTTTTTCTCCAATGACAGATGAACTTCATCCTGTTCATTTGTATAATTCGCATACTGCGACAGAAGATCAACTGCCCTGACATCGGGAGAAATGAATCAAATCAATATTCGTGAGTGTCTTATTTGCTACCAGTACTTTTTTGTTAATGTGTTTTCTGTGCATTTTCCGGTTCACAGAATATGTGTGTTTAATTTAAACGATTTTATTTTATGTAATTTCAATGCAAGGCAGAAGAAGAAAGACATTTGAGTCCTTCCCCAGTGCCCGGCGGCGAAGCTCAGCTCTCTGCATTACAGTCTCATCCCTGTAAATGTCAGTGGCTCATGCCAGCTCTATCCATGTGACTTAATGTCCTTTGTCCTTAAGTAGCTTTCTACGATGCAGGACGAATCTGTCTTAAAGCCCCTACAGTTTCATCCCATCACTGCTGTTGTTTTTATTCTGTTCCATGATAACACCATACTCGGGTTTCGACAGTGTATCCCAGCCTCCTAATGCTTCCAGATTACAGATGAAAGAAAAAAAAATTCACCCAAAGCTGTTTGTTTGTTTTGCTCTCACTCTGCAGGAGGCTGGCTAAATCGACGCTGTTGCTCATTCCCCTCTTCGGGATAAACTTCATCATATTTGCATTCATCCCGGAACACATCGAAACAGAGCTAAGGCTGGTGTTCGACCTCATCCTTGGGTCCTTCCAGGTATGGTCTTAGAGTCCAGGCTTTTTTTTTTTCCAGCAGGGGCTTTGTGTGTCATGATCTAAATTTATGAGATAAAGTGGGAAAAAACTCCGCCCAGGTTGTTTTTTTTTTTTTTTGGTAGAAACGTCTTAAGGCTCATTGCACAGATTCAGTATCTCAGTGCCACATACTTTGGCTGTCTTTCAGCCAAGCTTGTTTCCTAATTTCACCCTCTGTTTCTGTTTTAACTAAGCTTCTCAGCAGAAGGCATAATTGCTTGATTTAGGCAGTGCCTCCAGGGTGTTGCAGTCTGAGAGACCATGATGTGTCAACTTTCCTTATTGTCTGCTGTATGAGTCAGAGAGGAATGGCCTCCCACATACTAATTACGCTGTCACAGTCACGTTCCATGAATAAATGAACTGACAGGCATCCCTAGTCATACAGCTCAGTGTAATTAATGTGTTTAGTTCCCAGGAGGCTGTGTTGAATGAATGAGCATGTAAAAATCCTCCCTGATGTGTGTGTATATAAGATATCTTTACTCTACTTACAGGGCTTTGTGGTGGCTGTCCTCTACTGCTTCTTGAATGGAGAGGTAGGTAGCTTTTAAATGATTTGGACTCCTTATACGAGTCATTAGAATCAATCCATAATAGAAATGTCCTGCTGTCATATGTTTATTGTAAATAATTGCACAACGTTTTGACTGGTAGTGTCTTATTCTTACAGCTTTAACTTGCCTTCTAACTTTTTTCTAAAAGTTGGGTGCGGTCTGTGAAGTCTAATTTGGCTTATATTAGACTCCAGTTTTGTTCCTACTTCCTAATTTGATTAGCTAATTCTGGCATATTGAGCTTCCTTGGAAAACAAAACAACTGTGTTCTAAAGATGAACTGAAAAGAAAAGTTTTGCTTGGATGAACTTTTCATGTTGAACACATTTTCATTAGACACGTTAATGAGGCACATTTGAATAAATTAAATGGAGCATGTTTAACCTTTTGAACTTGCTAATAAAAGTAACTGCGGACTCAGTTGGTTTAACTGGGTATGTATAAATCTACACACCCATATTCATAATCCCATCCTGACCGTTGTCTCTTTGCTGTTTCTCAGGTTCAGGCTGAGATCAAGAGGAAGTGGAGAAGGTGGCATCTGGAGAGGTTCCTGGGCTCCGGCACTAAGTACCAGCACCCGTCTATGGGCAGCAACGGCAACAACTTTGCCACTCAGATCTCCATGCTAACACGGTGCAGCCCTAAAACTCAGCGAGCCTCCACCTGCCACGACGACTCCTCCATCGCCATATAGATCAGCAGAGTCACCTGACACAGGACAATAATCGTCTGTAGATCCACTCATGCTGTGTGTCGTACGCTTCAGGATATGGGTGCAGGACTCTGTGAAGTTCCTCTCAATTCAGATGGCATGAGGGTACCACAAGCACTCCGTATCACATTCTCTAGGGATATGAGCTACATATGGCTCAGAGCTGAATGTTGAAAAGGTATTTCCATATAACAACATTTCGTATAACATTTCCATATAAAAACAATTTTGTTTTAACTATTGCGTCAGTGACATGTGGTTGAAGTGATGTGCTGTAACCAGTGTTAGAAATATCAGCTATGTAAGCCAAACAATGGGCCTCATTTATCAATAAAAATTTACCGCCGGATTTACAAAAGTTTCGGAAAGGCTGGGTTTACTTGCACAGACAGCTGGGAGCCAAAAGTTAACGATCAGGGAAAAGGCTTAAAAACAGAAGTGGAAATTATTTTTACTCAAAACGAACAATCAGAGTAAAGTCTGAAAGGCAGAAGTGGAAATTATTTAGATTCACTTCTATGCCAACAAAAATAATGAATAATATATAATATTAATAATAATAACTGAGGGCTAAAACTTCTGTCAGCTGAGGCATTTATTTACGGCTTACAGCTATGCGCAGACAAACCGGCCCTCCGTTTATACTATGCCGTTTCTTTTTCATAATTGAATAATTTGTCTTTTTTATTTTAATTCATGGTTTTACCTGCTGAAAAAAACAACAGAAACCATTACAGAAATTCTAATGATTTCCACTACTAATACCATTACAAACTATCAGCTAACCATTAAAACCACTAGACATAACATGCCACCAGTAGAAGGCAACAAATTAGCAGTAGAGAACCACAGGGACTATTACAGTTTTCATTAAAACCAATACAATTTGTTTTGGTTTTTTTTGTTTGTTTTTTTCAGCAGGGTTGTGCTGACTCATTTTCTTTATTTTTTATATACTTTATTTAATGCCAATAATATAAAATGACTGGTTTTCACAAAATGTTCTCAATGGTATTCTTTGTCCTGGACCTAGTGAACTAGCATGAGGATGTGAGACTCCACAGCACTTCGATAAGTCGCTCTAGATAAGAGCGTATGCTAAACGCTGTAAACGTAATCAAAATAAGCAATTTAAACTCAACAGTATGTTCCAAATATAAAAGTGCAGTAATCCATGCAAATTATATGATTTGAAGTCGATCAAGTCGAGGTTTACATTAGTTAGTCTTCTTATGCGTAAATTTACACACACTCAGGAGCAGGAGTAGGATGTGAACGTTTTTTTTTTCTGAATTTCCAGAATTTTCATGAATACCAAATTTCTTGTGTAAACACTTGATCAAAATATTTCCAAATAAATCCGTTTGAATCCAGCTTGATAAGTGAGGCCCACTGAGTGCATACAGAATAAACTGCAAAAAATCAGATGGCAATAATACAATCAGCACACTAAATGCACATAATATGTTGCAAGTAATCTGAAAACTCCAGCTGTGCATGTGCTGATTATTTGATAGGCCCAAAATTCTGATGGCTTTATCCGATTTCTTGAAATCCAGTAAGACTTTAATCTAATTTAGGATAACATCGAGTCAATCAGATCATAATCGGATTATGAGTATGCGTGTACCCACACTTATTATGCAGTTTATGGTTTTATTACAGTACATTATAAACAGTTCTGGCATCGCTTTATGACATAGCAACAACTTCTGCAACTCAAGTCGTTCAGTAGCTATTCTGCACAAAGATGCTGAATGATTTGATTTTGGATGGTAAAAATATTCTACGCAATAGTATTAATACACAATAGTTCAGTTCTCAAAGTGGTAAAAACAACACGAAACAGCATGAATATTGGCCCTATGTAGATGGATACAGCTCAAAAGCCTAAATGGTACTAATAGAAAAAGTAGACTGCATAAGTTGTGTAAATAAAAAAAATAATAATTAAAGATTACCAAAGACAGGCATTTGTACAAACATTTTAACAGAACACTTCACTCCAAACTTACTTAGAATGCAAGAGCAGTTGTTTAATTAGAACAGTTCATGTGTATGTAAATCATGTATTTTTTTAGGCAATGTTCATGAAATCTTTAGTTTCAGGTCTGTGTAAATCTGCATAATTAATCCTTTAAGGGATGCGACTGCTTTCTGTTTTCAGAGAGAAAAATATGCAGGTTTTGTGGATATGTTTGGCAGGTAGAAACCACAAAACCTTTGGAAAAGTGTATTTTTTTTACTGCATTTCTCCAGAGTTGGAGCGTTAAATAAAACTTTGTGTTATATATTCATGTATTTAAACATTTATCGATGGAATTCTGCAGCTGCCCTTAAACTTTATTATAAGTGAGTCTAGATTAAACACACTTTCTGTTCTTTTCTCCATACAGAGACATGTTGAAATTATTGTTTGTAGTAATACACTATAGTATTCAACAGACTGAAAAAACATAAAATGCTGGAGTTTTTTTTTTTTAAATTTTTTTAACAATATTCCCACATTATATGTTGCTTTTGCACATTTTTTTCCCAACCAGGACTAAATAATTAGTAATGAAGATGAACTCTCCATTATGTCAGGACTCATAACATCACTGCTGCTTCATTTTGTCAGTGTTGCTCTTAATTCAGAATATGTTGTAATATGTTTACTTTGAAGAAAGTACACAGCGTCATAACTTAAGTATGTGGAGTTACTTCTCTACTTCACAGTTGTGTAACTGAATGTGATTGTGTTGTGCTTGCGGGACCCACTATGTTGTACAGCAGTGTTTCCCATATCTGCTCCATCAACTGCCATAGTCTGCACGTTTTAGTGTGTTTCCTGCCGGAACACATCTCAGAACTAGCTAGCTAAATGTTACAGACAGAGTAGCTACGAATATATTTAATATCGCATTAGTAACATTGCCTGCCCTGAAATGGCACCAAACTCCCTATTCTCAACATTCACAAAGTGCATTGTGGGTATTCTGTACCCTAGCTTACACAGTTTGGGCATTAACCTACTGCAGAGAATTGTGGGATTTCACAATTGCTAACTAATATGCTCCACTAAGGGTTCGGGCATTACAACAAATTAACAAAAAAACAACTACATAACACAACGCACTATATTAAGGAATTTCAGATATAGTCTCAGTGGTAAAACTGACTCATCCTTGTGCATTATGGGAATCCATTTGGCCATCGAGACTATATAATGTTATAAAGTAATCACTATGGTCCAATCTAAAATTATGATGCCTATGCAGGGATCATTTCAGAAAGAACAACTGATGGACAACTTGTTCCTAAGATTCTTTTTTTTTTTCATGATTAATGAAAATATGTCTGTGGCAACAGGCCAGCTTAAATGTTGGTCAGGTTCAATTAAGAAACATTATATTTAGTCATATTAAACTGGAAAGTAAAATAAATGAAACAGCCAAAAGTGGTGTTGCAGCAAATAAGCACTTCAAAATAGGTTTCATGTTTTTATCGCTACCTCAGTTCACAACTCGCAGCTCGTACATTTGCATTTGTTTGCTTCTCATTAGACTAAGTAAACAGCGGCTACTAAATTAAACTGGAGGCAGCGTTGGGAAGTTTTCGTCGCTTCGTCCATTTGTTCATTATTAAATTGGTGTACTCGTTTGTGTTTACATAATCGTCTGTGATTGGACGACAATAATACACCAGCTTTTGAAAAATGACATTTAAAGTGTAATCCCTTTCAGAGGGAGCAAGGCCATAGTATTTATTATTATTATTTTTTTAGAATGGACCGCAGCCAGTGTCCGTGTCTACTAACAATGAATAGACACTAGGCTTGATTTCTAGTGTTTGGGACATAACCATTGCCACATTGAGGGCATGATATGTGTCAAAGGAGGAAACACAATAAAATGTGCAATACAGAGAGACAACAACAGCAGGACAAAAAAACACTGTTGTATAAACAGGATTTGGATTCAACATGACTAATTTATACTCATCAGAAGGAACCGCACTGATTGTCTAGATCATGGAGATTGCAGAAGGCTTTTATTTCTCTGCTGGGACTTTTTTTTTTTTTTCTTACGTGAACAAATAACAACCAAAAGTGGATTGTTGACTATCCAAAATCTAAATGGAGATACACTGTAGAGAGAAAATGTAACATTTCTCCCAGACACCTTGCATATTTTGTGAATGATTTTCCAAACTACACAGTATGTGTATATGGTGTGTGTGTGTGTGTGTGTGTGTGTGTGTGTGTGTGTGTGTGTGTGTGTGTGTGTGTGTGTGTGTGTGTGTGTGAGGGAGCAAGAAAGAAATGATGTATTTGTAAGCTGAATGCCCTTCTCTGCACTATCATTATCATTCCCATAAGGTATCATTCCTTGTCATACAATCAGAGTCTTTGTTCTTTGCGATTGTGTTTGCGTTGGTTTATCACTTAAAGCTGAATCGTGACCGGACATTTTTACGGCTCAGCGTCGGATCCCATTCAGCTATAAACGATGAACGCAAGCTTGAAGTTTACATCCAAGAAAACAAGTAAAACTGGATCTGTCAAAAATGGATCCAAATTGGAATGTTGATTTTTTGTGTGTGTGTGTGTGTAGATTAAAATCCAGGATTAGAATAACTGTGTATTTATGGTACAATAAAGAAGCGAGATGACATTGCTGTATTTCCAAGATGATGCTTTTCTCACAGCCTAGCCTGTCTGTTCTTGTCTGTTTCTAGCAAACAGAACAAGTCCAAAGCACATGCTGTACATAAAGTACACACTAAAGAACATTTGATAACACTGTATTTGAAGGCTAACTACATGTATTAACAATGAATAACATAAATATAGAATAATGCATGAGTACATATGTAAGGCTTGGGTCAGTAGTCAAGTTATTTGATACGTTTGGGGAAATAAAATTCTGCATTATTTGCCCTGAATTATTTGTAATTTTCTGAAGTAATCAGTTATCTTGAATTACTTTAAACAAATAACGGGTTGCTGATATACTGTCAAGTATCTGACATAATCCTGATATAATCTGCTAAATGCATTATTCAGTGCTTATTAAGGTGTCATTTTCTTCATACCCTTTTCCTTTTCTGCTAAATACTAACACAAGCCTTGTATACATACTTATGTACAGTATTATTAAATGTCATTCAGCGCTTACAGAAGTGATAAGAAGTCCTTATATTAATAGCCTTCAAATAAAGTGTTTAAAATATGTATAAAGTTTGAGTATCACTGTCTTAAAGAACTTGTGTCATCTCTGAGCTCATCACGAACACAATAATGAAGTTATTATATACTGTGGTATTTTCTTTCTGCTTTGTTTGTGGCTTGCGGTTACTTAGTGGAAAGTATTTGATGTAAAGTGGAAGTATTTCAGTTAAGGAAATGATGAGTGTGTTTAATTAGCAGCTGGTTCAGGTCACAGAAACAAGCTTAGTTATCTCAACAATAATTGTTGAGAGTCACTTAAGTATAAAAGTTTTTTTTTTTTTAGCTCGTGTTCTACAGCCGTTGTGTTGAGGTACAGTGTAAAATAACTTAAACTTACAGTTTCATTTTTTGTACCATACATTAAAATTATAATTCCTTTCACAACTATTTAAAGTGTTTGTCAATGTTTAAACAACACAAATGACCTCTCATTCATTGCCAAGAAGAATGTATAATGTGGATGTTATCTGTGTTCAAGTTTTAGTTTGATTTAGTTCAGATATACATTGTGTACTTGGCCGTGTACATTTAGTCGCAAAAAGACAAGTTGGCAAAAGTTTCCATCTGTGGTGCTGTACAGGTTTTCATTAAGATTAGTAAAAAGCATTAAATGGGCTTTTTAACAATGTACCATTTACACACATGAACAGCTGAAGAACTGGATGCGGTGTAAATTAATCAGTGTTTGTGTATTGTTCAAGTGAAGCAAACGGTTCAGTGCATTATGCATGCTGCACATACAATATCCAGTACACAGCACATCACAGCCACTATACATGACTAGTGCAAATTTATCCAACCATATGTGAATAGTCTGATTATTTTTGTACTCAAGCTCAAATGTGCTCACTTGTATTGTCGCTGTATGGTATTTTTGTAAGATTAAAAGCAAAATATTCCAATTCTGTTTTACGGTGTTTACCACTATACCATTGCCAATAAACTACTTGAATTACTGTACTCTGTACTATTACTCAATGTGCAATGTGTGTATTAATTGTAACTAAAATTACAGTGACAGTATTTAAAATGTACAAGAGTTGTATTTTAACACCTCAACATGTGAGAACCTGTATTCCTTTCCAAATCAACTGAGTCTAACATTTTTTCTCTTGCGTTCAAGATGGCATCAGCTTTGTAAAGGTCTATTTTTATGTGATCCAAAGAGTGCTCGCTTCACGGGACCGCCTTCTGCATTTCCCCTGTAGAGAGAACTGCTGATACTGATCCTCAGTGGTTAGACTTGCTGATTATACTATGTGAAGATGATATTCAGGCACAAATAATTTGCTAGATGATATAAGAATATATTAAGTGTAGATGTGTAAAAATATAACTATCAAGGAAAGGAAGAAGACTTGAGCAATACACTAACAAATGTAAGTCATTGGTCTGTTTTGTAGCTAATATTTTCTTTACCATGTTGACGTTTGTGTTTATAGGTTGACAGAAGCCAAGCTGTGTTTTTAAATTATTCATGTTACCTTGTGTTTTCTCTTGTTTTGGATTGTATAATAGAATTTCCTTTCAGGTGCTGGTACACCTGTGGAATCCTTGCCTCGCTATTACAGAAGACACCTTTAACAGTGGATATTGCTGATGGAAGTTGAACAGCTACATCTACAGCTTCTGCCACAGCAACAACCTCTACATTTAAAGGTCACCATCACCTCTCTCAATAATCTCTTGTGAACATCTTGAATCAGCTTTGTCTTGGGAGGTAACTGGAGGTGGCTACAGGCAGGACTCTGCTGATCAGGTCATTTACATGTATATTGTAGAGCTCACCCACGATAGAACAATCGATAGACGGGTAGCCGTCTGAAGTACATCACAAAGAAATAATTTCGCTCTTCAACTTAAACATACCATAATTCTTGGGCATCTGTGAATCCAAAAATAATTTCCATGACCCACAAAGAGATACCTCGCAAGATGTTCAGCAAGGCCAGGGCTACAGAACTCCATACACATCAGCCCTGTATCTGCTCTAGACACACCTTTGCACTTCCGTCAACACACATATACAGACACTCTTCCCTTTGGTGCCTGCCACACTCCAGCAGCAGAGAACACATCAACACCACCCTGAATCTACAAAGTGTGTATAACCTCATTTGGGAAGGGGGTCCATTAAAAACTGCTTTCTGAACAACTTCAGGACAATACAAATATCAGGGCATGCTGTATGGTCTTGCCAGTGCCCCCTCTATGTTTCAGGTTTTCATAAATGTAACTTACTCAGAAGATTATTTGTGGTCATATACCCTGCAGGTCATGGTCATATACCCTGCATGGTCACATATACCCTGCAATACCCTGGAGAAGTGCATCAGCCATGTGAGGGTGGTACTGTCAAGGTTAGTGTAAAACACATTGCCTATTAAAGCTCAGCAGTGTTGATTTCACCTCTTTCCTCTTGTGGTTAGAAGAATCTTCTACTGGCTCTCCAGCACTCTATCAGCACTCTTGATCCATAAAGCTGCTCTACACAGAATCCCCTGGAGAAGAATTATTGGCTGCCCAAAACATGCTTCAATCATAGTAATTTTACTTCTAATCCAAATTCTTTCCTGTCAGTTGTAGCTGGAGTTTTGGGGGTTTGAGCCCTGCTATCAAGAGATCTTTCCAAATTTACCTGGGTTGCTTTCTTCTCCTAAAAGCTAATGTTTACTGAGAGGAACTGTAATGTTGCCAACCAAGCGCTCCTTGCTATCAAGCTGACCCTTGAGAAGTGATTACCGGTCGGTTGATACCCTTCACACAGAGTAGTCCATAGATTTGATACCTGTTATCGTAGTGCCTCCCACCTGTTTAGTTATTTCCATTTTCTACATGGACTAGGATGCATACTGCTGCACACCCCTGGGCCAGTTGACAAAATCTTCCAAAGTAGGTGTGAAGCAGTATGTTCTTGCTCAGTATGGGATCAGGCCAAGACTTCTCTACAACTTCTAGACTGCTCCTTAGAGCCCCTTTTGGTCTTTTGTGATCCCATCACTTGGTGACTTTGTCACTTGCAACTGCTTCGTGGAACAGTTGGGTATCACCATGAGTTTGGCAACTGGGTAACATCCTGACTCCAGTGATCAACTTGAGAGGTAAATTTATTTTAATGCAATATTTGACAATACTGTAAGCAATAATAAAATGTTAGGTAGTTAAGGAGATATTAAATTTAATATTTGCACTAAAGCAATGGAACAGTGGAACATTTACATATTGTGGATAATTTGGAGAAAGGATCATTAGGATAACATCAGTGGCTTCTCACTTTTAGGAATATACTTAGATCAGATAAGCTTTCAGTGCTTCAAACATGACTCAAATTCAGTTGAAAGCAATGAGGTCCTTGACGCATAACGCAGCTTGTGTCCCATTTCATTCTGATTTTTAATGAAGCCGCATTACTACCCGCTGTCCTTGCTACGTTCAGGTGACCTTTCAGTTTACCAGCATAACAGAAATGATGACGCACTGCAACATGAATAAGAGAAAAGAAGCCTGCAGCTTATTTTTAACCATTCACATGAAGGGAAACAGGACGGAAACTCAAAAACATGCAGTCTTCATGAACACACATCATGTGTTGCTCTTAAGGGGCACTCCCAAAGCTGAAACAGGTGTCCTGCCTTAAAGCATGTTGCAGTATTGATGTGGGCTGAAACATTTATGCAGCAAAGAGCTCTATGAAACAATTTCCTCTGTTCAACAAGTCTAAAAGCTCTGCGCTGGACCAAATCAATAAATCTGTATCACTTAATATCTTCCATTTTATGTTTTTCAGCGTCCTGGTGTACCGTAAGCCTATCAAATGAGAATACAATAGCGAAAAAGCAAAAGCCTGCCAATTTGTGATCATATCCACCCTATGACATGTAAGTGTTTGTGCTGACCTCTTAAGGTCTTTAGAACCAAGATTAATGTTGAACACAGAGAATTAAAACAAGTAATACAATTTAAGTGAGCTCATTACCCACCCCACCGCCCTCTACACTGAATCCACTATTCCACAATTTTTCTGCTCAGTTCAGTACAAATTATTCATGTGGTGTATCATGTCAGGCTTTTTGCTTGAGGTGGCCCCAGGATTGGCCAGGTCTGGATTAGTCTGTGGGTGAATAAATGATTCTGCAGCCTGATATTGTCTGTTCACTATTCTGTAGTGGATGTGATTGTTTCACACCTCCCATGGACAAGGCTATCTTATCATTGCTCTGATGCACTTGGCTATTTCTTTCCTGTGATTTATTCCCAAAATTGCTACGATGAAAGCGTTCGGAGGATTTGTCATGTACAGTGGATACAAAAAGTCTACACTCCCCTGTTAAAATGGCAAGTTTTTGTGAAGTAAAAAAAAAAAAAAAAAAAACTAAGATATATCATGTCAGAACTTTTTCCACCCTCAATGTAAAATTACAACGTATAAAACGATTTAATACACTGAAAAAGACACACTATTAGCATGACATAAATATATATAAATAAAATTGGTTTCACTCTGCCCATGTTTTACATTTTTTCCTAGAGTCTTTTGAATGTCCATGGAATAAAATTAAATATTAGATGCCATGTGTGTACATTCTGCCATCATTTACACATTTGAGTGGCCATGTAATACAAAGCAATGCGATGACATGAAATTAAAAATTACCTTATATGGCCACGGGCATTGTTTCGACTCAGGACAGCTGTCATTTGCTGCTATTGTCAAGCAACTGATGCTGCACACAGCAGCGCTTCACCTTCGTGCGGTTGCTGAGTGTAGGCTAATGGTTGAGAGGCAGGAATTTGACCAATAGTTGCTGCAAGCCTTTTATAATCGACCAATTGGTGTGCGAGAAGGCGGGAATTACAGAGAGGGGTTAAAGCAATGCAAATATGCGTACACATGATGCAGTATTAGACCATAAGCACATCATGATGAAACTAAAGCCAAATCCTGGACATTTTCTCAAATTTAGAAATCCCGGCCAGACGCTGTTTTAAGGTCTGAAAAAGAGGACATGTCCGGGAAAAAGAGGACATGTCCGGAAAAAAGAGGACGTATGGTCACCCTAGGTTTAATTATTTTACATCACAAAAACCTCCCATTTTAACAGGGGTGTGTAGACTTTTTATATCCACTGTATTATTAATCATGAACAAATGGTATCCAAGCAAGAAAGTGTAATTGCTTTGTTACTGTGCAGTTTTCAGGCACCTGTGCTCTATTTGAATTTTCGTTCACTTATGACTTTTACTTACTACAAAAAAAACAAAAACAAAAAAAACAAATCCCTCTACTTTCTATTCACTACATTTCAGACAGCTTCAGGCAATTGAGTAAAAATACTTTAACAGAGCCGATAAAAGTATGAAAAATGTATTAATACTCCAACTATAGTTTTCTAAACATGAACCAGCAGGCCTTCCAATCACACGCATCTATTTAAATGTACCTGAAGATGTGATCTATGATTTATCTGAAGGCAGCTCATCGGACCAGAGACTAGCTACTGGGCTAGAGGCATTAGATCAGAAATGGGAAGGTTTTCACAGACTTTCATCGATTTCTTTCCTTTTTTTTATTATCCTTTGCTTTGCCTATAAGTCTTAAAGTTATAAGACTAGTGTTTGTAGCTCTCTTGAGCACTAGCCTCAGAGCCTGGACAGCTTGAAATAATTGACAGACCATTGAATTATAGAATGTTGTCTGTTTATATCTCAGACTCAAAAGAGGTTTGATCATTCATCGTGGCAATAACCCAAACTACAACAGAGGATGATTTGTAATGTAGGACATCCATGTCAGAATCTTCACCTCCAACTCATTTAATTGCTGAAGCTTACAGTTCAAGCAAAACATCCTGAAAATATATTTCAGATTAAACTGAGATTAAACTGTCCTGTACATATAAGTGGGACAAAATAGGGCACACATACTTTTGCCATCAAAATTTGTTCAATAAAAATAGTGGCACTGGAAAATGTAATATTGCTAAATATTAGATTATAGTTAATTTCCTGTTAGGATTAGCATGAAGATCAGATCACATTTTATAAGCAATTTATGCAGTAATCCAGATCATTTCAAAGGGTTTGCAAAACGTTTTTTCACTAACTGTAATGTCTTTCTGCTACTGGCTACTTTAATCAGTTTCTTATGAATCCCACGTATGATTAGGTTTGGCGAAGGAAATGTTCAAAACCTATTAAATTAGCTTTCATCAGGTGAGAAAATGTTTCCATTTAAATTCAATCTCCCCCAACCAAAAGCAGAACTGCTGATTGGGTTAGTGCTTCACTGTGACAAATTTGGAAAAATTGCACTTCCCATGGTGCAACTTTGATTCTAACGTATTCACCCTTTCAGAATATAGAAATAAGGAAGTCGCACATACTGATAAAGTATGATGGGAAGCAGCTTTACATTTCAACCAATCTACATATTCGGTACGTTTTTATTCAGCTGTCTGCATTGATGATAAATGGAGAAGGCTTCACAGCACAAATCCATCTAGGAACAAACTCTGAACAAAGGAAGGACCTTCAACTCAGATTGTAAAACTCTAAAGCAACAAAACCAGAATAGAAATATTCTCTGAAATTATACAAGGTGATTAAAAATTTGAAAGGCAACGGTTTTCTTTACACATTTCCTTTCTTTACAGTATTGTTGTCGGTTTTTGGTTTTTGGTGCAATGGCTACCAGACTGACTTTGGAGCAAAAAAAAGGAAGGTTGCAGCATGTACCTGCAATACATGCAAAGGAGTCATACATGATATACTGAGACTGGGGGGAAAAAGTGACAAACTAGATGGAGGTGCAAATGATGATTAGGGGACATGGAGAAAATAGAGTTCATGACTTCTGACAGTGCTATGCAAAAAGTCTTAGCCTTCACCTTTACATTATTCTTAGATGTCTATTTTGTCTTCTGCTTTAGTGTGTCAGTAATTCATTCATTTATCTTTAGTAACTGCTTTATCTTGGTCAGAGTCTCAGTGGATCCAATGCCCATCCTAGGAACACTAGTTCATTGCAGGACATCCAGCATTGTTCACTTTTTTTGCTGATGATACAATTATTTCACTCACAGTAAACCAGACTATTATGTCTCTGCAGTCAATTTTTGACTCCTTTAAGACTTTTAAAACATAAACTGGTATTCAATTCTGACAAAATGTATGATTTTTATTTCTAGGTTCAATTGTAGAGGCACACCGAATACTATTTAATTTTTACTCTAGTTATTTTTTTGAGAACTTTCCATTATTTTCAAAAACACATCTTCACATATGCTTAAGACTTATCAATACTGTATTTTTTCTGTCAGGAAAGCAGTTAACATGTGAGGGAAAAAATTATTTTGTCAGTTTCTTCAGAGTTGAGTGCGTTCATTTCCCCCGACATCACATGTTACTTGAAGTTGACTTCGGTTTCTTAACAGGATAATACATTCTATCTGAAAGGTAACAATAGAGGGAGTTGTTTGCAGCATTGCCAACACTGAACCACTGATTCAACTATAATGAAGTAATTAGCATAATCAATTAAGAGAAGATTAAAGACGTCGCTGTAGCAAGCAGACTAACACTTCTTGTCAGGCTTCAGTGCTTTTTGCACTGTGTCTTCTGCAGCTCCGTCTCAGAGCAGTCAATCTTCATTATACTAATCTACTGGCAGTTTGCGCATTTAGTAATCTCCCTTCTTTTATTTGTATAAAACCTTGTTTTCCATAATACTGAGCTGGTGCTTCCTTAATCCAGTCCCAGGTTGATGTTTTATCATGTACTGACCTTTCTGTTTCTTTGTTTGTGTGTGGATTCACCCTTGATTACTCTGCTGGTACTTAAATAGAAATCAGGCTCAGCACTTTTGCTGTCTACACCAACGCAGTTAACATAGTTTCACTTTAAAGTAATTTAAACCATTAAAATAATCTATGTAGAATAATAAATTGTTGAATGTGTTTCTATTCTAAAATGGTCTCGGAACACCTTTACTACGCCTTTACCCTCATTAAATATGCATAAATGTGATCTTTAAATATGCATAAATATGTTAATTTTAAACACCCACATGTCCTCATGGCCATTATAAAATATTTATGAACGGCTATGTTGATTAACCTTTCTACAAAAAATTTAGCAGTCTGATGAAACGTGAGATTATTACAGTAACAGACAGATACACGTGGGCAAAGTAAATTATAGCACTGTGCTGCTGAATTCTTCATTCTGATTGGTCAGAAGTTGTTTAATTTTCTCTAGCAGCAGTAGTGGGCAAGGATTATATTATTGTACTAGTTCTAATACATTGTCATTTCTATAGTAACGGCTTATTCACAGGGACTTGTGTAGCAGACGCTTCATATAATCTGTGCCTAATAATGGACTAATTTAAAAATGTGATATTTAACAAAGAAAAACATGTGATCATTGACTATTACAATAACATTCACTATTAAGAATGTAGTTGTGTTTCAGTCAACTTCAGATGTATAATATTTATTTAAGGTCTGTTTATGATCTGATAAAGGTTAAAAAAAAAAAAAAAGGAAAGTGAACTTAATTCAGTGAGCCATTGAATTAATTATCAAACCAATTAAAAGTAGATTTTAAAAGTCACCATAGCAAGCAGCTAGAACATTACAGTCACAGAGGCTCATGGATTTACCTTTGTTCAGTGTGTCAGCTGGTGCTCCTGAGTTTTCCTCCATGTTGTCATAACGCCTAGGTGAACAATTTTAAAATCGCTTTAGCATTCATTCAATTATCTCAGCTCAATTAGCAGCTACAAAATCATGTCTGCACCAAGAGATGTCCTGATTCATGTTCCAGCATATACCGTCATCTAAACTCCACTGTTGCATGTAATAAATCCTCACAACTCTAATAATATTACAGTTTTTAGATTGCTAAATTCGAGGTTTGAAGCTGAAAAGCTTGGCTTAGTGACTTTGCTGCGTATTTTGTGTTAGTGTTGAGACGTACACATTGTAATTGTTCAAATATCATTTATGTCCAAACAACACTACCAGTCTAAATGTTTGTCAAGTTGTTATGACTCTGAGCTGTAGTATCTTTATTGTTCTGAACCCTCACTGCACCAGAACAGCTGCTTCCTCCAGACTAAAGACAGTAATTCATAGAAAAATCACCCCCAAAGGAGAGAAAGACTCTGTGGTGAGGAATGGAAACGTTATTAATGGGTTTATGTGTTGGATTTTTTCCAGGGTGGAGAATTTCACACAGCTGAAGATCAAACACATACAGAACTTATCTCTGACAGACTTTACCTCTCTCTCCCTGCACCCGCTACATATGACTGACTCGTACTGTAAAAATCGCTTTTGCTCAGCAGGACATCTGGCTACCTGTTAATCCTGATAGCACCCACTAAAAGAGTCTGGCTGATGACAATGCTGTGCTGTAAAACTTTAAACTTGTCTGTTTTTGTCACGTTGCATCGAACCTGATTTGAGCCAAGCGCTGGGGATAAATGACATGTTTGGAATTCAGCTCAGCACGGCGCTGGCATGGGCTGTGAACCAAAGCAATAGATTAAATGCATAACTAGCACGTGACAGGTCCAGAGTGAGTCACCTTGATTAAATTGGGTGACTCACTTTGCTGTATTAAACTCCCAGCAACACTACTCTACAGTGGGGCATTTCCAGCACAATGATGACCAAAGATGACTCTGTAATGTTAGGGCCAGTCTACTCAAATTACACTCATTCTGCACACAGTCTTTCTATAGTGAGAGGCCATTTTGGTGTCAGGTAGGCATGTGCTGATAAATCCATCTATCCATTTCCCATACCGCTTATCCTACACAGTGTCACAGGGGAGCCTGGAGCCTATCCCAGGGAACTGGGGCAGAGGGTGGGGGACACCCTGGATGGGCTGCCAACCCATCGCAGGGCACAATCACACACACTCACACTACAGACAATTTGGAAAAGCCAATCAGCCTACATGCATGTCTTTGGACTGGGGGAGGAAAATGTACCTGGAGTACCTGGAGGAAGCCCCGAGGCACAGGGAGACTTTGCAAGCTCCAAGCACACAGGGTGGATGTGAGATTCGAGCTCCCAACCTGGGAGGTGCAAGGCAAACGTGCTAACCACTAAGCTACCATGCCCCCCATATTGCTAAATGGTTATAAGATATATTGCAGTGTGCTCCCTCCCAGCTAAAAAAAAATAGGTTAGCAATATATTTTCAGAACATTCCAGTTTATTTTTACACCAGTATTTGTCCTGATTTGTTTCATTGCCTTTCCGTTTCTGTGCCATTACAAAGCACTGACATTCGAGACTCCTTTCATAAATGTTACATAAATGTATTCTTACAGAAAACTTAATCATATCAACAGTTACGCACATGCCCTTTATTAGCCTTTGATTATGTTGATCATTCACCATACAAATCCCAGTGTAAGTTGTTACTATAGAAATGATAACAAATTATAATGGGCGCATTCATATAAACCTATTGTCAGAGCTGCTGTTAATTCAGCAATCATCATGATGTGAATTTAATCTCAGCACATGAGTAGTGTCAAAAGGTCAGTATGAGGAAAAAGTGTTTTCCAGACAGACCACTTATCGATTGAGTGCAGTGAAGAGTTTGATATTAAATGAGCAGTTCAGCGAACATCTCTTTAGAGAAAACAAAGTGCTCACCAAAAGCCTCCCGTGAGACTCCACAGCGACAGAAGACCTATAAAGAAGACTTGATTTTGAATTATTTAGAGACAAGTTATTCATAGCCATAAGATGCCATTTCAGAAATAGACCTGGTTTATACAGAGCATTGAGGTGGGGGGTGAAGTGAAGTGCATGAAGGGATTATTTAATATGAGAAGGAATAATCTTCCCTAGAAGCAGTACACCAGATAGATCCCTGACTAGAATGCCCAAGGAGCTCATAAAACCTGACTATCAGTGTCAGATTGAAGTCTGCATATGTTTTGAGTGTAATCCACATTTTCTGTTTTATAAGAGAGCAATAAACATAATATGCAGATGATAAAGTAAATAATAGTGTCATCGTAAATTTGCGAAAATTATTTCAGATCTAAATATAAAATGTTTTTAAAAATCACATCGCTAAAATTAAGACACATAAGGGAATTAATATAAAAAAGAAATACACTCCAGAATTTTTGGCGCCCTTCACGAATATGAGCAAAAATAAATAACATGCAACAAGTGATATGTAATGAATAACGCACTATGGGACGTGTTGTTATAGGAAAACAATCTATGCCTGGGTGATGTGAAACGGCTCAACATGAGGAAGAAGACCCTAAGGAAGATTATTTTTCAATAACAGCACATCCTGAAGAGTGTTATTCCTCTTATACCACAACAATTTCTCAACAAAAAAAAACATTTTTATTTAATGAACAACAGACCACTTTTTTTTTTAAACCATTTAATGTTATGTTATAGAACATCTGCATGACAAGTTCGTTTCTGTTATCACTTATGTTATAGTAGCTATAAACAGTAGTTCCTTCACCAGCCTTGTTTTTATCTCTCTGTCTTGAACTTAATAAGACATTAAAATGCATCTTGTCACCGAGAAACCAGAAAGCGCAAACGTTCTGAATGTTAACTGACTGTTACAAAGTGCTGACACTGGAGACTCCTTCCATAAATGTTACACAAACGACTCCTTACAGAAAACTTCACCCTATATTAACGATTATATCTTCTGACCAGTCGGATTCAAAGAATTCAGTAGTGTTGTGGTATAAATAGTATTATACTTTTCATCTTTGACCCTTAAAAAGAAATGATTAGTACATTAAAGGGCTGCCTTATAAATAAAAGCTGCTGTGTAGACGTGAATACAGTCCAGCAGGTTGTGTCTAAAGTGTGTAAAAGCCCTGAACTAGATGGATTAGTCATTACTCACAGTTTAATCCCGCACTCTTCTAACTGCTACTCTAAATTTAGCTGTTAGTCGTCACAGTGTGTTTAGACTAGCCTCAGGACACACTGTCAGATGTTAGCCAGTTGCACACTCCAGATTTAGGGGAAAGGTTTATGTCTTGGGTTATTTCTGCTCTGAGACTCTAATCATAGAGGTGAGGATTTATAAGATCATTCTAGCTCACAACGAGAGTTTAACAACGAGAGTTTATGAGGATGTAGCATGCCTCAGTGCTGTGAACTTCTTACTTATGGGAATATCAAATATTCCACTGAGGTGCAATACAATTGAGTGCAAAACTTTGTATCCCTTTTGGTTTCTGGGCGAAAAAATATAAAATGTACATTCATTTTGCAGTTTATGGTGTTTTCACATTTAAGAATATTATAACAACTGATTCAGCAGTTCTCTTTATAAGCAAGCTCATGTTTTAACATAATGTATTTAATTTACTTGTACTGTATATCCCTCACCAAAGTGTCTAATGACTTATAGCAGTCAGCATATGTTTAAGTTCAAACCGGCTCAAAATCTTCATCGGTTCACTGTGAGCACTCGAGCTAAGAGTCATTGGGATCAGAAAATAGCTCTCATAAGACCTAAAACTGAAAATATTGACCTTTCAGACAGCTGGAGAAGATGATAAAGCCTTATAAAAGTGTTTAGGGAGACTGCTAGCAACAATGAAAACCATCATTCAGAAACCAAAGGAAACACAATTTTTTTTTAAAAATAATTTTTTTAAAGTCTAAATAGTTGGAATAGAGGAATAGAAATTCACATTTATATCACTTGCAGAACATCATTTTAATTGTACTACATTCACTGTACTACAGTGCTGTTGAATTCCGATTTGGACAGTTTTTAATTAACAAAGAAAAACGTGTAATCATTAGTATAGTGAAGCTTTTTATTGGTTCTTCATAATGGGATGAAAACTTTTGACTTATAGCTTTAATTTTCAATTATACTGTTGTTGTTTTATCTGGCCGACCCATTCGGTGTCTGCTGCTCAGTACACCAGTGGCTTCTTTCTTTTTCAAGACATTCCAAATTGTTGTGTTGGCTATGCCCAATGTTTGTGCAATGCTTCTGATTGACTTTCCCTATTTTCTCAGCTTCAAAATGGCTTGCTTTTCTCCCATACACGGCTCTCTGATCTTCCTGTTGGTTTATCCTTTTTAACAAATGCAGTCTTCACAGGTGAAACTGAAGGCTAAGACCAAGAGTAGATGTTCAGAGCTATTTATTGTTTAAACAATCAATCTAACAGGACACACCTGGGTAACAAGAAACACTTGTCAGTCACATGTTCCAACATTTTTGCTCACCTACAAATTGGGTGGTCTGATACAAAATGTGCTATGCTCTATGTTGTTAAACGCATCTGGTATAAATACCAGGAAATAAAAGCTGAAATTATAAACTCTCTTCTTATCTTCATCTGCTGATTTCAAACCTAAACGTCTTCAGTTTACAGCAAAAACAAATGAATTTGGCTTTGATGTTCCAATAGTTTCAGAGGGGACTGTAAACGATAATGGATTTCTCAATGTAGTTCCATACAGCAGAACAAGATACAGATCCACCTACATTTAATGCTCATCAAGAAATCCAAAATCTATAAATATATAACATTTGCATACTGGTACGTGATTGGCTCTTATATAATTTGTGATGCAATAACATATTCATATTCCCATAAGAAAACATTGATATTCTCACCGCTAGCTAACTTAAATAGCATCACTGATGAAGAAATACATTTTGATTGTTATGGAATATTTAGAGAGATTTGTTGTTAATGTTAATCTTAAACTTTATTGCTGTAAGAGGTAAAGATGTAGACATGTTCTTAGCTGTAGAGATGTTTCAGGAGTTCTTTAAGGGAAGGTTTCCACATTGTATAATGATCCAAAGTCATGTTGTAGAAACACTTCACAATAATCCCATCTCTCTGACCACCAGAGTTCACCTCTTCCTCAGAGCATGGTGTACAGAAGCTTTTAATAACTCCATCGTATGAGCAGGATGATGACCTGCATGACACGAGGACTTCCATATGACCTTCTCTTCATCATCCCCAGAGTAATGCTCTCCTCTTTAAACTGGTGTCTGCCTGACTTCTGTACTCCAAAACTTCTTCAATAAGCAGCTCTGAGTGTTCAGCATGCTGAGGAGGTGAAGAGTGCACGCAGTTATAGCATCAAACCCACCCGCTAATCCCATCTCAGCCCGGCCATAAAAGCACGCCTGTCCAAATCCTCAATTCAGATTAGACCGAGTGAGAGTCAGAGGCTGGACGTCTTAATCACACAGCGTCATCCGGTCAGAGTGTTTCCAGGGGAGGCAGGATGATTAAGTGATGTAAACATATCAAATCAGCTACAATCTGCATTTTTTTTTTTTTTTTTTTTGGGGGGGGGGGGGGGGGGGGATGAAAAAAGCTATTAATATATATATAAATATATAAAATATATTTTGTAAGCGAAACCTGAGATCAGATTTACATTAGTGTTAGATTATGTCACCAAAACTGCTTTCTGTATTTCGAAATTACAAAACTACAGAATGCTGACATTGCTAAAATGCTTGTTTGGCCATCAAGTCCAAATTTCAAATATATGTAAGCAGAAATGCCCATACCTTGTTGAACTTCCAATGATTCCACCATGTTGTATAACCAAAAAAAAAACAAACCCCAACAAATTGTGTCTTCATGTACTAGTAAATACAGCTTTTTTTCTATAATACTCATCTAATTAGGTTTTCTTTCTTTTTCTTCTTCTTGGAAAAAGACCAAGGCCAAAGACCATGTTTTTCCACTCATCAACTGTCCAGTTTCGATGGGTCTGTACCCATGATAGCCTCATATTCCTGTAGTTCCTGGCTGACAGGAGTGGAAGCCAAAGTGTTTTTCTGCTGTTGTAGCTCATCTACCTCGAGGTTTGAAGTGTTTTGCATTCTGAGATGCTTTTCTGCTCACCACAGTTGTAAAGAGTGCTTATTTGAGTTGTAGCCTTCCTGTCAGCTCGAACCGCAGAACTGCAGAACTGTCGCTCGCTGGATGTTTTTTGTAAAGTCTAGATACTGTTGTGTGTGAAAATCCTAGGAGAGCAGCAGTTCTGAAATACTCAAAGCCAGCCTATCTGGCACCAACAACAACGCCATGGTTAAAATCACTGAGATCACATTTTCCCCTGTTCTGATGTTTGATGTGAAAATTAACTGAAGCTCTTGACCTTGTATCTGCATGATTGTGCAGCTGTCACATGATTGGCTGACTGGATAATTTCATGAATGAGCAGGTGTACAGGTGTTCCTAATAAAGTGAGTATATATACTGTACATCTATAAGAACAAATCCACAAGAAGAAAATTAAGTATTTTGAAATTGGCATGACTCTTACCATGGAGGGTTGCAGATTGAAACTGTGTGTTCAGAGCGCCCCCTAGTGTTCAAATGCAAATATTCCAGCTCAATCTCCAGATCAATTTAATTCAGTTAAATTTTACTTGTATTGAGATTTTAACAATAGGACATGGAACACAGAAGATACCTTATTCAAATGGCAAGAGTAAAAGCTATTGTGTGTTTTTAAATATAACTACAGGCCCAGCTATAACCACGTGTGCGCTTCAGCTGTCCTTCAAATGAAACTGAAATGAGAAATGTAAGATTAACCGAGTCTTTGTGTGTGTGAAAAAAAAAAAAAAAATATATATATATATATATATATATATATATATATATATATATATATATATATATATTTTTTTTTTTAACATTCTGCAGTTATTTGCAGTCTTCTGCAGTTATTTGAATGGACTATTTTAATGGCACACCAAATGGTCTCTTACATGAAAGTAAGATACATTTTGACATTTTAACATTTTTTATTCACAAATCATGATAAAAATCACTCACATAAACAAACCTTTCCTGTATGTAAAGACAGTTTGTAGCTAATAGCAAAATGTTATATTACACAGCTATAACAAACTATCATTCGCTTGGTCAGTATAGTTCATGGACGAGTGTAAGAACCACATTTCCATTAGAAAAAACCAGAGACACAGAAATCATACTCAGAGCTACACATACAAGCTGTTTAATGGGAAAAGAATAGACCAAACCTGCTTATTTCATAGCAGAATTATTACTGAGAGATTGTCCAGTACTGAACAGAACCATGTACCCTCGTTTTTTTATTTTAATTGTCTTAAATGTTCATTTTATGATGAAATTACATTTCAAAACATACTTTTCCAACCAAAATCAAATGTTAGCGTTTGTAACAATTTGTTTACAGTCTGTAAAGAAAGCAACATATTGCCTAAGACATATTGCTTAAGATCTTGTGCTTAAACCTCCGCACATGGTTAAATACTCAAAACAGAGAACTGTGTATGTGATTCCAAATACTGCTGGACAAATCTACTGTACGGTATTTTTTGGTAGATTTGATGTAACAGAACAAAGTGTTTTACCAGGCCAATTCACTGGATTCACAGTTTCATAATATACTTTTTCGTTTGTTTGTTTGTTGTATAGGCACATACTAGAGCTTCTTCCTCACTATCAGTGGCAACTCAGTGCACAAACTTTTGCATGAGTTTAAACAGCAAGATTCCCAAAGAGCCACTGCTGGGCCCTTAAGCAGAACCCGTACCACTTTTTTAGTTGGTTGTCCACTACATGATTTATTTAAAAAATAAAAATAAAAAAAAAACAGATTAAAAGCATCTCACGTGTGACAGGAGTTAAAATAAAAAAAATAAATAAAACAAAAAAAAAGTATTTGTTTGTATAGATATAAAACTCCTAGATGGCATGTTAGCTTGTGCTTCTGTCTACTACAATACTACACCATATTAGTACACTCTTAAGAGGAAAGACTTGGGCAAACCTCGAACCCTTACAGTTTTTTTTTGTTTTGTTTTGTTTTTTTTAACAACACAGGCTGTCCCTGAGGGTTGTATGCAGAACACTACAACACAGTGTTTCTCTACCACAAACCAATCTATAACTCCTTTAAGAAGCTAAGCATATAAAAATAAGACCCTTACTCTTTCATTCATCTTCAGAGGGTTTTGCTTAAAGGTCCAGCTGTGGCTTTCGGTCGGTGCTAGGATTTGAACTCATAGAGACAAAACAGTACGTTGTGGTTCCTCTATGGTCACGGACATTCTTCCTCTGCTATTTTATATTGATTAGATCTGTAGTTATCCTGTATGTCACCTATCTACTGTACAATCCTCGAATTACCTCTCCCTATACCTCTGCCATACAATTTTTCCTAAAATGTTTTAAAGACATTTTCCTTGTCTTTATGTAGCTCAGTTCATGGGATTTGAACTCACAACCTTTATGCTTCTAACAGAGAACCTACCACCAGCTAGTGAGTGAATCCATGTTTACCTCAGTGTGATCTATTGAACTGTATAAATGACAAACGCTATAATCCTCTACAGAATGGTTGTTTGGTTTCTGTATAAATGGCATAAGAGGCAAAGGAACGCACGGGTACGTTATAACCACAGGTATAAATAGTACAATCTCAGCTCGTTTTGAAACAAAGCTTCATTCAAAATGTACATTGATTAAAAATAATAAATAACTGACTTTGTACATCATGTAAACCCGCAGGAATTTTTCTACATTTTCTACATTTGTGGTCTACAAATCTGGGGAAAAAAAACTGATCAAAACTTTTACAACAAGCATTTTTTTGAAATATATTAGTACAGCTAAACCTTCTACACTATACACGTCATCTCTAATCATTACAAATGTAAAAATATAAAAATAAGTTTTATTATTACCAACATACACAGTCGTTTAGGATTTACAGACTGCGAGCGTGAGGATGTGTGCATTTGTAAAAAAAATCTTCACTGTCGCCTCGGTTTATGAGCTTAACGCCAAAGTGAGAGCATGATCACGATTTGTAGCTTTATGCTAAAAGTTATTTAATCAGTTTGTCAATAAAAATGGAGCCCTTGAAGATTCAGAGTTTACTAAGCCTGCCATATAACAAGATGTTAAATCATTTTAAAATATATTGTATCATAAGTAATTGCTCTATATAGAAACATAAAACATAATTAAAAAAGCTAGCTTGAATGGTTTTCATACAGTATGGCTGAAATGTAAGCTTAAGACTAAAATGAAGTGACAGGAAAGTGTTTGACGTAGCAGACACGACAGTGTGTGTATGTAATTAGCTAGCTAGTCTCATTTAGCTAGCCATGTTTGTCAGCTTGGTCTGTGCTACAACAGTTAACGGTGTAAAAAGATATGTTATGTTAGATGTTAGCTATGTTAGCTGAACAATAACCCGAAAGGCTGTTTTTGTTTTAGAAAAATTGGTCACACTGTGAGAAGAAGTGTAAAACGTAAAAGCCAAACTGTGATAATAAAAGGTTATTCAATTACTTGGTTAATGTAACATCGTTATGTTGGCACATGGCTAGTTAAAACTCTGTCAGTATTCATCAATAATAAATCAATTCATTAAAAAAAATTAAGACTGGAATTAATATCGTACCATATTTTCTGTTCTGTAAATTCAGTTAATTGAAAATAAAACATATAAATATAATTTTATTGTAGTCATGATTGTGTTAAATAAAAACGTCTGGTACATAAAAGTGTACAAATGTATAACTAGTTTTTAAAAAGTCCAGTATTTCATCTGGCTTAGTTGGGTTTAGGCTTAGATGGAGTTGGACCAGATCCAGCTCCACCCCCTGGACTTTTGGTTCTGCAGGGCTAATGCCAGGATTATAGCGTATAACCTGCTTTAGGGGTGGGGTGGGGAAAAACAACTTGCTGTAAACTCCAGAAAATACGGTACTCTATTAACATCTATTAAACATGCCAGCTACAAAGTGAGCATAGTTCTAAGCATTACACCGAGAAAAATTACATTTTTAAAATTATTTGTAAACAATTAATTCGTGCAAATAATTACTTTTTGACAAATATGCTAGTAAACTAGGTCCTATGTACTGTAATACGTCATTGGGAATTTGTATACTGCGTTATCAGCAAAAATCCACACCGATAGTTTTTCCTGGTTGCGAACTATACTGTTTCTGAGTGGCTGAGAAGGATCCTCTGTCATTATACAATACGAGAGCGGCCTCTAGAGGCGAAACAAAAACTATCGCTGACAAATTTTGTTGTGTTATTTGAAGTGTTTTTTTTTATTATTCATTTTCGATGTCTCTATTTTTATTTGTTATTTGGAGTGTTACTTTTTGGTTCCGTTTGGATGTATGTCTTTTATTTACTTTAATATTTATTAATAGTTCATATATATTAATATTTATATATATTATCATGGTACAGTCAGTACTGTTTATTTTTGTAATAAAGTTCAGCAATATAACCGTTTGATTAATCGGTTAACGGCAGGTTAGTTATTGGTATCTGTAAAATCCAATATCGGTTGATCTCTAGACAGGGCTACTTAACTCAGAAATCAGAACTATGCAAAAAAAATAAAATAAGTAAATAAAAAAGCACTTAAATCTCCTGATGCAAAAGTAGACAAAAATTACATCTGACTTTTTTTTTTAACAAGGGGACATTTTTCTTTGTGAAGATTGACTGAATATTTAACACAAACCCTACAATTTATTTCGGATTGTCCCTAAAGTCCCTTTATTAATCTCTCAGCCTTATTACATTCAGAATATCTCCTACACAAGCACAGCGATTTGTGAAGAAAAAATATTCATTAGCGACCTATTTGTGTGTGTGATTAAAAAAAACACAACTGATGAAATATTATTATGCTGTAAAACACTCAAATATACAAAAAATCAGAAATTGTCCCACTGTTTGTCCTGGTCAGTCCTGGAATTTGGTCTTCTGTTGAAAATGCATCATTTTGCTATTGAGACAGTCATGTGTCACGTCCTACCTTGTGTGTTTTCAGGAGCAACAACAGCAGATGCCACCAGTGTGTGTGTGTGTGTGTGTGTGTGTGTGTGTGTGTGTGTGCTCACACTCCACAGTCCGAGCTCCTGTCTAGTACTTTGCGGTTGAGGATGAGGAGGGTGGAGAGGAAGGCCACGGACACGTGGAAGGCCAGCTGCCACACGTTCCTCAGGCCGAACAGGAAGCCGTTGCAGAGGACAATCACGATGAGGAGTGTTAAGGACTTGATCTTTTTCCAGGATGAGTGGAATAAATAAAGCTGGCACTGTGTGGTGTAGAGACAACGAGCGTCTGATTACAGAACGGTACTCAGCTGATTTGACGTTTAGCTTTTTTTTAAAAATAGAAATCTAAAGCGAGTTACCTGGCATACGCAGCACACGAAGGCTACAAAAAAAGCCACGACATTCCATAATCCATCATAATCGTCCTGTAGGAGACAGAAATCGTATTCAACATTTAGGGAAATGTGTTTTTTTTTTTTTTTTATTCCAACATTACGTGAAGAGTGAGAAAATAAATAATATACAGTATGTGTCTGCACTGCGACTACAATTCAAGTCAAAATTAATCATTTATCTAGTATTTCCTTTAAGATTACAATAAACCAAATATAAGATTATTAAACCTAGGCATTTTTCCTAATTTCAAGCTTAAAATAGTCTTTTTCTATTTGCTATTGGCTCATTTTAAGCATTTATTTCTAGAAAGAAAAAAGTTGAAAAAAGTTAGTTGAAATTATTAAATATAATTATATTTATTTTAATCTTATAATAGGAAATACAAGATAGGTTTGACTATATTCAAGATATCTTCACTTGCTGTCAGGACGTCATTATTTGCATTATTTGTGGTGATTTTTGTACTGGAGCTAAGAGGATAATGTAGCTAACATTTAATGATGTCTATCTCACCCAAAACACTCGTTAATCTATTATACTCATATGGGTTGAAGTTAAATCCTCTATTTAAACTTTTTAGTTTTTATTTATTATTAAGATTTTATTTTAGTGGGGAAAATATGGTCCAATGAATGGTCCAAGATGGCGGCGCAGTAGCACGCAGCGGACACTTCGGGTCCACTAATATGGTGCGTCTCACGCTGTTGTGTATTTGCACTTTATGTAGTCGTGCGTACTGTTGTGTGTTGCACCATGGTCCTGAAGAAACGACATTTCGTTCCAGTGTATACAATATATAGAGGACTGACAATAAAACCCACTTGACTTGACTTGAAAACAACAGATATACTGACTAAAACAAATCTGCACTAACTTACAGTCTTACATTAACCAAAGTTTCACCTAACAAACACACTCGCCTTTAATAAGGCACTCATTTAGAGTCTCGTTACAATCTGAGAGTGCATGATGAAGAGGTCATTAAATGCAAAGATTTAGAGATTTGCTGGAACATCCATCTATTTTCCATACTGCTTATCCTACACAGGGTCATGGGGGAGCCTGGAGCCTATCGCAGGGAACTCAGGGGACACCCTGGACGGGGTGCCAACCCATCACAGGGCACAATCGCACACATTCACACACTACAGACAATTTGGAAATGCAAATTAGCCTACAACGCATGTCTTTGGACTCGGGGAGGAAATCGGAGTACCGGGAGGAAACCCCCGAAGCACTGGGCAGTGGTAGCTCAGTGGTTAAGGTGTTGGACTACTGATCAGAAGGTCATGAGTTCAAATCCCAGCACTGCCAAGCCGCCACTGTTGGGCTCTTGAGCAAGGCCCTTAACCCTCAATTGCTCAGATGTACAAATGAAATAAATGTAAGTCGCCAAGTGCCATAAATGTAAATGGGAGAACATGCAAACTCCATGCACACAGGACAGAAGCAGGATTTGAACCCCCAACCCCGGAGGTGTGAGGCAAACATGCTAATCACTAAGCCAACGTACGCAGTGTATAAATTCATCAATATTTAATATAAGATATGATAACACTTTATTGATCCCAAGGGGAAATAAGAGAATCTAGTATGGAGCTCAATCGTTTTGAAAAGTTTATCAGGTATAAAACGTTACCTGGAAGGTGTACTCGATGAGGTGGACGCCCCGGATCAGATTGAGAGCAGCACACATGATGTTGAGGATGAGCGACAGGATTCCAGGAGCGGACACCGGCTCCAGCCTCTGAGTCTGACCTGCGGTTTAGTTATTACATATCAAACCCCATGTAAATGGTTTGATTTCATTTCGTGCACACTACAGCACTGTGGAATTCTCAATTCTGATTGCTGTTGATTCATTTTTCAATAATAGAGGCTCTGACAGTTATTCAGTTTTTATTCAGTTATTAATGTGCTTGTTGCAATATGATATCGTTTCTATAGTAACAGCTCATTCAGAGGGACTTGTACAGCAGCGAACGCGAAACATAAAACATTTTAAAAACGTGAAATTGTTGATATGGTGACGTTTCTGTTAGAAGATGTTTATTTAGCACTTATGGAAGGAGTCTCCAGTGTCAAAGCTTTGTAACAGTCAGAGGTCAAGCTGTAACTTTCATTTTTTTTACATCTTTGGGACAGAGAAGTTTACGCTTCTGACTTTTTGTGTGTTGTGACTATACACATAAAAAAAATACATACACAATCTTTCTTTAATTAATAAAAATGGTGATCGTTATTTTCCTATAACATCATTATTCCTTACTTAAATTAGAGCACTGGGACAAACCTGACGAGGCCGTCTGCTCGGCGTGGCCGTTTGCGACTCCGTTACTGAGCTGTATCTCGTCCATGGTGAGGACGCGAGGAGGACAGAGGCTGAGCTCCTCCTGCACTGTGCTCAGAGTGACTCCGAAAGCAGGACCTCCGCTCTGGTTATAGTGCTGCTGCAGCTTCTGAATCACGCCGTCTGAGCAAGAAAAAAAATTTGCACATTTACACAAACCTGAGCTACAGCGGGTTTAGGATAGGCATGAAATCAGTGTACAACTAATAACAAGATATAAGGTAAGACTTGATCATGTGACATGCAACTGCGTTACGATTATGTTTACAGTTTGAATCTACAAATTTCATTTTATGTTCAGTAATGGTTGCATTATATGTTTTCTTGGTTTACGATACTGTAATAATGACTTTTTTTTTTTTGAAAACTGTTTTTTCAACCAGTGAACAGAATTGTTATTACCTTCTGTGAGAGTTATGAAAAAATCTTAAACTTTGCCTGAATAAGGGACCTTCATATGGCACAGACTTTATCTCGTGAGCATGCTCAGATCTTTCTGTACACTAACCAAAGTCCAGGAACGGGTATGGCCGACTCGCCTGGGCCACCGCCGAGCTGTCGAAGCTGGCCATGAACTCCCAGCGAAGATCTTCCAGGAAGCTGAAGGCCACGGCAGCAGGCACACTGCACACACACACACTCAGGTAGGCCACACCGTCAGATGTGAAGAAGCTACAACACACACGCAGACGTGATTTAGACAGAGATTTCCACATGGTGTGATTCCTGCTTTTGACCCCTTTATTGACAGAACATAAACAAAGCCAGATCCAAATGGACTTTTTCTATTTTACTTTTGTATTATTTCACTTATTATTTTAATTACTTTAGTACTTTTATTCTATTTTATTATATTCTACAGGTTTATATTATATATATTTTTTTCTTTTCTTTTTTCTGTGACTGCTTTTTTTTTTTAAATTTGCTTCTTTTACTAAAAACTAAAGTGTATTTTAAACTCACTAGATGTGTAGCTCATGACCCATGATGATCCCTCTCTCAGGAAGTGAGTTCAGTGACTTTGAAACGGTGCGGATCTGCTGCTTCCTCTCCTGCAGCTCTCTGCTGTGCTGGAAGTCGGTGGAGGCGGACAGAGGGAGTCCATCCCTGAGCCGCGCCACCAGCACAAACACGATCAGTGACATGCTCGTTCACACACACCTGCTGCAAGACTCATCCTGATAAAGAGAGAGACAACGAGAAAAATAAAATGACTGTCACCAACCAATGACATCATATACTTTTCTAAAAAGTCCTCTGTCCTGAAGACTTTCCCTTGGTGGAAAACTTACTGACTTTTTACAGAGAGCTGACACTGGAGACTCCTTCCGTAAATGTTACACCACTGCTTCCTTACAACCTTTACCAAGTAAACTTCGCCATATTGACAATGATACATTTTCCCTTCCGCCCTACAAGCCCTTGTGAATGAGTTGTCACTATAGAAATTAATATAAAATTGACTTTGTGATTTGATTTATAGCTGGAACTACAGTCAGAGCTGCTGCAGTGCTAAATTAACAACACCTTCTGACCAATCAGAATGATTTACTTGTCAATGGCTTACATGTTTCACCTAATAATTACTACTGCATAAATAAAAACTACTGGACTGCATTTCCACAGGATTTTACAAAACAACAACAACAACAACAACAACAACAAAAATTGTATGGTTTCTTCTATTTAATCTATTCAACTAGTTCGCTAACCGAAATATCGCGAGACTTATCGTGTATCATTAAAAGATTTAAAATATCGCGATATTTTACACAAAGTGGCACAAACAGTTGTGTAAAACAGGATACACTTTCAGTTCTGCATCTAAAATATAAAACTAATTAATTTATATAAAGGACAGTACGTGTAGACGTTGGAGAGAATCTGTTTAGGTTATCATATGTTTAAAATACTGCTATATGTCGTTGTTTTGCTGTCTAAGTTCTTCAAGTGATTTCTGACTGTAATTGTATAATTCACTCGTATTTTATTGGAGCAATTTATTATTTATTTATTCATATTAATAAAACATATCAACCTGCATCTGTTACTTGGACAGATGTCATTATAGCAGGTGCATAAATAAAGCTTACCGTCTCTTACCTTAGTGGTTTATTTAACTCCTTTTGCATGATGCTAATGAAAAGCTGCAGAATACTCTTTTGTTGTATGTTGAGGACAGAAGCATCTCGGTTAAACCGGTTTATTTACTGTTATATAGTATAACATGTCTGCTCTTTGACAACCGACAGCTTTTTGTATTTCTCTCTGCGTTGTGGGAAACGTCAGAGAAACTTGAACAAACGCTCGCCGAATCCCAAATTGCTCGATAATGAATATAAAGTGCACTATATAGGGTGCAGAAGCCATTACGATACACACTATGTAGCGCGCTTATCTAGGTAACAGGAAAGCGTTTGGGATTCGACAGCAGCTAACTTCCGCCGTTGACGGAAATTTATGTCCATTTTAAGATAAAAGCCTTTAAGGCACGAGAACTATTTTTAATCATGACTTTATAGATTTTAAGTCACAAATCTCAAGATATAACAGACATATCAAGAAAAGCGTCATATTTAATATGTTTATTAACTGTTTTTTTTTTTTTGGCAAGGCAGTACATGTGAATATTATGTTTTTTTAACAACATATAAAATATTATATACATAACACCATATAAAACAATATATCATAACAAATTGACACATCAGGAAACAAGCTTTTTGGGGATATGTGACGACATATTTATGCAGAGTGGGCGGAGCTTACGATATAGGGATAAGATATGAGTGAAATAAACATTTGTTTCTTATTAGTTTTTAAATATATTTATTACAGTTTAGGAGAAGATATTTTATACAAGCAATGCATTTAAAAAATCATTTCAACCCAAAGTGTCAATTCAACCTGTAGTATCTTATCCTGAGAGACCTACAAACAGCATAAATAAATAAAAGAATTAATGTATTTTACTTTATTTTTCATTGATTGTGCATTTGTTTTCTTTAAAAAAAAAAAACTATTTGAGTTGAATATTTTAAAACTTAATATAAATAAACCATTAAATAAACTGTTACTGGATTATATGTTATTGTATGAGTTGGAGTAACAGCGCCTCCATGTGGCGACATGCGGCAGAACAGGGCAGCTCTGGTCACGTCGTTCAAATTGCAGGTAAGAAAGTGAAAGGTGTTTTTGGTGTTAAATTATATTATAAACTTTTCTCTTACTAGCGCAGCTTATAGGAGAATTGTGATTTTGTTATGATTATCCAAAATAGTGGGTATAAAAATAATCACGCACGTCGCAGAATGTGAAATTTCCGTGGTAGCTAGCTATGCTAAAGGTGGCTAATCAAAACGAAAGGAAACTATTTCACCGTAGCTAGCTCAGCTAACTTCTTAAATTATTTCTGATGCTAAAGAAAACGGTGGTTGAAGCGTTTAAGCATTTCTGTATACATTTGCAAATGAAACCTTTAATGTATTTATTCGAAAGGTCAAAATACATATTATCATGGCTGTCTATCTAGCTAGCTGTCGGGTTAGCTAACTTAATGATAACCATAATGCCTTGTTGCTAGCTTAGCGAAATCAGTCGAGTTACAGGACACGCTGAGATTTTATAACTAAATACTCGACAGATGTGTCTATCAGGAATCACATGTAGTAAATAACAGAGACATTTCTCATCTATAAGCCGAAGGAAGAGAAATGAGAGCTCATTAGATCACGAAACGCTGAATACGAGACTTCAGCAACACCAGGAAATGAGAATTAAATTGTTGTAACAAGTCATAATGTCAGTTTCAGACGTTGTGTCTTATTAAAGTGACCGTTTAGCATCTTACAGTTTAATTATTTTTTTTAATGTTAAATCAGTGAGTAAGATCTAAACACAATATCCTTGCAACTTTATTTTCTATTATCAAGAGTTACTAGGAGGTCAGATTCAATCTTTTCTTTAGTTCAGTTCCCTCACAGTTATTTATAGGAGCTTTTTTCCTTCCTGAATTTTCCACCAAAAGAACACATCAGGTCCAAGGTAGTATTTTTTTTGGCTATAAGCTGACATGCTTGTGTTATTGAGGTTTAGATTAAACCCATTTGATTCAAGGCTAATAACTGTAAGAACTCAATAACAAATACAACAACTTTGATAATAGTCACAGACCCCTGGGAGAACCACTAATCTTAACATAAGCACAAGGCGAATCGATTTAAACGTGATTAGGTCTGGTTTTGAGACGTGATTCTTGTTCAGCCTCGTACGGCCCTCTGAAAGTCAGAGTCGGAACCTATAGAATAAGTTTACGGTTCTTGCAGCTGGACAGAACAACGTTTACTACTGAGAGATCAGTAATAATCAGGCCTTCTAATCTTTTTCTGCTTGCTTGCTTTTGTGGAAAATGAATTGACTTTGAGAATTTGAGAATGAATTTGAGAATTCAGCATTGTACCAGGCTGCATCGTGCAATCCTATTACAGTTGAGGTCATAAGTTTACATATGTCTTACAGAATCTGCAAAATGTTAATAATTAAAAAAAAATAATTAATAAATAAATATTGTTTTGTTTTTCAACACATTACATTGGGGGGGGGTATTTACTTGTTTCCCAGAAGACAAAATAATAATAAATTACACCGATCATCCTTTTCAAAAGTTTACACCCCCCTGGCTCTTAATGTATCGTGTTGCCTTCTTGAGCATCAGTGAATGTTTGCACCTTTTGTAATAGTTGTGTACGAGTCCCTCAGTCGTCCTCAGTGTGAAAAGACGGCTCTCAACATCATATAGCCGCTGATGGAAAGGGGTCAAATATGCAGAAGATGCTGGAAAAGCAATGAATGTGCAGGACCTGGAGGATTTTTCTGAAGAACAGTGGGCAGTTATTTAAACATCTGTTATGTGAAATAGCTTATTCAGGGCAGCACTAAATGCAATTTTTACGATCCCTCCTCCTATTATTATTATTATTATTTATTATATGTATTTATTTTTACAATTATTAACATTTTTCAGATTCTGCAAGGCGTATGTAAACTTACAACCTCAACTGTACCATCTTCATTACCCAGTCATATTTATCTGATTATAAAGATAACAGATTCTGAACTGCTGGCTAAAGAAAACTTTACTTCCTCCTTTGACTTTGCAGAATTAATAGCTGTAATTTAAATGTAAAGTTCACACCATTTATAAACGGAAAAGCCGTTTTGTTTGCTTGCCTGCTGTTCTAACTAATAAGGAATAAAACACATCCGGGTGTGCTGTTATAGGAAAATAAACAATGATGGTGTAGTGTGACACAAAGCAGAGGATCGTTCCTACTCCAAATTTGATTATTTGCCAGTAACAGCATGTCCTGAAGTGTTTTATTCCTCTTATACCACAGCAATTTTTAACACGAATTACAATTTTCAAAATGTATTAATGAACAACACGTCATACAACCATTTAATGTTTCCTCGAAAACCTATTATTTTCTGAGTTGTAGCAGCTGTAAACAGTCGTTCCCTCACCAGCCTTTCTGTTCTTCTCTTTCTTGAAGCAGCTTTGTTACTGAGAAACCGCAAAGCGCACACTTTTCTGTCCTGAAGACTTTCCTGTGGCGGAAAATTTACTCACTCCTTCCATAAAAGTTACATTTTTCACCACCATGTCGATGATGATGTTTTTCTTTGTTAAATAACGTCAGTTTATTATTAGTCATGGATTATGTGGAGCGTACACGTCCCTGTGAACGAGCTGTTACTATAGAAACCATAACGTATTAGAACGAGCGCATTTACATGTACCTGTGATTTGAATTGCAGTTGGAACTTCGGTCAGAGCTGCTGTTAAGTAAGGGATAATCCACGGCTAGGTGTGCGTTACATGATTTTAATGCACGACGTGGAGGCAAAGAACCACCCGATGCGAAGGGGAGGGTGGGTGCCTCAGCGGAGTGCATTAAAATCGTGGATTACCCCGCTTATAACGTGGTCACTTGCCAGCATTGACAAGTTAAATCAGTCAATGACGGTTGCAGTGCAAAATTTGACTGAAAAAATAAAAATAACAGTTAATTTTTGTTAACTATTTTATATACTGGTCGTTAGATCTAGAATTCCACCCGGAATATCATCCCCAGAGATAAAGTAGAGCGATGAGATTACATTTATGTGAATGAATTATAGTAAATAGTTATTAGAGAGAGAGAGAGCGAGCGAGAGTCTGTGTGTTTATGAATTACGGCGTCTGTCTGCTAATAACGATGCTGTGAGTTTAACTGTATGTTACTATGGTTACAGTCATTTATAGGCAGCACATTAATTAAACTGACCGGAATCACCTGTGGTATATACGGTTTTAACGCACGCCTTCCATCCAATCAGAATCTTATTCGGACAGACCATGGTATAAAAAAAATTGAATCGACACCTTCTGTCCAATCAGAATCGAGACTTCAACAGAGCTGTGGAGCGAGAGCTTATACCTCGCAAAAATTATTACAAGACTGTAAGAGTAGTGCTGATGGTTTTTAGCCAGCTACATAACAAATTATTTCACCTAGAGCTCAAAGAAACAGAAATGAAAATGCATTCAACCATGCAGAGTCTCAAAGAGTGCGTTTCTGCCAATGGTCACCATGACAACAACAAGCGTATAGTTGCTAGATTGATCAAAAGTTTACGTCTTTAAAAGTATTTAACAGACGAGTAAATGTGAAATCCCGTGTATGCTCGCAGGCCCCTGGTCTTCCCTGTGTGACATTTCTGTCTGACATTTGGCATTTACCCAGGCGGACTTCATGTCCTGTTCACCGCAGCAGCTGGTGAGCAGCAGAGATCCTATTTGGACAGAAACCCTGCATGAAAATCAGAAGAGCTGACATGAAGGAAACACCTGTCATGTTATCTCTAATGATAGCTTTAGCATGTACAGAGACACACACACACACACACACACACACACACACACACACACACACACACACACACACACACACCCACACCCAGAGTCTGGATTGCTTGCATGCCTCATCTCTTTCTTCAGCTCAGAACTGAGCGTGTGTGTGTTTGTTGAAGAACATATCCTGACTGTGAGATACTTAGGACACGTTTAGTCGAGTCTGCCTTTGATCCATATATGAAAGCCGAGCAAACTCCATTACTAAATATCATTCAGATGCTTTTATAGGTACAGGTTTGGGTTTTTTTTTTTACTCGTGAACAGACCGAATGGAAGCACAATTTGGACAGATAGGTGTCGAGGATTTGCATTGCACCTGTTCTGCACAAGAAAACTTCCCTGTTCTCAGTCTTCCTCATTTCCATTGCTACCTGCAGCACACTCCACGCCTCGTTTCACTGGAAGATCGGACGCTTTCAACTCCAACGAGGGAATTTAACAGTGTCACACCCTGCTGATTATTTTTTTGTTTATCTTTTTTTTTTGCAGTAGACTGACAGCAGCCTGCTTCGTCCGTAATGGGGGTGAAAGATCGCCCTCAGTGCTACTTTGATGTGGAAATCAACAGAGAGCCAGGTAAGACGTTACTCTGGTTTATTAACTTTGATGGAAGACTTTAAAAGCTGCAGAACAGTTTTAAGGTAATATTTAATGTATGTAAAAGACTTTATTTCTTGAACTGGATATAAACGCATTTATTCGTAAACGGTTCGAGGGAGCATTTAAAAATATGTAATATTGAATTTAAATTTAAGTACCAAATTAACATCACATCATCCCACACAGCTTTCAGACAGTTTGTAATTATTAATAAAAAAAAATTTAAAAAAAAATCACAATATCTCAAAACAGCGTATTGTGACATAATTTATCATCATTGATATCACATCGTAATATTGCCTAGCCGTACTTGTATGCACAAACAAGTTGTCTGGTGTGTGTGTGTGTGAGAGAGAGAGAAACACTACATTCACATAAGTATTCTCTTTACCTAAAGACAATTGTGGTCGTTGTCAATTCTTACACACACCCAGTGGGAAAAGGAATTTAGCGTTAGTTGATACACTTAGTTAAAATGGCAAGTAAGTACAGTTGCAGGTTTTTATTTCAGAACTATTAATATACCTTTGAGCTCACATGTGCTGAAGCATCATGTGCTAAACGCTGTTTAAACAGACCACAAATGAGCTGAATTAACGTCTGCTCTCCACCGCAGCCTGCTGGTAATTATGTGCTTCGTGTCATGAAGTCGGTGCACATTTTTAGCACCCTGTTGCTCTGATCTATAGTCTAATAGGCAGTTTTGTAAAAGTTATGTCCACACAAATAATTGGTTTAATTAGCCGATTAGACACCCATGCGATTAATCTGATTGCAGGGATTTTCACTGGGCAGCTGTTAGTGGTTGTTTTAATAATTTTGGCACTTCAGGGAGATTACAGTATCATGAAAGTATTTGTTCTTTAAAGTGCTATTTGTAAGGAGTAAGACACTTATCAGAGTTGCTCTTTTTCTGCTGACTTTCTAGTGGTCATATAGTGGACAACATAGAGCAACAACATTGTTTTATTCCCTTTGTAGTGAGCATATATAGTGAATGGGTATAATTTAAATGCAGTCCACTCTGAAAGTATTGGAACAGCAAGGTCATTTCTTTTGTTTTTGCTATACACTGAAGATATTCATTGTGGGTTTGAGATCAAAAGATCAGTATGAGACGATGGATCAGAATGTCAGCTTTCATTTCCTGATATTGGAAATGAACTGAGATTAAATAAGATTAACCTCTACCAAAGTGATGGAAAGGCCAAATTGTGGAGAAAGAAAGACTCTGCTCATGATCCAGAACATAGAAGCTCATCAGTCAAGCATGGTGGAGGTAGCGTCATGGCTTGGGTTTGCATGGCTGCTTCTGGAACGGGCTCATTCATCCTTACTGATTACAGAGAAATGCATCTAATCTAATCGGGACAAACTTCATCACGTGGCAAGACAATGATCCAAAACACTCTGCCAACTCAACAAAGAACTTCATCAGGGGGGAAATGTGGAAGGTTTTAGACTGGCCAAGTCAATCACCAGACCTTAAACCAATTGAGCATGCATTTCACCTCCTGAAGAGGAGACTGAAGGGAGAACCCCCCGAAACAAACAACAGAAAGAAGCTGCAGTACAAGCTTAGAAAAGCAACACAGCAATTTATTGCAAGTAAGCGATATACGACCAGATATTAAGTGTTATTTACTTTAATTTACTTGTACTGTTCCTATACTTTTGCTCACTTAACAACTAGGTGCCATGCTCTAAGTTGTTTAACCCATCAAGATGTAAATATCAGGAAAATAAAGCTGAAATTCTGATCTGTCGTCTCATATTCATCGTTTGATCTCAAACCCAAATGTCTTCAGTGTATAGCAAAAACAAAAGAATTGGCCTTGCTGTTCCAATACTTTCAGAGCACCGTATGTAAAATTGCAAGTGCAAATACAGTTTTAATGGTGTTTTTAAAACGTAACATTTCCATAATAAAAAAAATAATAAATCAGTTTTCTGAGGTGCTAATTAACGGTCTATAAATAAGCCTGAGGTTTGGAGCAGATCAGCTGTAGAGGTATTAAAAACCTGAATCCCTTGTACAGATAAGTTAGGTTGTAAGTAATAAAGGATTTTCATGTGCTCAAACTGTGTAAAGATATGTGATACATCTTCCTTTAATGGTCTCTCTTGTTATAGTTGGACGCATTGTCTTTCAACTGTTCTCCGATATTTGTCCCAAGACAAGCAAAAATTTCCTCTGTCTATGTACTGGTAAGTAAGCAATAGCTAGGCTGTCAGACCTCAAGTGCTTTTATATCTAAATTTATAATAGTCACTAAAAAAACATTCTTTTAAAATGACTTGCTTTGAAATTGTAAAATCTCTTCTGTGAACAAGTAACTTGTTGATTCAGGCTTACACAGCAGGGTACACAAACCACAGGAATTTTCCTACGCTTCAAAATTCCAACAAAACCGTTTTGTTCAGACTGTGTTTGTTTCTAGAGCGATGTTCTGATGTTACTGTTTAATTAGTGTCTACTTATCAGGTAACAAACAGGATTATGACCAGATAGTGTTTAGACTGAGTTAATGTGTGGGTGGGAATTTAAAATACAGCTGCAGGTTCAATACACAGGTCATTTATTTTCCTGGTAGAAGGACAGGAATGTGACAGACTTGTGGCCTAAAAATAGCATCTGTATCTCTGCTGAGCTGATCCGAGACGTCCTGTTACACATCTTGTGTGTTCACGGTGCTTGAATAGATTTTACAGATGCAGTAATGCTCCTGGGTTGTAGTCTGCTGTTGTGGATAAATAATTTAAAGAAAGCAAACAAGTAATCCTGTTTGAATTATAGGAAATTAGGGATTGTCAAGTGATTTAAGTAATCTAAACCTTAATCTGAGCGCATTATAGTATTGAAATGCTGTCCCTTTTTTAAGAATGTAATTGTTTTGACTTGTTCACAGGTGAAAAGGGCACCGGTAAAACTACAGGGAAAAAATTGTGCTATAAAGGTTCTGTATTCCATCGAGTAGTTAAGAACTTCATGATTCAAGGGGGAGATTTCACTGAAGGTATGTTCCATTATTCATATTTAAATGTTCTGCATAAGTATTCACCCCCTTAAACTTTACAACCATCAGTGCTCATTCTTACAGTGAAGCATGGTGATGATAGCAGCATCTTAAGCGTTGCCCTTGGCCTCTTGGTTGCTTCTCTGACTAATCCCCTCTTTACACAGTCACTGACTTTTTGTGGACAGCCTCCACTAGAATCTCAGTTGTGCCATATTTAGTTTTTTTGGGGGTTTTTTTAATAATGGATCCATGGGATGTTTTTCAGAACGTTGTCCTGGACTTGATATTTATTTGTAAATAATTTTGAAATCTCTATTGATTTTCCCCCCACTTCTATTATTTTGAGCTATTTTGTGTAGATTCATGACACATTATTTAAATAAAGTCTGTTGTTTGCACAGGCAATGGAAGAGGAGGAGAGTCCATATACGGTGGCTACTTTGAAGGTAAACAGCTATAAAGCCTTGTATACACTTTGTAATACTAATTATTTTACTACATTACCAAGAGGTTGCATGGGCAGTTCACGCATGGATAATTAGGCATTTTTTATTATTTCTACTCTTAGATAGTTTTGTTGTCCATTTACAGACTTTTTACTTAGTTTTTCTGTAATTTCTTGGGGTTTCTTTCTGACTCAGCATGGAGGTTAGGGATATTTCTTTATTGAACAATCCAGAATCTACTTGCCTAAATATTTCAACGTATTCTTTTATTTATAGAGATTGTGGTCTTTTGCAAAATGAAAAGGTAAGAGATGTGCACAGTGCAGTAACACAAATCTAAACACTGTCCCCTCCTTGTCTGTATAATATGACCGAGTGTTTTAGTGTCTGCAATGTGCTCATGAACATCTGGGTCTTGAATTTTATTGGATTTCACTTGTTCGTTTTGCCTTCTCATTTCTGAACATAAGTACACTTCTGTTACGAACAAATCTCAGTTTACAGTACATTCTCCTGCTTATTCCACCCTTGAAACAACATTGAAACATATCATGCAACTTATTTTCATATTGTCTGTATTGTTTGGGCAAAAAAAATCACTACACAAAATAAGCCACACCTCTGAATTGTTTCTTGTTGGAGAAATAATCTCTTTGATTTACGGTTAATGTACAAGGCATGTTTTTTCATATATTTGACCTTCCCTTTAAAGCAGCACTCCAGAGCTCAGTACTGATATTGTCTAGCTTCAATTTTTGTCCCGTTAGTGTTGCCATAGTTCATCTCTGTATTGTTTCCAGAGTTAAAACCTTTGCTACAGTCCTGATTTTAGTCCTTCATCATAAGATCATTTTTACAAAAAACAAGTCTGTGCAGTGTTTTATGCTGAAACATTATGTTTCACTTTAGATATAGATTTTTTTTAAGCTTTGGTTTGTCTGATATTGCAGTGTTGTACCATGTACCGTCTCATCAGCAGGTCGAAACTTCTGGTAGAGCTTGTCTACCGTAAACAAATTAATTAATTACCATATTTCAATTATGTTTGTATACAACTCTTTAATGTACACTACACGGCCACAAGTTTGTGGACACCTGACCATCACAATCATGGTGCTTTTTGAACATCCCATTTTGGATTTAGTTGTGAGTTATAATAATCTCCATTGTTCTGGGAAGGCTTTCCACTAGATTTTGGACATGAGCATTAGTGACGTCAAGCACTGATTGTCAGGTGAGGAGGCCTGGGGTGCAGTCAGCAGCATTCCAGTTCATCCCAAAGGTGTTTAGTGGGGTTGAGATCAGGGCTCTGTGCATGTCTTCATGGAGCTCACTTTCTGCACAGGTACATTGTCGTGCTGGAACAGGTTTGGGTCTTTGAAGGGAAATGAAAGACATTCTATACAATTGTGTGGTTCCAGCTTTGTGGCAACAGTTTGGTGAAGAACCACGTGTGGGTGTGATGCGCAGGTGTCCACATACTTTTGGCCATATAGTGTATAAGTCACAGAAGCCATATACAGACCTAACAGCCTTTATGGATTTTGTGTAGGAACTCTGCATTTTAACATCAGAGTACACTACTCCATTTTTTCCCAATAAAATGGCAAATTTGGCCAATTTGCATGTGACTCTAGAATGATTGACAGTTACACAGGTATTTGAACTCTGATATTAACTGACTCCCTGGAAGCCCCGCCCCTTTTCCCACCACCTTTCTTGATTAGGAATCTCTCGTTTCCTGTTGACTTTTCCACTTGAAAGATGCATTGATGTAGAGCCTTCACTTTCTGTCAAGGAAAACGGAGAAGGTTTTGAGTTCCGTATAACCCCTTAAATATGTGCACTCCAGTTTTAGCCTCATGCAAGTGATTTGCAAAAGGACTACGTCAAACCATCCTGGCACTAGCATTGTTGTTCTTCGGGGTTGGCAGGTCTGCATATAGCATCACATAAGTCTGGTAAATTATACTTCAGTATGCATAATTAGCCCATGGACACGCTCATATTCATGCAGATAAAAATGCTGAAACGTTGATCCTTAGCCAGTGATTGAAATGGGGACTGCAGTGGGAAGACTGCTTTTCTTTATTTTATTTTATTTTATTTTATTTTATTTTTATTTTTTTTTTTTAAATCCCTTTTCTCACCATGCCATCTCATGTAACAGATGGCCAGCACTCAGTCTGTTCTCTGTTTCCGTGTCTCTTTCCAAACAGATGAGAACTTTATTCTCAAACATGACCGAGCCTTCCTCTTGTCGATGGCCAACCGAGGCAAGGACACTAACGGCTCCCAGTTTTTCATGTGAGTACAACTTATTTTGTTGGGGGGGAGAGAGTGTGTGTGTGTGAGGTTCAAACATCATTCATATGAATGTGCATCACCAGGTTGTCTGCTTGCCATTTAACATCACTGGTCAACATTAAATGGCACATTTTTGTATGTATGAATTATTTAATACACTCTGATTATGGAAAACTTCACCTTTACCCTCGTTTACTGTCTTAAACTATTTATATGTAATTAAATTGCATACCATTATCGCACACATGGCTTCATCCAACTAGGTTTCATATTTCCACTTTTTTTTTTTTTTAAGTCAGCATAACATGACAGCTTTAAGAAGCTGTTTGGAGTTTTCAGTTGGTTAGTTTCTCAATCCTGCATTCCTCAAGCATCACTGTAGCCAAATATCCCGTCCTTCTGCCCTGCTTTTCTCCCCATCATTTATATTGGAGACACTGCATACGGTATTTATGTGTGATGCAGGTGCCTCAACACGCTCATCTCTTCTTTCCCTTCTCAGTGTACATGTAGAAATATATTACAAAAGAAAACTTGGACTACTTTTTTGCCTACAAATGTATTACAATTTTTCTCTTGCCGTTTTTGTGTAAAATTTGCAGAAACTCTAGCATCCTGCTCTACCAAGGTAATGTGTCTCTCCAAGGCTGTGCTTCTCTCTCCTGACTATTTCTGATTGTTGTAGCTAGACTTTGCGACCTATTTATTTCTTTTAAACTGAACTGTATTTAAGTTTGTGAACTGTATATTTGTCAGAGCTGGTCTTTTAACTTTTTTTTTTAAGTTGCTCAGTATTTAAGAGACCTCTGATAGCAGTGATGGTGTTAATCTAAGCTTGAGATCACTGGCACTGATTATTACTGATGTGAATATACCTTATCATATAGTATGTTGAAGGAGGCTTGGATAGACGTTTTTGTTTGCGTACTGCTTCAACCAGTGTACATTTATTTACTTGTGCTATTGTTTATAAAGTACAACAGTTTTATACTATGTGCTGATTGTGGATGTTTTTGAATAAAGATATTATGATGTCTGTTGTGTGTGGATCCAGTTTTCCACTTGATTGACTGCACGTGAGATTTTGCATGTTTAAATCGCCCTCCATTTTCTCTCTCTCTCTTTTTTTTTTTTTTTTTTTTTTTTTTTTTTTTACATGTGTCGGCTGATCTGCTGTGGCTATCGTACTGTAATTGTACCTAAAACAGAACTACGAAGACAGCACCACATCTGGATGGGTATGTTTACATTCACTAATAGAATAGGCTTTGCATGACATGATAACGTGATTCAGGATGTAGTCTGATGTCTCATGGTAACTTTCACATATTCACATGTTTGAACGCAGAGTTCATGTGGTCTTCGGGTTGGTCATCTCCGGGTTTGAAGTGATAAAGAAAATCGAGGGACTTAAGACCGACACTGCCAGCAGACCCTACGCTGATGTCAGAGTGATTGACTGTGGACAGCTGATTACAAAATCTGCTAAAGATGGTAATCTTGTCCCTCAAACACAACGTGCTACCTCAGCCTTTTTTGGGGGGTGGGGAAAAAAGGATTAAGATTATAGCCAATTAATAGGAATTTAAATATTTGCTCGTGTGTGGGTTTCTTGCTGTTCTGAAGTACTTGAAGGTAGGAAGAGAAAAGCTTTCCATTCTGAAGACTCTCGGAGTTCTTCAGAGTCATGGTACTCCTCCTTGGAGTCTGGAGAAGAATCGGATGAACGGTATTCGCGCCGAAACAAGAAGACCTCTGCCAAGAGCAAGCATTCAAAGAGGAGAAGGAAAGATGTCGGGAGGAAAGGGAGACGGCACGAGAAATCGGTTGGTGAAGGGAGGTGAGTGTTCAGCTCTAGTACATGCTAAGTAGAGGTCGACTGATTGATCGGTTTTGCCGATTAATCGGCACAGATAACTGTCATTATACAGTACAAGAGCGGCCTCTAGAGGCGAAATAAAAACTATCACTGACCAATTTTGTTGTTACTTGAAGTGTTTTTTGATTCATTTTGGATGTCTCTATTTTTACTTGTTATTTGGAGTGTTACTTTTTGGTCCATATAAGTATTTATATATTAATTTCATTAAAAAAAAAAAAAAAAAAAGTCCTGTACGTTTTCATGGTACAATCTGTACTGTATAAAGTTCAGCAATATTTTACTTTGAGTGTCATCTTTTCATTCAGTGTCCGTATCAATATCGGTTGATTAATCGGTTATCGGCAGGTACTGCCCAACTTAGTTACCGGTATCAGTAAAATCCACTATCGGTCGACATCTAGTGCTAAGTTTTCAATCATATAGAAAATTTCTTTGCACACACATACACACATTATGCCGTTTTCTTTAGTGTCAGTTATGTTCAGTATGTAGTGTTTTTGTATCAGTGCTCAGTGTGACTAATGCCTCCCTCTTCTGCAGCTCTTCTAAGCGAGAGATGGTAGAGGAAGAGGATGGACAGAAAGAACATAATGTAAAGAGGGAGAAGCCTATGGTGCGCCCAGAGGAGATCCCTCCTGTGCCAGAGAACCGCTTCCTGCTCCGCCGAGACATGCCAGCACAGGAAGAGACAACAAATGTGTACGTCTGTTTAGTATAATTTCAAACTTGCAGGAAGGCGATAAGGAGACGAAGTGAGCTGTGTATGTTGCCACATGATAAACAGAGCTGTTATGGTCTAGATGTTTTTTGCTATATGGTAAACGAATCACAGTGGTTAGTGACTGTTTAAATATTCAAGCAGTTGCTGAAAACGTACCAAAATGGAGTAGGAAAAAGGGTTGCCGTCAGTGTGAGTTTTAGAACTGCATGTTCAAGGTAACAAAAATAAAGTCTCACATAGTCATCTTTGTTCCAAGCCACTGGTAATTTACTACTAATATACTAAATACTAATATAGTTTAATGTTAGTATGACATAAAGGTCATGCAGCTGAGTGGGAGCCTGTAACATTTGTAGCCTTTATAATTAAAACAAATGCTGACTGACTGTTATTTGAAAGTTTTTGCTTTAATTTGTACCACCTCGCAACTTTAACCAGCCTAGATTATACGCACCATGTATGGCTGTAATTTGCCGTGTTCTGGCAGTGCAAATTGTTTGTAAATTCTTAAAAGAATATTCGAATCAACTTTTTTTTTTCTGAGTCACTGTACACATGGCTCATAAGAAAAGGAAATGTATTTTAAATATGTATTTAATTAGTGACACCTTAACAAGCCTAATGATAAATATTCATTCTTAGATTTGAACTTTGTTGCTTTCACACCCTTTATACTGTTTTTCCTCTGGTCTCATTTTAGTACTGTACAGGACACAGCTAAAGTGCCAAATGACACCAAGCCAGCTGTCACAAAATCTGGTCGTAAACTCAAAGGCCGTGGCACAATGGTATGAACTCTTGCGTAAGGCATTTCTGTGTGGAACATACAGTAAACAAGGAATTTGGATTATTGAGTTTCTACCAATGTTTAGATATTTTCTTGCTCTGTGTACATTTTCTGGCTGATTATTAGATAACTATTAGATTTCATGTTCTACAAAAGCAAAAACATTTCCATTGACCCTAGTTACATTAATTGAAGCCATTCCAGCTGTAGTGACAGAATAAAGAATACAACTAGTATGATTCCTTACTGCAGAGATACCATACCCCTACTCGGTCGATATCCCGGTCTGAATCTGAGGAGGAAAGAGGGAGCAGTGAGACTCCTCCACACTGGAAAGAGGAGATGCAGAGAACTAAGACTTACCAGCCTCCCAGTGTAGAGAAATGGAGCAAAGGAGAAAGGTAAGACTTTACTGTATAGAGAACTACTGCAAGATCAAGGGAAAAAATTATTGCATATTTTCTTACTTAGAACCTAAAAGAGTTTATGGTAGCTATAATTAGTTATAACTGATTTTATTCAGATGGTAAGTAGTTAATTTTTCCAATATGAGTTCATATGCAGGGATGGACAAGTCATAAATCCATTAGCTAGCCCACCAGGCAAGTGAGAGCTCCTTTGCCTAGATACCATATTGACTAGGCAATATGTGGTAACTAATGTAATATAGTAATAGCTGTATTAAACAGACAAATATATGCTTGTATAAGTATTACATCCTATTTGCACCCTCAACAAAAAGTCTTAAGTTATTTTGCCATTGGTTTCACTATGAAATGTGGTGTCCACGTGTAACAGATATTATCCGTGTCTGGCTAGCATCTTTATTTTCTCTCAATATAGTTAACCACAAGTTAATTGTGTATTTAAGCTTCACTTGTTCCGTGTACTCGGACTAGTGATTTGTCCACCCCTGATATGACAGACAGTTGAACTGTATAATGGAAGAATAAACACCGATGTAGAGACCACTTTGAATGGTTTAACAGATGGGATGACAGAAGTGGCACCCCCTGGTCAAGGTCAAGGTCCCGAGAATACTCTTCAGACCAGGCCTCTGATAACTCTAGTCAGCATCACCATTACAGGAAAGAAAAGAAAAAAGCCAAACGTAAGAAGAAAGCAAAGAAACGGAAACATTCAAAAAAGCATAAGAAAAACAAATTCAGAGAGGCCTCTCTTTCAGAGGGAGAGATGTCCGTGTCATCCAGCAAAAGGTCAAAAGTCTCCAACCTTCCTGAGAGGAGATCTTATTCACACTCTTGCTCCCCTTCTAATTCACGCCGGTCTCGCAGGTCATATAGATCAAGGTCAAACAGGAGACGATCTACATCCCATTCGTCTAGAGACTCAAGATCTTACTCTAGGTCAAGAGACAGATCCTATTCCAGAAGTCGCTCTAGATCTGGGAGTAGGTTTACATCCTACTTAAGGTCAAGGTCGGGAAGTCAGTCAGGACGGTCTATTACGCGATCTAGGTCCGATTCCCGCTCCACATCTAGATACAGGACAAGATCCAGAACCAGATCTAGGTCCAGGTACAGGTCGCAGTCCCCATATTACAGAAAAAGAAATGCATCAAAGCTTTCTGACAGCAGTATACAGAAGGTTAAGAATCCTGTACCCACTACTGCTCAAGCTGTAGAAACCAAAGCTCCTTCATCTGCATCTGCTGAGAATGTCCCAGTGCTGCCTTTAAGTGACAGCCCACCACCTTCTCGATGGAAACCAGGACAAAAGCCTTGGAAACCATCTTATGTTCGCATCCAAGAGATAAAGGCAAAAAAAGACTCACCCTCTCAGGCCCTCATGAGCCGACCTCCAGGTATGCCACTGGAGACTCTATCGAATGTTCAGAGTCAATTTGAGAAATCCACATCTCATAAGGGTCTCAGTAGTAGCAGCCAGTACAATGAAAAAACCAAGCAAACTGAAGGTCTCCTCCGAAAGGGTTCCTCCAGGAGTCGATCCTCCAGTCATTCAAGAAGCAGAAGTCGCTCTAGTTATCAGTCTGTGTCACCTGGTCAGTACAGCAGGTCTTCTTCATCATCCTCTTCTAGCAGGTCAGACTCTTATTATTCATATAGAAGAACGTCCTCTGAAAGAAGAGAGAAACGCCATGGTTCTCACAGGAGGGACCATAAGAGAACCAAGAATGTGATACATAGCCCTGTCAAAGAAGATGCATCACCCTCCCAGTCAGATGATGGAACTGATGGCACACACGGTTCTATTCAGAGACACATGATTTCAGGGGCGCAGGAAGATGCACTTGATCCTGTGCCAGATTTTCATATTAAGGCAGAAAAGAAACTAAAACCAAAAAATGCCTCAGTAGTGGCTGTCACCAACTGTAAATCTGGATCTGGATGGGACAGTGACAATGAACATTTGAGCAAGCTGGCTTCTGCTGATGAGAGTAAACCACCTCAAATTTCTGTTAAAGAGGAGAGTAGACTTTCTGAAAAGAACAAGATGAAGATTTGGGCTCATTGCTGGGACTCTGAAAGTGAGTCTGAAATTCCAGACTCAAGCAATGTGGGTAGTCAAAATAAACCTTCATCAGAAAAGGAAGAGGGGGAAGCCAGTTCAGAATCTGAAAGTGAAGAACCTTCTGGGCTCTCCAACAAACCAGACCAGCTCTCCAAGGTTTTAGAGGAATTCAAAAACAATGAGGAACCTTCTGAAGATTATACAAAAACTGAAAGGCATAAAAGCAAGAAGGCTAAGCGTAAACACAAGCACAAGAGGAGAAATTCTGACAGGTCTGGCTCACAAAGAGTGAAAACTAAAACAAAAAGGTCTAAGAAGAAACACCAGAAACCAAAAGAGACATTTCACTGGCAGCCTCCACTCGAGTTTGGTGATGAAGGCGAGGAGGATGATTCACTTGCTCAGGGGAAAAATACTGACCCTCCACAGCAAGATGCTAGCAATGAAGGACTTACAGAACTGGTAAAGTGCACACAACGGAAATCTCAATATGTTAAAAGCAAGATAAGTCATGATTCATCAAAAGAAAGCTGCTCAACCACAGAGATTTCTAAAAGTGGTGGTGAGTCTGCTAACTTGACAAAAAGCCAGCAATTAAAGCTAAATATTGAGGCAGCAAAAGGTCCAGCACAAAACAAACCTCCACAGATTGCTTCAAGTCAGTCAAGTGTTAATGCGACACATGCCCAAGACCAAACAAAAGATCAAGATGATATGGAAATATGTACCCCAGAGCACAACGCAGACACCAACACAGAACCACTTGAACCTTGTGTGGTTGACCTGCCAGCAATAAAAGATATTGTCAGTAATGGTAATCAACTTCTGCTACCTCAGACAGATCAAAAGACCTCAGGTTCAAGTCCTTCTGTTTTAACTCCTACCAACCAAACTGGAGAAACCACACCTGGCAACGTTGGGCTTCCAGTCGATCCTAAATGGAAACCTTTAAAAGGTATGACTGTCGTACCAGCGGTCAGTGCAGCACCTCTAGCCATGAAAATGAACAGGCCACAAGAGCAAGGGGAGGGCAAGACTCAGGGCCTCAAGATTGAGATCAAAAGCAAAAACAGAGTCCGGCCAGGATCCCTGTTTGACGAGGTGCGGAAGACCGCTCGGCTAAACCAACGTCCAAGAAATCAGGACAGTTCCAGTGAAGAGGGTTCACCTGCTGCCACAGGAGAGCAGGCTGGATCTCAGAAGCACTCGCGGAGCAAATCCCGCTCGGTGTCCAGTTCCAGGCCCCGACGTAGAGACAGGTCTCGGTCATACACCCACTCCAGGAGCAGGTCCAGGAGCTCCAGCTATTCTTCCAGGTACGTACATCTAACAGTTTTTAATGTTTATATTTTAAACCATACATAGCACTGTAAAGAATCACTGATGTGACACGCTGCACTGGTCTCGATATTTACAATATGACTGTGCTGAATCAAGGGAGACGTTCAATCCCAGTTGTTCTGTTATGTTCTTCCACTTCTTAACATATTCTTATGATTAACATCAAACTGTTTGTACAATACTGAAACACATGGTATCATATCGTTTTGAATTATTGATTTTCCGTCCATACATTGATTGCATATCGAGATGCACACCATATCTCTGTGGAAGGAGATCCACAGACCTATTGACTAAACTTGTATATACATTTGTGCTAACATCCAGGTTTGAACAGTATGCCATATTAAACATTCACTACCATGAGTCATTCTTGGAAAATAAGATTTTTTTTTTTTTCGATCTCTGCCCACAGGAGCTACAGTAGAAGTAGAAGCAGACGGAGATACAGTAGAGAACGTTCCAGATCTCGAAGTAGTACCTACCATAGCTATCGCAGGTGAGTGTGAATGGTGTCATCAGTGAACTTAGGAAGTTTAACCTCAAATGCTTGTTTGTCTTTCGAAACCCTGATGTTTATTATGCAGTAACAGCATAGTCGATGCAAAATGGATGTGCTAACATTGCGTTATAATGTTTCTGAGTTTAGGAGGCCATTATTTCTCACAGTTGCGGGACTATAATGAATTCAATGCTTCATTCACTGAAGCATTGAATTCATTATAGTCATGTGAACCAGGCAAACATGTTATTTGATCATGTTCCTGATATCCTGGTGTACAAAGAGAGCTGGCAACAAAGAAATTCTGTTGGTGGATCCTGTTGTTATATTCCCATTATGTTGACTGGCAAGACCTGAAATATTGTATATAATGACACTTTATTTCTTCATGGCATAATGAATCATTTAGGAATAGAAAAATTGCACTCATCAGTGCACTCATCACTCCTAAAATTCTGTAAAGTATGTAGGCTTTTCCCCCCTGGCCATCGATTCCTGCAGTTCACTGGTTATAACACAGAAAACTGTTTGGCCTCATCTATTGGTATGGACACCAGGTCTGGTATTTCCTGTTGGCTTTTTGGCTTATCATGTTTGTTAATTTTTTTTTTTCCAGTAATACATACAGTCGAAGTCGTTCCAGAAGTTGGTCCAGAGGACACCGTAGGTCAAGGTTCGTAAAATAGGTTGTATAATTTGTTCAGCAAGCAACATGTTATAAATTTTTCTATAGCTTCAATTGTAACATTCACATTTGTTAGTAGTAGTTGTTGTAGTTGCCTACTTCAGCATTTCCAGAAAGTTATAGGAAGGTCTTTATCATAAGAAAAGCTACTTACGCTGTGGAAAAATAGAATTTCAGCATTAGACATTGATGTGTAATGACTTCTTGGTAAAGATGGATTTACAGACAGAGAGATTAAGATGAGTTCTGTAACGAAGTCTTCAGCTCAGGAAACAGTACAGCGCTGCATAACAGGAACAATAATGGGACAAACACTAAAATACAAGAGCGGGGTTATCCCAAGTGCCGTTTTAGAAGCGGGACTATGGTAAATAAAGTAATTCAACAGTTAATGTCATTTCTCTAATCAGACAGAATTAACAGAACAGGTGTAAATGATCTGAAAAAACATGTTAATTTGTGGGGTTTTTAAAAAACAATTTCAGATCCTACACTTATGACAGCTACTCAAGCCGCAGCCGCAGTCGTAGCAGAAGCAGGCGACACAGACGGAGTGAAAGTTCTGATCTCAGATCCAGGTGAGGAGGCTGAACATAATTCATGCCTTTGCTTCTTTTGTCGTTGTAGTATGTTAAAGATTTTACATTTCTACTATAAACTGATATTGTATATAATTCCACCCCCCCTTTCAGATCATATCGTTCCTACAGTCGCAGTTCATCAAGGCATGGAAGTCGTAGCAGTCGATACAGCTGAGACGACTTTTGGGAAATTTTATTTTATTTTTTATCCCCCATTGGTTATTGAATCTAGACCAGAGCCTCACTGATCTTTCTTTATTTTCCGTAAAGATTGTTTCTCTGAAGTCAGGAAATGTGAGTCACTTTGACCTGTACATACATTTCTGTGGTACTGTTTAAGTATATACTGCTTAACTGTTTTTTTTTTTGTTTTGTTTTGTTTTGTTTTTTTTTTAACAATTTTTATTTTTCAATAATAAGACATACATGAATGTACAAGAACTACTCTATGCCGCCCTGTTTAGGTTTTGTATGTAATTTGTATTAAACTCTTACAAGAGGATCATGCCAGTTCAGAATGAATGTAACACATTCACACATTCTCCAATGACGAGATCTCAGATCCAGTGAAATGAATTTTAGCACAATGTGAAGGTGTTTTGAATCAAACTGTTTTGTTTTTGTTTGTTTTTTTCTTTATTGTTTTCAGACATGCAAAAAAAGTTGCAGGTGTCCATTTTACTGTAGGGGAAATCAGGATATGTACAGTCAGTCAGTGGGTTAAAAAAACACCCATCATTTATTATGTACGGAATAAAACATGGCGGTGTGTGCTGTTATAGGAAAATAATCAACTCTTACCACGCCACTGTTGATTATTGTTCTATTTCATCATGATCTGAAGTGTTTCAGTCGTCTTACACAACAGCAGTTTGCCAAGTATTAGTTTATTTATTTATTTATTTATTAAACAATATATCATACTTTCTGCTTGTTTATAGTTACAGTTACTGTTGTGGAAAGTCAGTGAAACAAGTTAGTTCCTGTTATCACTTATGTTATAGCAGCTATGATCAGTCATTCCCTCACCAGCCTGTCTCAAAAAAAATTACACTCGTCACTTTAATGAGAAACCTCAAACTCCATCTTGAAGACTTTCTTGTGCCGGAAAACTGACTGTTACAGTCCTAAACCGAAAGCTTCACCATATCACTGATTTCACACGTGTTTAAATGTTTGTTTGGAGTATTCGCTGTACAAGTCCCAGTGCATGTTATTACTACAGAAACCATAACATATCCAGACAAGTGCATTAATATAAACCTCACAGATGAAACTACTGTCAGAGCTGCCCTTCTTATTGTTACACTAAAAAGTGGTGTCTTTTTAACCTTTTACAGATGTATTGTCTGGTAAACAGAATGATGGGATTGCCATCTGTAGGAAGCACACATACAGTGCTCCATAAAAATTTGTCCAGACTTATAAACCGTTAAAAGACAGCTGCCTTTATGCTGCTTTCTATATAGAACAGAAATAATATCAGTGCAACACTGCCATAAAATGCAGTTGGCCTAAGGAGCGTCTGCAGCAGTTGAAACCAACAGTAGCAAAGTGTCCACAGGTTAAATAACAACATTTTTATTTATTCAATTATCAGCACATAGCTCATCTTTGTTCGGCGTATCCTGTTCTCCCCTGGTATGCATAACTCTTTTACTTCTTACTGATACAATATTAGAAAGTAATAAACAAGTATCACTTTATTTCCTTGTTACATGTTCCTTGTCTAAACTGCACTTGAGCTGAGAATCTCTGGTTTAAATTTTACCGTCACTGATCTTTGCAAATCCTGGAAATTTAGATTAGTTAGTATTTAGTATGTTATACAAAGGGGGAAAAAATGCTTGAAAGCTAAACTTTTGAACAGCTTATTATCTTTGAATAAAATCTTTTAATAAGTCAGGTCTCTTTAAAATCCACGGCCAAGAAAAGCCCATCTGATCCCCGAGCTCCAATCACCTCCTCCCCCTGCAGAGGCAGCATCGCAACGCTCCCATCGGGGTTGCCAGATTGAGGAGTTTACCCCATCAAGGGTTAGTTTTACTCAGATTGATTTAGAGAATAATAATGTTGGACGGGTAGATGTAATTTCACTCTGTTTTAATAGTAGAGTTGGTGAATCTAAAGTGGAAACGTTGAAAAACATATGTGGAGCAAGATTTGGGTAATTTTTCAGGGTTTGGTTTATTTATAATTCTGTTGAACTGCTAGACACACAATATGGCCAAAGGTTTGTGGACACCTGACCGTCACATGCGGTTCTTCACCAAACTATTGGCACAAAGTTGGAAAAACATAATCATGTAGGATGCCTTTGTATGCTGTAGCTTCACAATTTCCCTTCACTGGAACTAAGAGGCTCAAACATGTTGAAGCATGAAAATGCTTTATGCACAAATGACAGTGCTAAAGAATGAAGAGCTTTGGTTTGCCAAAGTTGGAGTACATTAGTTTGAGTGTCCTACACAGAGCCCTGACCTCAACCTCACTGAACACCTTTGGGATGAACTGGAACATCGACTGCACCCCAGGCCTCCTCACGCAACATCAGTGCCTGATCTCACTAATGCTCTTGTGGCTAAATGAACACAAATCCACACAGCCACGCTCCAAAATCTAATGGAAAGCCTTCCAGAAGAGTAGATGTCAGTATAAATCTGGAATGGTGAAAGGTGTCCACAAACATTTGGTCACATATAGCCCATTAAAGATATAATGACTGGATGACTTAGATCAATGAATGACTTAGATAGATGAATCGAGGCAGCAATCATAAATTGATTTTTTTTTTAAATAAGAATTAATTTAGAATCAAATTAAAGATTATAGTTGATGATGAAGCAATTATCATCCAAAAAAAGACACAACTGGTGTCTAAAAAAAATTTTAAAAAATTAAAACTGATGTGTAAATAGGCTAGCAAGGTGATTTGCTCATAACTCTGATACTTCTCTATGCCATCATGATTTGCAAATTAACAGTACTTCAGATTCTGATCAAAGTTGGTCAAATAGGCTACTGTGGGAGGCTACTAAAGGAAATCATATTGTACCATATCATTATCATACTGTATCAGAGAAGAATCAGTAGTATCGCTGATTATTGAATCGTTGCCTTAAGAATGTGTATCATGTAGATTCATGCCCCTATCACTTATGCCATTGATTGGGATAATCCCAATAATCCATCCATCCATCGATGTTTCATACCGCTTATCCAACACAGGGTCGCGGGGAACCCTGGAGCCTATCCTAACTTGAGGCACAGGACGGGGGACACCCTGGATGGGGTGCAGATTGCACATCCATTCACACACTACGGACAATTTAGAAATACCAATCAGCCTACAGAGCATGTCTTTAGACTGAGGGAGGAAACCAGAGTACCCGGAGGAAACCCCTGAAGCATGCAAGGAGAACATGCAAGTTGCGTGCACACCGGGTGGAGGGTCGGGATTCGAACCCCCAACCGAGGAGGTGCGAAGCCACCATGCCCCCCTGTTTGGGATAATTATTATTATTATTATTATTATTATTATTATTATTATTATTATTATTATTATTATTTTATTATTTTATTTTTATTTATTATTATTATTATTATTATTAATTGTTACTATACCTATGGAACATATTTGAATAATCATAATTATAATTTATTTGAGATTTATGATGTGCATTGAATTTGTTATTTACTTTAGACACGTGACTTTATAGCTATGTTCTGCACACTGGACCTGGTTAACACTGATTCTAGGGAGGAATTTTAAACCGAGATTGAACCGCAATCAGTTGCTCCAATCTGGCAACCCGGTGTGGAGTGACTGAGGGAGAAAGCAGGAGAAATGTGAAAAATCCGTGTCTCGGTGTTTCATGGCGCGCGGAGGCCTGAGAGGCGCGGAGTGAAGAGCTGACGGATCAGCAGCATGGTAAACAAACCCAGCTTTTTATTCCTGCTCATGACACGTCCTTTATTCACATTCGCTGCCTTGAACACAGCGGCTGCAGTTTGTGCACTTTGTGTTCTGAGGCTTGATCATTTCTCCGTGGATGTTTTGCGCTTTAACTAAACTAACTTTGAGTCGCAAAAAAAAAAAAAAAAAAAAAAAAAAAAGCTTTTGAGGAACGCAGCTGGATTCACGAGCTTCATTTCTGCACATAAAGAGTTAATTTTCCATCAGGTCGTGACTGGAGAGGTTTGGTGTGCATGTGCAGATTTATTGCAAATAAAATGTTATTTTAAGTGCCTGCAAGGCTTCAAGTTATTGGAGGATTTTTAGTATGATAGTTTTTTGTTGTTGGTTTTTTTTCAGGCACGGATTCAGGACTGCGTTTTAGTGAACAAGTGCAATGTACATGAGTCTGCCTTTGGACTTGATGGCCTTAAACCAGGCTTACTGTGTTTCTCCTTTTTTTTTCCATGTGAAAAAAAAAGTTTTAAACTTTGCATATTTTGTAAATCTGTGAATCCAGGACTGTTGTCACTTGGATATGCATCTTCCATGGATTGCATTTTTAATTGCAAAGAGCAATCCAGACACTGTAGCATTACCAAGAAAACTTTGATTTGTATGTAATTTATCTCACTGCTTCAGCATCCTCGTATCTCAATTTGGTAATACGATTCATATAAATGCAGCTGCTTAAATTGCATCCCTGACCTTTTGACCCCTAAGGATAACATCCTTCAACTTTTCAGACAGTCATGCTTCCAGTTAAATTAGTTACACTTGTTCATCTTTATTGCAGTTCTATATGACACAAGGCTGTTATGCAGTCTCATTACTCATTTTTGTGTTCTGTACTGTGATCTTCCTGATAAATATCAGATGTGCCAGATGTTTCACTGAATTACTCATGTCATTCATGTGAACCAAAGAAAGCAAACAATTTGGATGAAAATATTTCATGCCATTGTTTAACCATTAACATCAAAGCTTAACCAGTCGGGTATTAACACAGTGCAAGGAACAGTATGCTATTTTTCAGCCCTAATATTTAACTGGCAGCAAGGAACAGTGGCCTCTGAGCTGTCAGTCCTAGTGAAGGAGGTGTGGCCTCTGCCTGTCAATCTCTGTGAAGGAGGCGTGGCCTCTGTGTGTGTCAGTTCTAGTGACAGAGCCGTGGCGTTCTGTGTCCATCAGTTTCTGTGAAGGAGGTGTGACCTCTGTGCCTGTCAGTTCCAGTGAAGGAGGTGTGGCCTCTGTGCCTGTCAGTTCCTGTGAAGGAGGTGTGGCCTCTGTGCCTGTCAGTTCCAGTGAAGGACGTGTGGCCTCTGTGTCTGTCAGTTCCAGTGAAGGAGGTGTGGCCTCTGTGCCTGTCAGTTCCTGTGAAGGAGGCGTGGCCTCTGTGTGTGTCAGTTCTAGTGACAGAGCCGTGGCATTCTGTGTCCATCAGTTTCTGTGAAGGAGGTGTGGCCTCTGTGCCTGTCAGTTCCAGTGAAGGAGGTGTGGCCTCTGTGCCTGTCAGTTCCAGTGAAGGACGTGTGGCCTCTGTGCTTGTCAGTTCCAGTGAAGGAGGTGTGGCCTCTGTGCCTGTCAGTTCCAGTGAAGGAGGTGTGGCCTCTGTGCCTGTCAGTTCCAGTGAAGGAGGTGTGGCCTCTGTGCCTGTCAGTTCCTGTGAAGGAGGTGTGGCCTCTGTGCTTGTCAGTTCTAGTGAAGGAGGTGTGGCCTCTGTGCCTGTCAGTTCTAGTAACAGAGGCGTGGCTTTCTGTGTCCATCAGTTTCTGTGAAGGAGGTGTGGCCTATGCATCTGTCAGTCTCTATGAAGTAGGCGTGGCCTCTGTGTGTGTCAGTTCTAGTGAAGCAGACATGGCCTTTATGCTTCTCAATTTCCAGTGAAGGAGCCATTTAATGGCTCACGAACAGGGACTTGATGAGGCTGGAGAACTGATCCTGTGCTGTGGGGCCTCACTATCCTGTGGACTGTAGATACTGGCCATATAGGAGAAGGTAAGGCAATTTCTGCCTCTGTATCTGTCAGTCTTTATGAGGGAGGCGTGGCCTCTGTGTGTGTCAGTTCTAGTGACAGAGGTGGCCTTTATGCTTGTCTGTTCCCAGTGAAGGAGGCTTGGTCTTTGTGTGCATCAGTTCTTGTGAAGGAGGTGTGGCCTCTGCCTGTCAGTTCTAATGAAGGAGGTGTGGCTTCCCAGTCCTTAAAATTAAAACTTTCTTCAGGTGAACTCGAAATGTTGCGACAATACTGAATCAGATTGTAGCCTATAACTTTTTTAATTAATGTATTGAGGTGTGCGATACACACAATTAATTACAATGGACGCATCGAATAATTTTCACAAACAGTTCAGCTTACCAGTCAGAGAAGTTTGTGATCGATCGTGAACAAACTGCCACTCTTAAGTGTGATGAAGCTGAATCCCGAACGAGTCTCAGCTAATGTTTACTTACAGATAAAAAGCTGCGCATCAATACATTTTAATAAGGTGCAATAATAAGATAAACTAATAAAATGTGATGACCACTTTAATTTAAATCAGTGCATGCCTAATGGATTGTAGAATATTTATTTGACCGTGTAATCAGTATCACTTTTCACTTATGAGACAGGGCTCATCTGAGGGAGTTATTGGCTTTGGGGTCGATTCAGGATCCTCCTCATTAGAAGTGGTGCAGTGGTGCAGTAATCCTGCCTTCAGCTCACATCTGGATGCTCGGGTTAATATCTGGGTCGGGTCAGTACTGCAGCAGTCAGAGTCCACTCTCTTTAGCTTCTGGTTGGGAGCCTGTGTGTTTTCTGAGTGGGCGTTACGAACATCTGGGGCTCTGAAGCAGGAGTTTCAATCCTTTTTCAGAATACTGGAATGGGACTGAACTGAGTTTCAGGTTTCTAGAAGCTTTTTGCAGAATAGCATGCCATAAAAGGCCAATGAATAGCCTTTAAATGAAGTATTTGGCAGAGACATAAGTCATTGAATGGGAATAAAAGGTAAACCATTACTTTATCCTGAAAAGTAGTTGATTTATGATTATGAATTTTTTCCAGAAAATATATACGCTTATATAAGAATGGGTAAAAATCACCAGGTTCCTCACATCTGCACTGAAATACTTGTACATTTTGAGTGGGATTCATCTAAAACCTCTGAAAGCTGGGTTTGTGTTCATTTCCTAATTAGTGTTGTCATAAAGTTTAGCATATACACTGAACTAGAGATCGACGATAATCGGTTATACAGATATTTTCCCCGATATTTAAGCATTTTTCCATAATCGGCTATCGGTTTTGTAATATCGGAGCCACCGATAAATGGTGCCATGTTTTGGGCGTTTTGAGAATTGCGCGCAGGACCGCCATTGCAGCACTGCATCTGAGGGGAGACGAGTCAACAGCGGTGTGTACAGGTAAAGTATACTTGCTTTAATTAATAAATGTATTTAACATAACAGCCATTAATGCACAAATGAGATGTGTTACATAAATGCTTGATATGTAGTTTAAGCAGCTTGGCGCTAAGAAATAGAGACGAACTCACAGTGTCACGTAATCTGTTTACCTCATCGAAGCATTTTTAAAAAAAAAAAAGACACTTTAGTAACAGTGCACTTTATTTTTTATTTTTGCACACTTCAGGTCCTTCTATTTATTGGTGTTTTGTTTTGTAATTCAAGGAGGAAGTGAAATTGACAAAATTGTTATAAATAAAACAGTTTGTTCAGTTCAGTGGTGGTGTTATCATTGTGTCAAAAACAGAAGTAAAGCAAGAAATAAATATTGGTTCTGCATATCGCTTATCGGGCACAGAAACATGCAAATAATCGGTATCGGTTATAAAAAAAATCAATATTGGTCGATCTCTACACTTAACTAAACCCATACCTTAACTAAATGCTTGTTGTAGGGAAGTGAATCTAGCCACAGGAGGTCACAAGCCAGTGTACTTTTTGTGCCGGTCCCAAGCCCGGATAAATAGAGAGGGTTGTGTCAGGAAGGGCATCCGACGTAAAACTTTTGCCAAATTCAATATGTGAATCACTAACATGACTTCCATACCGGATCGGTCGGGGCCCGGGTTAACAACAACCGCCATCGGTGCCGTTGACCTACAGGGCACTGGTGGAAATTGGGCTACTGTTGGTCGAAGAAGGAGAGGAGGAAGGTGTGTCCGTAGGCAGAGAGAGAAGAGGAAAGGCAGGAGTTTGGGACTGAAAGTAGGGACTTTGAATGTTGGTACGATGACAGGTAAAGGCAGAGAGCTGATAGATATGATGCAGAGGAGGAAAGTCGACATTCTGTGTGTCCAGGAGACCAGGTGGAAAGGGAGCAAGGCTAGAAGCATTGGAGCAGGGTTTAAACTGTTTTACCATGGGGTGGACAGGAAGAGAAATGGAGTAGGAGTGATCCTGAAGGAGGAGTTTGTGAAGAATGTTCTGGAGGTAAAGAGAGTGTCAGATAGGTTGATGAGTCTGAAGCTGGAAATTGAAGGTGTGATGTTGAATGTTGTTAGTGCTTACGCTCCACAAGTAGGTTGTGAGCAAGAGGAGACAGACAGATTCTGGAGCGAGCTTGAGGAAGTGATGCAGAGTGTTCCCAGAGGTGAGAGAGTGGTGATGGGGGCAGACTTTAATGGACATGTTGGTGAAGGGAATAATGGGGATGAGGAAGTGATGGGCAGGTTTGGTCTTCAGGTAAGGAACCCAGAAGGACAGAGGTTGGTAGACTTTGCTAAAAGTATGGAGATGGCTGTGGTGAACACGTACTTTCAGAAGAGGCAGGAACACAGGGTGACATATAAGAGTGGTGGCCGGAGCACACAGGTGGACTATATTTTATGTAGACACTGTAATCTGATGGAGATTAGCGATTGCAAAGTAGTGGTAGGAGAGAGTGTAGCTAGACAGCATAGGATGGTGGTGTGTAAGATGACCCTGGTGGTGAGGAAGATGAAGAGAGCAAAGGCAGAGCAGAAGACAAAGTGGTGGAAGTTGGAAAAGGAAGAGTGCTGTGCGGTTTTCAGGGAGGAGTTGAGACAGGCTTTAGGTGGTCAGGAGGTGCTTCCAGATGACTGGACTACTACAGCCAAAGTGATCAGGGAGACAGGTAGGAAGGTGCTAGGTGTGTCATCTTGAAGGAGGAAAGAAGACAAGGAGACTTGGTGGTGGAATAAGGAAGTTCAGGAGAGTATCCAGAAGAAGAGGTTAGCTAGGAAGAAGTGGGACAGTGAGAGGACGGAGGAAAGTAGACAGGAATATAGGGAGATGCAGGGTGAGGTTAAGATAAAGGTGGCAAAGGCCAAACAGAAAGCTTATGAGGACATGTATGCAAGGTTAGATAGTAAGGAAGGTGAGAGGGATTTGTATCAGTTGGCGAGGCAGAGGGATAGAGATGGTAAGGATGTGCAGCAGGTTAGAGTGATTAAAGATAGAAATGGAAATGTGTTGACAGGTGACAGGAGGATGAGGGAAAGATGGAAGGAGTACTTTGAGGAACTGATGAATGAGGAAAATGACAGAGAGAAGAGTAGTAGAGGCAAATATTGTTGAGCAGGAAGTAGAAAGGATTAGCAAGGGTGAAGTTAGGAGAGCTTTGAAGAGGATGAAGAGAGGAAAGGCGGTTGGTCCTGATGACATACCAGTGGAGGTATGGAGAGATGGCAGTAGAGTTTTTAACTAGGTTGTTCAACGAGGTCTTAGAGAGTGAGAGGATGCCTGAGGAATGGAGGAGAAGTGTTTTGGTGCCGATTTTTAAGAACAAGGGAGATGTGCAGAGTTGTGGAAACTACAGCGGTATTAAGCTGATGAGCCATACAATGAAGTTGTGGGAAAGAGTAGTGGAAGCAAGGCTAAGGGGAGAAGTGAGCATTTGTGAGCAGCAGTATGGTTTCATGCCAAGAAAGAGCACTACAGATGCAATATTTGCTTTGAGAATGTTGATGGAGAAGTACAGAGAGGGTCAGAAAGAGCTGCATTGTGTCTTTGTAGGTTTAGAGAAAGCGTATGACAGGGTGCCAAGAGAGGAGCTGCGGTATTGTATGAGGAGGTCTGGAGTGGCAGAGAAGTATGTTAGAGTGGTGCAGGATATGTATGAGAGCAGTAGGACAGTGGTAAGGTGTGTGGTAGGTGTGACAGAGGAGTTCACGGTGAAGGTGGGACTGCATCAAGGATCGGCTCTGAGCCCCTTCTTGTTTGCGGTGGTGATGGACAGGCTGACAGATGAGGTCAGACAGGAATCTCCATGGACTATGATGTTTGCGGATGACATTGTGATCTGTAGTGAGAGCAGGGAGCAGGTGGAGGAAACTCTAGAGAGGTGGAGGTTTGCTCTGGAGAGAAGAGGAATGAAGGTTAGTCGCAGCAAGACAGAATACGTGTGTGTGAATGAGAGGGATCCAAGTGGAACACTGAGGTTACAGGGAGAAGAGATAAAGAAGGTGCAGGATTTTAAGTACTTAGGTTCAACAGTCCAGAGCAACGGGGAGTGTGGAAAAGAGGTGAAGAAGCGTGTGCAGGCAGGTTGGAATGGGTGGAGAAAAGTGTCAGGTCTGTTGTGTGATAAAAGAGTACCAGCAAGAATGAAATGAAAGCTGTACAGGACAGTAGTGAGACCAGCGATGTTGTATGGTTTGGAGACAGTTGCACTGAGGAAAAGACAGGAGGAAGAGTTAGAGGTAGCAGAGCTGAAGATGTTGAGGTTCTCTTTGGGAGTGACGAGGATGGATAGGATCAGGAATGAGTACATCAGGGGGACAGCACATGTGAGATGTTTTGGAGACAAAGTTAGAGAGGCCAGGTTGAGATGGTTTGGACATGTTCAGAGGAGGGAGAGTGAATATATCGGTAAAAGGATGCTGAGGTTAGAGCTGCCAGGCAGAAGGCCGAGAGGAAGACCAAAGAGGAGGTTTATGGATGTAGTGAAGGAGGACATGAAGGTAGTCGGTCTGAGAAAAGAGGATGCAGGGGATAGGGCTAGATGGAGGCAGATGATTCGCTGTAGCGACCCCTGAAGGGAACGGCCGAAAGGAAAAGAAGATACCTTAACTAAATGCTTGTTGTAGGGAAGTGTACATAAATCTTTTTTAAAAATTTTGGGTGGAAGCTGCCAGATGTTTTATTCCGTTTATAAAACAGCAGGAGCATCCACGAAACATTTAATTTCCTGTTATCACTTATAACAGCTATAAACAGTGTCTCTCTCACCAGTTTCTCTTTATCTCTCTCTCTCTCTCTCTCTCTCTCTCTCTCTCTCTCTCTCTCTCTCTCTCTCTCTCGAAGTTATTAAGACAAGAAACAGTCACAGCTTTTCTACTGAATGTTGCAAAGCATTTACACTGGAGACTCCTTACCTAAAGGTTAAATAAACATCTCCTTACAGAAAACCTCACAATATAAAAAAATTACACACATTTGTAAGCGGTTAATGTTGAGAATCCGATATACAATACGAGTACATTTAATATAAAGCTGTGGTTTGCAGCTGGAACTACTGTCAGAGCTGCTGTTGTAGAAAATGAATTAAAACCTTCTGTGTAATAATGTAGATTATCAGCCAATAATAAAGAATTCAACTTTGTGTGGTGTTGTAATAGTGTAATGTCTTAGGTAATCATCAAGTTATGATCCATAGATGTAATCCGATTGAGAGATTGCTTTCTTATTGGCCAATCTTTGAGTGTTTGTAAAAGTTGTACTAAGGTTTAGGTCCTCACACAGCTGTTTAGTGAAATCAGAGTCTCTGCTTGAGGATCGTGTTGGCATGCGGAGTAACTGGGCGGCGTTTGTGATCGTGTTTTATGTGTCCGGAAGGTGCCAGCTTCATAGACTCTCCTTCTGGCAAGAAGTACTGACTCAGCTTCTGTTTGCTGAGGACACTGTAACCTTTCTCTCTCTCTCTCTCTCTGTCTCTCTCTCTCTCTCTCTCTCTCTCTCTCTCTCTCTCTCTCTCTCTCTCTCTCTCTCTCTGCCTCCAACACACACACACACAGAGTATGGACTGACTGGAGGTCATGACGATTATTAGGTGCCAGAGAGGACTCTTTATAACTGGGAAGATAGGACATGGATGGGCATGTTGTTATATAATTTGAAAACTTTGGGCTCTTGTGAAGGGAAGTTTAGATTTATATTCTAGCTAAAATGATAGAAATGATAGAAAAAGTGGTTGCCCATAGCATGTTTTAAGAAAACTAATCAAACCTCTGACTTTCTGTATATTACTGAATTATTTCAAAGTGAATTATATCACCATATCTTCATTTTAATATTGTAATGCAACTGGAGGGTTTGCTGTTTTTTAAACAAATCATATAATACATAATACAATCAGATAAGGCATAAAACATGAAATCCTTTTACATGAAATACATGAAAAAAAATTTGCAATGAAAATTAATTTTTTTTTTAATAAGGTTTTTTTTTTTTGTCTTAAATATGTACGGATGCTTTATAGACTTAAAGGCTAGTTTCAAAATGATCTGCACCCCTACATTATTGTTTGGTCAAGCTTGTCCTGGAGCTACAGTAATATCGCTGAGACTAGCAATAAATCTCCTCCTGTATTGTCTAACAAGGTTAGAGACAGTTGTAGAAAATTCAGGACCCTCCTCAATGCAGAACATTTCATTTTCCAAAGATGAGTTTGTTCCTACATCCATTTCTGTGTTCATTTGGATGTTTGAGTCAAAAAGCTTTTGGGTCAAGCGGAAATCACGACGTTGTTCATCACTCTGGATCTCTGGACCACATCAGTGATCCAACACTGTGTTGCAAAGCCGCGTAGTTCCCGTTTTTTGCTAAAATGAATTTTGAAACTTCAAGAATAAACAAGTCAAAGAATAAACTAAATTCCAATTATGAAAAGTGTTTTCCTGTCCATCTTCCTCACTCTGCATTATGATAATAGGTACAGTCCCTATCAGAGTTTCAACTGTTCCGGACTTTTATTTCGGTCCTGTTTGTGCTTAATGATATTTTTTAATTGTTTATTCATTAACAGGTCAACAACCATCTGTATAATCTGGCTTTCTCAATGGTCATGAATGATGAAGGAAATTTACGTGTGTGCAGCCTCATATTTACAGTCAGGTCCATAAGTATTGACAGTGACACAATTTTCGTAATGTTAGCTCTGTACAGAACACCACCACAATGGATTTGAAATGAAGCAATCAAGATGTGATTGATGTGTAGACTTTCAGCTTTAATTCAAGGAGTTTAACAAGAATATTGCATTAATTGTTTATGAATTACAGCCATTTGTTACATACAGTCCCTGTTTATTGATGATGTGACTGCCGATAGAAGTAACAGGATGAATTCAGAAGCGTATAGAGCTATAATTTCTGCTCAGATTCAGTCAAATGCTGCAAAACTGATATGACTGCGCAGTACAGGTGGATAATGGCCCAAAACATACCGTGAAAGCAACTCAAGAGCTTCTTAAGGCAAAGAAATTAAATGTTCTTAAATATGTGATGACCTCAACCCAATCGAGCTGCTTTTCATTTACTGAAGACAAAACTGAAGGCAGAAAGACCCACAAGCAAGCAGCAACTGAAGACGGCTGCAGTAAAGGCCTGGCGAAGCATCTCAAGGGAGGAACCTCAGCATTTGGTGATGTCCATGGGTTCCAGATTTCAGTCAGTCATTGACTGCAAAGGATTTGCATCCAAGTATTAAAACTAATCTTAATATTTAAGATTAGATACGTTTGTCCAATTACTTTAGAGCCTGTGAAAATGGAGGGACTCATAAACGCTTAATGCAACATTTTTGTTAAACCCCTTGAATTAAAGCTGAAAGTCTGCACTTCACTCACATCTTGATTGTTTCATTTCAAATCCATTGTGGTGATGTACAGAGGCAGAAAAACGCAAATTGTGTCACTGTCCAAATACTTATGGACCTGACTGTATACCCCAGGGAAACAGGATATGGTTAAAGGCAACAATAGAATTCCTAGAGTTAAAAGTCAAGTTGTTTGAATTATTTATTTTTGCCCAGATTTTGAATGGAGCTAATTGTATATGCAGGCAGCACTGCACAATCTCACCTAAATGATTCTCTCTACTTTCCATATCGGTTTAATCGATTACTTTGTAATCAGTAGATCAGACTGATCATATCTTATCAAGCTGATCAATTCAACTCAGATTTCCCGTGAAATTTTATTTCTCACTTGATGCTTGAGATGAGTTTCCTCAGCAGGCTTTACTTGAATGAGGAGAAACTCTAACATTAACTCGCTCCACGTTCTGCCGCTTTGCTAAATCCGCCAGAAAGGTGAGTCATCACGAGTTTCATTTCTGCTTGACCAAAATATTAATCTCCACTGCAGAGCTTTTAAGTCCCTCGAGGTGTTGCTAGCATTTGCACATTACAGAGCTCTGTGGTTAAAGTTCAAGTTCAAATCCAAGCACGGCCGAGAGCAAGGCACAAATACTCGGGTTGGACTGGATTTAGCTTCGTATGGATGAAAATGAAGTTTAGTGTGATCGTGGACAGGAATTGCCATATTTCTCTAGATTTTCTTTACTAACCTGAGGACAGAATTTTGGGATGGATTGTCCCTCTAATTCCCAGAAAAGTCTTCTAGATAACTCGTCTCCATATCGTCCATTAATCTGGAATATCTCTGGATGGTGGATTGTAGTAATGTGATCCTATAACACTTAGGAACCAGAGACAGTTGGATGTATTTGCAGACTTTATTAAGGATTTTGCACTAATCCTACTCATAATCCACACCAGAGACCAAAGTGAACACAGTCAGCATTAGTGTGAACAGATCTGACATACATCAGTACTATTCAAAACCAGAAAATAATAGATGACACTGAGGGCCAGCGGGATCGAGTTGAGGACTTGAGGCCAAATAGGAAATAAAACAGGAAATGTTTTGTGAAAGGAATTTCTTAAATTATTGATTCCTTTATAAGTAACGTGATCTTCAATGATGTCCAAGTTGGCTTTTTTAGTTTCACCAAGATGTTAGTCTGTTTTCACTTCGGTTTCCTACATTACCCACAATGCTGAGAGTGGTGCAGTGGAATTTTAGCCTTTGTTTCAATCTTTGTTTTCAATTCAATGGGGAATCTCCTCAAACACCACCAGTGTGTAGCATCCACCTGGATGATGCGACGGCAGCCATAGTGCCCCAGAACGCCCACCACACACCAGCTATTGGTGGAGAGGAGAGAGATGTAGCCAATTCAGGGATGGAGATTATTAGGGGGCCATGACAGATAAGGGCCAATGGGGGAATTTCACCAGGACACCGGGGTTATACCCCTACTCTTTATGAGAAGTGTCCTGGGATTTTTAATGACCACAGAGAGTCAGGACCTCGGTTTAACGTCTCATCCGAAAGACGGCTTTAGTCTTTTAGTCTGTCCAGCTCTCTCACCTCCTCATCTACACAAACAGATAAGCTTCCAAAGCTTTCACTCTTTTGCTCCAAAGCCATCACTCCTGTCTTCTTATAGATCACTAACTAGCCGAGCCGAGTCTTTGCATAACCTGTAGCTGCATTGTTTTGTGGAGATTTGAGTCCAACAATTGGCATCTCCTTTACTTCTACATTGCATTTCTCATTAATATGACGTTTGAAAATGGCGAGTATGAAAAGAAGTTCTTGCTTTTTTGTTTTTAGGAGCTAACAGCGAACAATGGCCATTATCCCTTATGTTTGAGAGAGCTGAATTTTTTTCAACTCCAGTTAAATGCCTTTGTAACTGTGCTAGCAATAAGAACGTTCCCCTGTGACTCATTACAACACATAACCGCTAACACCAGAATCATTAAGCACATCACAGATATAAATATATTATAGATTATAGATATAAATACATTGAATGTGTTTCAGTTGAATGTGTTTTCCTTTAATCTGTCACCCTCCCAGGAAATGTCAGTGGCTCCTGACTTAAACTCCTAGCTACTCGCACTTGTCTATACTACAGATTAGTGAGTCTAATTTTAAGCCGATGGACGTTGAAGGCATACCATAATTTACACTGAAAAGAAATGTTTAAATAGTGTAGCATTATTAACCAGTAATAACTACGGCTGTAATTGCTGTGTATAATAACTCAGCTTTTGTGTTTGGGAGGTTTCAGTCAAAATGTCTCTGCTGTGTGTCATTGTGACTGCTTCGAATTGTCAGCTGTATTTGCTTGAAAGATGAGAGTACAAACTCTATTTGCCCTCAGCACCAGGACAGAAGGGTTTAGATTTTGTTATTAGCATTTTTGTTGTTGTAGCCTTTATAACTGCAGCTTCTTAGTGGCATCTGAAGTGTTTATGGCTGCCTGCTGGTCCTCACACACATCCGCACTGTGCACAAAATTTATAGTAGCTCAAAATTACAGCCCTCTCTCTGTGTTTCCATCTCTTCCATTTTCTCAGCGCGCACACACACACACACACACACACACACACACACACACACACACACACACACACACACACACACACACACACATTGAAAGTAAGGTCGTAATAACTGCTGCGTAATTTCTATGTCAGCTGAAATGGCCTCTTTGGTGTGTGTGTGTGTGTGTGTGAGAGAGAGAGAGAGAGAGAGAGAGAGAGGGAGAGGTGTGTGTGAGTAATGTCTACCAAGGTCAGGACAAAATGTCTTCGGAATGTATTCGAAAAGGTGTATTGAACAGGACTACACACACACACACACACACACACACACACACACTCATTCTATTTTCTCCCTCCACTGCCACTCCTCTTTCTTTCTGCTCCCTCACCTCGGCCAAGAGGACATAGCAGGAGTACTAGTGCACTGAGCCTCTAACACACACACACACACACACACACACACACTTGCTTACCTTGGGTAAAATCATCACTGCAGGCCACACTGAGTTGAAGGATTCCGCACATTACTATCAGCTTTAATTAGTGTTTGAATTACGGTACCATGAACAAATTAAAGGAAAATATGGTGACACTGTTATGTAAAATAAATTTATTTATTTTGCTGGTATGATTTGGCTGGAGATGGGGGGGGGGGCTACGGTGGCTTAGTTGTTAGCATGTTTGCCTCGCACCTTCGAGGTTAGGGGTCCCAATCCTGCCTCCACCCTGAGTGCATGGAGTTTACATGTTCTCTCCGTGCTTTAGGGGTTTCCTCCGGGTACTCCGGTTTCCTCGCCCAGCCCAAAGACATGCACTGTAGGCTGATTTGCATTTTGAAATGAATGTGTGTGCAATTGTGCCCTGTGATGGATTGACACTCCGTCCAGGGTGTCCCCCACTTTGTGCCCCGAGTTCCCTGGAATAGGCTCCAGGCTCCCCGCGACCCTGTGTAGGATAAGTGGTATGGAACATGGTTGCACATGTGTCCCCTTAGAGTGAAGCATCACTGCAAATCACTACATAGTTCTTCTGATTGATCACCTTTATGTACCTTCTGTAATGTAGACTGGCTCACTGTTTTGTTTATCATGTCATAGAGACATTAGTTATCTGTTTCTTAAGCATCTAGGACATTGTTTCTCAATTTACTGCTCGTAGCTTTCAGATCCTGCCAGGCCTGTGTGGCTGGCATCGGAGACAGAGGAAGAGAGCCGAGGGCAGGAGGATGGAAATTACTCACATCGTTCTTTCTGTAAGTCTGAGGAGAAGCTCAGGATCCTGAGGGTTATTATTACTACAGGCAGATTGCTCAACCTTAATGTTTCCTATTACGCTCTGGCCAGACAGACAGTAAGTCACAGGAAGTTTAGCTATCTTAGCATGTTGTTAAGCTTACTCCATACCTTTAATTTTACAAATAGTTGCAGCTCTTTCAGGTTTATTTATTTACATTTACGGCATTTGGCAGACGCCCTTATCCAGAGTGACTTACATTTATCTCATTTATACAACTGAGCAGTTGAGGGTTAAGGGCCTTGCTCAAGGGCAGCTTGGCAGTGGCAGTTTGGCAGTGGCAGTGCTGGGATTTGAATGCACAACCTTCTGATCAGTAGTCCAACATCTTAACCACTGAGCTACCACTGCCCTTTATTTTTGTCTTGTTTCAGCCTTTAAATTTCCCTTGAAGTGCGTTGAAATGTGCAGCTTTATTCGAAGTGTTGATGTAATTTCCACTGAAACAGGAAGTGGGACATTTCGTGTGGCTCCTCCCCCATTTTAAATAGTCAATAGAGTTTAGCTTGCCTAACAGCCCGGGTTAAGACGTACTTGACAGTTAGATGAGAATCTGAAGTGCAGAATGATGTCATCAAAATTGTTGATCCATATTGGTGGTAGAGAGAGACTATGAATTTTGAATGTATATATCTTCTAAATGTGAATTTTGTCATTGTTATGGAGCACACTAGTTTATAGATAACCTTAAGGCTAACATATTCATACTAAACGCCACAAAACTTAAATTTTGATTTCATGCGGACATTAAGATGCTGGATTATGTTTTCTAGGATGCCATCATGGCCTCCAAAAATATTTGGTTAAGCTCTTTTTTCATAATAATATGCTTTACTTAATGATCTACATGATGTATGTTTTACTGCTGTAGCACAGTAGCACTGCACTGTTTCTATTTCATAAAATATTTCAAGTTAGGGGTTAGTTAAGTGTTCACGGAAGAGGTGGGTCTTTAGCCGTTTTTTGAAGATAGTGACAGATTCTGCTGTCCGGATTGAGGTTGGAAGTTTATTCCACCACTGAGAGACAGTCACTTTGAAGGTTCTGGAAAGGGACCTCATGCCTTGTTGAGTAGGCATTACCTGGCGTCAGTCGTTAACCGATCGCAGGTTGCATGAGACCCTCACTGAGAGTGTTGAGGTAGGGGGGTGCTGTTCCAGACAAGGTCTTGTACATGAGCATCAAGTCCTTGAATTTGATGCAGGCAGCTACAGGAAGCCATTGAACTGGTTTCCTATTACTTTTATCACTTTTATTATTTTTTTTCGATTTTTATATTGAAAATATCAAAAATACTAATGAAACAGTTTTGAACAAATCTGTAAAAAATAAAACATCATAAATGACACATTTATTCAGAACACATTCCTAAATGGGATCTTCTTCTTCCTCTTTTTTTGTAGACAATGTAGACACTGATATAATATTCAAAAATACTATTTGTTCTATAATATGACATACTGTAGTTAACTGATTTTAGTTGAGAATTTTCATCTCAGTTGATCATTTTCAACTGGAATTCCAGCATCACCATCACAATAAACACCCCCAATACCATGATAAACATTTCTCGTAGTCTTTTATTATACCATGTTGAGAGACCGCGTGAACGATGCTCTCTCGTGTGTGTGTGTGTGTGTGTGTGTGTGTGTGTGTGTGTGTGTGTGTTTAGATCAGTGCGTGTTGGCTCAGTCGCCTTGTCTGCTGAGGGAGATGAAGCCTGATTCTGTGCCCAGTCCTGTTATTTAGATTGTCACTCAAGTCCCGTATCTCCCAGACCCTGTCATGAGCACTGAATGTGGAGCACTAAGTTAGTGCTTTTTTCCTTTTTTTTTTTTTTTTTTTTAAGCTTCATGCATCATGGTAACTAGCTTGGCAGAAACTAGCTTTCTTATGTCGGTTTAGTGCATTGGTTGTCAAAAAATCTTGTCTGGATTTTATTACAGACAGTGTGATATGTTTTCCATGTCAGATTAAACGATGAAGATCCATCCACGATAGATCTGCAATTAAAGAAAATTACTACGTTTTGCTTATGTCATCAATCAGTGTGAACGCAACAACTGTTTCTTAAAGACTGAATTTGACTACATGTTAACACAACTGTTTGTGAGAAATAATTTGACCGCATGCTAACAGGGCTGACTGCATGCTAGTAAGGCTGTGTGTGAGAGGATGAAATTGACCACATGCTAACAGGGCTGTGTGTGAGAGGATGAATTTGGCTACATGCTAACAGGGCTGTGTGTGAGAAAATGAAATTGACTACATGCTAACAGGGCTGTGTGTGAGAGGATGACTTGGCTACATGCTAACAGAGCTGTGTGTCAGAGGATGAAATTGACCACATCAGGCTAACAGGGCTGTGTGGGAGAGGATGGATTTGACCACATGCTTGCCTACTATAAATACTAAAAAGTATCCACAGAATTGATTAAGTCAGATAGTGTGAGCTACAGTATTGGTTTGTTTGGTCTTATGGTCATGAACATGATTACGCTCCTATGCAGTGCAGTAGCAGAGGTTAAAACAGTGGCTTTGGTCAGAAATGCTTGTTTTTATCCTTTCAGACACAATGTGCAGGCTCTCTATAGGCACAGCCACAGGAGCAAAGCATTTAACTGAGGAACCATGGCCTTTACAGCGGCGTGAATGTGAACAGCTCTCGGGCATGCCATGGGAGCAAATGCTTTCACACAAGCAAAAGTCATTCAGCAAGGGGAGATCTCATTCCCTCCTTCTGTTGCACTGGTTGGCATTCCGCTGCTTGGCATGGAGTTACACAGCATTGGCCAAGTGCATTCCAGTCTGGAGGAGACTCGCAATACAATATGCTTAAGCTTTGAGCCTGATATTGTAATGTTTCTTTTTGGCAATAAAAAAGCGCTCTTGGATCAGAGGTGCTATGTAAAATAAGTCTCTTTAAGTTTTTTGTTAATGCGTGATATTTTATAACAACTCTCCCTGCCTTCTTAGAGGAAATAAAGAAGATGGATTTGATGTATTTTACTGTCTGTTACATCTGATGCTGCTGTGTCCTGGTTTACAGTCAAACTGTTATAAATAACACAGGCAGAAATAATGAGTCTTGATTGGGCTTGTGGTTGGGGTGACATTTTATTTATGTATGTGAATGTGAAGTCACGTTGACAGCTGAATACAAATGTTGAGAGGGCAGTGGCAGGACATTGTGTGTCTCCAGATAATACAAAAAAGCAAAAAATATATTTTAATATAAACTTTGATGGGACTGGTTGCAAAATTGCCACATACAATGGCTCGTGTAAGTATTCATCTTGAACTTTTAGACATTTTGTAGTGCTATAACCTGGAATGGAAATGGATTTTATTGGGATTATACGTCATGAATCTATAATCCAAAATCACCCATAATTTGTGTGTGGTTGGAGCTATCAAAACAAGTCTGAGACAAAGTTCTGGAAGAGTGTTAATCAGGGTTTGGTGATATTAAAAAAAAAAAAAAAAAAAAAAAAGCTCAACATCTCACAGAGCTCCATTATAAATGAAAAGAACATGACACAATTGCGACAGTCATGACAAGAGAGGGTCGACCACCAAAATTCATTGCCCTGGTAAGGAGGACATTAGTCAGAGAAGCAACTAAGCGGCCAAGGGTAACTTAAGATGATGCTATCACCGCCATGCTTTACTGTCGAGATTGGGTTAGGTTTCTACCAAATGTATTACCTTGTGCCCAGGTCAAAATGTTCAGTTGTAGTCTCATCAGTTTTTGGTCTCAGAGAACTTTTTGCCACATTTGCAGAGTGTCCAGCATGTGTTTTGGCAAACTCCAAACAGAATTTCATATGTCTATCCACTATCTGTTCCATAAAGCCCAGCTATGGTTGATCTGTGAACCTGTTCTCTCATCTGAGCTGTGGATTTCTCCAGGTCTTTCAGAGATATCCTTGGCCTCCTGGTTTTATTAATTTTAATTATATATTTTGGTGTTAAAAATGGTTAACATAGCACAAAAGGCTTTTCCCCCCCTTTTTTTCAGCCAGAGACTTTCTCAGTACTAAAAAAATAAAAAAATAAAAAATTTAGGAAGCACTGGGTATACTTACTGAGCTCTGTAAGTAAGTCGATGTCTTTGGCCAAATCTGAAAACTTTTAGTTCCAGAAGCTACCAGGTCCTGCTAGCCAACCAAGCTACTGTTAGCGATCACTATTGTTATGGTATGATATTCCAAAATTGCCTGCTGTTAAATAAATAGCTGAAAATCGCTCACTTTGTTTACTAAAGGTTATCTTAGAGCATTAAAAAACAAAACATGGATTATTCTATTCTACATAGATAATTTGTAATGGTTACATATGAAATGATTAGTGATTATTTTATCTCTTAGATCTTTTGCAACTCAAAAGATATCTAAGTGTCCTCTACCCTAGTTTGGTCCTGCTTGACATTTTAAAAGGCCTACGTTGTCTCTTAATCTCTGAAAATGTAATTCTGAATACCAAAGTGGCAACTGACATTATAACAAGCACTTTTGCATTAATTCCTGTGGCAGTTAGTTGCAGTAAAAGTCTGCTTAATGAATCTTGATAATTGTTTGGAGAGGATGGTATTTACTCTCACGACTCTGCTTAATTGGTTATTGGCCTGTGTTTGTCTTCTGCATCATGATGACTCTGGTGAGACAGGATCGAGAGGTGGAGGAGGGAGCTGGTGGGTTGAGTGTGGATCTGAATATCAATGTGGCTCTCAAACGCTCCTCATTCACATTGTCCTGTGCTCCCATTTAGTTTGTTGTGCATATCGATACCTGGTGTAGAATAAGCTCGGCAGGGACGGCATGTGGCTGTAGGGTCCTCCGATATCTCTATTTGGTGGACTTTTATTAGTGAACATGGTCAGGTTCATAATGTAGACGTGGAATCATTTTTTTCTTCAAAGGGATCATTAAAATTGTATTTAGATTGATGTCTATTTGACTGATAAAGCATTCTCTAAAATTCTAAGCTTTAATATGCACTATATAGTACTTTAATGCATATGTTATTGGAATAATTTCATATATCTTGGATTTATTCATTTCTAAAAAGCTGATTTCCTTATTGCAGACCTGATTTATGGATATTTTTAAAGTTAATCATTCTTTACTCTCCATTTCATGTCTGTGAACCAGCTCTAGCTTATATCGGAGAAGACTGGCGACTACACCACAGTCGTGTTCTGCCTGCTGGAGGATGTGGTGCTACACTTCACCCGTTTGATGGACACGCCTCACAAAGAGCAGCACCTTTTACAGCCCAACGTGTTTGATGTGGACTTTGCCCACCTCGTTGGTGCCCAGCAATCAAGAAGAGCACAGATACGCCACTTTATAGCAAAACCAAGGAGGAAGAGCGCAAAATGGATGCCTTTTCCATTCAGGTGGTAGAGAAAACAAAGAGCAGGCTAGAACATCACGCTAGCTGTCATGCCCAGGCCAAGCACGTCTACAAAAAGGATGAAGGTGGAGGAAGTGGGAGGGGTTTATGCAAAGCAGAGGGAGGCACCAGCCCTGAAGAGGCAGCGCCTCAAGAAAGCCCTGCCTCTTTTAACAGAGAGCAAATCATTGTTGAAGTGAACCTTAACAACCAGACCCTGAACGTTTCCAAGGGGTCAGAAGGCAAGACCAGAGAGCGAGGTCAGACTTGTCACTGCACGACTAGCGACGAAGATAAAGACTATGAGCAGAGGCAGGAAGAGATGGAAGTTAGCACAGAGGAGGAAAAAGATGATGAAGAAGAAGATGAAGAGGATGACGGCGATGATGATGATGATGATGATGATGATTATGATGATGAAGAGGAGAACAATCGTAGCATTCCAGAGGTTCCACAGGCTATCAGGGAGAGACCACGGCGTGGTACGAGAGTGAGTGACGTTTCTTTGTGCCAGGGCCTGGGCAGTGGCATGCTGGCTCAGGGGAAGAAGGAGCAGGAGAGTTTTGGCCAGAAGGTAAAGCTGGAGGAGAAGCAACACTTCGCCTGCAAGAAATGTCCGCGTGTTTTTAACAACCGATGGTACCTGGAGAAACACACCAACGTCACACACAATCGCATGCAGATCTGCAACAAGTGCGGCAAACGTTTCCTTCTGGAGAGTGAGCTGCTGCTGCACCATCAGACCAGCTGTGAGAAGAGCATACAGGTATACACACTCTCTAGCACACACACACACACACTCTCTCTTATGTCATTTAAATGAATATTTTACTTTGCTCTCTGTTCATTGCATATGTAGTGTATGTTTGATTACCACAAACCTAGAATTTCTCTGTACTGAGAAAAGAGAATCACAGCATCAAAGGGCAGTGTAAAGCAATATCTGAACTCTTCCACATACAGGAACTCACAGAGGCCCACGATTGACTAGTGTAGCTGTGATTGACAGGAGAGAGAGAGAGAGAGAGTAATCCCATCCCTCCCACCCAGAGAGCATGGCCAGTTTTGCTCTCTAGACTCCTGGCCACAGATAGCTGTGGTACTATCAGGATTCTTGTGATTAAAAAATTACTTTTAATGAAGTTGAGTTTGTCAATAAATGTTAAAATTACACTGTACTCTACATCACAAATACAGTTCTACAACAGATACTCTAACAATAAATAACAATAAATGTTTTAGGATGAGACAGCAACACAGTAAAGATGAATTCCACTTATTTTCATATTGCTGAAGGTTTTATAGCATTTATGTATATTCTCTCAGAAAAGGAAGTCCCATCTGTGCCAGAATGTCTACAGCATGTCATAACAACAAAAAAAACAACAACTCTGGGTCTTTATTTATATATATATATATATATATATATATATATATATAATATATATATATATACACACACACACACACACACACACACACACACACACACACACACACACACACACACAATGGGGGAAAAAAGTAATTGATCCCCTGCTGATTTTGTACGTTTGCCCACTGACAAAGAAATGATCAGTCTATAATTTTAATGGTAGGTGTATTTTAACAGTGAGAGACACAATAACAACAAAAAAATCCAGAAAAACGCATTTCAAAAAAGTTATAAATTGATTTACATTTTAATGAGTGAAATAAGTATTTGACCCCTTCGACTTAGTACTTTAGGAGGTTCTCACCCAAGATTTGACGGTACATGGCCCCATCCATTGTCACTTTGATGCGGTGCAGTTGTCCTGTCCCCTTAGCAGAAAAACACCCCCAAAGCATAATGTTCCCACCTCCATGTTTGACGGTGGGGATGGTGTTATGACTTGGGGTCATAGGCAGCATTCCTCCTCCTCCAAACACGGCGAGTTGAGTTGATGCCAAAGAGATCTGACCACACCTGACCACAACACTTTCATCCAGTTCTCCTCTGAATCATTCAGGCAAACTTCAGATGGGCCTGTACATGTGCTTTCTTGAGCAGGGGGACCTTGTGGGGGCTGCAGGATTTCAGTCCTTTACGGCGTAGTGTGTTACCAGTTGTTTTCTTGGTGACTATGGTCCCAGCTGCCTTGAGATCATTAACAAGATCCTCCCGTGTAGTTCTGGGCTGATTCCTCACCGTTTTCATGATCATTGAAACTCCACGAGGTGAGATCTTGCATGGAGCTCCAGACCAAGGGAGACTGACAGTTTCTTTCGTTTGCGAATAATCACACCAACTGTTGTCACCTTCTCACCAAGCTGCTTGGCGATGGTCTTGTAGCCCATTCCAGCCTTGTGTAGGTCTACAATCTTGTCCCTGACATCCTTGGACAGCTCTTTGGTCTTGGCCATGGTGGAGAGTTTGGAATCTGATTGATTGATTGCTTCTGTGGACAGGTGTCTTTTTACAGGTAACAAACTGAGATTAGAAGCACTCCCTTTAAGAGAGTGCTCCTAATCTCAGCTCGTTACCTGTGTAAAAGACACCTGGGAGCCAGAAATCTTGCCGATTGATAGGGGATCAAATACTTATTTCCCTCATTAAAATGCAAATCAATTTATAACTTTTTTGAAATCCGTTTTTCTGGATTTTTTTGTTGTTATTCTGTCTCTCACTGTTAAAATACACCTACCATTAAAATTATAGACTGATCATTTCTTTGTCAGTGATCAAATACTTTCCCCCCCCCCACTGCGCATATATATATATATATATATATATATATATATATATATATATATATATATATATATATATATATATATAGGTGCTTATACATACATATATATATATATATATATATATATATATATATATATATATATATATATATATATATGTATGTATATGTATGTATAAGCACCTACAATGGGTACGTGAGCATCAGAACTGGACCATGGAGCAATGGAAGAAGGTGGCCTGGTCTGATTAATCACATTTTCTTTTATATCATGTGGACAGCCAGGGCAGGCGTCACTTACTTAGGGAAGAGATGGCACCAGGATGCACTATGGGAAGAAGGCAAGGCGGTGGAGGTAGTGTGATGATCTGGGCAATGTTCTGCTGGGAAACCTTGTGTCCTGGCAGTCATGTCGATGTTACTTTGACACATACCACCTACCTAAACATTGTTGCAGACCATGTACACCCCTTGATGGCATCGGTTTTCCCTAATGGCAGTGGCCTCTTTCAGCGTGATAATGCGCCCTGACACACTGCAAAAATTGTTCAGGAATGGTTTGAGGAACAGTGAGTTCAAGGTGTTGACTTGGCCTCCAAATTCCCCAGAGCTCAATCCGATCGAGCATTTGTGGGATGTGCTGGACAAACAAGTCCGATCCATGGAGGCCCCACCTCACAACTTACAGCGCTTAAAGGATCTGCTGCTAACGTCTTGGTGCCAGATACCACAGCACACCTTCAGAGGTCTTGTGGAGTCCATGCCTCGAGAAAGCTGTTTTGGTGGCACAAGGGGGACCAAACTACATTAGGCAGGTGATTTTATATATATATATATATATATATATATATATATATATATATATATATATATATATATATATATATATATATATATATATATATATATATGTACTTGATATTAGGCGTGGTAAATATATATAAAAAAACAAAAACATATCACAATACTAGAAGACATTTCTGCGATCTACAGTACAATGCCAGCAAAGCTTTAGCATCTCATTTAAATGTTTGATGTATATTTTTTAATGTTTAAAAAAACTAAATGTAACAAATGTAACAACTGTTTATTGTTTACACAAAAGTTTAAAAGATATCATAATATCCACAATATCTCGGAAAAGTGTACTGTGATGTAATTGATCACAATATCAATATTATGTGTTCATATTGACTAGCCCTACATGACTACAAATCTACAGTTGCTCTGCAACACAGTAAAAGACCACAGAAGAAGGTTTTGTTGTAAAATTCAAACATCCTGGCACTTTACCAATTTACCATGAAGTTGTTTTAGTGTTAAATATTTATTTGGGGAATATGTATGGGTACGGTAATAGTGTTATGCTTACTGATTCAGCAGATATCTGATTAATGGTATACATGCTCTGAATAAAAGCCTGATAAATCAAGGTGTCCATTATATTGTCTAGAAATACAATATCTGATTTAATCTAATGTGTTTTCATACAGTATTGTTTATGTGAGCACTAGAATAAACTGCAGCTGCTTAAGTGACTAAATCAGATAATAATTATTAGATTATTAGTGTGCATGTAAACAAGCTCACTCTTTAAAAACAGACTTGTAAATCCGTAATGTTCTCACAGTCTTTTGGGGAAAGGCTTTCATCGGTATTTCTGATGTGCTTCACTTATTGCGTCTCTCTCTGTATGGCAGAGACACACTCACGCCTGTGTGTGATGTGAGATGAGATGTGGGTGATCTGTATGCATGTGCTGGTTCTGGGATGGAGAGAACAGCTGGATGGTGCCATTAATGCCAGAGTGCAGAGTCATTTCCTGTTTGAACTCCACAGTGGAAATGCTTAGACAGCACATACATATATTGTTTCTCTCTTGCTTCTCTGGTGCCATTTAGAAAATTACGTCCTTTGAATTTCAAATCCTGAATTTGATTTCATTTAAAGTGCATTAATTTATTGATTGATTGGCACTGATGTATTTTCATTACAGTGAAGGTGCCCTTGATGAACGAACGAACGCGGCCTGAGGTTTCCTTTCTTTTCTGTTATCTTTTTTAACAAACTGCAGTGTGTGACCTGTGGGAAGGCTTTTAAGAAGTTATGGTCCCTCCACGAGCACAACAAGGTCGTTCATGGCTACGCCGAGAAGAAGTTCTCCTGCGAGGTGTGTGAGAAGAAGTTCTACACGATGGCACATGTCAGGAAGCACATGGTGGGTGAGTATCCTGGCCTGCTGAGAGTTAATTAAAGGGGCAGTATGTGATTTTTTTTTTTTTTTTTTTTTACATGCTTTGCCACTTGTTTGGCAAACTGCAATTCTGTGGAAAACATTAACAAGCCTTCACTTTTGCCTTGAGACGATGAGCTGCCTTTTAAAAGAAAAGGGCCTGAGTTAAAGGATGGAAAAATTGGAGTTTCATTGTGTTTCAGGGCCAGAAAAATTAAATGGAAGCCTTAATTGAAGAAACTAGCAATATCTATTGCATAGCAGTAGAGTGAATCATAGTTTTATAAGGTATTTCTAAAATGATATTATTATTATTATTATTATTATTACTATTATTATTATTATTATTATTATTATTATTATTATTATTATTATTACAAGTCTAGAAACAATTGTAAATTTTACAAACAGCATCTCTGATGCATAACAAACTCCCTGGACACAGGTAGGTGGCAGCAAACGCTCCACACACAAGGATGCATGATCTAAAGCAGTGTAATTGGGTACTATAGAGCCTGGGTCATGTACAGTAGGTTCCTTTCATCTCCTGAAGCCTGATTTGTATTCGACTGAAGCTTCCCGCTGGGGGATAAGAGCCACGCCGACCTTGTCTCTGCCCCATACAGCACACACAGCAGAAAACGCAGGCCATGTTGTCTAATCTCTCCAAACAAACAGGACAAGATCTTTTATCCAGAAGTGCTTCCTTTCTCCATAGAAAACAGTATAATTATAATACGATATAATATAATAATGATCAAATGTATTTTATGGAAAATCTCAAACATTTACAGTTACACTGTGTATGTGGTGATTTTTATATGTGGCACTGTACGCTTTAAAAGCTCCAAGATCTTTTATCTGGCGTCTTGTTATACGGCTTATGCGCTGTAAACATGATACGCAGTAGACATGTATAAGAGTGCAGAGGTGTGTGTCCTTGCCTGCAGCCCACACAAAGGACATGCCGTTTACGTGTGAGACGTGCGGGAAGTCTTTTAAGCGCAGCATGTCTCTGAAGGTGCACTCTCTGCAGCACTCTGGGGAAAAACCCTTCAGGTGTGAGGTGAGTTTTAGACACACACACACTGCTGTATACTGTATACTATATATGATATCATTTAACATCAGTTCTGATGGATGAATTTGCATAAGGATCATTTAAAAAATGTAGCACACAGGAAATAGAAATGTACTGACAACATATGAATATGAAAGCACACATGCAAATACCTGATCGATATTACTGTAACGATATAAATATATATACTCTGGGCACATATTATATGTCTATCAGTGTAACTAATAATGTAATCACACTTTCTATTACTTTTGGTGCAGTACATCCTTCTAGTGATGCTAGTGTTATTAATTATAACCCCTAATTAATTAAAATCCTAGTAGCTTTAGCCCCTTGCTGCAGTTTTTCAAACAAACAACACAAAAGAACTGCGTGTCATTTCTAACATATTTGTTCAGTCGGATTTAATCCTAAATTTTGCTTCAAATGTGATGTAAAAATAATGAATAAATCCGATGTTGATTATGAAAATTTTAAGAAAAAACAAAGATTTAAAATCATAATTTTATTCGAAAAATTACCTTGAGTAATAACTAGCAAACCCAGCTGTTGAATTTTCTATTCTGATTAGTCAGAAAGTGTTGATTAATTTTCCATAACAGTAGCGCTGAAAATTGTCTTCGACTGCAAGACAAACCACATGTTCATATTATCGCTATAAATTCATTATTGTTTCTATAGTAACAGTATACACAGGGACTTGTATTGCGGATGCGCCACATAACCTGATTTTAAAAATGTGTTTAATTGTTGATATGGGGAAGATTTCTCTAAGGAGACATTTATTTAGTATTTATGGAAGAAGTCTCCAGTGTCAGCGCTTTGGAACAGTCAGCACTTTGGAGCCAAAGCTGTAACTTTAATCTTTCGACACAAAAATGAACTTGTTACTTGCTGTTCCTCAATAACACAATATCTCTTTAACAAACAGAGGCTGGTGATGTTATATTGTGATATTACACTGTTTATAGTGGCTATAACATAAGTGATAAGAAAAGCTAACTTGTTTCACTGACTTTCCACATCATTAAAATGTAACGAGAAATAGATAAATCGCATATATCGTTCTTTAATAAATAGCTAATTGTTAGCATTGGCAAATTGCTGTGTTATAAGAGGAATAAAACACTTGAGTTTGTCTTTTTTTTTTCCTGTAACAGCATTTATCCCTTTAATAAATATTGCTTGTGACCTTATATATAAGAATATTTAAGGGTGTTTTCTATATGGAGTCCATGCTTGAGATTTTCAATTCTTTAAAAAGGTGAAGAATTTAGGAAAGTCTGTGTGTAGATTGAAATCATAATATGCGTGACATTTGGAGTTGTTCGACGCAAGAGCCGAGGTTGAGTCCACTTGCAGTGATTCGACTCTGAGTGATCCAATTCCAGAAAGTGACAAATTAATAAATGATTATTGAGTGTATGTTTCAGCCACATCCCATCCCACATACTCAGATTATTTTTCGGATTTACTTACTGTCAAGAGTTCAGTGTTTAGCCAAATTGGACCAAATAGAAATAGAACAAATACCAAAAGTATTGGTTTTAGTCTTATTTTTATCCTCAGTTGTTTACTAATCTGACTAATAAATTTGTCTTTCCTGATGCAGAACTGCAGTGAACGGTTCCAGTATAAGTACCAACTTCGCTCTCACATGAGCATCCACATCGGCCACAAGCAGTTCATGTGCCAGTGGTGCGGCAAAGACTTCAACATGAAGCAATACTTCGACGAGCACATGAAGACCCACACTGGTAACTAGTTCATGCTGATACACAACTCTTTAATTGTGTGTAGTTTGCCTAATAGAGGAGTTTTATGAACGTCTACAATAACAAAATGAAAGATACTGTGTGTGTGTGTATATATATATATATATATATATATATATATATATATATATATATATATATATATATATATATATATATATATATATATATATATACTTACTCGTTTTCTTCTTTCCAGGCGAGAAGCCATATATCTGCGAGATCTGTGGGAAGAGCTTCACCAGCCGGCCCAACATGAAGCGACACCGGCGCACACACACGGGCGAGAAACCGTACCCGTGCGACGTGTGCGGCCAGCGCTTCCGCTTCTCCAACATGCTCAAGGCGCACAAGGAGAAGTGCTTCAGGCTCAGCAGCTCTTTAGGAGATGACAGTAGCGTGACCTCGGGGGGTGAAGGGTCACACCCTTCCTCTCTTCCTCTCCTCCACTCCATTAGTGGCCTTCCTCCTCCTCCTTCTCCTTCTCCTCCTCCTCCTCCTCCTCCTCCTCTGTTCTCCAACTCAAGTAATGACTAACGGCTTTCACTGGAAACCTGGAACTCTTTTTTTTGTGTGTGTGGTAAACCAAAAGCAGTAGGTTATTTGACTCTGTCAGTGATGTCATGTGCAGAGGAGTGTGAATGATGTAGCAGGCTTTTTAAACAGTGCGTGAACTCATTTTCAAGAGATATTTTATATATAATCAAGATTGGCTCCTTATACTACTCAAATGATGCATCGTTGGGGTTAAGTTCTCATGCGCATCTGATTGTGCAAACAACATTGTTTTCATTTAGAATGTCTTTACAGACTGTCCGTTTTGTCAGTGTGTGTGTGTGTGTGTGTGTGTGTGTGTGTGTGTGCGCGTGTGTGCGTGTGAAACAGAAACAGGCTCTGTTCTCTGCTGTCAGAGGAATCACCAGTGTTGTATATCGTGTATCCAGCCAGCAGAGGGAGCCGTGTGACCGAGCAGTAATGCAAAAGAGCTTTTTCACGAGAAGGTGCGAATGCCGATAACCAAATCCCTGCATCCCTGCAGTAACCAAACCCTGTGTGCTTATTAATGAGGTATGATGTGTTTATAATCACTCCTGCACCTTATTTCTAACTTTAACCGTACGTACGCTGATGTTGTATTGGTTAATGTTGTCTTATGTGATGGCCTGTCTCTGGCACATGAGTAATTGGGTGAGATAGGGGGCAGGTTTATACAGAAGGTTATACAAAAAAACCTGCAGATGTCAGATATTTTAACAGTTTTTATTTTGTTTTGTTTTTTTTGTTTGTTTTATTTTTTAATGTAGAATTGCACTTTATTAAAATCAGTCTGCATATCGGCCAGAAACAGGACTGAAATATCAGTATCAGAAGCCTCTGATTCTGTAGATATATAGCATTATAGCAATATATTCAACTAAAGATGTTTGCAATTTTGTACGTTTGTCTGTACCTGTGCATGGTACATTCATGTTTTAAAAATACAGCTTTTTTTAAATGAATTTACTCATGCTAATGTTACACATGGTTTTCACTTCATTTTCAAAATCATTATTGATGTCATGTTTTGAATTAGAAATTGAATTGTGATTTTGCTGATAAGTCATTTTTGATTTATTGCAAATTTGCCCATGTACCCTCTAAAAGTATCATATAAGCAGCTGTTACATAAATCTAAACTATTCATCTTTACTAAGATCAAAAGTTTTGGTCACTGAGATACAACCTCAATTCCAAAAAAGTTGGGACGCTGTGTGAAATATAAATAAAAACAGAATGCAATGATTTGCAAATCTCATAAACCCATATGTTATTCAAAATAGAACATAGAAAACATATCAAATGTTTAAACTGAGTAAATGTACCATTTTAAGGGGGAAAAATAAGGTAATTTTGAATTTCATGGCCGCAACACGTCTCAAAAAAGTTGGGACGGGGGCAACAAAAGGCTAGAAAAGTAAGTGTTGGAGCTGGAGGTTAATTGGCAACAGGTCAGTAACATGATTGGGTATAAAAAGAGTATCTTAGAGAGGCAGAGACTCTCAGAAGTAAACATGGGCAGAGTTTCACCAATCTGCGAAGAACTGCGTCTACAGTTTGTGGAAAAATTTCACAATAATGTTCCTCAACGTAAAATTGCATTGAATATGAGTATGAATATCTCATCATGTACACATTTTACACAGCATCCCAACTTTTTTGGAATTGGGGTTGTATCTTCCTTAATGTATGTCCATTATAATATAATAGAACTAATTGAAAAGCTTAATAGAAATATATATAGAATGTTACATGTTAGTGAGTAAAGGCTTGTGGCTATATCTAGTACTTGTATCTATACGACACATATCTCAGAACGTCTCAAAATCTGAAATAATATTTGTGTCACTAGAATCTGGACTTGAATTTTGTAAATCTGACTTTATATTTTGAAGTCAAAATGAATTCCTATTTAATTCAATTCAGTTTTAAAATGACAGAATTGACAGCACATTTCAAATTCTGTGAATCAAATTAAGATTCATTTCCTGGCTGCAAATTGGCTGAAATTCTCCTGACTGACTGTTGTATAAATTTTAATTTTTGAATTCAGTTGAATTTCAAGATGGATTTACTTTCAAATGATGGACATACGGATTTGGTCGATTTGACGGCAAATTTAAAAATTTAACTAAATAACTAAAACTAAATTTTATATAAAAATACTAGTGACAGAAATATAGCAAAGCCAAACAGATAAAGGTTACAATATTTGAACTATATGAGCACACTTAATAGTTTACTAGGTCACAATCCACCGGCATCCAACTTTGTATGAATAGAAGCAGTTAGAAAATGAATTAAAACAAATAGAAATATAACATCTAAAACTTTTACATGCATTAATTAGTGGTCCTTTAAAATTGTGTAAGATTGGATAAAATAAATGAGATTTTAAATCTTCTAGAGATTATATGAGTCTGACTTGCTGAGTATTAGACAGGTTAATTGCATATAAAATATTGAACTCAGTATAATATAGTTTCAATAACAGCTATTACATACACTATATAACCCCTGTTAACATACACACTGTGTATAAGCTGTAAATAAGTAGTGTACTTAATGTCATTTACTGTGTAAGCAGTTTTATTTTGTTTACATTGTGCTGCGAGTCAGTTGAATGTGATGATGTGTGATGAAGGAGCCAGTACTTTGGAAAGACCTTGACCTTGAAAGTTAGAAGCTGGAAGTAGATACACTTTTTGTATATGTGAAAAGTTCCAAAATGATTTTCTTTAAAAAACCAAAAAAAAAAAAAAAAAAAGGAAGAAATTATTAAGCACCTTATAATTTATAGTTGCTCATATTGATATGCAAATGGTAACATGGATAAATATATATTTTTTTCCTTTTGTTGTATTACTTTGTTAATTCGAATAGTTTTTTCCTAAACAACACTGTAGAAACCGTAATCACCCAAATCGTATACATTTTATTTGCTATTAACAAATTCTTTAGTATTAACATTGAACATCTGGTTTCAAATCATCCAAGCCCTATAAATGAAAATGACCCAGTTTTTAATGACTGTTTGTATATTTTTTTTTTGTTCCTTGTCATCTTCATAAATTTACATTTTATTTATTTATCCAAAATGCAAAATTTTATGCTTTTATCCAAAATAAGATAGAATGCAATATGAAAATTAGGTCCCAGTCTGTAAAACGTAGATATAATAGGAGAGGGTGCAGAATTTTGCAAAACTGTACAGTTACTGTATCGAAAATGCCTTCAGAGCTAAGAGGAGTTAACAGTGAATGTGTTGGTGTTGCTACTGATCAGTGCACTTTCGTTAGGGCACATTGCAGGATAAGATAAAAAATATATATACAGTATATATAATAAAATGTATAATTTTGCAAGTAATGTCATGTGCCAGATGGACTTTGAACAAAATATTTTTTTGCATCCTCTCGTCTTTTTACTGTTACACACTCCTAGTTGCACCTTAATCACTTCATTGGGACGCCCCCCGTATGAGTAGGAGTGGCGTACTATATTTCGGGGACAATCAGAGATGAACTTGTATTGATTTATAGCTTTGCCTGTGTGGAGAGGAATAAGTTAAAAGTAAAAGCATGGAGAGTCATTAGAATTTCTCAACCTATAAAATGAAATGTGCCATGAAGAGTTTTAGGCATGTGCCGATAATCCGCTATTTTCAACATGCATGATATTGTTATTAAGCACACGTCAAAATACCATCACTACCCCTACTTTCCATTCTGGAGGAGGATGCAGAAGGAGCTGCCATTTTTGGGCCAGTGTTTCTGCTGCTGAAATAAAGCCTGTCTCGTTCACAAGGCAGTATAAAGATATCGTTTAAAAAAAAATTAAAAAAAACAACTTTCTTTTACAGTTCTTTGGTTTGCAGAAAAAACATGGAGCATCAGATATCCAGGTATCCTTCCCAGAGAGGGCAATCCCATAATTCTGTTCACCACATGAGAATTTCATGAAAGCCCAAAAAACATGGCAGTCCGAACACTCAGTAATGAGGAATGATGTTTAGCAATATAGTAATTAAAGGGTTTGCTTGATACTTGCTATAATTCAGAAATGTTTTTTGGAGTGGACTGAATAACATTCAGTAGAAAATAAAAGCAAGTAATACTACTAAGTAAAAGTAGTAAGACTATAGACTACTATAGATTTATAGTACAAGACAACTAAGTATAGTGCTTTCCTGTTCAAGGGAAAAAAGAAATTGACTTTAAAATCTTTTTAAAATCTGATTCTAGCATTGGAAAGAAAGCAAACTGATTACCAGCTTGCTAACATTATATTATCATTCATTAATAGCCGGTTCAACTTTAATTATTATTTAATAGGCAGTTCAGTTTTAATTTGCAAATAATGAAAATTAGCTCAAATATAATAAAGATTACAAATAGCCCCCAACCCCAAGTTTTTTTTGTGTGTGTGTGTGTCAAAGTCATGGGATGCATATTGAGCGTAAATAATGACATTAAATGTTCAGTTATACTGCAAAAATAAATTCTACAACCTGAAGTTTTAATATCGGCACATGCCTATTTCTCTAGATTCAAGATGTAGTTTCCAAGAACTTTATCATCATATGCACAAGCTCCTTGTACGATGAAATTCTTACATAAATTCTTTACGTATACTACAGTAGAAATAATAACAAATAGAAAATAATGACCAGTGTTAAAATTGTGCGCTATATTGTCCAGCTGCAATATATTACACAATTTTTAACCCTGGTCTTTATTTTATTTTGAATGTAGAGTTTAGGAAATGGTTTAGTTCAATTGTTCTACAGGAAATACAGTTTTCTAACAACGCTAATCTGTTCAAGGCCCTCTTAGGGAGCGCTGATGAGAGCTTAATAATTGCATCCTGACTAAATCGGTCTTTTAAACCTGTTTCTGCAAATTATTAAAATTGAAAAGGTGACTTTTCACAGACCTTTTTTTTGTGTGCACTTTATAGGGTTTTTTTTTAATTTTTTTTTATTTTTTAAAATTTTTATCAAAAGTCTTTAAATTTGAACTCTTTAAAAAATGTATTTCTGTCAATTCTTATTTTTAAAAAGTTGGCAAATCATATTGTTATATATTATCCTAATTTCTAAAGGATGGCTTTCACTTTTTTTTTTTAAATCAGATATATGCATTTGCTACAAGTTTGGGAAGAACAAAATGGTCCTGTTTGTCCATCTTTTTCTGTAAAGAAAAAGTAAGTTTGGATTTGCTGCTAGTTATGCTTAAGTTAGGAATTTGTGGCCTTTAAATTAATATTTTTTTAATACATGCTATGGTTTCATGACATTGCATACATAACCATTTCTATGCCAATAGAGAGCATTTATACTGAATGAGTTTATTTGGGGAGAAGAAAAGTTAATCTTATTCCGTATTGGTCTTCAGTGTCTATTGTGTTAAAGAGTGAAACAGAAACGGATTTGCACTTTGAAAGTGGTTTTATCATCAGTGTATGATTTGAGCAGAACTCACTCATCATGTAACTCATTATAGCCAAATCAAAGATGTAGTCACTTTTTTTTTTTTTAAACAAAACTTAATATCTTATAACGTACTTACTATTCCTTAATATGTATTAAACCATTCTCGAGTGACTGTTCCTGCGTCATTTCCTACTTTTACCATGTAAACCCAGTATCTTAGTAAGCGGTATGTGTAAACATGTCACATGTATGCAGTAGTCATGCTGGTTTTGTAAACTCGGTACTAAAAACAATACAAAGACGCTAGTGTCTAGAGGTGCTAATACATCATACTGCATTTTGTGCCATTTATCTTGTCTGTAACAGAGCAAAAATAAGATTCATTTTAATAGTAAACTAAATTAAACAATATACCAAAACCTCAAAGTGCTTGTTTTTATTTTGAGCTTAATCATATACTATGTGTATGTGTGTGTTCATCTGTATATCATTTTAATTATCCTTTCTGGTTGTGCTAATTAGAGGTGGACAATACTGACTAAAAATAGTTTTATTTAGTGTTCTACGAAGATTATTAACACTGAAAATTAAGGAGCATAATAAAATCTATGCAAAATGTAAGATTCAGTACAAATTTAACAGCTAACCTACCTGTAATCAGTTTCTAATTATTATTACTAATATTGATGATATCTACAATATCTTAGAAAATTGTATTGTGACATCATTTATCACAATATTGATATAATATTGTCATATTACACAGTCCTAGTGCTAATCATAACACCACTAAAATGGTTTATGGAGAATATTGTGCAATTTAATTCTAATTACTGTAGATGATACACGGTAATGACAGTAAAATATTATTTGAATACTTATTTATATTTTTACATTAATTTATCTTAAATTAAGCCAGAGATTTTAATGACTTTTTCCTACATAGTAAAAAAAAAAATAAGAATGAGAACTGAACCAAGCTGAAACAAAATTACTGATATGAATAGACAGTGTTTTTAAATTTCACAAGTTATAACAAAAGCCTGCACTATGAAATGCAAGTTGATGAAATTTAACAGCACAATGTTGCTACTGACAGCACACCTGATTATTCTGGGTTTTCATTCCTTTATTGAGTTTTTGGCCTGATATGGTGAGCACAACCAATCAGCAATGAACAGTGCTGACAGTCGGGTCTCCAGGTACCATAAGTTCTTGTTTGTGCCAAACTTGGGGTGATATTAAAAAAACATACATTTAAAACTGTTCAATGGAAAAAGTACAGTTCCCGTTTTTTAGTGCTCTTATTCTCATATATCACACACTGTCTGATTAAATCAAACTTTATTAGAAAAATTTTAAAAAAACATTGGGTCTCAAGTGAGCACAAACAGCTGTGCCGATGGTTTCATGTTTCACATTTTAGTGAGTCGCAATGTGTTGAGACGAACACCCAACACTGTGGCACCTGAAGCGTAGCGAATCTCTCTCAGGATACCGTTCCACTTCCTCTCACTTTCATCGTACCTGCGAAAAAGCACATGATGTCACTTGTAGAAATTTCCACTTTCCTATATTATGGATCGTCAAAATACTTTTGATGTTCATCTGTTGTTATTAGAATGATTAATGTACAGTCAGAGAAAATCAAACTGAACTGAAAATCAAAACACATGCTGCTCCTTTCTTCAGTGGTCCCACCAACATTATACCCCAAAAACATGTATACAAGCTAAATTAGGTTCAACTTTATTGTCATTGTCAGAGTACAAGTACAGAGGCAATGAAATGCAGTAATGTCTTCATAATGACAAGCAAGTAAAGATGCCTCCTGGTCTTAATTGGTTGGATGTTGCTGGTCTACTTCATTTGGATATTTTTGGATTTTGGATGCGTTCTCCTTGGTATATATTTTATTGGCAGCTGCTAGAATGTGATTGGCCAATGATTGCATAGTTTTCTGACTTAAAAATCTTTGAAGTCAACTTTAAAGTGCAAGAACTGTGCCCTTTAATTTGACCGATACTCTACCTCCAAATGTCATTCATCTCTCTTGGTGTGAGCTCCTCACTGTTTTCACTTGGAAACATCGCAAAGCCACCCACAGCGTAGATGCCATTACCCACTGTGATCAGACTGAGGGAGCTGCGCTCCTGAGGAAACTCGACAAATTCAGACCACCTACAAAAAAAAAAAGTCATCAGTCATTCAAGCTACTTATATTTGGATTAGATGCCAATCTACATGATTTTGGCCTTAGTATAAGTATAATATTATGTCAGTATTTTTAAGTGTCATTTTGTTGCACTGACTTGTTTGATTTAATGTCGTAAACCTCCATGGTGCCAGTGAGGCCGGTCTCTGTAACACCTCCAGCCACATAGATCTTGTCCTTATAAACAGTGACACCAAACAGCGATCGTTCAGTCTTCAGCGGTGCAAGATCCTTCCATTCACCTTTCTTTGTGTCATAAGCGCAAACTTTGTTCAAGCATTGTCTACAAGCAAGACAAGAAGACTTGTGTCAGAATGAACAAAGGCTAGGAAATTAAGGACTCTTGTTCAAGAAGAACTTACTTGCTTTCTCCTTTTCCTCCTATTACATACACAATTCCATCGTAAGACACTGTTCCATGGGCATATACCGCATAGGCAAGTGGAACCGACTCTCCCCATTTTAAAGATCTTGATTGAAATGAAAGAAATTATAATATGTTTGAAGTCATCACATCATGAGGCATGTTTCTGTAACGTTAAATACTCACTGTCTGTCATAAACTAGGACTGAATCCAAAGTTTGTTCTCCCTCCTTTAACTCCTTCCCACCAATTACAAAGATGGAGTTCTCTGCTTCACCCATGCCAAACAGGAAGCGTGGTGAGGGCATGGGGGGCATTCCAAGCCAATCTGAACTTGCAGGGTCAAACTGTTAGGGGTAAAAAGTGATTCTAATGTCTACATCATTGTACATTTATGTAATATGGAAATAATTACAATTATGGTGATTTTATGTGTGCTTACAATCATAAATATTGGTTGAATAAATTAACAGGTTGAACAAACCTTACCATAGGTGTTGGGGACAACGGGGAGCATCTTAAACATTTTCTATATTTTCTAAGCTAATGTAACATCTGTTATTGGGTCTGTACCTGTAAAAAGTATGAGTTAAGCTGTTCCTCTTCACTCTGTTCATTGAAGAAAATTCCACCAACCACAAAGATCTGGTTCTCTTTTGTTACAATGCTACAGTGATTTTTTGGAATCTGGCTGGATATTGATGCCACGTAGCAGTCATTTCCTGTAGGGTCGTAAGCCACTGAACTTGTGTCATTTATCATAAATATTAAGTCTCTGAGGAACATACCAAACCTTAAATTATCATTCAGGATTCCAGGAAGTAACTCTTCCTGATCTTCTTCTTCCTCTTCACCATCTTCCTCTGTCTTCTTCTCCTTGCTTTTCTTCTTTGTCACAGTCTTCTTGATCTCTGGAAGCTTCCCAGCATGAGCATCTTTGATCAGCTGCAGTTTCTTAGTAATTTCTGGGTTAGATCGCAGCCACTCGTGTTGCTCCACCTGCTCTGCAAAATAGTCCTCAGGGACGAGTCGGAAGCGCACACAGTCCAGTAATGTTGAGAGTTCCTCAAGACGCTTGTCCTTGTCACAGCCGACCCATTTGATCAGAGCCTCAAATACGGCCTGCTCTGTTTCCACATTCAGTGAGTCCGAGGCCAAGATGGCCCCTAACTCACTGGGACTTAGCTGTAGGAACTCCTCATCTCGTGTGATCAGCTGAAAACGCTCGCAGGCAAAATTACGGGCTGAGACAGCCAACCGAGGGCAGTCGAGCATCAATCCCAGGCGAAAGATGGCCAGGCAGTTGCTCAAGCTCAAGCGCTTCTGGAGGAAAGAGACACACACAGTGAAAATGGAAGGGATCTGGAGCATGTTGGCAAGGGCGAAGATGTCTTGGACATTCTGCTCAGTCACATTGATGCTTGATGTGTAGAGGTATTTCAGAATCATACCCATGACACCAGGTTCAACATCCTCCAGGACGATCTCACGCTGTTTGCTTGCTTCTACACCTGATTTAAAAAATGCCCGGAAGTAGGAGCTACAAGCAGCCAGCACCAGGCGGTGGCAGGGGAACTCCTTGTCCTTGATCTTCAGCACACAGTCCACCATGGTGTCATTTTCTAGGAGGTCGCAGAGGCCATCCTGCAGCAGTGTCTGCTGGTACATTCGAGGCTCCTCCATGGGGTCTATTGGCAGAGCCATGGTTGTTTGAATCCTGTGACAACCTCAATTCAGGTTCTACCAGTTTTTCAGGCAGTGCTTATCTCAGCTCTGCTTCTGTCAGTGTCCAATCCAGAAAAATGAGGCAGGGCCTGGTTAGCAGACTTCCTCAGCTGTCCCAACACTTCAACCAAACTCTATCTAGAAGCCTATTTATAGGTTAAGTCCTCACCGGGTGTGGAGTCTATTCTGGTACAGGAGATACAAGCACAACAGCTGACACACTGCCTCCTATGAGACAGCAGCTTTTCCTGAGTCATAAGGACACGGGGCAGATAGGTGAGATCAGTGGTTTTAACAGTGCTACCCCATGCACTCTTAATGCCATTCTCAATATGTACCTTTAGAAAAAAGGTTCCATCTATTACTCTAAAGGGGAAACCTCTGTGGGTAGTACATGGTCTACAACATAGGGTTTCCTTTCAGAGTAGATTCCAAGTAGAATCTTTTTTAGGAAGCTGGAACTTAATTATCCTTACTTATCCAAAGAACCATCAAGGAACTTTTTAAAATATATATATATATATCCAATGGTATACCATGCAGTCTTAGAAAATTAAATTAAATCTAGAAGCCTGAAGGTTTTTAAGTTCATCTCTTTGGTGGAATACAACAGAATATTCCCCTTTGAGATGTTTCAGAGCAAACACCTTAAAAAGTTAGTAACTCTCTAAAGAATTTTGAGGAACTCCATCTTTCTTTCTGTAGTAATTTAATCATTCATAAAGCTTCTTTGGATAATTAATGTTTTTTAGATTCCTGCAGCGTATCTGCTTTGAATACTCTGATAACACTCTTCTGAAGAACTCTTAAAGGTTCTATCTAGAACATTACAGACTGTTTCCCTTTTGGAGAAACCTCATTAAGAAGGTAGTAACAATTAACTCTGCAAAGACCTCTTTAAAGGACCCTACCTTTCCTTTCCAGTTAGTTTCTTTGTAGTCAATGAATCATTCATAATAGTTACTGTATAGTGTGCTTTTAGATTTAATTTGTTAACCTTCTGGGTCTCAAACAGTTTCTCTCAGTTCGAGGCTTAGTTTATTTTCACTTATTCTATTGATTTTTATTTAGATTTTTTCCCCAAGCTCTTGAGTTATTTAATATTTTCTCTTTTTCCGCTCTTTTTAGAACATTGCAGTTTCCCCAATCCTACTTTAAAAACAAGGCTACACTATGTGTAAATGTGTATTGTTTATTTTAATGTACGAATCATTTCCATTGTGTGAAGAGATGAACAGTAATCGTGAATATGAGTCATTATATGAATCACTCAGTTTGATTTGAGATTTGGTGCTATAGAAGCAGGATGATGTGTCAGATGACAATGAAACAACGGCTGGTTATATAATATTAGAGCAGGTTTCTGTCATGCTCTACTCTTACACCATGAGTAGTGAAATGATTCCCCTTTGGCTGACATTTTCAGGGTTTTTTTCTTAAAGGAAACTAGTAATATACACAGTAACACACAACACTCAGTCGTATATTTAAGCACTTGGAAACATTTTTCAGTCTTTTTATTTCTTAGAGCAAGAGTTTATGTACAGATATAAGAGTTTTTTCAAAGTATTTGAAGTAAAAGTGCCATCATGTAAAAGCTGCAGTTATAAATGGGTAATTATGCATGCTAATTGTGTCTATTAACTGTCAGCAAATTTGCTTAAATGTTTATTACAATGTTATTGTGTATTTGTTCTGTGTAAAAACCCTACAAATACTTAGAATGTATTTGTAGGGTTTTTACACAGAACAAATACACAATAATATTGTTATGTAATTCTGTGTTGTTTATTTTATTTTTTTGCAATATGCAACTCAAACCCATAAAAATAGTCTAACAGAGTAATGTCTTCCTACTCTGACTTCTCCTTGTTGGGGTCTGCAGCAGTGGCTGAGGCCTCGGTTTGGGGCTTAATGGTAGTTGGAACGGGGACGGGGGCAGGAGGAGGTACAGGATCAGGGTCATCAATCAAAGCCTGCTTCCTTTCTCTCTCTTTTATTATCTGCACCAAGCAATAGGTCACAAACATCACAGTGATGGTGGATAAGGGGAAACCTATAAGAAGGAGAAAGGTTCGATTTTAGCTTGCACAGGTACACTATGATTAAAAGTACACTTTTTGGATATATATTGAATCTCATTCTCTCAGGACACAGAATATAATGCATTTTAAGCTCACCATGGAAAAATAAGAGAAAACTCTAGAAAACTGTAAAACTCCAATTAGGTTTTATAAACTACTAAATGCTGAGAGCAATCATCTTACATTTTAAAAGTTAGTTTTTGTTATTATTTTAAAATTAATATAAAGTTACATTATTATATATATTACTATACTATAAAGTTACTAAATATAATATATATTGCAAGTTTTTGATACTGAGACATTCAGAAAGCAGTGATTGTAGGTTAAACTGTAGGTTAAACCATGTACGTTATTAAACCATGAATTCACACAGCTACTTACAGATTTACATGGACACACATTCGACGGGTTTTTACCTTTCAGCAGTAACCTCTTGGCAACGAACTTCGCAAAGTCAAGACTGTTGAGGACCAGGATGTTGTACAGGACGATACACCAGAAGTTGAAGGCATTAAACACAGCTCTAATTCTGCGAGACATGGATTCTGACATTGCCGTCTGGGGCAGAAAAATAAAAGAATACAGATAACACAGGTCAGCTTAACTCGGGTCAATTTAGGGCTACATGATAATGTCTAAAAAAAAAAAAGTTTTGTGGGGTTTTTTTGCTTAATATTAATTCACTATTCAGCTAATTTGGTGCATACTAAACAAATAGTTTGATTTTTCAATATAAGTCACATTAAATAATCGTTTATATACTGAATAAAACACAGTTGGACTCTAAATTAATAACAGTATGCACCTAAACATACAGTTAAACATTATTGTTGAGATTGTGATCTTATGCCATAATAAGACCATATCACTTGAAATGTCTTTAAAAACATATCTAAAGTTAGCTAAGGTCCCCAGTATCATCATAATTAGTTATTCAAATAAGCAAAATCTGTGATTATGATTGAATATGATGGCTGTTGGACAACTTTACTGTGTGTAACCATTAAAATGGTCTCGACACAGCTTCAAAAAGTCAAAGCACTAAAACAGAAAAAAGCACAAAAGTAACATTACAAAGTGTTTGAATACAGTAAAAAGAAAGTGAAAAAGAAAAAAATATTTAATTAATTAATTGATTAATTAATTAATTAATGGTTATGAGCTTATAAATCTGTAATCCAGCCTTGATTGCTGTTTTAGACCTCCTTTAAGTTAATTCAATAAGATGCACCGATTGTAACGATGATTTCTATCCACTACAGGGTGTAAATCTGCCTTTTGTCATGTGCATGTGTTCATAACTATATTAACCACCTCTCCAGTGTTTCCTTCCTCCACTTCCTCCATGCTCTTACCTCAATGGTAAAGAAGGGTTCCATGGAGAAGACCTTGGCCATCCACAGCTCAAAGTTGAGGCCGAAGCAGTTGAAGAAAGCCCAGATGAGGACGACCCAGCCCGGACCAAGCCACAGCGCCGTGATGCCGTACGTGCAGAGTGAGGCGATCAGTTCGTCCGGCACATTATCATGTTTACCACCGAGGTAATTATACACATACCTGCAAAGTTCAGTTGAATGATACAGTTTTACACACTGCATCACTGCAAAGTAATTCAAACAGCAGATACTGTATATACAGTACAGTCGAGTGCAAAAGTCTGCACACCCTTACCACAAAATGAAGTTGTATTTTTTTTAACGCTGCCATGTTCGGATCAAGTTTGAGGACCTATAGGGTCATAGCAAACCTTTTACAAAATATTCTTCTGCCTTATATTTTAGATTAGTTTTCTTGTTGTTGGATGAATTTCTTTCTTTTTTTTTTATAGCATTTTGGAATTCAGTCTTTTGTAAAATTGTAAAACAGAGGTACATTTTCCATTTAAAAATAAATAAAATGGGGAATGCAAACTTTTGCACTCAGTTGTATGTAGATATCCCTTGAGAATATTTATATATCTACCTATTTTTATGCTTAAAAAATATACATTGGGATTCAGAAATCCAGAGTCCACTACCAAGAACATAGTTTATAGAAGACATTTACATTTACGCATTTATCAGGAGAAATAGTACAATTTTGTTGAAATTTATTTCTTAAACAAGATCATTTGTTTGTTCTTATTAACTGAAATAGCACTAGAGACAATAATGCATACAGTGTTAAAGCATGGATTACTGTACTGTGTTTTCACACAGCGCCACTTCTGATACGCTCCCATATTAATCAGTGTCACATTTTAAATGTAGCACAAACTGTTGCTTCACTTTGGCTGAGCTTTCTAGCTAGAAACGATACAGAATAGAAAATTCCTGCTATAGTATGCAGTCTATGCCCATAATCTAGATAACACATGCGTTATAAACATGTTAAGGCACACTGTGGCCGTAATTTGCGATCATATACAGTGGCAGGGCATCACAGCAACGTGAAAAAATAAATAAAATACCTCATTTACATTAATTTCAATTTCATATAACGGTTTCTCAAACAGATAGAAAAACGGATTGTGCCTGTTTTAATAAATGTGTGTACATAGTAATTATTAACTAAGAAAAAAAAGTATTCATTTTTGATCAAATAAAAGTTTTTTTTTTTTTTTTTTTTTTTGGGTCGTGAACTCTGACTTATGGAGCCTGTGGTAATTTAGAAACACATTACAGATGGAGAAGATGATTTTCTGAAACTTACTTGCAGAGCCAGTCATTGATTCCTCGATCAAAGTGCCTTTAGAAAGAAAGTCAATGTTCATGATTTCGTGTTTAGTGAACACATTAAATGAGTGAATAAAAATGAACGAGGTGTGCACTGACGTTTCAGAGAAGACGTAGAGCATGGTTATGCATTTGGGAGGTTTGGGAGGATCCAGGTGGTCCAGTCGAGACACAGTATTTATAATGCCAAACATCACGGCGGCTTTCACCCAGTCGTACACCAGATTCATATACGCCAAACCCGCTGGGATGGGAGATACGATAAAGCCGTTAGGGATGTGATCATTTAAAGCATTAAATATATTTGAATGGGTCACACATATACCGATAGTCCAGTCTGAGAGGTGTTTCAGCAGCTTCGTGTCACTTGGAAGGGTCAAAATATACATGAAGTGGAAGATGATGGCCACCATGATAATGACTCCCAAGTGTAATAAGGCCTGGATGGAAATGTTCCACATCTCCCTCTCTTTACGGCTCAAGTCCGGATTATTAGCCTGTGTGGGACAAGATGACTTGACCGTTTGGTGCAATGATTGAAATAGTAACTAAAATGAATTAAAATGTATTAAAAATGTGTAAAACTCATAAAAATAGCCAAATAAGTCTAAGTTACATGAAATGAGCTTGTAGAAGCAATTCAGCTCGCTTATATGTGAGGTAGTGCAATAGCACAATGAGCTCTTTGTATATTTCTATATAAAAAAGAACATTTAAAAAAAAAATAAAATGAAAGCCTCAACAGAAAACTATTTTTCAACAAGATATCATTTTTCTTTCCTCCTTAAAAGGTCTGTTAGATTGGACGGGTGATAAACTGCGTACCTGGATATAGAATTTATCGAAGGTCATGATGGGTCCGAAGTAGAAGAAGGGGAGGTAGAAGTTGTACTTGAGCAGCTCCAGGATGCTGTAGTGACCCTCTTTCCTCTCACAGTTCTCCAGAGCAAAGCTCATGCAGCGCATGATGGTGAAGCCGCAGCCACCAGAAAAGAGCACCGGGCGCAGAGCAAAGTCTCCGCTGACGAACCCAGCCTGCGAATCAGTGACGGCCATGATCAAACATCTTCCTGCTGGGAACTGACTACAAGCTAGAATTTGGGAAGGTTATGTGATGTACTGTGTTACATGACAATATACAGTCATACGAGAAGATAGCATCTCATGAGGTCTCGTGTGGAAAATGAAGAACCTGACAGATGGACGGCCAGAATACACTGAATATAATTTTAAAAAATACTACAAAAAAACAAGACACAACCACAACTTTTTTTTTTTAACTTTATTCCACTAAAGATTTTTTTTTTTTTTTTTTTTTTTACTATTTGTTACCTGCCAGGAAACAAATGGCTCCATCTTAAAAGTGGCGAGTGTGATGAGTCCGGCGGTGAAACAGAGCCACCGGAGTTTGACGAGTGAGATGCTGTAGAGCAGCACGCAGTGGGAGAGGATGAACATCACGTAGGTCCAACCCATACTCGTGAGAACGGCAAGAACACCGTACGCCATGTAGACCAGAGACCGGTACTGTATGGATGAAGAGATGGAGTGTGAGGATGCACGCTCTGTTATATACGTGTATATTTTAATAAATATCATACCAAATCATTTTTAAAATGAAACTAATGTTAGCTAGGTTAAGTACTTCCTGGATAGTCTTAACACAGTTCTACATATAGGTACCTGGCAAGCCTAGCTAAAGTGGTGTATAATATTGTAAAATAATTCTATATGCAAAAGAAATGGTAGGAAAGGCAAGTAGTGATGTTATAGGATCAAATTTGCAATTGGATGATCAAATTTTCTGATGATCTCACCATTTCTGTATCAGTATTCAGATATTTTGTGACCTTTGAACCCTTGCAGCTAACCTCCATTTGTGTGATAATGGCTTGTCTAAGACAAATTACATATACATCAATAATTGCATTATGTGGAGTGAACCATAGCCTTTAAACAATTCATGGATGCTTGAGACACACCTGAGGAGCCAGCATGGAGCAAATCTTGGCGAATAAGACATGGCCAGACAGGGCGAAGACGATGTGCTTGCGGAATGTGGAGAACCACATCATCCACTCCGAATCGGCCGTGTCCTGCAGTAAAGAGGTGAACGATTTTAACCGGGGTTCTATTTACAGTTGAGGTCATAAGTTTACATACGCCTTGCAGAATCTGCAAAATGTTTATAATTGTTTTTAAAAATAAGAGTGATCATTAAAATTACCTTTTGTTTTTTATTTAGTGCTGCCCTGAATAAGCTTTTTCACATAACAGATGTTTACATATAGTCCACAAGACACAATAATAACTGAATTTACACAGATGAACCAGTTCAAAAGTTTACACACACTTGATTCTTAACACTGCGTGTTGTTACCTGGATGATCAACGACTGTTTTTATGTTGTGTGATAGTTGTTCATGAGTCCCTTGTTTGTCCTGAGCAGTTAAACTACCCACTGTTCTTCAGAAAAATCCTCCAGGTCCTGCACATTCTTTGCTTTTCCCGCATCTTCTGCGTATTTGACCCCTTTCCAACAGTGTATATATGATGTTGAGAGCCGTCTTTTCACACTGAGGATGACTGAGGGATTCGTACATGACTATTACAAAAGGTGCAAACATTCACTGATGCTCAAGAAGGCAACACGATACATTAAGAGCCAGGGGGGTGTAAACTTTTTTAATAGGATGATTGGTGTAAATTGTTATTATTTTGTCTTCTGGGAAACATAAAAAATATTTTATGTAGCTTCTGAAGGGCAGTACTAAATGGAAAAAATAAGATCTTTAAACAAAATAATAACAATTTACCCCGACCATACTGGCTCTTAATGAACTCTTATTCAGATCAGTACTATGATCCCTCTTATTATTTTTTTAATTAGGAACATTTTGCAGATTCTGCAAGGCGCATGTAAACTTATGACCTCAACTGTACACAAACATGGCTGGCATAGTTAAGGCTGGAAAGTGATTGAACCCCACCATTTTTCTGCCAAAGTAGTACCATCCAGGCTGGATGTTGGACTTGAAGGACTTTCGGTTTGCATTCGCTTAAAAGGACACACACACACACACACACACACACACACACACACACACACAAAAAAAAAAAAAAAAAACAACAAAAAAAAAAAACCACTATCAAGAATGTAACATTTAATTCATTATGCTGTAATTTAGCGATAATAGCAGCAATGCAAATTTTATGTGTATAACATCAATTGTCATTTGAGATTATTTACTGTGATGTGATGTGATACAATTGATATCTTTTCTTTTGCTGTTGTCTTTGAATGCCAATCTTGGTTTTTTTTGTCATGTTAGTCCAGGACCTCGACCAACAAACAGCTTTACCATTCTATTTTTCTTTCCCTGCCTAGTGTATTAATACTGACACATGATCCAAGCTGCATGGCCTGCATAGCTCTCAGCACCTGGCCCTACTCCACTGCGCTGGCCTTTCAGACAATACAGCAGCTCCATGTGTCGTTCTGCATGGAGAAATAAATAGCTGTATGGAGGGGGAATGGTGCAGGACGATAGCTGACCTGTTGTGGTGGCTGAAAAAGTTTGTGTACTGTTGACATAAGGATAAGCAAAATAATTTGTTCAGCTTGGTTTGGTCTGATCTGAGAACTGTGTGTATGTGTGTATGTGTGTTCAGACTTACAGCTGGACACCTCAAAAATCCAACTGGCAGCCCAGAGCATTGCCATGGACAGCACCACATAATAAAAATAGAGTTCATACTTGGGAAGAGCTGCTTTGATCCCCATCGTACGTACGCAAAAATCACACACACCAGGCACCTAAAAAAATAAAAATAAAAAGTACTTAATGGTACTTATTGGAATGGAGAAACAATGATATTGAAACAGTGAACTCTTTGTAAAATTATTCATCAAAAGACATTTCATTATTTAATTATTAAATCTCCAAAATACTAGAAAGTGCTCTGGTTTTATCAGCAAAGATATGAATCAAAAGCCCATGTTTATTATTTAACTACTGAGTTGCTCGTGAAATACTCCATTCATTAGGAATTAATAAACTTTTATTGACATCCAGTCAATAAATATCTAGTCACATGTATTCTGCAGTTACACAAATGAAAATGACACACACACTAATGTTTTTCACCTAAAACAAACTTAAACGGTTGTACTTTTAACAAAATTATTCATACTTTATTGATAGTGTGTGTGAAGGTTTGCAGCTTGTCATGTGATTGCAAAGTCCAGAAAAGTCCTCGAGCATTTACACAGGACGGAATAATGGTTTGTCAAACTGGAGACACTTACACTATGCAGCACTCCCTATTTTTAACCGCAGCTCTTTCTATCTTCTCGATTGTTACGATTTAAGCATCATAATCTTTCCAGTGTGTGCTTTTTTGTCATTTACTTTCACATCTTCACAGCAAAAAAGGATCGATCTGTACATTTCTGTTACTGATATGGTAACAATGCATGCATGGAAAATTAAATGAAGGTTAAATTGAACGTTTGTTCATCGTATAGTAATGAATATGTGTATGTCATCTGTTAGTAACTCTCCAGTGGTTAAAAACAGCACCTGCTGTACTAACCTTGAGCAACCTTTAGCAAGTAGGGTGTTTAAATCATCCAAACTCCCCTTGACACACAAAATCTAGAATACATTCAAAGAGAAATAAAGTGGAAAAAAAAAACCTGTCGAGGTTAAATCCCTAACACATCCAGAGCTGGTGAGGGGAAGCACTGTGGCCCAAGCTGTCAAGCAGGGACAGTTAAAGGTGAACAGTGTTGTGAGACTGGACAATTTCCCTCCCATTTGGGCTATTTTTAATCTCACTGGGATTTAAATAAAAATTAAAATATGGAATTATGACCGGTATCTACAATGTAGTGTTATTTACTTTTAAGAAGACACTTACATTAAATGTTATTAATCATAAATACAGTTAAGGAAAGGTTTATTCATAAAGTTTGGGCTGGTTTTAAAGGGTTTAAAGGGGACCTATTATGCAAAATTCACTTTTACATGGTGTTTGAACATAAATGTGTGTCGCAGTGTGTGTACACAACCACCCTATAATGGTAAAAATCCACCCACTCCTTTTTTTTTACATTCCCCAGAAATCATAAACAGTGTCTCAAAATGAGTCGTTTGCGTTTTCTCTCCAATGTGATGTCACATTGGAACAGGCCCCGCCCACGACTGGTGACGGACTCTGCCCTGTTAGAATAGATCCTCCCCTGAGTGAGCTGCACACAGTCCGCCATGTTCTCCGCGCTGGAGCAGCTATAGTGATAAGAAGAATGTCACAGCTTCGTAAGCTTTGTAAGTGTTCTGTTGTTGGCTGTAAGAATGAACATAAGAATCTTCATGTACTCCCGACATCAGAGCCACTGAAGAGGCAGTGGGATCGTTTTATTTTTGAAGGAAATGTGCCCCAAAAATAGTTAAATTTAATATTATTATTATAATATTAATATAATAAATTTATTATTTTATATTATTGAAATTTCAAGTAAAGGGTATGCAGATGACTGCTAACAGGTGAAGGATTTTTGCTGATAGATACAAGCATGTGATGGTCAACATGAATCACTTTACTGAGTTGATTCTTTTGAACCAGTGCATTTAGGTGAATCAAATTATGTGAAACCCCTAGAGTAGCTTGCTTTACCATACTGTCCACAAGTAAGCATGTAGTAATCTTAAACTAGATCTTTTAATTAATTATTAAATTAATTAAAATTGATTTAATTAATGCATGCACTAATCCTTAGCACATCAGGAAATAATAAAGCATATACATTAGCAACCTTTGAGTCATATACAGTAGCCATTAATAATGGTAGTATTTCAGTATTTAGATCTTGTTAACTTGATAACATTAATAAAGATTATTAAAGTGACCAAGCATTCAAAGCTAAAACATTAACAGCAACCCAAAGGCATGTGAACAATAAAGGAATAAAATTAGCCCCTGGACTCACCGTCTATTAGATACCACTGCGTCTCTGATAATCTTTGCATGGCGAGAAGTACTTACATATCAGCCATAATCCATCGGCATTAATCTACCTGTGAAAAAACAAAAACAGTTTTATATAATGACTATAATTCATATGTCTGTAATACTACTAAATAATACAATAATTCTTACCTATATACTTTATTTACCATTAAAATCAAAGAATGTCTGGTGTAAGGTTTGGCATGTTCCACCAAAAACAAGTTCCACCTGAATGTCAAAGGCGTGTTGCACCTTAAAATAACTACATGACTCATGCTGTGTAGATTCTACCTTAAGTTCAACCTTAAAATTTCTAAGTACCCTGTAGACATCCACCTGATAGACAAAAAGACAAAACTCCTGCTGAGGTTTATTGGAGTTGGATTTTACCCATATCGAGAGTTCCACTGACCCCCTACACTACGGTGGGAAATAGTTGATCTTGGAGTCTACTTACTTGGAGTTACTTGGAGTACTTGATGATGAGGCTCAGGAATCAGAAATATCCCCTGGCTCAGGATCTTATCAACCATATATTTTTTTCTAGCATTTTTGTTAGAATAGTCCTTGACTTTATTTCCACCTTCTGATGTCTCAGTGGGTCCGCCAGTCCACATGATCGTAGATCTAGATGATGAAGAATGGTAACATGGATCTGGAGTCTATCTTGGGAACAATAGATAAATAGCAGGCAAATTCACCCTTTATGGGTTTTTGGGAAGTGGGAGGAAACTGGAGAACCTAGACGAAACTCAGATGTATGAGAACATCTGAAGCACTGCATATTTCCCCCCCCCCCATTTTGGTGGACCCCCATGTCCACATGAGCTTAGCTTTGTATGATGAAGTATGCCAAACATTTCTTGGAGACTTCTTCTTGACTGGAGTTCACTGGGAACAAATTGAGTCTTAGGGTGCAGCTTTACAACTAGTTAGACACTGAGGCACACATCATGAATCTTATGGATGCCAGTGAACTATCACTTATCCACATGATCTAACTGGCTCAGCTGATCTACAGGGTGATTAAAAATGTTAACACTTACGAAGATGACACTACAAAACTAACACTGTAGTGTAAAAACTAACATTATAACACAAGGAGGTTAGGTTACTAATTAACAGACTGTAAAATGTTACATCAAAAAACAGTACTAAACTTTAGGAAAACTAAATAAATATATTGTAGTAGGATTGTAGTATTGTATCCAGTAAGTTTATCACCCTGTATGATTTGAAATTTTGCTAAATTTGATTCCAAATACAATATCTAAAAAGAAAATACTGCAGTCATCTACATAGAGTAAAAAAAAAAAAAAAAAAAAAAAAAAAAGGGCCAGAAGATCCTGTCCAATCCAACCTCTGAGTCAAAAAGTAAGTATCATTTTAGTAAACTGATAGAAACCATTCTGACAGGATCTATCATCAAATTTCTGAACATTTCACACAATATGCACAGGGAAAGTGACATTGATATAAGTATAAATATACATTTTTATACTCTGATCTGAAGAGCATATATATACAGTATCTCACAAAAGTGAGTACACCCCTCACATTTTTGTAAGTATTTTATTATATCTTTTCATGGGACAACACTGAAGAAATGACACTTTGCTACAATGTAAAGTAGTGAGTGTACAGCTTGTATAACAGTGTCAATTTGCTGTAACCTCAAAATAACTCAACACACAGCCATTAATGTCTAAACCGCTGGCAACAAAAGTGAGTACACCCCTAAGTGAAAATGTCCAAATTGGGTCCAAAGTGTCGATATTTTGTGCGGCCCCATTATTTTCCAGCACTGCCTTAACCCAGTTGGGCATGGAGTTCACCAGAGCTTCACAGGTTGCCACTGGAGTCCTCTTCCACTCCTCCATGACGACATCACAGAGCTGGTGGATCTTAGAGACCTTGCGCTCCTCCACCTTCCGTTTGAGGATGCTCCACAGATGCTCAATAGGGTTTAGGTCTGGAGACATGCTTGGCCAGTCCATCACCTTTACCCTCAGCTTCTTTAGCAAGGCAGTGGTTGTTTGGAGGTGTGTTTGGGGTCGTTATCATGTTGGAATACTGCCCTGCGGCCCAGTTTCCGAAGGGAGGGGATCATGCTCTGCTTCAGTATGTCACAGTACATGTTGGCATTAGCTCCCCAGTGCCGGCAGCACTCATGCAGCCCCAGACCATGACACTCCCACCACCATGCTTGACTGTAGGCAAGACACACTTGTCTTTGTACTCCTCACCTTGTTGCCACCACACACGCTTGACACCATCTGAACCAAGTAAGTTTATCTTGGTCTCATCAGACCACAGGACATGGTTCCAGTAATCCATGTCCTTAGTCTGCTTGTCTTCAGCAAACTGTTTGCAGGCTTTCTGGTGCATCATCTTTAGAAGAGGCTTCCTTCTGGGATGACAACCATGCAGACCAATTTGATGCAGTGTGCGGCGTATGGTCTGAGCACTGACAGGCTGATCCCCCCACCCCTTCAACCTCTGCAGCAATGCTGGCAGCACTCATACGTCTATTCTGCAAAGCCAACCTCTGGATATGATGCTGAGCATGTGCACTCAACTTCTTTGATCGACCATGGCGAGGCCTGTTCTGAGTGGAACCTGTCCTGTTAAACCGCTGTATGGTCTTGGCCACCGTGCTGCAGCTCAGTTTCAGGGTGTTGGCAATCTTCTTATAGCCATATATCTTTCTTTCATTCATTCAAATATATATATATATATATATATATATATATATATATATATATATATATATATATATATATATATATATATATATATATATATATATATAAAATTTTTAAGTTAGAAGTTAAAAAGGTATTGCTAAATAACTGCTTAGGGCCCTCTCATAAATTGTGATTGGCCACACTGGTGCCTTCTAAGCAGTACAGTCTGGGATGTGTCCAACATGAGTGAATCTACAGCAGGCATCACATTCATATATATAAATAATATATTAAAAATAAATAAATAAAAACCCACCACACACAATGCTAGAGGTCCAGAAAGTGCTGGCTTTGATTTATTGAACCAAAGATGCATTTCAGATTTAAATGGTGAAATCCACAATACCTGAATTCCAGTTTTACCTTTAAAGCATGTTCTCTTATTGAACCGTGACAATAACCACCATCTTTACATTGTCTCTCAATGGCTGTATAAAGATGTACTTTAATGATTTGATAAGATGGTTGTAATGATAGCGACGACAGAGAGCATTATTCACAATGATCAGTAATATTGTACAGGTGCAATTAAATTGTTCCTATTGGTGTGAGTGTAAAAAATGTGCATGGTTGCCCTGTGTGTAGGAGGCAGGACGAGGTAAGGCAGCTTAATCTACTCTTCTGCTGTGTCCTTCTTGCTGGTTTCTTGACCTTCAAAGATGGGGTACTTGCTCTCAATCTCAGCCCATGTGGTGGTACCGTTAGCGAGGTCTCGCACGATCTCAGGTAACTCACGAACCTGAAGGTATTCAGCAAAGACATATGCAGTTATGAAAAGTACATTTTCTTATAAAAGGCAAAGAGGTTAACGAAAAAAAAAAAATCATTTAAAAAATAAACTCAGTCAGTTGATTAGGCACATATCTAGTACCTACTGATAACTTATCTAGTACTTATTGTTATACATGGGGGGAAAATATCACAAAGGAGGCCACATCCTACAGGTTTTAACGAGAATTTAATGAAACTAACAAATCATACCACTGGTGTACTGTGCGTTACTGCAACTTTATATACTGATTGAACTTCCAAGCTATTTTCAAATGCAATTGTACAATATAAGTCTAATGAAAATTCTGTGAAAGAAATGGCACCCTATAAAAGGTGGAAAAGCTAATCAACATGCGCATGTGAAATCAAAATGTGCATGTGATTAAAAAGAAAATCAGCATTAGACAAACTTTTGTAAATCTGGAAGGAATTTTTGGTTTGGTTTGGACTTCTAAAACATTTACAAACAATTATACTAAAAGATTTACTATATAAATGAAGACCCAGTGCATTTTACAACACAATATACAGTAATGTGCAAACGTTTAAGGCACCCTATTTTTTTTTTTTTTTTAGTACAAACTTTGTTATAGTTTTTTTTATGTTATGACTTCGACATTACAAGTCAGTACAAAAAACATTTTAGATTCCCAAACATTAGTTTTCTAGGACAAAATGAAATGTTACAGAAAAATGTTTGTATGTCATTAAAGAAAGCAGCATATTACGTAAGAGACACTTTTCAGACAAAAAACACAATGAAGGCTGCTGGGTTTTGCTGCAAAAATAAGAAGCGAGTGCGAAAGTCAAAGTCTCCAGAAGAACTGTGGCTGGTTCTGCAAGATGCTCAATAAAACTTACCAGCTCATTTCCTTATAAAACTGCACAAAATGTACCGGAGACTATAATTTTTATTTATTTATTTATTTTTGTCACACCAAATATTGACTTTGTTTCATTTACTACTGTTTACTGCTCTTTGTGGTATTTTTTAAATGTAGAAACATTTCATTATTTTGAAGGCATCTTTGCGCTACAGCATTTCTTTGCATGTGCCTAAAACTTTTACACAGTAATGTATATAAAAAAACCTAAATTTTCATAAGTATCACAATATTTTTGTTGTAATAGCAAAACTGAATTAACAGATTAAAAAAGATTTCAAAACAACTAGTGCTGATCAGCGTTTCAAAATTGACAATCCCTGTGTTTCCTGTAGAAGTGTATTATGACAATTTATTATGATCTAGATATTACTGTATACTGATAAAAGCAGTTAACATATTTTAATAAACAAGTACACCATAATGGCAACAGAGTTGTTGGCAGGGATGCCTCCACTGACAACAAGTCTAGTCCCTCATATTACTAATTTGTATGCCTCAAGTACCCTTAAAATATACTTCAAACAGGAAGGAAGCTAGAGAAGAAAAACTATTTCAGACATTTGTCCTCGCTGTGACCTTGACCCTGTTTGGATCCATTCCAGAATCTAATCAGTTCATCTGTTGGTTACAATAATAATTCCATATAAATCCTACAAACATTCAACCACTCGTTCTTGAGATATCGTGCTAATGAGAATCTCAGATAGACAACGCATCAACATAACGCCTCCACCACCTAGTGGCATAAATATAAACCAGCAACTAAGTTTAAAATGTGCATGAATAGAGGTGAACAGACACTGTCAGAAAATGGGGTTTTATATAAAAAGTAAAAAGATGTGTATAGTTATGTTACCTCAGCTCTGATCTGCCTCATGGTGTCACGGTCTCTCAGAGTGGCTGTGTGTGGCGTCTTGTTCACTGTGTCAAAATCGATAGTGATTCCAAACGCCACACCGATTTCATCCGTTCTGGCGTAGCGCCTTCCGATGGAGCCCGAGGAGTCGTCGACTTTATGGGACACGCCAAATTTGGTCATGGCTTCAGCTGTGGAGAGGCCATAAGGTCAACCAAATCCATTTACTAATTATAACATAACATACTTAGTGATCACATTCAATAGACCAATGGTAGTGTACACTCCTACACTCACATAGCTCACGCACGAAAGGCATGAATTCCTGATTCTGGCTCAGAGGGAGGACGGAACATTTGTAAGGTGCTACAACAGCCGGGAAGCTGAAATACTGAGCACAAAAACAGTAATGTTAGTTTCGCTCACAATAGTGTCAAATTAAGAAGCGTTTCACCAAAATTTATTTTACCGTTCTTTGCTCATCACCCTCTCTGACGTGGAATGTGTGCTCAAAAATGGAGTACATGATTCTGCCAATACCGAAGGAAGGCTCGATGACGTTGGGGGTGATCTCTTCAACTGAGGAGAAACACAAACACATTTTTAGGATTTTAATACTGGGAAACTTGAGAATCCATTTATACCTGGTTGTTTCATGAGTCTTACAGATTGTGTCCTGATAAGATTACACTTATAATCAAATGCAACTCGATTGGTGTTGAAACTGAATTCTGGAGAACAGACAAATGATGAAAAACCGGGTTTTGACCGAACTGAGTTTTTTGGTCAGTAACATACTTTGGCATCTCTACTTTAAGAAAAGATAAATACATTGCACCAAAACAGTGCAGATTTTTAAAAAATATATATATATTTAGGATATTTACAACATTGCCTTACCTTTCCAACATTGCTGTGTAAAGAGCCAGCTTAACAAAACCTTGCTAGCTAGCTGCGCTTTTCCTCAAAATTTGATAGATTTTTTTTACATGCCATAAGTCCAATCAGTTCAGTTTGTGATCAGATATTGACTGTCAAAATATCTGTGAAGCTCCGGTGCCATCACAACATCATCAAAACAGAGAAGAGTCTTTACGTTTACACATGCTGTATAGATGACCGATTTAAAATGTGTAATGTCCTAATAAAAAGACAACGCAATCAAAAAGACAGTTGATTAGGTCATTAATGTAGAGGTAGGCAGGGCATCTTTCAGTGGATTTAGCATAAAAAATTTTCACTTTTGGGAGAATGCTAGAACTTTCCTTCTGGTTGAGAAAGAGAAATATTTCCATTCAGGAAAACTAAGTAATTTTCAGAATGATATAAAGCAGAAAATTTCAAACACTTGACCATGTGAAGGGTTTGAATCTCAAAGAGATTTTTATCTCACCATGAAGTGTCTTCTGGAACCTCTTGATGCTCACCATGTCCTTTGTCAGTTTGAAGGTCTTGCCTTCAGTCTCGATGGTGAACTCACTGCACACAGCAACAACATAAAGGAATTTGTATCCTGTTTTCCCACTGATCACCACTACAGTCAATCGGTTTAACCCCTTATCATCTAAGCATAAACCTGATTCTCACCCATTCTCACTGAGAAGCTTCTCCTGATCTGTGATATAACACTCATCACACACAGCGAGGTACTCCATGACCAGCTTTGCGTCTTTCTTGTATTCTTTGCCGATGGCTCCCTTGTTCGGCTCAAACTGCACCACGTTGACAATTTTGTGCGAAGCAGTTAAGGACATAATTGATTAAATAAGCCTGATCAAATTTGAACCAATCCCATTTAACAGAATAATGCCAAATGCTTCAATCTAAGGATATGGGTTCCTTCAGAGGTTTCTCAGCAACCAGGGGGACCTTGGTAGCCCGTGCATGACATGTGAGGTCATAGCATGAGCGGTCGGCGCAGCCCACAATTTCAATCCAACCCTGCAAGCCAACAAACGGATAATAAACCAGGACACTCCGGGGTAATGACATTTGCATGTACGGGAATATTTCACAGCTTTAAGGACATACGTAGGAGGTTTTGGCTTCGGCGTCCCAGCAGTCGCAGGCGTAGTGAGCCATCTCGTTGTCCATGTGCTGACGGAAACGCACTTTGTCTTTTGCCAGACCGACTTTGGTCAGGTAGAGGTAGATCCTCCCGATGAAATAGCCCAGGACAGAGTTGTTGATAGTACCCTAAAAACAAAATGGAAATGTTAACCAAACCAAAAGGTTTTCAAGACACTAAACACTAATGGATTTATAGATTGAGACCTGAGCACTGCTGCCACCAATTTTCCCACCAGTAGCCTATATAGACCACCAATCAAAGGTCTGTCTAAATTTACTTCGGAATCAAAATGCATTTTCAGTGATGGTTTTACATGAAATGAGTCTCCAAACAAGCAAACTATTTGTGAGACCTATTTGTGAACATTAACAAAAGCCTCTTTGGTGAAGCGCTTCATGAAGCTGGTTGAAAAAAACGTTGAACATCCTTTGACGCGAGAGATCCATTATTTAAAAAATGTCAAGAGTATGGTACAACTGTGACTCTGAGGAAAGGATGCCATCCATCAAAAGTCAGTGGTCAAGCAAGGAGGGCATTAGATAGGAGAAGCAACCAATGAACCAAGGGTAGCTGGAAAGATTCACAGCTCAGACAGGAGAAGCTTCACAGGACAATCATAGCCTGGACACTCCACAAGCCTGGGCATAATGGAAGTGCATTGAGCCATATGAAATTGCGTTTGGAGTTTGCCAAAAGACGAAGTCTTCCTCACATGAATTTAATTACAGAAGCAGGTGAGGAGAGACAGGAAGTGACAAAGCTGCTAAATGACAACACAGAGCATTCTTTTTTCTGCAGCAGTTTTTTTTACAGGATAACATGTGCACATTAATTCCTCACCTGCTCCACTGCATCCCCCAGCTTCATAATCTGGGCCGACTGACCGCTGGTCTGCGCTTTAGATGAGTACAGCAAGACCTCTAGATCAGCAACGTTGGAGAATTTGGTATGCACTTTTTCATTTGGGTCAACAAAGTGCTCGATCTCAGCCATCGTAAACTCTCTGAGAAAGTTGAAACACACGTTAGTGAATCCTACGTTCACAAAATGAAGCCATAATGTTTGGTAATGAATTGGCAGCTCACCTACCTGACACGAATGAGGCCCGAGCGAGGAGAGATCTCGTTTCTGAAAGAGTTTCCGATCTGAGCAGCAGCAAATGGCAGCTTGCCCTGGTTGAACTCCAGCAGGCGTTTGAAGTTAAGGAAGATTCCCTGAGCAGTTTCAGGCCTCAGATAGCTGCAGAAACCAAACAATTAAATATAAATAAATAAACAATTGAGGAATGAAAGAATTGAGGATGTGCTATTATAAGAAAATAAATCTACAACAGTGTGTTGTGATCTTGATTACAATGTATTAATAACATTACAACACTGACACTGTGCTGGCTCTGGAGACTCCTTCCATAAATGCTAAATAAACAGTTGATGTGGAGCATCTACCACACAAGTCCCTGTGCAAGTTGTTACTATAGAAACGATAAGCACATTAATATTATGCAAGCACATTAATATAAACCTGCGATTTGCAGCTGGTACTACAGCCAAAGCTGCTGCTATAGAAAATTAATCAACACCTTCTAACCAATCAGAATTGAGAAAAGTGCTGTGGTACATCTGCCTTTAAAGGAAGCTGTATTTTCTGCTATTTGGATGACGTTTGGCAGTTGTCTCGACTCACCCTGGCATGTTACCTCCAGGTCCGATGGAGGTCTGGAACATCAGGTTGAATGAGATGGGTGGTGTGAGGTCATTTCCTGTGGTGGGCGACTTCACATTGTATTTCACAAACAGATCAGCCAGTTCCTGCTGAGTGTAGTTGTCCATCTGTAGAGACGAGCAGTAAAGAGTAATCAGTATGGGTTTTTTGTTTTGTTTTTAATGCAGACCTGCTAATCCTGAAGAGGAACAATGTGGAGTCCTGCTGGTGGGGTGGCGGCTTGCAGGACATTTTCACAAATCACATACAATCCTTTCACAAATCACGTGCCGAAGGTAGAAACTGGAGTGTGTGTACATACTGGGTTTCACAGTAACTATCAGGTGCTTGGGGATAGGGTGGGGTGAGGTGGTTTTCATTTACCCATGCATTTCCTCTGGTCACGAACTTCCATGTCATTACACTGTTTAACCTGCAGGTGGCACTTAATTTCACACCAGCTCATTTTCCACCACACACACTGTTTATTTTAAATGAATGCACTTTCTGAAGCACAGATTTCAACCACAACATGTAGCAAACGAGGTCATATTCAGGCCACAGCTCAAGCACAGAGTTATACAGAAGGTATTTCACTACAATATAGTTTTTATTGCCGTTTTATTTTATTCATTCATATTATGTACCTCAAACTTGTTTGTTAAAGATCTAAATGCTTTTTCATCTGAATCAATCGTTTAGATGGGAAATAGGAAGGCACACAACTTACCTGAGTGATGACATCTTCCATTTCTCTCTTCTTTTCCTGCGTGCACTTCTTGTCACTCATCAGCTTCTGAAGATGAGCTATATCATCACAGAAAAAGAAAAAAAACAAACAAAATATGGTTCTTTCAAACATCTGGGACATGCGAAATTGTAAAAGGAATAACTATGACTAGAAATCTAAACTGGTTAGAAATTCTACCTCACCCTCATCCAGCCATCGGATCAAATTCAGAGAACAGATCAGTGTGGGGGTGAAGCAGAAAAGGTGTGACTGTTGTCGTTTTTCTTGCCATAAAATTTCAGGATTTAAAGCTCACTCTGAGAAATGGGCATGCTGGTATTTTTAAATGTCTATACTCGAGTGTGTATGAAGACAAACCTTTCAGAAGATGATCGGCACGGAAGCACTCTCCGTTCTTCACGTCTTTCACCATGTAGTCGGCGAACTTGTCCACGTGCCCCGATGTCCTGAAAGAGAAACAACAACAACGCTTTCGTTTTTTTTTTTTTTTTGAATTGCACAAAGTACAACTGTTTCCAGGAGCTCTGCTTTTTCTATCAGTACCAAATATCAACAATATATTCACGACAGATCATGGTGGAGACAGCGGTCCTTTTGAATTAGCTGTTACTATGGAAATGTTAACTAACTATTTAACTTGAACGAGTTAATTAATATCAAGCTGTGATTTGCCTATTTGGTCAGCTGACACTATTTGGTCACACCTTGTGACCAATCAGGAACGAGAATTTAACAACTGTGATCGATTCGGCTGCGTCTCTCAAGTAATCTAGGGTCCTAAGTTCCATTGATTCCTGTTAGGGATGGGTTCCTTCACTCGACTGTAAAGTGAAAAAGAATTTTGATGCAGATCTGCCCGAGACACCGCCAGAGCAATGCTGCAAAATACAGCTCTCTCTTTTTTTTTTTTTTTAAATTTTATTTAAACAGTCCTGATCACCAGCACAGTTTCCACAACTGGGCCAGCAATACCATGTGACAATTTCTCCAGAATGCTCCGCCTCCCAAACAGGTGACGACACAGTTTCATTACTCCCTGTGAGAATGAATATGCTGCCTGAGTTTCTGTAAAAAGCACCGACAACCATAAAATAACTGGCGATGCACCGGCCGCATGAGGATCTTACAGTGTTCAGCGAGCACTCACTTGAGGACGGGCTCGGGCGTGAGCATCGTGCAGTCGATCTCCAGAATCTGTTCCTCATGGATGAAGTGCTGCCTCCATGCCTGCACGATGTTGTTCTTCAGAGCGCAGCCGACCGGCCCAAAGTCGTACAGACCGCTCACGCCTGAGACACACACACACACACCAAACCACTTATACACTCCCGTCGCGTATAAAACGTCGGGTCATTATAAGCACTATAAAACGTCGCGTCATTATAAGCACCTAACGTTTCTTCCTCAGTATAACCAGTGAGAAACACAGTGCGCTGAAACCTCACCTCCATAGATGGCAAACGCTTGGTCATAAAAGAAGCGTCTCTTCAGCGTGTCCTCCATCTTCACTCTGTCCACAATGTCATCTTTAGCCTGCAGTGACAGCTCCTGGAATAACGCAAGAATAAACGTGCAATAAGCGAATGTGGTGAACTGACAGCAAAGAACTAACGTCAGGTTACAGGCTGGCGAAGAGACGTCTTCATTTTGAGACAAACAATTTTTTGGTGCATATGTGGAGATGGAGATGTGGAGAAATCAAACTATCAGACGATCAGGTCTACAAATGCAGGTGTCTGTCAGAAATCCAGCATCTTTCATTCAAAGATATTGTAGTATGCTGTTTACTTGAATAAATAAGTGCAGAAATTAGACACTGATCAGATTATTAGTGTAAAGTGTTGGACCTTTGAGCAAAACTTAACTATTAGTAGTCCAAAAAAAAAAAAAAAAAAAAAAGCGACTGCACATGATGAAATAACGCCTCTCACCTTTGCCTCAAGGACCTTCTTCCTCGCTTTGAGCTCCGCCACAGCTTTGGTGACGTCCACGTCAGGAGCTCCATCAGCTTTCATTTGACGCACGAGATCGCCCTGCGCGCAAAGAGAAAACACAGTGAGCAAACCAAGAGCTGCAGTAATTATAAGTCGGCGAGAAGCGAGAAGCCAAGGCACTGCGTCCTTCAAGCAGGACCGATATCTTCCTGACATTATATATCATATAAATCTGTTAGCTTAATCACACACGTTTCTGTCATGGTACTTCAAGCGGGATCGTAGGCTACAGTAGCTACAGGATGTTTTAAAATCATTAAGGTTGTTAGACTCCAACAAACCGTATATAGAACGTCGAACAAAGTTGAAAATCGCTAACGTAAGTAATCATTTGAGAGCCACAACAACGATAAGCTACATAAATTTGTAACCGAAGTTGGCTGAGATTTCGTCGGCAATTTTTTTCGAGCCGAGAGGCTTCAGAAAACATGACACCATTTCCAGTAAGGGAACATAGTGAGCATCGACGGTCCCTGGTTTTTGCGATGCATTGTGGGATTTTTTTTTAGAGCGCAAACGTTTCAGTGCACTGGAAGTATTTTGCGATTGAGACAGCCCTCAAAATTGCCTGACTCACCGATCAGCGCCCTGAACTAGGGAGCTGATCGAGACGCACCCCGGCTTTCCTCTCAGCCGATGTCTCCATCACCTTATAACGACGGCGTGATCAACACTGACAACGTGAGTTTATGGAAAGGTCGATCTCGGAAATATCTGCGAACTATTCGTGGACTGTAATACAGAATCATCCTTTAATTTCCACCATGATATCGAGAAACCGTGATCTTTCTACACACTTCAGATCATCCGGTCTACAGTCGAACCAGAACAGCCCTAACATGTAGGAAGTGATGGCGTGATTTGAGACACAGCCTGTCAGACAGATGCTCAAACGTGGCATTGCAGGAGTGAGTGAAAGCGAAATGAAGGTGTGATACAAGTGCAAAAAAAAAAATCATTTAAGGTCTTAAAACTGGATTGTGATCCTGACTAAAGGAGAAAGGAGGAATTTGGCACACGGCCAGTGATAAACGTGGCAATGTAGAAGCAATAAAGACTCTGACTGAAGACTCAAAGAATAACTGAGCTGCCTGATACTATTATAAAATCATTGCATATATACACTTCCGGTTTTTACTGAACTTGACTTTGGTGCATGAATATATTTCCGGTGAGTAAACATTCCGAAATGAAAAACAAATCCCATTCATTAATTTCTCAGCATCTCAATTATTACAGCATATGCAAATAAGGTTTAAAATGCATCCTAATAAACGAGACGTGTGTTCATCTTTCTGACCTGCTCCTTCACTGCTTGTCTCAGTGGAGCTAGAATCTCCTCGATGTTGCCGTCCATGTTTTGTCCTTCACGTTGCTTCAACCGCAGACTTGTCTTCTTCTTGCTCAAGCAGGCCGTGAGAGAGAAAGGTCTGATATTGTGTGTAGCACAGAGCGGCTGAGGCTTAGCTTTGGTCCCCGGGCGGATTAAAAAGACAGCGGCTGAAACCTGGGCTCCAATCCGCAGCACTGCCGATGTCACTCTCTGCAGCATGTGGAACCAAGCGGCGAAACCGCCTTGTTTTTCTCCCCTACCCGTATTCTGTAAAAACCCCGCCTCCTGCGCCAGACGTCTCCCTAGTCCTACACTAGGATTGGTCGGTATGTTGCTAGTTAATCCCGCCTCCTCGGTCGGATTTGCTGTTTTAGAGGCACAAGCATGGCGCTGATTGGACAGATGTGAAGTCAGTGAAGTCACCGTGGTTAAAGGTGTCGACACACCGGTTAGAAACGGAAAAAAATCAATATTTAGTAAATAAATAATCACATTACCTGTGGAAAATTATTTTTATGTGTGTTTATAGCGCTCTATCTTCAATTTGTTTGCAGCAGAAAAGCGTGAAAATATTAAACTGAAAGTAAAAACTCCAATGTCAACCCTATTTTTTCTGTGTTTTCTTTTTTACTGTTTTTTACATTTAGTTGTTTCCATGTATTCTGAATGGTAATTAAATAACCTTTGCTTTAGGTCATTGTGCTTTAGGAATATTTTGACAATTGAATTCATATTTCAAAAATGACAACTTAATCGCTTATAGATGCGAATTATTATTATTTTATTGAATTTATATTGATTTTATTGGCCTCAGCAAAATATGACTAAATTATTTAAAAAGCTAGAGCTATACAACCATCTGCAGAATTATTTGTACCCATTAGGAGATCGGACAGAAAGACTGTATAAAATAAACTTAAAACTTATATATATATATATATATATATATATATATATATATATATATATATATATATATATATATATATATATATATTTACAAAAATGATTTGCATAAGATTATTAAGTATTTGTATCATTAACAAATATTTGATAGCAACACTGCCATGCAGTTATTTATATCATAAACCAGTACTTTACTGAGATTTAAAACACAGCTAAAAACCCATCTTTTCGACTGATATGGGTCTGTCTTATTGTTCTCTACAGTTTTAGTTTGCTTATCTGTTTCATAAAAAAAACAAAAACAAAAACAAACAAACAATATATTTAGAGAATGATAATGTCACAGAAAACTGCAGATTATAAATCTACAACACATGGTTTAAAATGACTAATTTACAGAATTTAGTTAGCAAAAATACTTTGGGGGAAAATAAAACCATGTAAAACGATTAAAGCCATTATTTATAGCTGAACTGATAAATAAAAAAAAGCGAAATGACGCCTAAAAGTCACTTATTTTCGTTCGACATTCGTCCACATCTTCACTGCCACCTTACTCCACTATCCAATCACTGAATAGAGCGTGAATATAAAGTTTTAGCCAATCATAGCACAGGGGCGGGGTTTGTCCAAATGCGGATAGGCAAAAAATAAACCGCATCCGTATGATGAAATAGCTGGAAAAGGGTACACATATCGTCCGCTTTCATTGTAAAACTTTCGCCATTCTGAAAACGTGTTATTTTATTTTTGGATCAGTATCTGCAGATTCGTCACACACGCTAAGATAGTAAGAACGTAGGTTATATAGACATGACTAGTAAAAAATGTTTAAGTGTTACATTTTCCACAATTGTGTTTTGCTTATTAAACACACACACACACACACACACACACACACACACACACACACACACACACACACACACACACACACAAATAAAAATATATACAAGCAAGTATATAAATAAAAGGCACTCACTGGGTTTATTAATGCTTTAGAATTCCTCTACTATTCATCTATTTCTCAATTTTAAGTGATTTATTGTTGATGATTATCAATAAAAATGTGAAATTTTTGCAAGCAACAAAATAACTGTGATGTGTGTAGTTGGTCTACAGCAGAAATGCTAGATAAAAGCATAATGCAAGGGCTAAATGGCAAACGTTGCATCGCTGCTTTTAACAAAACACGAAAACATATATATATATATTTTTTAAATATATTCAAATCACATTTGACACTATACTACATACAGTGCTGCAACATAGGGTCAATAATCAAATGCAAATGCAAAATATCACAGTGCCCTGAATTTAATAAGAATATTTAATAAAGCAGTAAAAAGATGAGTCTTAAACAGGCTGATAGTTCTCGATCCTTTCCAGTAGTGCTTCTGAATATCCAGGTGAGTAGTACCTGTTAAAGAACGATTAACTGGTGAAAAAATGTATCATAATACACATAAGTAGAAGGTGGTTGTTCCATTTTTCCATGAATAAATGTTCATTAAGAACAGTTATAAACCTGACTATCTCCTCGGGGTAGCAGGTGTTAATGGCGTTGATGTACTCCTGCAGAGCGGATCCGGGCTCAGCTTTAATTTCCTGCACCTTCTTCAGTCCTCCGCTAGTTACAAACAACCTCCGTGCTTTACTGTCATGTGGAAGAACCTGCAGGACACGAAACCAACAGGACAGATGATTCCCTCACACAGCCACCCTTCAATAAGAAATGTTATGTGTTTAGTGGAGAACTTGCAGTGGACCTTGCTGAACTGGCAGATAACGTGTTTGAGAACATTGCTTGGAGCTTCGTAGAGGAGCGGCTCCAGTGCTGGAAGGTAAGTGCACTTCTGAAGGATGCTCTTTAAAGCCTTCTTTGCCTGCATCAAGAGAGATTATGTTTGTTGTATTACAACCAAAAACGATGCATTCTAATGTATCTTTGGCTGTCTTTGGTTTGGGGACTATATACCCAGGGCCCTATATTTCTAAAGATTATATACCCAGGGCCCTATATTCTAGGGACTAAATACCGAGGACCCTATATTCCTAGGGATTATATACCCAGAGCCCTATATTCCTAGGGACTGTATACCTAATTCCCTATATTCCTAGGGACTATATACCCAGATCCCTATATTCCTAGGGATTATATACCCAGGGCCCTATATTCCAAGGATGTATATTCCCAGGGACCTATGTTCCTAGGGGCTACATACATATGTTGCAGGGATCCTATGAGTCTCAGGGCCTATATTTCAAGGGCTCTACATTTACAGGACTTTAAGTTACCAGAACCCTACAGCCATGTGGGTCTATATTCAAAGCCCATATGTACTCAAAGGTTTCATATTTCAAGGGCCCTAAATTCATAGGACCCTTAGCTGCTATATGCAGCTATATCTAAGTAAACAAGAGTGTGTTAAAATCAGTATCAGATCACAGTCCATTCCTTGAATTGAGCTATTTTGCCATTTCTTTGTTGAGTCTTTGCACCTTGACTTGCAGGTCCTCAGAATTCTGTGTGTCCAGGTAGAGACTCAGCAGTTTGGGGAGCACGTTAGACATGGCCACAGCTCTTGCATGCTCAGGTGTGTGATGGCCAATCTGCCCCAGTGCCCAGGCTGCTGCAGCCTTCATGTGATCCTCCGACTCCTCCACCAGACAGATAGCCAGCTGTGGTACACCCTAGTGGAGAGTTCAGGTGAGCAGTGGAATGAGCAGGGAGGAGAAACTTCAGTGCTGATAAATTACAACAAATTATAATCATAAACTTAATATGAGTGATATAAGTACTGGTTAAGTAAATAGTTTGACTCTTACTGTGAATTAGTGACTAATTGGTATGATTATGTAATGACTAATTGGTATGATTATGTAATGATTAGTAAGTCATTGGTTAAGATTCTGCACTCGTGATCGTAAGGTTGCCATACCTCCATACCTAATAGAGCAAAGAGCCCTGTATCTACTCATGTGCCAGTGTAAGAATCTGAAATATAAAATAGAGCTTATAGTAGCAGACCTTAGATACAATGACAGCCATGGCGAGGTTCTCAGAGTGTGCAGCCACATAGCCGAGCATCATGATACCAGGCAATCGCACGCTCCCTCTGGAGTCCCCTAAATGATCAATCACAGCTGCTACACCTCCGGCATTCACGATCATCTGGGATAACTTGAGGGAAACACACACACACACACACACACACACACACACACACACACACACACACACACACACACACACACAGAGCCTTGAGCTAAGAAACATCTCATGAAGACAAATGTAGGAATGCTGTTTAAAAAAACGGAATAATACAGTTGGCATGTTAATGCGCATGTGGTCTCCAGTTGTTCACTCTCCATGTTCTTTGTTTGAAAATGCTTTAGTGGCCATGTCAGGTACCTCAGGGGTGTGTTTTGTGATCTCTCGCATCAGCGTGCTGATGTTCTTCCTCACATACTCATCTGGGTCTTTAAGGCAGGCCAGTACAGCAGGGAAGATCTCAGCCTCCACCACCATCTCCGCCAGATCCACAGAGTGCTTGGAGATTTGGCCTAGAGCCGAGAACACGTGCCTCTACATAGAGGAAATAAAACTTACTGACCATTACAAATCACTGACACTGGAGACCCCTTCCATAATTGTTAAATAAACGTCTCCACGGTAGAAACACCAGAAACAATAACATATCAAAACAAGCTCATTACAATAAACCTCTGAAATTTGAAATACAGTGGAACTATTGTCAGCGCTGCTATTATAGCAGAATGATCAACACCTCCTGACCAATCGGAATCGGGAATTAAACAGCGCTGTGGTATAATTTACAATGCACTATATATCTTCACTAACGCTATTAGCTATATAAAGTCTAGCTGGTGTGTGTGTGCATAGGTGGACATCAAAATACACAGTCTCTCCAATATAAATATCATTTTAAAGATGTTAATTAGCAAAATTGTGCCGTGTTGGAAAATCTCGTCAAGATTACGCTGTTACTCTGACCTTCAGTTTGGCGTCTTGGTACAGGGTCATCTGCGCCAGGTGTGCAATTGCTCCAGTGTCCACTACAGTTTGTGCGAGCTCGGGTGAGTGTTTAGAGATGTCACTCAGCGTTGAAGCAGAGATCCTTTTCAGGGCAATCTCGGGCTCCTGGATGCAGAGAACGAGAAGAGGAACAGCACCTGCATCCACCACCGCCTGAGCCAATGCTGCGTTATAGAAAACATCAGAAAAAGCTATTTTGTTTCTGATTCAAGATTAATGCAGCTATCATTACACATTTTAAGGAAGACCTTCATTAAATTAAAGGAATAGGTTCAGCAAAAATGACTTTTACTCAAATTCCCTCATGTCAGTGAGCCAAAACATGTTTGATGTCTGCAGTTTGCTTCTAAAGTTTTGCACTAAAGGCTAAAGTAGCTAACAAATAATGGAAAAATAAGGCTACCAGTTTGTCCTTACGCAAACTGCATGTTTCAAACAGACGTGTAGATGGTTTCTGACACAGTGTGACACACTGCTATTGATAAAAATGGATAAAGGACATTTTTACAGAAGTCCCAGCTCCATCTTGGAACAAAAGAAGACAACCCAAGTCGGTGGTAAATTTCAGCCTCCAAAAATAGGAAATTTCACAACATCTTAGAGCCTTTTTTTCTGAAGCTTTTTGAAAAATGACACTGTGAATTAACTTCATATTAAATTATCACATAATATGAGATCCTTTGTAAGAATATACAGTATATTTACTTATTATTATGCTTTTTATCAGCCTTAAAATCTTACAAAACATTTTTGTTATTTTTCCTTGTATAGTTTTTTTCCCCCAAATTGTCAACTGACTTCATATTAAACAATAACAGAGTAGAGCTCTTACTTTGAATAAATCGTTTATTTTATCTAGTTATTGTGAATCACAGAATTGAGATGTTCGTTGTTTTGTATATTATATAGAAATCAATCAACATCTAATGTACAATAATTAATAATAAAGTGTGCATGTAAACTTTCTGAGTGTCTACATCTTAACTAAAACAGATGAGCAGCAGCTTTTCCCCCTAAGGGTCTGTTCCTTACTGTAAAACCCCATGTATACATGCAAAAAAAAACCTCCAAAACCTTCTGAAACTACCAAAGTCCAGACCTTGATGTCCTCATAGCTAGTTATGTCATGAGGTAGGAGGTGTTGCTTTGAAATCTTCAGACTTACAGCCGTTGTGGCGAGCGATGTATCCCAGTGTCCATGCAGCAGCCTCTTTCACTCCAGGATCAAACTCCTCCAGGGAGATGACGAGAGCGTCGAGGGCACCGCAGTCTACCACGGCTTGTGCCAGCTCAGGTGAGTGCTTCGCCACGGCGCGGAGAACAAATGCCGCTGCCTTCTTGTAGAAGCGCTGTGGAATGCATTCACATTTACAGTGGAACATGAGAGCGCACTTACAGATAACACCTACCGATTAATTAAATGTTAAATATTAGTTGTGTGAAAATTCAAGCAAAAACTACAAATAAAACTGTGACGAGCCTTCCTCTGTCCTTTAAACATTTGACCAATGAATATTGAGTCTCCTTTTAAAGAAAAAAAAAAGTAATTATAGTTCCAGTCAAGGGCGGGGCTAATTTCTGGACCAGAAAAAATGTAAACAGTAGTTGGATCTAGTTATATGTTCATTATGTATGTAAAAATGTTAAATCTAGCACCAGCAAGGGGTGCTTCAGTTTGTCTCTCTGGGAAACTGTTAACACATGGGTTTCCAGGTAGGACTTTTTAGAAAGCTAGAACCCTTATCCACCCAAAGAACCCTTAAGGAACTGTTTTTTCTTTCTCAGAGTTTAGGCCCAGAATCACTTTTAAATATTACAAACTGCAACTTTGAAGGTCACCTGAACATTATAAAATTTTTATTTTGCTTTGTTCATTTTTCATTCAATTAAAAAAATGGGGAAAATTTGTGTATAATATACACGCTTAACAGTTCTAGCTTTCTAAAGGTTATACTCTTTATAAAGTAGGGATGAAGGGTCCTACATAAAACCTTTAAAGATTCCTTCAAAGGTACAAACTGAGAAACCTTTGTGCTGAGAGTAGCAGCAAACATTAGCATATATTTTCAAATCTGGAATTGTTAAAAGAATCCAGATGAAGAAATAAAAATTGTGTCACCAATATTTTAGTATCTTGGAACTGAGGAAAATTCCCTGAGGAGGAGAACAAAACCAAACTCTCTCGACCCATGGACCTTTACCATAAAGGCATGAATAACAGTTTGTATTTTATGTCACAGCCATTTTTTTCTGCCATGTGGACTGAGGATGTTTTATAGGACTCTATATATTGGATTATTTCTCCATGCCTGCAGGATAATGATCAGGACAACTGTACCAAGACAACTTTGAGGTCTACTGCATTAGCAGGTACATTCCCAGCACCTCACCGGTTAATCCATTGTTTTAAAATAAGAGCTATAATGCTGGGTTGAAGTCTTACGTTCTGCTCGGCCAGCGAGTAGACGAGCTGAGGCAGAATGTCTCCCTTCACCACAGCCTCAGCCAGGTCATCACTGTAGTTGGCGAGCCTTCCAAGAGCCAGAGCGGCCGACTGCTGGATAGTTGGGACCGCATCCAGGAGGAGAGGCCTCAGGAGGGACATCACACCTGAAGCAAGAGAAAGAGAGAGAGAGAGAGAGAGAGAGAGAGAGAGAGAGAGAGAGAGAGAGAGAGAGAGAGAGAGAGAGAGAGAGAGGATACTGGATGTGAGAAAGGAAATCTGTCCAGTCAGCCAATCAGTCATGCCAAAAATGTTTTCACAAGACATCTGTTCTAATGAATGAACAATATATTTTTTTAATGGAAAATTTGAAAATGTGCCATATCAGAATCAGAACCAGAATCGGGCTTTATTAGCCATGTAAACTAAAGTATACAAGGAATGTTGTGCTCTCATTGTGTTAATAGACATTACATACTGGATTACAAAGAATAATAAGATTATATATTATACAATATTATAATAAGATAACAAAGACAAACATATAGACAACAATGGTAATATAACACACGTTTGCTTTAAACAAAAGTAGAGACTATATACTATAACTATTGCACTGTAACTATTGTTTCGGTGAGTCTGTGCCCACTGTAGCCTCAGACTCCTGACAGGAGTGGAAGGTTCATCCGCCTCAAGGTTCAACATGTTGTGTGTTCTGAGATGCTTTTCTGCTCACCATGGTTGTAAAGAGTGGTTACCACAGCCTTCCTGTCAGCTTGATCCAGTCTGGCCATTATCTTGTTTTAAATTCCAGCCTGTAAGGAGTCACCACTCCCTCTCCTTCTCTATTTTCATATTTCATGTAGTTTAATTTAGTTTTTAACTATCAAAATTGATCTTTTAACTTTCTAATGTTTTAATTAAACTCTTCCTTTACATCTATTCTTGTACTGCTTTACAGAATTGCCATTTTGTAAAGCACTTTGAACTGCGTTTTGTATGAAAGGTGCTACAGTACATAAATAAAGATTATTATTATTATTATTATTATTATTATTATTATTATTATTATTATTATTATAAACATTAAATTCTCCACAACATGCAGAAGATCAACAAGATCACTTACCTGCATTTTGAAGTGTTTCGATATTCTGAGGTCTTGTTGCAAGCTCTGCAACTGTTTGCACGAACTTCATCCTTTCTTTCTGGTACTGCTCAAAAACTAAAACATATCAAATGTTAGAATTTTGGGAAATACTTTCCCAGTTTGATACCTTCATTTCTGAGAGTGTAGGGTACTATAATTGGGGCTATAGAGATGAAATCTGTTTGGATGTTTTGTTAAAGACAGGCTACATTTGTAGTAGTAGTAGTAGTAGTAGTAGTAATAATAATAATAATAATAATAATAATAATAATAATAATAATAATAATAATAATAATGTTTTTTTTATTTGTTTATGTATGAATGAAGCACTTCTCAGTTTTACTACATCCATATATACTTCATATAAAGTTTCAAAGTTCAAAGTATAATAAAGCACAACAATAATCTACAATTATTACCTAATTAACGATAAAATATCTGTGAGAATTATAAAAGCTAAATAACCCTAAGAGACAGTCTTTAAATTTACAGCTCTAAAATACTTTCTCACCTTGTAAAACATGTCGCTGGCTCATAGTTTCAATCCCACAACAAAAATCACACCAGAGTGACTCTGAACGAAGTAAGAAAAAAATATGCGCAATATAAACCCGCAATTCACTCGCTCTCTGTTGTTGTTTAAGCGTTCTGTTGGCATGACAACAAACCGGAAGTATTACCTAGTGTGCGCTCGGCTTGGGTTGAATCCTCCACGGCAACTTCTTGGAATTAAAGTGCACTAAGTACCATGCAGAATCCATTATTTTATACACTATGTAGTAAATGTTGATAGGTAGAAGGCAGACATTTGTGATTCCACCTTCTGTTATGTATAATTAATAATATTGATATTAATATTAAGGCTAATATAAACAAACTTATATATATATATATATATATATATATATATATATATATATATATATATATATATATATATATATATATATATATATATATATATATATATAAGGTGATGGACGGGCCAAGCATGTCTCCAGACCTAAACCCTATTGAGCATCTGTGGGGCATCCTCAAATGGAAGGTGAAGGAGCGCAAGGTCTCTAACATCCACCAGCTCTGTGATGTCGTCATGGAGGAGTGGAAGAGGACTCCAGTGGCAACCTGTGAAGCTCTGGTGAACTCCATTCCCAACAGGGTTAAGGCAGTGTTGGACAATAATGGTGGCCACACAAAATATTGACACTTTGGGCCCAATTTGGACATTTTCACTTAGGGGTGTACTCACTTTTGTTGCCAGTGGCTTAGACATTAATGGCTGTGTGTTGAGTTATTTTGAGGGGACAGCAAATTTACACTGTTATACAAGCTGTACACTCACTACTTTACATCGTAGCAAAGTTTCATTTCGTCAGTGTTGTCCCATGAAAAGTTTTAATAAAATATTAACAAAAATGTGAGGGGTGTACTCACTTTTGTGAGATACTGTATATATATAGATATATATATATATATATATATATATATATATATATATATATATATATATATATATATATATATATATATATAGATAGATAGATAGATAGATAGATAGATAGATAGATAGATAGATATAGATATATAGATATATAGATATATATATATAGATATATAGTCTTTCAAATCTTCAACTGCCCACATTCAATGAATCTGTAGTGCTAACTACAGAGACATGGACATTTGATGTATTAATTTCCCATTTCATTTCCTAAAAACATTTTGTCCATGGTCCATGGTTAGTTACACTCTAACTGATCCATGAGGAACCACAAACAATACAATGCATTTGAATTGTTTATATTGTATTGTTTAGACCACAATATATGGAATTTACTGTTTGAACACTAATACCTATTTGTGTTCAGTATTATGTTTATAAAGCCACATATAACATGTACATTTTTTATGGATCTCCTTGAATCCCTAATAGGAGATGAGCACAATAAGATGACATGGTTACACTGGACGGCTGTTAAATTAGTCCTGGTAGGGGTTAACTTTCGGTTCCTTATTAAAGTTTGAGACCATCTTCATAAAACATTCAGTTACTATTCCACTTAAACCAGCTAAACTGCTGTAGTTCTGCACAACCTATTTAAAAAAAACACACACACACACTAAAATAGCCAACTTTTCCTTTATCTGAAATTTTAAGATAAACATACTATAAAATTAGGTGAATCCACAAAAAATCATGAGAATATGAACTTGGTCTCAGATTAAATCCACTGTGTCCAGAATTATGACTGGACAGTATAAGAGACCAGCTCTGTAATTCTGTTAACAGTCCAAGTGTCAGGTGAAATACAAAGAACATAATAAATCATGTCGATTTACTCTTTGAGCCCATTAAAGATTGAAGTGCTCACCTCACAGCCTGCACAGCAACAGTGATGAGTGTATTTCAGCACGCTGGCTGATATTTTATCAGGATGTCTTTTCTTGAGTCATATTTGCTTAACAAGAAATTCAATAACTCTCCATAATCACAGGATGCTGGAGTTCATCATGATTCAGCTTCAGTGCAATAGAAGCTCTCTAGTGTGAGCATGAATAAAGTGCTAAAGGGACCAGATTGGATAGGCAGCGCTAAAGTGATACCTCATAAAAGCTAATGCAGTTATGTAATATATTATGAAATGTATCTAAACATAAAACCGACAGAAGCTGTTCAACGTTCGATGTAACACCATACAATAAATGCTTTGACTGATACTTTTCGGTGTTGAATGCTAGCTAACATAAACATTAATGTAAGTAATAGACTTGTACATCTTTATAAATAAAGTAAGAATGCTTTTTAATTTTTTAATTTTTTAATTTTATTTATTTATTAAAGTGCTGGTATGGTGGCACAGCAGGTAGCATTGTCTCTTCACACTTCCAGGGTCCTCTGTACGATCCTGAGCTTGAGTTACTCTTTGTGTAGAGTTTTATGTTTTCCCTGTGTCTGTGTGAGTTTCCTTGGGGTTCTCCAGTTTCCTCTCACCTTCCAAAAACCTGCTCTTTTTAAAACATTAATAAATTAATAAATGAATAAAAATGATAAAGGGAAACTCAGCATGCCGGAATGTACAGCTGAAATGGAACAGGCATATTTGGTTAAGATTCATTTTCTGGAATTTTCCCCAGCTCCTGTTCAGACAAAAATCTTTTGTAACATAATTTATCATTTATTTGAATCTTTTAGAACTTATATTTCTGTATTAACTAGATATTATGCAGGCAATATTTTTTTTAAAATGGGAGCTGGCTTGATAGTAAAAAAAAGTATGCTAGCTAACATTATTTGAGGGGAACATACTGCTGAAGTTGGCTTTTTTTGTGATAAATGGGGGAAAAAAGCATTTACTTATAAAGAATTTATTCTCGATTTAGATTAAAATCTTACATAATTATATTTATAGTTAAAATCGTGGCTTGGGCTAATAGAATTGAAAGATTTAAAAGTGCTAGTCGTTGTTATTCCCACTAGGGGGAAAACTAGAGCAATAAACCCAGTGTCATGAACTCAGCTAGTGACAAAATATGCTAATGAAGTAATTCTTCATTAGCAAGCTAAAACTAATTTGACGTGTAATCCCAGTTAAGTCTATTTCAATTCCACTTTAAAATGTGGAAACATTTAAGGGGGTGAAAACTGTAAATTATGGTAAATCAGACATAAAATATGGTATGAGTCAGACAACACAATTTTGCAAATAACAATGGCGCCATCTTGAGTGAAGAGCTGGTACTGCACCCAAACTGACACACAGCGCAAATGCGCCTGTTATTTTCTGTGTAATTTTATTATTTTGAGCTGAGATGTTGCTGAATTCTATCAGCTGACAGAGAATATTTTTTTATTCTCACAGGATTTTGCATCAATGCAAAGTGGACTTCGATGTGAGAGAGCAGTACACACACGGCGGTTAGTGTGTGTGTGTGTGTGTGTGTGTGGGTGTGTGTGTGTGTGTGTTTTACATGGGGACAGTATTCTTGGCTAGCTCGCTAGCAGGCAGGGCTAGCTGCTGCATATTCCAGTGAAGCAGGCGATTTAAAGCGAGGACTTGTTCTTGAAATAAAAAGAAAATAATCCCGTTTCCATGGACAACACGTCCATCATTACCCAGGTAGCAAATCCAAAGGAGGAGGAAATCATTTCTTCGAGTCAAGAAAAAGGTGAGAGATATACACACACACACACACACACACACTGGCCGATGTTGATGTTGATGATGGGGTTTTGTTTAGTAGAGGAATCGCGATGTAACACTGTTGCATCACATTTCTAATGAGTGTAGAGATCCAGCAGCACGCGCAATTGACATTCACACTAAAAATCATTTAAAGGAATAGAGCTTAATTAATGCACGCGACTTTTTACAGTTATATAATGGACAATAGCAGCAGTTCCTTAAACAGCACCGTTAATCACAGAAACACAACTAGACCTATAAATAAACACATGCGCAATAATCTTTATTTCTTTTTTTAATGAATCTATAAGGTTAGTAGATCAACAGTGAAGAGTAAACATTAGCTCTTCATTACTGCGTCAAGCTCGCATCTAGGCTATAGTGCAATTAAATTCAAGCAAGATTATTCAAATATTGATTACATTTTGCATTTATGTTATTATTTTGCAAAGGAGGGAAATTAAATCTTGAAATTTGAAATGAGTGGAAAGTATTTTGTATTATGTCCATGTTTGGGATGAAAATATTATTATTGTTGTTGTTGTTGTTGTTGTTGTTACAGGAATACAATAAATACCAACATCACTACTGCTACTACTAGTAATAATAATAATAATAATAATAATAATAATAATAACAATAATAATAATAATTATTATTATTACTATTATTGTTATTATTATTACTATTATAAATACCAACATCAGTACTACTACTACTACTACTACTACTTATTATTATTATTATTATTATTATTATTATTATTATTATAACAATAATGGGTGGCATGGTGGAGGCGCAGTGGCTTAGTGCTTAGCACGTTTTCCTCACACCTCTGGGGGCTTGAGTCCTGCCTCTGCCCTGTGTGTGCCAAGTTTGCATGCTCTCCCCGAGCTTCTGGGTTTCCTCCAGGTACTTTGGTTTCCTCCCCCCAGCCAAAGACCTGTGTTGTAGGCTGATTGGCATTTCCAATTTGTCCGTAGTATGTGAATGTGTGCGTGATTGTGCCCCGGGATGGGTTGGCCCACCGTCCAGGGTGTCCCGCGCCGTGTGTCCTGAGTTCTCTGTGATAGGCTCCAGGCTCCCCGTGACCATATGTGGTATGGTGTCACAGCAGGTAGCTCCAGGTTCTGGGTTTGATCCTAAAAGAGGTTTAATATTGTAAACAAAATGTACTAAAGGTTCACAATATCTTAAAAAAATAAATACATTTGTAATTTTCCCCCAAAAAAATTTAGATTGAAAAAGCAGTGTCTGTCCTGGGGACTTCGACTGAAACATAATGAGCTCGGCAGCAGAAATAGAGTTCCAAAGTTGGCTTAAATGCAAGCTTTCTGGCGCTTCTGGTATTGAAAGCTATTGAAGACCATTATAACGTGGTCATCTAACCGTATAATGTGTAAGGCGTGTTGGTCATTGCAATCCAGAGCTATTGGACTTTTGCAGATCTTGTAGGCTCTCCACTAAAGAAAGTGATCAGTGTGCCGGCGGAATGGAAATTAACTTATCGGGCATTTTCAATCAGTATAAACAAATGAATTATTTCAAGACTTCAAATGAAGTCTGTAATAAGATTAGTCAGGACACTGTTGGGTTTCTGTGTGTAGAGTAACGTGACTCTGTGTTTAGCTGCTGGTGAGCAGGGCGATCAGAAAGGGGAGGGGTGTGAGCCCCTTGCTGGGCAAACAATTCACACCTCTTCACAATAACACTGGTACAGAAATAAAATAAAAAAGCTAAATAAATACAACTGCCAGTAAAATTATAACATTTAAACCGAGTAGACTAGGTAAAAAACTGACTTGGCTCTGTTTATGCGAGCCTGTTTTCTTCTCATGCCCGGATCATGCTGACTGATGATGTAAGGAGTCATTTTCTTTAGTCACAGGTCACAGGTCGCTAGAGGAACCTCATCATATAATCGGACAAGCAAATCACACAGTCTATTATAGAATTCAGTCAAGATTTTTTTTGGGATCTTGTACAGTGTAGATGCTGTTATCTAAAATGACTTACAAGCTAAGCAAAATCTAATAAAATACACAGCTGATCTTGGGATTTTAAACTCACAACCTTCCGGCCACACAGTAGCTCAACTGCAGAGACACCAAATCCTGGTGAAATTCAGAAAAGAGATATATGAAAGTAGAGATGTAGTACACAACAGGATTAACATTTATATTATCTCAGAGTATAGCTCAACTGAACTTTTTTCCCTATTTGTCTTTCTTTTTGCCTTTACATTACACATGTTCTGTGATGAGCAAAGCAAAAACATGAGAATGTTATAATAGAAAGAGATTATTTTGCTTTAAGGAGTTCAAACAGATGGCAGTGCACATGGCATGAGTGTATAGCAGAGGACAGGGGAGCCTGGGAACATGAACTGACCTCTGAGTCTCAGTGTGTGTCCAGTGGATGAACAAAAAGACGGATTAGAGGATTCCCCAACCATGAACAGTGGGCCATGTGACAAAGCAGAGCTCATTCCTGTGTGTGTGTGTGTGTGTGTGTGTGTGTGTGTGTGTGTGTGTGTGTGAGAGAGAGAGAGAGAGAGAGAGAGAGAGAGAGAGAGAGAGAGAGAGAGAGAAAGCGAGAGAGAGAAAGAAACACCTTTGTTGTTGCCTGTCACTTCTTGTTTTCGTACTCTAAAACCAATTCGACATACCATTATGTTTGAACTCACTTGTGCCGATGAAACAATTTTGTTTTGTTTTGTGGGAGCTTCATCTTTATTTATTTATTTATTTATTTATTTATTTATTTATTTATTGTGCAACACACTAACTCGCAATACAACCCACTTTTGACTTTTGTCCTTGACTTTTGATGGCTCAGTAATCCTGAACTGTGAATCTTGAATCAATACTCATGCAGGATCATGTTGCAGTTGCTGTGTACTGGACACACACACACACACACACACACACACACACACACACACACACACACACACACACACACACACATATATATACACACACAAACACGATCAGACCAAGCTGAATACGGCTGCCCTAATTAATCGGAGTAAAGGGGCCTCCGGGGTTATATATAGTATCAGTTGTAATAATTGTCTGCCAAAATTTTTAATGAGATTGTTGATAAAAATGAACAAGCTTTGATGATCCTGTTTGGCATTTCATTGCTGTTCCAGAATGAGATATATCGCCTGCATCAGCACTTGCCATATAAAGGTACAGTCAGTGATTTGTAAAAGTCTAATTAGACCTGTAATAATCAAATCATTTTAAAGGCGTGATTCCCAATAGTGGTTCAAAGTAATGGCCTTCTATGGATCTGCCTAGTTTCTTTCTTTCTGGCTTCTGTTTAATATGTTTCTGGCCCTGAAAATATAGATTCTCAGCTTTAATAGTTTATTTACAAATTTAAATTAAATTTATTTGCTGGGGTGGGACCCTCAAGCATACACCTTTCATAACTTTAGTATGTACCTAAACCAAGAATGGTGCATGTAGTGTGTATTTAAATCTTTACAGGCCAATTATGAACCTTGTTTTTTAAAAGTAAGATATATATTAATGGTACAAGAAATAAAGGTACCACCCCAGCAACAAGGTAGAATTTAGTACCTAGATGACAACTATGATCCTAATACACAGTCTTTCAATGAATAATAATCAATATATTCAGAAGTATGTAGACTAGCTAGTAACTTGATCTGTCTTTCACGCATAAATTAAAAAATTAAAAAAGAAATGTGCAAAGCAATGATACTTCAAAGGTCACAAGGAATCAGTTATCAAAGATATGGAAAACAACCGATCTGGTTCATTTAATTTGTCACCTGTCTGTACTTGCCCATTTCCCACTTTGAACATGAAACCATAAACAAAATGGCCGACACATGAATAAGATTTATCCACCACTACTGTAATGTTACGGTAATCAGAGTCCTGTGAGAGCTGAAGTGGTGTAATGCTAATACGGTAAATATATCAGTGTGTGAACTTTGTTCTTGTTTAAGTTCTTGTGATCAAATTCATCTATGTTTGGGTGTGTCCAAAACAGAAGGCAGAACTATGTCACGATGTTTGATCCAGACTCCCTTCACTCCGAATACTGAGTAGGCAACATTGGTTACATCTTGGACACGCCGCTTGATCTTACGATGTGAAATCTGATGCACTGGATCTTATACCATGACGATCCTAATCCTCTCGAACCCTGGCTTTTCAATCCCTAAACATTTCAGAACTGCACAAGGCTATTTTCAGAGCCATATCGGTTTCATTGTGAACACCGGCATGACTACAAGATACGAGGCGTGTATTTAAACACCTCCCAGTGTGAGTGTTTATAGATTTTCTCTGCATGCATTATGGATGGGGTTTAATGAGGTTAACATCGGGAAGTCATCGCTCAGGGTTTTCGAACAAGCGCTCCAGGGATACCACAGGTGATAAATATGGATCTGTGTGGAGGACAAGATGAGATCAGGGAAATGGACACACACTGTTAATATCCTGTTTATTTCGGAGTCTTCGTGTGCAACGGTGTAAAATGGTTTGGTTCTGCTTTATTTGCTGTCTAATTGTTCCCTTGTTTGACAGGCACAAACAGACGAGCTGTATAATTCTCACTTGTTAAACTCCAGTTTATTCATTTACTCTATTATATTAAATGACAGAATGACATCGAATATGATACATTAAGGATACGTTGTCACCTGCTTTCTGATTTGCCCTCCAAGGAAGAGGGACTAACTATAGTTAACTATAACTATAACCCTTAGACATGGACTATAACAGATGTTTTTTTGTTTTTCACACCATTCTGTGTAAACGCTACAGACTATTGTCTGATTTGATAAGTACATGAATGGATACAGGGTTACAGGTGTTCCTATTAAAGTGCCTGGTGAATGTATATTGCAATGTTGGAACAACAAAGCACTTTTCCCGCATGTTTGTTTTTCTCGCTTGCCCCAACAGCCCCCACCCCCTAAATAATGGCATTTTTCAAAAATTTTTTCGACTTTGGAAGGTCTGCAGTGTAAAAAAACAACAACACCAGAGCATCAGCGATTTAAAAACCTGACGCCTTCAGCCCATCTTGCATCCGCTTCCCATAGGACTACATGTCAAATGTGAGCTGGCCATTGAGAAAAAAAACGCCAACTGTGAAAGCAGCAGTAAGTTTTACACCCTAATGGGACGAAATATAACCAGATGTAGTGCAGCATGGCTGGCTTTGTATCACATTACAACCAGACTGGACGACTTTGTTCAAATATCTTTTAATCATTCAGGTAACACTGGATGAGCCATTTACTCTAACCAGATTACTACATGGCTGAGCTGAGATGTTTATCCTGACTCAGTGCACTCTGACCGCCTGTTAGTCCCAGGCTGGTACATCCTGCTGAATCAGATTTCACAAAGGAAATCTCTTCACTGGTGTTTTCCGTAATTCAAGCTGCCTGAAAGCATTCATGTTACAGTATAGATTCATTTCTTAAATATAATTACCCCTTTTTTCCCAAAATTTTGCTTATCTGATTTTTTTTTATTGCATAATTTATCTTTTTATAAATAACACAATACACAGTGGCTGTTTGTTTCCCTCTTGATCCATTTTAACCTGTTTTATTTGTCTATTCTCCACTTTTCTGTTGTCATTCTCTCATTTCACCCTCCCCTGCCCCCACCAATTCTCGCCGGATGTTGACCAAATTGAAATGCTGACTAATTTGTTTCTGAGCGTCTCCATAGTGCCAGCGAAACCATTTGTCTTCATTGGGAAAGGCAGCCGTCAAGTTGGTGTGCTGCGAAGCTGCGAGGGTACACTGGGAATTGAGCTGTTGTGGACACTGTCGTCTGATTGATGTCTTACAGTGTAGGCTACCACTGGAACGACTGTACATTCGCTTTTGTGCCGAACAATCAGCATGCTTACTGAAATAAATGAGTGGTGTGTATTTCTCTTTCCAATACGATGGGTGCATGAGTAACCTTCCAATGTATTACAGTGAATGATTCATACTATATGATTCAGCTGTTATAATGTGATACAGTGTGATTCAGAATGGGGGAAAAAGAGTTTGCTTGTAATTCTACACTGCATGCAAGACAACGCACAACACACCATTGAGAACGAGAGGAAGAACGGCTGCTAGATAGATATTACACCTTTTTTTAAGGCTTTTATTCATTTCCACTTGGAAAATGGTTTATTCTAATGTCTTTATTATTATAAAATAAAATATAGTACTATGCAAAAGTTTTAGGCGCATGCAAAGAAATGCTGTAGAGCAACGATGCCTTCAAAATAACGAAATTCAATGTTTCTACATTTTAAAAAAATAAAATAAAATACAGTAAAGAGCAGTAAACAGTAGTAAATGAAACAAAATCAATATTTGGAGTGACAAAAAAATAAAAATGAAATAAAATAGTAGTCTCCGGTACAATTAGTGCAGTTTTATAAGGAAATGAGCTGGTAAGTTTTATTGAGCATCTTGCAGAACCAGACACAGTTCTTCTGGAGACTTTGACTTTCGCACTCGCTTCTTATTTTTGCAGCAAAACCCAGCAGCCTTCATTGTGTTTTTTGTCTGAAAAGTGTCTCTTACGTAATATGCTGCTTTCTTTAATGACATACAAACATTTTTCTGTAACATTTAATTTTGTGCTAGAAAACTAATGTTTGGGAATCTAAAATGTTTTTTGTACTGACTTGATAATGTAGCAGTCATAAAGTAAAAAAGTTAAAAAAAAAACAAAAAAAAAACAGGGTGCCTAAAACTTTTGCACAGTACTGTATATGCAAACAATGAAATAAATAATACTTTGTACACAGCAGTTAACTACGCATTGTTCTATATGGGTGGGAAAAAGTGAGCAATGGGAAATCAGACTGGGACTGACAACCACAGAGACCATACCTCCTTCACTCTGACTGACAGCACCAGAGGCCACGCCTCCTTTAATCTGACAGACAGGCACAGAGGCTATTCCCTTTACTAAGGCTCCAATGCTGCATGCAGCTAACATGGGGGGAAAAATCTAATCCCCGCCTTTCACGTTCATTTTGATCTAAGAAATATGAGTCCGAATTTTGGGAACTTTACAGCCCAGATTTCTCTGACGAACTATAGAAGTGAGGCAATTGCCATGTATCCAGCATGCTGTGTATCCAAGGAAATGAAATATCAAAATATGAATTTTAGTGTATATTTTAGCTTACAGTTAATTACAGCTTATAAGTTTCTCCATTCATTTCAACTCTATTACACATTAGGAGGATATTGTGCACTCTGACAGCAACCATGCCTCCTTTACTGGAACTGACAGACACAGAGGTCACGCTGTCTCCAGTATGACTGACAGACAAAATAGCCATGCGAACTGGCCGGTACAGAGGCAATGCCTTGTTCAGTATGACTGACACACACATTAACCACGCCCCCTTCAGTAGATCTGACTAGCACTGAGGATGTCCACGAGACCCTGAATCAGTGCATCCTGAACACAAATAGAAGCTAAACAATCTAACAAGCTGAACAGTGTGAGAATGTGTCCACTAGCCACTGGAGTGTCTAAAGTTTAAGGCAATTATTTCTGAGGACCCGTCCACCATATCCAGTGGGCCGAGAGTGAGCGAATGCCACTTGTTACCTCTTAGGCAGTAAGTGTAAAGAAGTCAATTAGAGAGAACACAGTGGGTGTGGAGTCTTTCCGAAGCTCACTGATTAGCGCTGGTGGAAAGCACAGTTCCTCAGTTTTCGGTTTGATCAGCCAGGGGCAAATGTGTCCGCTCAGAGTGAAAGTAATGATATGTAGTCGCTTAAAAAAGCACCCCTTTGAGAGAGCTTGTGTAGGTGCTAGAAAGTGAGTGTAGGTGTGTGTAGGCACGTATGGCCATACAGCTGCAAATGTTTGTACTTAAATGTCCATATGCTGAGATGAGGCACACATAATACAGTCTTAATTACTCTTTCGAAGCAGTCTAAATCCACCGGAAATTCAAATGCAACACTGTTTTTTTTTTGCCAGTTTGTTAGCAAACCTGTATAACATATCACATATTGTGTATCACAGAAATCGTAATTTTTGTCGTTTCATTCCTTCCACTGTCAGGGCTATAGACAGTGGATTTAAAAAGTCTACACACCCCTGTTACAATTGTAGGACCAATATACTAAATCATGTCTTTTCCCACCTTTAATGTGTTATAGCAACAAAAGTGAAAAACTAATGTTTCAGGGGGAAAAAACAAAAGAAAAAACTTACCATAACCTAGTTGCACAAGTGTGCACACCCTTTTATAATGGGGCATGGGACTGGGCTCAGAATTAACCAATCCCATTCAAACTCATGTTCAGAAGTAATTATCATACATCTGCCATCAAATAAGTGATTGTTATGAACCCCAAATAAAGATCAGGATTTTCTTGATAGCTTCTTGGTTTAATCCGACTGCTGAGTCCATGGTCTGCACTGAGTTTAAAAAGCATGTACGGGATCTCATTGTCGAAAGGTGATGGTCAGGAGAGCGGTATAAAAAGAATTTCCATAACATCAGATGTACCATGGAACACTGTGTAGGCCATCAACAAGTGGAGAATATGGGGCACCAAAGTGACATTACCAAGAACAATTACCAATGTCCCACCAAAATAGATAAAAGGACAAAAAGTAAGGCAGCCAAAAGATCTATGGCAAAATTAAAGGAGATGGAGGAATATCTGGCCACTTCCTGTATGTGACAACACTCTCATATTCGTCACCTGTCTTTGCTATGGGGTATGGTGGCTAGACAGAAGCCCTTTCTTATAAAAACAACATCCATGCCCACCTAAATCACCCCAAACCATGTGGAAAAATGTGTTATGGTCTGATGAGACCAAGGTAGAACTTTTTGGGCATAATTCTAAAAGATCTGTTTGGTGCAAAAGTAAGACAGTTTATAACCCAAAGAACACCATATCCACGGTGAAGCATGGTGGTGGCAGCATCATGCTATAAGGCTGCTTCTCTTTAGCTGGGACTGGGGCTCTAGTCAACATGGAGGAGTACATGGATAGCTTTGAATACCAATCTATTTTGGCACAGACAGGCCTCTGTTAGACAGCTTAAGATGAAGACAAATTTTGTGTTCCAGCAGGATGATGACCTAAAGCACAAATCAACCAGGATCAACCAGGATGTTAGCGCTGCAGGCCGAGGTGCCTGATCTTCCTCCAGCTCTGTAGGACGGCTGTCTGTGTTCAAGACGATTGGACAAGTTTCGGCCCAGAGGCTGCACAACATTACGGCTGTACCTCAGGGATTCCAGCCCCAATTCCCTGCTCCCTATGTTTAATTTCCCACCATACAATTTTTAACTTGTATTTAATGGCAGGGCTTGGCAAGAACAAACGTTCTCTCCACCAACTGAGGATTAATTGAGCGGCCGGCGAAGGAGAGATTGTCAAAACAGATCAATAACCCTGCTGGTGTGCGCAAGGCTGGAGGCTGACAGAGACATGGTGTAGCGAAGTTCTCTCTGTGGAGAGCCGAACTGAGGAGTCCCCGACATACGAGACTGGATTGTCCATGTACTGTACATAATTCGATGTTTTGTCTGTGAAGAATTTTAAAGAATTCAGGATGTTTTGTAGTAGTAAGTTTTGACTACACTCTTCCATCCTGCACCGTAACACTTTCTTCAGTTAATCTCTCTGTGGAAACTCTTAAAATCTCATTGGGAAGCCTACAACAAAGGGGTTTCATTTTAGAAAAGGTACCATACAGAATTCAGGCTGTAGAACCCTTAACTATCCAGAGAACCGTTGAGGAACCAATTTTTCTAACTCTGACAGACTTGTTATTCAGACAAGAAGACGTTTCCAGATTGTTTCTTGTTCATGTACCTAATTCTAGGTTACGTTTGTGAAGAATGTTTAGTAGTTCAGGTTATTTTGAAATGTCTCCATAATGACAAGTTTATTCAGCAACATTTATCATTTTGGGACTAGTACGGAATAAAACATTTGGGGGCGGCATGCTGTTATAGGAAAATAATCAACATCCAGTGATGTGATGGCGCATTGACGCAAAGCAAAGTGGTGTTACTGTTACGACCCCAAAAGTGGATTAATTTCCTATAACAGCATATCCTCAAATGTTTTTCCCCCTCTTATACCACAGCAATTTGCCAATGCTTGTAATTTTAATTTATTACTAAACAACGCCATGTTTTTTTTAACAGTTTATAGTTACCATTAATGTCGTTAATCACCACCTTCGTACCAGCCAAATTAGACGTTTCAGTGCTGTGGTATAATTCCTAATTATCTCTGAATATTGATGGATTTTTCTCTTGTGTGTGTAAGAATTAGTTACTATTGTCACTCTAGCACATTTTTAAAAATGACTTGCTCCATGGGGACATAGGCATAGTCTTTAGAGTTTAGGGTGAACTCCATTTAATGGTGAGTGTGTCTCCAGGGAGAGTCTCTAAATGGGACAGAAAGTGTGTGTGTGTGTTTGTGTGTGTGTGTGTGTGTTGGAGAGTGGTTCCTTTCTTTTGTTGTTCAGAGACGCTTCACTGAATTCACTGCTTCACCTGTTTCGAATCCAAAATACATGTTTGTCCAAGAATCGGTCAAAATGTAAGATACTTACAATGTTATTGAAAGCGTAAGCCTGAATTTACCCCTAATAAACCCGATATGGCGTGTCCTTTCCACTCTGATGCTCTTCTGACTGAAAAAAAAGGATCTTCACACTCTACTTCTGGCCTTTATTGCTCATGGAGTACACTGTATCTCATAACACATTACAGTTACTAATCCAAATCCAGAACTGGATAAGTACCTGTCTGTGTCCCATCAGGATACATGAAAGTTGATGGAGTTCTCTGCATGTTGTGAGGTGGTAATTTTAGGTCATTTTAGTCCATTCTGTAAGTTATGTGCTGTTTATACAACCACAATTTGGGAAGCTATTTTTTAGGTTTTGGTCTTTTATCTGGTAGTAACTGTGACGGTCACATTGATGTGCACAGTACAGTTATTTTATTCTCATTACACTTCATAACATCCCATACTAAATAACATTCCGCTCATCTTCTCAGATCTGACCTTCATTGCTCCCAGAGTGTCCCAAATTAGTTTTCATGGCACGGCATAGTACAGTTGTTAATATGAATCCAGAGCTATCTGTATTCAGGTTGAGTACCTGTGTCTGTGTCACGTCACATAACAGTAGCCATGAAAGCAGGAGTAATTGTCTTCAGGTTGTTGAGTGGTGGCAAGTAGTCGACTAATCTAGTGCTCTATATTCATTCATTCATCTTCAGTAGCCGCTTTATCATGGTCACGGTTGTAGTGGATCCAGAGCCTGTACCAGCACGTGTACTTTCATACAGTTACAGTGTGGATCACTTGGCAATGGAAATAGCGACAAAAAGTGGGATTTGTAATTCTGTCATGTATTGCCAGACCATCTGGTGGAAAAGCGCTATTTTAATAACACTCTCTGTTCTCATAGTAACACCATGTGTGCTATTTGACATAAGTACTCTGTAATTTATCAGCCTACAGCTATACAACTCTAGACAAGGTATTTGCAGAGGCGTTTCTAGTGTATTTCTTTTTTTATTTAAAAAATAATAAAAAATTAGATGGTGTAACATATATTTATCATGAAGGTGTGGAGAGTTGCAGGATAAACTGTCCTATGTAGATATCGGTGTCAAATTAATTCAATTGATATTTAGACTGATATAATTTATCAAAGATTTGGCACGTGTTGTTTTTTCTTAAAATCACTGACACATTGTTTACTTACCAACATATTGTAATGTAAGCGCACATACTGTAGGCATATTTTTCTGTGTAAAAATGAATACACTACTGAAGACGTAGGGGGCAGTGACAGCGCTGCTTTTGTTTCTTTTTACCATATTATAGCGCATTTGGTCCATTTATCACAAATATAAGCAAATACTTTATGCCATTTAAATATTGTTAACACAGCAGAATAAGGACAGTTACACCATGGCATTTTATTTTTTAGTTTATTCTCTTTACACTTGTTTATTGTTAAATAATAACAACTCGCAAATGCTTGAACGATGTCCCAAACTGCATGTTAAATTATAAATAGTACGTTAGATAGTATATCATTACAGCATTTGCTAATGTTAGTTATTATTAAATAGGCATACTATTTAGTGTGCATTGTCCAGTTTGGGACATAATTTTCTCTGAATGTGTATTTCTGGTGCAAGTAGCTTGTAATAACATTTATTTTTTATATTTATTATATATATACCTCCTGTATCTTTAAGATTAATGGTAAGGCAACATATCTGTGTAGAGTACTGATAATACCGTATATTGCAGCCATAGTATTATCCCAGAAATATATCAGCATTTTCTTATTACTTGGAGTCTGTATGTGACAAAACTAAAAACCCCACATCAACGCAGCTACTGCCAGACATTTGGATCAATATTTTCCCTCTGACTAGAGCTGCTGAGTCCAACCTTTTAGACTTATTACATTTAAATATGAGTACATTTTTAATCCATTTGTCATGTGTAACCACTAGGATGGTGGTGTGTAAGATGACTCTGGTGGTGAGGAAGATGAAGAGAGCAAAGGTAGAGCAGAAGACAAAGTGGTGGAAGTTGGAAAAGGAAGAGTGCTGTGCGGTTTTCAGGGAGGAGTTGAGACAGGCTTTAGGTGGTCAGGAGGTGCTTCCAGATGACTGGACTACTACAGCCAAAGTGAGGAGAAGGGAGACAGGTAGGAAGGTGCTAGGTGTGTCATCTTGAAGGAGGAAAGAAGACAAGGAGACTTGGTGGTGGAATGAGGAAGTTCAGGAGAGTATCCAGAAGAAGAGGTTAGCTAGGAAGAAGTGGGACAGTGAGAGGATGGAGGAAAGTAGACAGGAATATAGGGAGATGCAGCATGAGGTTAAGATAGAGGTGGCAAAGGCCAAACAGAAAGCTTATGAGGACATGTATGCAAGGTTAGATAGTAAGGAAGGTGAGAGGGATTTGTATCGGTTGGCGAGGCAGAGGGATAGAGATGGTAAGGATGTGCAGCAGGTTAGAGTGATTAAAGATAGAGATGGAAATGTGTTGACAGGTGACAGGAGGGTGAGGGAAAGATGGAAGGAGTACTTTGAGGAATGAGGAAAATGACAGAGAGAGAAGAGTAGTAGAGGCAAATATTGTTGAGCAGGAAGTAGAAAGGATTAGCAAGGGTGAAGTTAGGAGAGCTTTGAAGAGGATGCAGAGAGGAAAGGCGGTTGGTCCTGATGACATACCAATGGAGGTATGGAAGTGTCTAGGAGAGATGGCAGTAGAGTTTTTAACTAGGTTGTTCAACGAGGTCTTAGAGAGCCTGAGGAATGGAGGAGAAGTGTTTTGGTGCCGATTTTTAAGAACAAGGGAGATGTGCAGAGTTGTGGAAACTACAGAGGTATTAAGCTGATGAGCCATACAATGAAGTTGTGGGAAAGAGTAGTGGAAGCAAGGCTAAGGGGAGAAGTGAGCATTTGTGAGCAGCAGTATGGTTTCATGCCAAGAAAGAGCACTACAGATGCAATATTTGCTTTGAGAATGTTGATGGAGAAGTACAGAGAGGGTCAGAAAGAGCTGCATTGTGTCTTTGTAGATTTAGAGAAAGCGTATGACGGTGCCAAGAGAGGAGCTGCGGTATTGTATGAGGAGGTCTGGAGTGGCAGAGAAGTATGTTAGAGTGGTGCAGGATATGTGTGAGAGCAGTTGGACAATGGTAAGGTGTGCGGTAGGTGTGACAGAGGAGTTCACGGTGAAGGTGGGACTGCAGCAAGGATTGGCTCTGAGCCCCTTCTTGTTTGCGGTGGTGATGGACAGGCTGACAGATGAGGTCAGACAGGAATCTCCATGGACTATGATGTTTGTGGATGACATTGTGATCTGTAGTGAGAGCAGGGAGCAGGTGGAGGAAAGTCTAGAGAGGTGGAGGTTTGCTCTGGAGAGAAGAGGAATGAAGGTTAGTCGCAGCAAGACAGAATACATGTGTGTGAATGAGAGGGATCCAAGTGGAACAGTGAGGTTACAGGGAGAAGAGGTAAAGAAGGTGCAGGATTTTAAGTACTTAGGTTCAACAGTCCAGAGCAACGGGGAGTGTGGAAAAGAGGTGAAGAAGCGTGTGCAGGCAGGTTGGAATGGGTGGAGAAAAGTGTCAGGTCTGTTGTGTGATAAAAGAGTACCAGCAAGAATGAAAGGAAAGGTGTACAGGACAGTAGTGAGACCAGCGATGCTGTATGGTTTGGAGACAGTTGCACTGAGGAAAAAACAGGAGGAAGAGTTAGAGGTAGCAGAGCTGAAGATGTTGAGGTTCTCTTTGGGAGTGACGAGGATGGATAGGATCAGGAATGAGTACATCAGGGGGACAGCACATGTGAGATGTTTTGGAGACAAAGTTAGAGAGGCCAGGTTGAGATGGTTTGGACATGTTCAGAGGAGGGAGAGTGAATATATCGGTAAAAGGATGCTGAGGTTAGAGCTGCCAGGCAGGAGGCCGAGAGGAAGACCAAAGAGGAGGTTTATGGATGTAGTGAAGGAGGACATGAAGGTAGTCGGTCTGAGAGAAGAGGATGCAGGGGATAGGGCTAGATGGAGGCAGATGATTCGCTGTGGCGACCCCTGAAGGGAACAGCCGAAAGGAAAAGAAGAAGTCATGTGTAACCAATACAGGGATGGGCCAGGATAAATGAGCTCTACACACAATACACACTATATTCAAAGACCTTGCTTTATACAAACTATAAATATAGTAGATAATGTTAGGAAAAAATTAGTGTTCGAAATAGAGAAGGCACAATGTGGTTATATTTTAAACAGTGATTTGTGGACAATTACATACAAGAGATGCTTCAACAACAGTATTATACGCAGTGGTATCTCAGTGGTTAAGATGTTGGACTGTTGATCGGAAGGTCATGAGTTCAAATCCCAGCACTGTCAAGCTGCCACATCTGGGCCACTGAGAAAGGCCCTTAACCCTCAACTGCTCAATTGTATAAATGAGATAAAAGTAAGTCGCTGTGGATAAGGGTGTCAGCCAAATGGCATAAATGTAAATATGTGAAATGTTTGTAAAATGCAGTAAGTAGTAGTAAAATAATGTACTACAAAAGGTTTGTCATTGCAGTCCTGGACCATTTAATTAGTTTTTGGCTCAACAAATCATTTATAGGCTGACTCTTTTTTTTATGAATGTCATACTAATCCATACAACAGTGCATGATATTTATGCTTAAAAGTTGTTATGGTATAATGCTGTTAAAGGTTATGTTGCGACTTGATTGATGGGAGTCTCTATAGTTTCAGCCGTGTTGTAACTTGTTCTGTCAGGTTCTTTCATTTAATGTTCATGTTTTACTGTTCTGACATAGCGTAAAAATATTTCCCATTCACATTGACCTTTTCTATGGGATTTATCAAATCAGGCTTTGTTTTTAAATAGAATCAAGATCAAAATTGCAAGAGTTAGTCTGCAAACAAGTCAAATTTAACTATAAATGAAAGTGGTGCTCTGGCAAATACGTTTTTTTTTTTAAACTCTACCTTGGGTAATTTATAGAATTAGACTGAACTGTTTCTGATAAATGAAATTGTTGGCAGTATGGATTTGTTCTCATTTCTTAGTCCAGCAGTGCCGTCCTACTTGTTGCAATAGTTTCTAGATTTTGATTAACACATTTTACCTCAGGATTATTATTATTCCTGGATTCCACATACTGTATGCTAATGTAAAAGTGAAACCAGAGCAAGACTAATTGTGTGTGACATTTATTTGCTTTTATGTGTATGTGCTGGATCTTCCGCTAGTCCCTTTCTATTATCCGTGCATCCTCTCTCTCTCTCTCTCTCTCTCTCTCTCTCTCTCTCTCTCTCTCTCTCTCTCTCTCTCTCTCTCCGTTCGCTCTGCAAACCTCCTCCCCTCCAAACAACGTGGGCCGCGGTTGCTGCTATGTTACGTAACAAGCCTCTCTAGTCAGTTCTCTCACATTGTTGTTGGCCGAGCTCTCTGCACTTAATCCCGCCGTGCCCGTCTTTCATCCTGCCACACTCTGGAGCTGTGGTTGTGTGGCCTCGGGACACAAAGATGTCCATACAGTAGCAAAGGATGAAAAGAAAGATACAGGCTCCATCTATCCAATGAGCTCACAGTGTGTTTATGGCCCTGCTCATGTTTTTAGCCTCGTTGCATCTGATGAGGAGATGCGTGTGTTTGGATGCATGCGCTCAGCCTCCAGTCCTCTTTGAGTTGGACATGTACATGTATGAAGCAAACTGAAACAATGCTAAGATTGTTATGTAACATCATGTTCCTGATACAAACTGTTTAGAACCTGAGACTGTCAATCTGCTGCTTTATATAGAAAAGTGGGATGGTCTTACACTCTATAGACCTATAAAGACCCAAATAAAGACTTAATAATGTTGATAAGTTGGTAGAAAGTGTTTTTTCATTATCTTATAGTTCTTTAATAGATGCATAAAATGATATAAGGCAATCGTTAAAAGCTAAATAAATAATAATAAACAACAAAAACAAAAAAAATCATTAGAATTATAAAAATTATTAAAAAATAAGCGTTTATTTGTTTCTAAATAAATAATAAATATTTATTTTATTTAAGAACATAATCAACTAATAGTAATGATAGTATAGAATAATATATAATAATTACAATATTACTACTACTACTACTAATAATAATAATAACGATAATACAATTTTGTACTTGTTTTTCTTTTCTTGCTTTTTTGTTCAAGCATGCCATGAACTTTCATTTCAGTGTCTCACTATTTTCAAAGGAATTTGTTTTTAATATCCCTAGTACCTAATAAACTGGCACCCCAGTGCAGTGCCTGAAACCCTTCTCTTCGCCTTTCCTTTACTCTTGACGCATTATTAAAGTGAAGGCTCATGCAGCGGAGCTGGAATGTTGAATTATAGGTTTGCACCTCGCCTTGTCTCCCCTCAGATGTTGTTGTGAGCGTGTGAAACGCCCTGGCTGCCTTGTTTGTGAAGCTCTGTTGAGACAAGAAAATGTATCTGTGCTCTCGATTAATGTGACGCCGCATGCTATTACAGCCAAAAGTGTTATCTCCAGAGCACTTCTGCTGATAAATGTGCTTCAGACAAGTGCTTACTCGACATCCAGATGAAGGGAAATATATATTCTAGCATGAAAATGATAAACAAGAGACATGAAATGAAAGACAGCTGGCTCAACTCGGCGATGTCTTCCGCCTTACATCATTCAGTAACGGGTCAGCTGCTCGGTGTTGGTCTAATATATAGTGGAAAATGTTAGAATGAAGCAGTGCAGTCATTCAAAACCAATTATATCAGTCTTGAGGTCATGAAATGGTCTGTGTTCTTTCAAGTAGATGTGCAATCAGATGAATTTAGGTAAAATGTAATTAGCATAGCTTTTGGACTGGCTTGTTAGGAAGGTTAAGGAGTTTTATTTCTCATACTTCCTGGTGTTTGTAACAGGCTTATCTAAACATGGAGGACTGATTTGTGAGCGTTTACTGTACAGCCTCAGCTCTGATGCAGTAGATGACCTCCTTAGCATTAAGCTCTTCTGGTGTTTACACAGGACCAGTGGTATTTCCATCTGAATTATTTAAACTGCAGCAGAGCCTTCACTTTTTCCCCACACCTTTAGCACCACCTAGCATTTCTGTTTCTCCTAAGACTCCTGTCTCTCCACCTGTCTCTCTGTCTCCTTTTAGGTACACGTATCTCTCCATGAACACCCTCTAACTCCTGTCTCAGAAGCTTCGTTTCTGATGGCTATTTTTCTTTCACTGTTGGTCAGAAGCTTATTATCTCTTCCTGTCAGGAATGTGGAGAATTTCCTGCCTTTCCTCTCTCTCCGGCCCTCAGAGAGGCCCTGTCCATGCGTGCGACAGCCCATCATAACATCACCTCAGCGTTTCACAGTATGGGAAACGTTCCCTTTCATGAACATGACATGTTTAAATGTTGTTTCCATCAGACTACTGGGACTGAAAAGAAAAAAAAGACAGCTCAGGAGTAACGTGATGTTTTTCTTGGTCACTAAAGTGTAGCTGTCAGCCAAGCGTAGCTTGTTAACACATTTTCAACATGTCTTTCTAAGCGCTACTCAGTGTTTTCTCTCGCCATAGTGGCCTATAGTAGCTCTGCTTCTCCACTGTGGTATGAATCGATGGAAATAAATTGCCCAGCTTCCTTCACTTCACAGAGTCATTTACAGCTTTCAAGAAATGCCATAACACATCAACATGTCAAGCTGATTTTAAAGAACTAGCACTGAATAAGAATCGCATCCTTGGTGCATTTGCACACACTGCAATTACAGCAGCCGATGCTTGACATGCACATATGTTCTGTGTCTGTGCAAGAGGGAAGAAATCTCTACACCAGGACGGGGCGGTAGTCTGTACTCATAAACAGATAAAAAAAAAAAATTAAACCCCTTGATCCTGAAAAAGCACTGTGTTACATATTACTGTACAAAATAGTGTATCTGTATGATTTACTACAGTCTTAGGACATCCATTTGTCAGTATCAGAACCCATGCATGGCGGCCGAGATTGTCAATGTTGTATGCTTGCTTGAAAAGGAAATAACTCTCTAAACCAAAAGGGGGAAGTAATCTGTATTTGCCAAAGACAACCCTTCCAGGGTCTCAAATTACATACTAAATACGAGATAACTGTCTATACCAACAGAGGCAAAAAATCATCCAATGTGGCAGAAAGACAAAGCCAGTACCCCAAATCACATCTTTCTGTACTTTCTGGCTTTTGCTTCCTCTGCTCACTTCACTTCAAGCTTTACTTCTCTGAACAGCCAGTCAGAAGACTTTGTCCCACCAGCTTTCCACGTCAGTTCAGCGACTGATTACTCTGTAGTCCACTGACAGGAGTGACAATGATATAAGACCAGTGACTGTATATATTAGTGGACAACATGGTGCAATTCACTCCCTTTGTGTGTTTTTGAACTCTTTTTTTTGGGGTTGAAATGGGAGTTGCCATCTTGAGAAAATTAGAGTCAGAGTCTGCCCAGTAGAGACCTTGGAGCCAAAGCATGCTCAGTAGATATGGCCGGGTGGACAGTGGGTCCGCCTCTCACCCACCATTAACACAGGAATGGGCGGGGTTTATAAATTGTACTGCAGCCAGCAACGAGAGGACCTCAGAGACATTTCGGCTTCCATACTTATATACAATCATTGTGTGGGACACGTCGCAAAAAACTACAACGTTACAAAATTACAACAATAACAACCACAGAAGCTTGATGATACCTGATGTCCAACAGTGAGCCTTGGTGAGTCAGGGCTCTACACTCGTAGGGTTCTTTCAAGGTTCTTCAACAGGTATTTTGTGTAGTTAAGAGTTCTTAAAAGGCTTCTAGTTGGGAACCATTTCTGGTAGGGAAACACTCTGGTATAGGGTTATACATAAAACCTTTAAGAGTTCCCCCAGAGGGACAAACTAATAGATTTGACCTTTAGATTTGAGAGCACTTGAACATTGATACTGAGGGTGTAATGCAATGCCATTTCTCCACACTTTTACCCAGGATTACACAGAGCTCCAAATATCCATATCTGTGTCTGTAGTCTTGATTTAAACCCAAAGTGGGTATCACATATATACCCCTGAAAACACTGGAAATAAAAATTAGAGGTGGAAATGGCAGCACTGTCAGCATGGTGTGTGAATTCTGGTTCAAACTAGGTTCAATGGTTTGGTTCTATTTCCCGAAATATAAACAAAGTAGTAGCCTAATTTAAACCACCATGACCCTGACCAGGCAGTTACTAAGGATGTTGTAAATGCATCGTGAACTGCCGTGTATTCTTGTTCATGTTAATGAATGGAGTCTTTGTCTCGCCAGCTTTATATCTGACCGTTCACTTGTGCTCGTGAGTTCCCAGCCCTGATGCACACCTCTAGACTCAATCAGATGCCGTGTGGACCTTTCTGGCAAAAGTGCTCCTAATATTTGTATCTATATTTGTATTTGTTTAGAACGCATTCATTGCGTTCATTCCAAATAATGTATTCGTATTCGGTTATATCCATACTTGTTAGAATTAACGCTCTCGCTATCTAGTTGTGCATTCATTTGCTAGGTTATTACCTAGTGAGGTGATTAATGACATGGTCCTTATGGTTATTTATAATGGTCTATAAATTGTTTGCATATATTCTTCTTCTTTTTATTATTATTATTATTGAAGTCAGATTTCTTTGACTTGCAAGATTTATATCATTTCTAGTTTGATGGGCTACTTTGTGACCCGTGTGTCACTTTTTAGCATTAGCACTTCCTAAAACCAGGTTTAATGGCTCTCCTTTAATTTTTCTGCAACTTTCTTGCACGCAAAAACTCTTGCTGTCATGTAGCACTTTGTGCTTAAATTGGATTTGGCCTCACTTTAGATAAAAGTAGCTACCGAACAACATGGAAAATGTAAATGTGTGTTTCACTTGATAAACAACTCCATGTTGCCAGTGTTGCTGTTACTACTGCGTTAACTTTGTTTGTTCAGTGGCTTGCGGCTTCAAGGGAAAACGTTGCATTTTAACATTTAGCAACGAGGCATAATCTTCCGGATCAGACAGGGAGCGGAGAATGGCATCGCCATGCAGGCTGACTCCAGACGCATTCCTGTGGGCAGCCAGAGAATATGTTTTTAGGCGTGTGTGTATGTGTATGTGTGTCTGGCAGCCTCAAACTCTCTGCAATGTTGTTTGTGACAGGGAGAAAGCACAGTTTGTATGCTGTGGTTAGGAGGCAGGATTCAGACGAGGTTTTTCCACACTGGCTGCTCTGCTCCCCACCTTCTTCCTCCTCCTCGTTCCCTCCTACTTCCATATGTATCCATTAGTATCAAATATCAGCATTGGAGCAGGAGCACAGGACTGTATAGATTTCTTCATTTTGGAAGACGAGATAGAGGTTAGGCAAGTAAAATGCAGTATGAACCATGGGTAACGTTCAAGATGTAAGATAAATAAGCCATAGCCAGAGTGCCAAAAAAATAATGGTCTAAACATTGTCCAGAAATCTGGAGCTAATACTGTTTTCATTTCCAAAGCAGCTTCAGATGCTATATAGTCAAATTCCACAAATGTCACAATGCTATGCATTTTTGAGCTTCTCAAAAAACACTGGTAGTGAACTTCAAACAATAAAAGAACTGAATGTCTTAAAATTAGGTCTGTACATTACTCTATGAATGTATTATGCTGTTCGTAGGTTAATTGCTCTCCTCATTCCATTAACATGCATAATAATACAAACACCAAGGTCCCTGTTTTAATCCTGATCCGTATTGTTTTGTGTGGGTTTCTTCAGGGTTCTCCGGTTTCGTCCCACCTCCCAAAAACAGGCCAAAAGGTGAATTGGCAACTCTAGGTGTGTACGAGTATGTGACTGTGTGTGTGTGCGGTGCCCAGCGTCCCATCAACGGTGAATTCCCACCTAATGTACAATGTTCCCGAGATCCTCCGTGACCCTTCGTGACCCACCGGGATAAAGCGTTTACAGCCAAGACTTTGAAACCAGTGCATGGGGTATTTTGATTAATGCGCTTGCATAAGTTTTGGTTGAAGTGTTAATGCTGCTGCTTTCACAACCACTAGCAAATGCACAGCCTGGGAATAAAACAGCCGCTCCATTCAATGACGCAAACAACCATGTGATATCTGGACCAATGACAGACAGGGGGAGGTCTCAGAACAATGAAGTGGTGGTTAGGTGGTTAGGAGTTAGGAAAGTACAAGCACACCACAGAATATTAACTGCAACACTGCGTTGTTCTTGCTCAAAAGTCGTCTTTTTGCATCAACCTCCAGGGCCTGTTTTACATATAATCCTCTGGGAAGCTGCTGCAAGGTGTCCAATATTAGGGTTTGAATGCAGTGCATCAGATTTTGAAAAGCATCTTTTGTTAAGAGGGTCAGTTGACTTGATGAGATTTCATTATGCTTTAGTGTTTAGTTTTGTTAAAGGGTCAGGATAATTATGTTTGCATAGAGGATCTGCTTACGTTAATGCATTATTACATACAGTACTGTGGAGATACGTAAACAATGCTAGAGCTTATTATTGAAACCCTTAAATGTTTAATTATCATTATTATTATTACTATTATTGTTGTTGTTGTTGTGCTTTTCCCAAATAAACAAACTTTCCAAATATGACAAACACTCACATTTAAAAAAAAATAATAATAATTTAACTGTGTAAAAAAAAATGTACTAAACATCAACAAATAGATTTAAAAGCTATTACTGATTCATTTGGAAAAGGTAAGTAAATTTATAGCTATACTACTCATAGCAATGCTTTTGATCAATATTGGCCCAAAAAAATGGGATCTAATAAGAAAATCAGTGAAGATACAGTAGCATACATGTACAAACACGTTTGTATTTTGTAAACCTGGATAAATTTAACAGTGAATGCTGCAGGTAATGAGTTGATTACTTGTGCCTCATTGAAACGTGACACTATTATCGACTGGCTATCGAGTGTTTGGTCATCAACACAATCCGTAACACAATCTGCGTGAGCTGAACTCAGCCCTCTACATGTAGCTGAATGTAGTGAAAGCCTGTGTTGTATTCGTCTGGATGCTTAGCTGAGAAAATGAGAAATTTGGAAAATGTCACAGGATGGAATTAAATGTTAAAGGCCATGGCGGACATCTGTGAAAGTGTCCTCAAGCCATATGTGTTTGGTATGGTGTACACACACCAGGAGGAAATGGGACTTAAAATACTACAAAAAGATTTAAAGATGACAAATTTTGCAACATTTCCCTGATCGTAATGATGTTGGATCCTGCAGCCAGTTCTAAGAGCACATAATGTGACATGGCCGTAAATCTGTGCAGAAACGTGGATCTTTTGATGAGCAGTGTTTCTAAATGGTGTTACAGTGAAAATATGTCATCACAGCTGTCCAATATTTATAACAGACATGATTTTATTACTATCTTTTTGTCTGTCAGATTGTCTGTCTGCCAGTCTGTTTATCTGTCTGTCTGTTGGTCTGTCTGTCTGCCAGCTGGTATGTCTGCTGGTCTGTCTGTCTATCTGCCTGTCGGCTTGTCTGTGATTTCTGATGATTCTACATTAATGCAAAATTGTTTTTTTCTTGTATCATACATTGTAGACAAAGTGAAATGAGTTTATCTGTCTGTCTTTCAGTCTGTCTGTTGGTTTGTCTGCCAGTCTGTATGATGGTCTATTTGTTTTTCTGTCAGTCTCTTTCTGTTGGTCTGTCTGTCTTTCAGTCTGTCTTGTTGTCTGTTGTTCTGTCTGTCTATGAGCTGGTTTGTTTGTCAGTCTGTCTGTCTTTCAATCTGTCAGTCTGTCTGATTGTCCGACTGTCTGTCTTTCAATCTGTCAGTCTGTCTGTTGGTCTTATTGTCTGACTGTCTGTATTTCTCTCTGTCTTTCAATCTGTCTTCTGTCTGTCTTTCAATCTGTCAGTCTGTCTGTTGGTCTGTGAGTTGGTCTGTCTGTCTTTCAATCTGTCAGTCTGTCTGTTGGTCTGATTGTCCGACTGTCTGTCTGTCTTTCAGTCTGTCTGTCTGTCTTTCAATCTGTCAGTCTCTCTGTTGGTCGGATTGTCCGACTGTCTGTCTGTCTTTTGGTCTGTGAGTTGGTCTGCCTGCCTGTCTGTCTGTCTGTCTGTAATGTTGGGAAAACATGCCACATTAGCCCTTAAAGCCCATATGCAGTGGCCTCGGCAGAACCAGGCAGCTTTTTAACATTAAAATATCTAAAAGCAGCCTTATTGTGAAAAAGTAATGAAACAGTTATTAATGCTGATGCATGAGTAACAACATCACTTTGTTATTGATTATCTCACAATATGTCAGGACATTCAGAGCGAGCTCCATATTGCTGCTTCCCCTTTTTCTCTGACAGTTTGCAGTGAAACGCCATAACACAGCAATGGAAATATTTGTTTTTTGTTTTTGTACTCGTAAAACAGCGTGTTGCCTCGAAGAGCCGACATTTCACGCCGCTCATGCCCTCCACTGTAATATGCGGCAGAGTAATTAGAAATGTACTCATTTCATCCTGGGGATCATTGCATAATATTTTTCCTATAATTGATAATAACGTTATTTATGCTGTCAGATGGAAGGATGTGGAGATTTTTGGCGACTGGGAGATGACTCATGCTGAGTTGTGAAACATGGATTAGGTGCTGCTGACCTCAGCCCGTTCCGAGTTTTAAAACATGTCTCTTTTTAACAAGGGAATTGACAGCTCAGTGATTAAATTTAGACTTCAGGTCATTTTGAAGTCCATATTATCTTACACGTTAAGCCCTGACGTCCACTTCCGTGCAGGCACGTGCTGATAATCAGTTAGACAACACATCATAATATTGAGAAGACACAATGTTGGTATTGTAGACACTTAAATATATTGTTATTCAAAAGGAGGCTGGTTAAGTGACATTTTTGGTCAATGGATGTTTCCTTTAAGTGTGAAAATGCATGAAACATCACTATGGTGCTTAGAATCTAACAAAACATGACAGCTGTATATTAATATTTTCATATTTGAATGGCATACGTTACATTAAATAAAGTTATTTTTTCTCTGGTGTATTGTAATATTTTTTTTTTCTTTTTTGAATTTGCTAGGGGTAAGAGTTGCCTTTAAAAAAGACAGAATTCGAAATTATGGGTTACATTTTGGTGATTATGAAAAAGCAAAACCCGAAATCCGAAACTCAAAAATTCAGATTTCAAAAATTCAAATCTCAAAACCCTACTTTATATAGTATATATTCTAATTTATTTTGCTCTGTATCAGCTGTATCTGCACAGTGTCCATTTTAGAGGAGGGTTTGGGGAGTAGTCTTTTTTTTTTTTTTTTGCTTCTCCGCGAGTTGCGTAACTTCTTTTTTCTCTGACTAATGAAATGCACGTATGAGCCATAGCTCAGACAGAACGCATATGAGTGAACAGGGCAAAGGTAACATGGATACCATGGAATACATTAATACAGGAGGTCCTGTTTGCCCTCTGTGGCAGCCTCTCTGCCTAACAGACAACTTTTCCAGTTTTTTTCCCCCCTCTCTTTGCTCCGACCTCCTTCGAGTGAGCGAAACAGATGTGAGGCAACAGTGTTCTGAGTTACAGGGCAGAGAAGGTGAACGTGCAGATGTTGCAGTGACCGTTTTTTCTTCGTTGCAGTCTCGCAGTCGAACAGCAGCTTAAAGAAACACAGGAGCAGGAGCATCTTCAGCCCTTTCTTCTGCTGCTTCCGCAACTACAATGTGGACCCGCCGCTTCAGAACAACAAGACGTGTTCGCTGCCTCCACCTGCCGAGGAGAACAGTGGCTCTCCTAAGGTATGTGCATGTGTGTGTATGTGTATATTTCTGCTTAATTCTGCTTCTGATCTATTTTTTTTTAAATAATTAAATACAGCGTTTTCATTGACGTTGTTATTACCACCGTCTCAGCTAAAGATTTGTTTGTCGTCTCGCCTCACTCCTTGCTTGTGTACACTCCGTGTGCTCAGCCTCTCCATCCTCACCGCAAAGTGTTCCAGCTGTTCCAAACCCAGTGAACTCACCCTGATGTTTACCATCCAGCTTCAGAAATGATGGGCATGCTTCCCCACACACACATTCTTCAATATCCACCCACACACGCACCCTTACACACACACACACACACACACACACACACACACACACACACACACACACTCTTCCACGTCTCCAGTCCCCATAAAATGGCCCTTGTGTCTCAGATGATGGATTGCTCAGTGCCCCCTTACTTTTTTTTGGGTGTCTCTTTTCCTCTTCTCTTCTGTCCCACTACATACACACACACACACACACACACACACACACACACACAGAGCGACGTGCCCAGGGTATACTATCAATTCCTCCACAAACACGCACGTATGTTGCCAAGGCAGGTACACACAGCTATAAATGGGCGCGAGTGGGATCACGTTACCGAGTGGTGTTTACTCGCAAAAGCCTCGCGTTCTGCAGTGGAATGTCCCACCAATTTACAAGTGCACGCGCTCTGAGCTAACCTTGTTTCAGACCACCTTCTCTTTAAAAGGAGCACATAAATTCATGCGAACTTGGTGAACCTTGAAACAGAAGGAATCAGTTTACACTCCAGTACAGGGTGTCTGTTCATGGCCTAGCTGTAGCTATAAGCAGCTTAATGTTGTTCGCTGCTTACATTCTCCAAGTGTTTATGTTGACGTTTCTCTCTCTCTCTCTCTCTCTCTCTCTCTCTCTCTGTCTCTCACTCTCTCTCTCCCTCTATTTGTTTCTCAGTGTGATCAGGTCCAGGTCATCCCTATCCCAAGTGTATGTATATCTTACTCACTATGCCTGTTTGTGACTGCTTTGCTTTTCTGTCTGTCCTGCACTTTTTTGACCATTTCTCCGATATCTATTCATACCTAACCCATTCTCTGGCTTTTATATAAGTTATTACGACGTAAGAAACCTAGTTTCTGAACGCATCGTGCTCCTAACACCAGAATTATTGACACCTTTCAAGAAAATTTGTTTTAGACCTGAACGCACAACAGGCCTTATTTATCAAATAGATTTATTTGTAAATTGTTCACAGTATTTACACAAGAAATGTATTCATGAACGTCTAATAATTTCATAATAGTGTTTGAGTCTGTATAAGGAATTCAATTCAATTCAATTCAATTCAGTTTTATTTGTATAGCACTTTTAAAAATGGACATCGTCCCAAAGCAGCTTTACAGAAATATGTCAATTCAGGATATAGATTTTAAACGTATGAATTTATCCAGTTTAAACCAGTTTAAATCACTTAATTATTTCCATTGCACACAGAAATGTTATGAATTTTTATTATTTTTTATGAAACTTCACATTAATGACTTAAAAGAAAGCAATCCAGAACAAATCCATAAATTTAGACAGATAAGACAAATCATTCAATTGACAGAAGTAATGGTGCCCTATAACAGGAGGAAGAGTTAACGTATGCCGATGGTAGCCGACTTGCTGCAGTGGCTGAGCTGCATTACTGGAAGATTTAGTTCTCGGAAATTCTCCATTTGCAGCATATTGTTGTCCCATGTACTGTATATACTTAATAGATTTTGAGATTAGGTCCTGTATTTGCCCTTTCTGTTGCACAGTCAATTAATTTTTCATCTTCTGAAACATAAAATGAAGTTGTTTCTATCTTATTCCTGAATGAAATTTAACCCTCTACTGCATTAATTATTACATTTACATAAAAAATGTTTTTATGGATTTTTATTACTTGAATTAGTTCAAGTAATAAAAATATACTAAATTAGTTTTTTTTTTTTTAAATCGGGGGTAGTTGGTAAATTGTAAACAATGTGCAATAGTGGAAAGTATCATATAGTCAAAAATAACACAAAATGTATGAGATTTCAATTCCAGTTACTGCATTTTCCAGACTATAAAGATGACTATAAAAATGCAGAGTTTTTGCCACCTAGTAAAACCTGTAAAAGTAATTCTTTCTCTTGAATTCTTTTTTTTCTCTTGAAACATAAAATTTTGAAAATAAAGTGCAATTGCAAAATGTCTGAAATTACAACAGTTTTTCTTATTTTAAATGTGAAAAAATGTAAATATACTATTAGAGAAGCCTAGTGTCTTTTTTGCTGTGTAGGCCTGTTTCAATTTATGGGTGCACATACCACAGTTCCATTATCACATGTTGCTGCCATATGGCAACAATTACATTTTACCATTCATCAGAATACTCAAAATATATAAACTTGTTTAAATGACAAAAAAATAAATGTTTCATTTTTTTCATTTAAGTCGTTTTGCCTAAATATTGAAAAAGTAAACAAAATTTGAGAGCCCTCCAATGATGACCTTCACCATGCCATGTGATTGCAGAAAAGGAAGTGCAAACACCACTTCCTGGTCACGTGACATGGCGTTTTCTTTGTTATGTCAATGTTAAAGCCCCCTTTTTCCAGTTACATAGGAAAATAGTAGTTTTGTATTATTGGCTAAAAGAAATTGAGATAAATTAATTGTTGCCATATGGCAACACCATGCAGTAAAGGGATAAATTAATCTCGCAACCTTATTACACAAACAGTATTACATCTTGACCTGCATGACAGAAAATTGGTTGATAAAACTTTGCTTATATTGATATCAGTTCATGTGGCAGAAATTTAATTTCTCCCATCTATATGTAATCAATTAATGGTTAAAATCCAGTTTCCAAAATTTGAAAAAAAAATGTTTTAATATTGTCATACGACAGCTACCAACCAGAGAGGGTGAAGGCTAACACTTGCTTCCTTCTATCTTTTCAAACTGCTGCTCATGACACAGCGAAACACACTCAGAGGAAAGCGCTGTCCACCTTTTTCCACATACATGAGCTCACAGATAGCCACAATTGGCAGCTGTCACTGTGATTGACAGGAGAGAGAGGTTGCTAAATGCACGATAGGGCAAACACTTTTCTGTTTTGCCACTTGGGAGCCAATTAATGTTTTCTTCATAGTAGAAGATTTTTGTGTTCCTATCAGATTTTTTTTTTCCATTTAGCATACCCGAAAGTCTAGCCAGCACCTTTAACATTTAGCCGAACATGCATTGGGCAGTTAAGAGTTCCTCCAGTGAGGTTTACACTAGCAAGCGACAAAGCGACATTTCATTCTCAATTCTACACAAATTAAGTATGAGGTGGTAAAGTGACAAATCCAATGATTCCTCAGACAGATCCTGTGTTGCGTGTGGTCCGATGTTTCTTTAGTTCCCCATTCACAACTTTAGTTTCTATTTGTAATAAGTTCCCATTAACTGTATGGAAGAAGAATGTAGTTTCCTCTTATCCTGTCATATACAACCTAATTAAATGTGTCTAGAAGAAATGTGTTATGAAGAAAAATATAGCTCGGAAGGATGTACGTAGCAGAGATCACTGCTAATCTGCCAACAGAGCAAGTACTGTACAAACTCTAGCTTGCAACGTAAATCAAACAAGCAATTTTCAGACTGGTGCATTATTTACTTTGTGTTAGTGCTTTAGAAGCTATGCTACTGTTTCTCGTCAGAACTGAAAAAAAAGCGACGACAGTAGCACAAGAGATAAACTATAAGCGACTTCTCACTTACTAGTATGAATGTAGTGTCAGTGTGTCAGATCCCTGCCTCAGAGAGGCTAATGGTCACAGATAGAAGATCCCTGAATATGACCATTTGACTGTGCATCATGCAGCAAGGTGGGCACCTTATATTTGTATTAGGAGTGGATTCCTACATTCTTTGCTACATCATTGCTATATAATTGCCATCAACCTCGGGACTATACATTGGGTGTCTGTATCAGAAGGCCTAGATGCAGCTCAAAAATTGAAAAATTGACAATTTTTCTTTTATAAACCTGTTTTGTGTTTGATATTCAGTTGTTTGATATTCATGAGAGCAGAGTGTTTTTGTGAATTTTTTGAACAAAAGATCAAAAGGTTAAACAATAAAGACAATTTTTCACAGCCTTCTTTGCTCATATTTACCAAGGGTGCCAATATTAGTGGAGGACGCTGTATATATCTCCTGAGTCTGGGGAAATCTCAGTGCTGTCAAATGACCTTGTAAGAACACACAATGGCCTTTTCTTCCTTCCCGTGTTTCAAAAAGAGATCATCTTTATATATTCTACAAGTTAACCCTAAAAGTCACCATTAAAAATTAATTGTGCTCTATAATGCTATCTCAGACGATGTTAATTAATGACAGTTTCCTGACCCCAGATGTCATAGTTAGTTTAAAATTTTAGTTTGGAATTTATTTTAAAAATCATCTCCATGAAAAAGCGTGACATGAAAGTGTCTCTGGTGAACGAAGAACACTTCTGATAGCATAAGGTATTACATAAGCTCTTTTTGCAGGCCAGAAATAATAATTATATAAAAGATTAGAAGAACGGAATTCAGTACTAAATCTTGAGAATTTAATTTCTCTGGCCAATCATATATGCAGCACAGCATTATCTTCATTACATAGGTGGTTTTTTTTTGTATTCATTACTGATTATATCAGAAATGTATCTTATAATTTATGCCAACATCTCAATTCTAAGCAACAGCTCAGATTTTTTTTTTTTTTTAATGCCAGCCTGTGCAAGCCATGTTATTGATTTGATTTGCATGATTTCAGCTTTTTGTAATGCACAAAAAGGAATTTGGACAGCAGTGTTCCTCAGATTGCTCTCTCGCCCGAAGAAAAAGAAACTAACTGCTTATGTACTAATAAGAGATAAATGTCAAACAGATGTTTGTCATATTTTGTGTTTATAACTAATGATGCTTGACAAAATAATGATGCAGCAGTTTGATATCAAATAAGGACAACTGCCTGCTATTTATGCAATCCTCCATCTGTATTCTGTACGGAATGTGCAAGAGAAACATGAGAACGACTGTATAAACGTCATGTTGACATCATTTAGGCGAGGGTATTAATGGCAATCTGTTTACTGTTGCTGCAGTAAATGTCAAGGTCACGCAGAGTTAAAGGGATATGAAGGCTCAGGTTTGTAAAGCTGTAAATATTACTATGAATTTGTGAATGGCGAATATTAAACTGGTTGGGAATGACCAAGAATGAGAGATAGACAGAGCGATTGCATAAAAATATATGTTGCTCAGCGTCAAGGATATGTAGAGGCGGCAGATGCAAGTGCAGATTTTTATTGTAGAAAGTGCAAACAAACAACAAATACAGTGAAAACAAGAACCGAAACCAAAAACCTGAGCAATGTAATATGAGATACATGGCAAAACATACAGACTATGAGCGAGACCATGGTACGAACAGCAACACACGAACACGACAACAACGTATGCTTGACAGTGAGGTGAATACTATATAACTAGAACTTAGATGCTAATCGGGGAGAAATGAGACATAGGTGATAGTGGTTAGAACGTTTGATGTACTGGGGCTGAAGGGAAATGTAGTTCAGCGTCCCTTTGGTGCTACCATGACACTCAGGTGTGCCACGTTAGTCATAACCCCTCTAATTCATCTCCAAACACCTCCCTTCTAGTACATACCCACGCCAAGCCACGCCCCCATCTGCTACAGTCACTTTGTGACCTTCTTGAAGGTCTCGGCATGTGTGCACACTCACAAGAAGGCATTCAGGTGATTTTCCTCATCCCTGGCTGTTATCGAAAACACACAGAACCACATTTATATACATACCTAGCGTTCAAAATCATTAATTCATCTTTATGCAATGCAGCTGAATCTTGATCTTGATTGATTCGATTGTTCTTCCAAATTGATCAAGAAGTGTTGAGAACATGAATGAATCATTTTTAGTCATTAGTATTTGTATTCAAATCCCCATTAATAACCAAAAGACAGTAGTATACAGTAAGACTATAGTGGAGAACACACTACAAACACAATTGGACAGAACTAGTAATGTTTGACAGTTGATATAAATGCATGTTGTGTAGATACCAGGCTTAAACATGTCCTGAGCTAAAACCGGTATGCTAATTATTGAATGTGTTGGATAAGGACCCCCCACAGTCAGCATCGCTGGCACAGATACATCACACAGCACGCAGTTTGTCCTTCATTGCCTTTGCTTCTTACACACAATGATGTACTTCTGTATACAAATACAGACACACAGAGACACACTTCAAGAATCTACCATTATATTATACCCACACACTGCATAAATAACTGCAACATCTGTGTCATGCAATGATGTAGATGCAAATAATGCAGTATTACTGTATATACATCATGCTCACTGTTAGAGTACAGGACACTGAGTAAAAATACTACTAGTAATAATTCATTTGACTAAGAGAACTACTCAAGTAAAAGTATATGTCATATGGTGAAAAACTACTTGAGTAATTCTGACCCAGCTAATTTGAAAATGTTGTTTCTGTAGGTTGGATCTCGAGAATCTCATAAATTCAGCAAAAACGTGTGTATTCTACTCCCGATTGTGTATACATTTATGTATAAGACTAACTAATATAAACCTTGACTTGATCAACTTCAAATCATATAATTTGTATGGATTACTGCACTTTTATATCTAGAATATAGCGTTATGTTTAAATTGCTTATTTTTTATTATGTGTACAGCATTTAGCAGATGCGCTTGTCCAGTGTGACGTATAGAAGTGCTTTGGAGTCTCTATCAGAAACACATCCTCTTGCCAGTTCACTAAATCCAGGATTAAGAGTACCATCGAGAATGTTTTGTGTAAATCAAACGTTTTATATTACTGACATTAAATAAAGAATATAAAAAAATGAAGGAAACGAGCCAACACAAGCCCATAAATTCAGGTAATTAAAACTAATTATTCAATTATGACAAAACAAATGGTATATCGCATAAATGGAGTACAGACTGGTCTGTCTGCGCATAGCCATAATCCGTGAACAAATGCCTCAGCTTATTATTATTAATGTTATACATTATTACAGGCATAGAAGTGAGTCAAAATAACTTCCACTTCTGTTTTACAGACTTTACTCTGATCGTTCATTTCGTGCTCCCAGCCCTCTGTGCACTTTACCTTTTATGGAGTTTTGTGGGTGTCACTAAATGCAAATCAGCTGCGTTGGCAATGCACTTTGCACTTTACCGTTGATCAACATACACACGCGAGTATGAAGAAAATCAGCCTTTTAGTTCAGAAGAATTTTAGTTCAGTTTGGCAATTCATTAACACTTATATAAATGATAAATGAGGCCCACTGTATTTTTTTTATTTTTTTTTTTACTTTGGATTGTTGATAAAAAATGTTTAAAAAAATAGAAAGAAAAAAAAATTGATTATAATGAAATTTTATTTAATTATACTCAAAAAAGTAGTGTTACAGAGAACCATGTCCTCAAGTACTGTAACGAAAGTACATGTAGTTCGTTACTTTCCACCCTTGCTATTAGAGTGAGAGAACAAGTGTGCGTGTGTGTCTGTGTGTGTTCACCCCCTCAGGTGAAGCCATCTGCCTGCTTTTCATACCAGAGGACATCCTCACATTAGAGCTAGGTGTCATGTCTCTCTCGCACTCTCTTGCTCCCATGTTCACTATCCTTCTTAATTATACATCCAGATTGTGCTTAATCACCATGACTTGGCAAAGGAGGCAAACGTTGGGAGAACACCATTATCATAATCTTCTTGATTAGCCTGTACCCGAAAGCCTCAGGACCCCCTGCTTTTTTTTAACACGAGTCACAGAAAAATCACAGCAGGTAACAGCAGGCCAATGTCAAGAGCGACCTGGGTCTGAAATGAAAGCTATAAAGCTGTCATGGTTTGCACGGTGGACAGCCTTCAATTTGAACACCACTCAGATCTCCTTCAGTAATGACACTAACTCTGATTCTTTCTCCCCCACAAATAAAATTTTTCTCCTCTTCTGTCTTCTCCTTTTCATTCCGCTGTCCTTGGGGTCCTGCACGCTCCGTTTCCTCTCCTCAGTCTCCAGCCAAATACCTCCTACCTGAAGTTAACATCACAGACTACGGCAAGAACTGTGTGGTGATCGACCTTGACGAGACCCTGGTACACAGCTCCTTTAAGGTACACCACATCCTCTTTACCTCATCATGAATTTGAGATACTGCTATACTAAAGAGTACACCACTGTTTGTCATTCCTGTTTAGCCATACTTTCCTATTTAACCACATTCTGTGGGTTGGGACGCATCCCTAAATTCTTTCTGAATGTTATGAGATGAATCCACACAGCCAACAATACAAAATGTTCTTCCACAAGGAGCTTGCATAATCATTTTGACCACCATCATCATCACTGCTGATCAGACATTATTACAAAAACATGTATTAAAGCAAATCAAGTGCAAATGTTTGGACAAAATGGCATTTTTTTAAATCAAAATCTTTAGTGTGTTTAATGTCTCATCATTTTCATAAATAACAAAAATAGCCAAACAGTGTATAATAATGTATCGTAGTGATAGTAAAAAAAAAAGTAAAATGTTATCAATTTCACTAAATAGATATGGAGAAATTCTCAGAGAAGTACTATAGATAAATTGTAAAACAGTTTCTCTTTTTTCCCCATGGGGAACCATGGGGGATACAAACTCGTGCACTCAAATGTATTTGATATGGAATGCAAGCTATGAGCTCAACACTGAGAGCTACAGTAAAGTATTTCACAATCAGTCCTAATCCACTGAGTGCTCTGCGGCTCGGTCGCAGAAAGACGTTGTGTGTTTAGCGCTCAGCGTGGGATTAAAACTCCCAGCTGAATGAAATCCTCTGCTGAGATTTACTGCCAGTATGCGGGCCTAAAAAAGGTTCCCCTCAGGAGGCACCTGTTCACCCCAGTGACCTATTAGTGCATCTTCTGCACTTACATATACACGCTCATGCATACACATGCACATAAAGACCTTTTCAAAAACCTGTAACTTGTATACATGATGAGACACTTTTCTCTACTTCCTACTTCCACACTCATATACTGTATATAAACAGTTAAAAATGAGAAGAGGACAGTGTTTTTCCAGCCGTCAGCTGTCCAGTTTCAGTCATCCCGTGCCCACTGTAGCCTCATATTCCTTTTCTTGGCTGACAGGAGTGAAACCTGATGTGGTCTTCTGCTGTTGTAAAACCATCCGCCTTAGGTTTTGAAGTATTGTGTGTTCTGAGATGCTTTTCTGCTCACGACGGTTGTAAAGAGTGCTTATTTGAGTTGCCATAGCCTCCCTGTCAGCTCAAACCAGTCTGCCTATTCTCTTATGAACGAGGCATTTCCACCCGCAGAACTGCCGCTCACTGGATGTTTTTTAGCACCATTCCATGTAAACTTTATAGACTGTTGTAGGTGAAAACCCCTGAAATACTCAAACAATGCGTTTATGCATTCTCATTTGATTGGCTGATTGGATAATTGAAGGAGCAGGCTTACAGGTGTTTCTATTAAAGTGGCCGGTAAGTAGTACAAACGTGTGTATGAAAGAGACTGAAAGAGAGAGTAAGAAAGAGAGAGAGATGTGTGTCTGTGCTTATTTGGGCGAAAGCAGGAAGTAGGCAAAAGTGTCTCATGTTTATGAGTTCAAGCAAGCACACAAATATTCACCCCCATGCAGAGACATGTAAATACACACACACACACACACACACACACACTCCTCACTGATACGCATTATACAGAACACAGGCCACACGAAGATACACACATGCACACATTTTAATGCATTAGTGCTGTTTTGTTGTTTGTACTGTCTGTTTTGTTTCACTTTGAGTGAAAGTAAAGTTCTTTCTCTAACAGCAGTGTGTCCTTTAAAATGTCTGCCTGGCAGCTCGTGTCTCGTTGCTTAGGAAAGAGAAGGGAGGTGCTGGCTAAAAGAGAGAGGCCCGGAGAAAGGGAAGGAGTGAGGGATGCATGCCTTTGTGCGCTCACACATGCTTACCCGCGCCCTCATACACACACACACACACAGCACATGTACAAATACGCCCATTCTGCCACCCACACACATTACATGAAAGAGTACAGAGGACTGTACCCAAGGGCGTGTCCCTGAGACATACTGAACTGCACAGCCACGTGAGGGTACCATTTATACAGCCATGTCCCCACAAAAATAGTGGGTCTTTTTTTTTTCCATCGACTGAAGTGTGCGAGATGTGGTCCAGTCTTGCTGACTAATTGCCTGTTGAAGACCACATAATGACTTGATTTTGTGCCTGTTCACTTGAAGGTCAAGTGGAACCACAAACATGCAGTTCAGAGAGAGAAATCAATGCAGAGAAGTGGAGATCCTGTAAGAAAACGGATTAGTTGATGTGTGTGTTCAGTCAGTGCATTTGACGAAAGGTCAGAAATAATCCAAATACATCGACTGACAATGTTTTTACATTGCGGTCAATCCGAGAGTGAACGATTAGCCAGAGCTTCTTGGCTTTGTGATTTTCATCTTTGTGAATTTACCGCTGACATATTTTGCAGGACAGTTTAAGCACAAAGTGTACAAAAATGCGCATTTTGATAATTGACAAACAACATCCATAAATGAGGAATGTCCTGTCTTAGGTTGGAATTTCTTGGAAGGGGAAATTTCAGAAAGTCCTGTGTACATGCTGCGTGGAGCGCATACGCCCCCTACTGGACATTTTGTCATTTCACCGGTTGTTGTTTGACCATATTTGCACGAAGCTTGCTTTTAGATCAGAGACCATTGTTAAATAGGTGAGCGAGCATCACACTGAACACTCTCTCTATTAATTGGGCCCATTAAACACCCAGACTTATAATCCTCGCTCTCGTAACGGCATCAACTTTCACAAATTTCACTGTAGTGTGAAATGTGGTGTGAAACGGGTTACTTAACACTTAAATTAGTGCACTTAGTGAAGATGAAAGAGAAATCATACCTGGTTTATAATTTGTGTGGAAAAAGGATACAGCATGATGATAGATTCCGAATATTGCTGGTGCTTTTTGTAGATTTTTATATGTTAGAAGCTTGCATGCATTTTCCATTTTGATTTGATACTAATATTTGAACTGTGGGTATCAGCTGATGTCAGTTGTCAACATTTGTGCATCGTTTTAGCATAACAGCTATCAACGGCATACAGTATACAAATGTAAACGATTGGGAAATATGTTAAATGTAATCTAATATAGACCCAGCTTTTCAGGACATCATTACCATGATGTCTGCTTCTCTGTCTGTTCTGCCAGTGACTTTAATCTGTACCTCTGTGTTCTGCTCTCGCAGCCAATCAGCAATGCAGATTTCATCGTTCCTGTGGAAATCGATGGAACAGTTCATCAGGTAATGTGAAGTCTATCAGCGCAGACACCAGAGAATGTCAAGAATGAGCCTGTGGTAATCGATTGTAACGCAGTGCTGTGTAGAGTACACGAAGGCGCCCTGACATGGTACTGAATAAGGCTGGGAGATACTTGAGGACATTTCTATGATACATGATGCGTATTGTGATATATAATTTACTGTCTGCAAAAACGTAATAATAATAATAAGTTACGTTTATATAGCGCTTTTCTAGACACTCAAAGCACTTTACATAGTATGGGGGGGAATCTCCTCAACCACCACCAGTGTGTAGCATCCACCTGGATGATGCGACGGCAGCCATAGTGCGCCAGAACACCCACCACCTATAGGTGGAGAGGAGAGATATAGCCAATTCAGGGATGGAGATTATTAGGGGGGCCATGATAGACAAAGGCCAATTTCGCCAGGACACTGGCGTGATACTCCTACTTTTTACGAGAAGTGACCTGGGATTTTTAATGACCACAGAGAGTCAGGACCTTGGTTTAACGTCTCATCCAAAAGACAGTGCTCTTTTTACAGTATAGTGGCCCCATCACTATACTGGGGCATTAGGACCCACACAGACTACAGGGAGAGCACCATCTCTGGCCTCCCTAATACCACTTCCAGCAGCAACCTTAGTTTTCCCCAGGAGGTCGCCCATCCAGCTACTGACCAGGCTCAATCCTGCTTAGATTCAGTTGGAAACCAGGCAAGAACTGCAGGGTGATATGGCTCTGGCTACTTTCTAATAAAGTAGTAAAATAAACAAACAAAAAAACCCGCTAAACTGAGTTTGACGATACTTTTCTTTAATGCCTCCAAAGGCAAAGAAGATTCAGTTTATAGAGAAATACATCAAATCAACGGCATCTGTTCAGTACCATTTAATTTGTAATTATTAAAAAGTAAAAAAAAAAAATACACCATGCCAACGATATCCCAGAAAAATGTATCATGTAATCATTTATAACGATATCGATATTATATCGATATATCGCCCAGCCCTAGTACTGAACTTAGTGACCAAATTAGTGCTTTGTTTTGAATTATAACATTAAATCCAGTAATGTACAGTAGTAAAAACAAGCATGTGAAATCCTTTCTTACCATAAACTACCCAATTCAAGTACAAAATGTGAACTACAAAAAAAAAAAAAACTTTACATGGTACTCCATCTTTTAGCCACAGAAATGCTAAGCTAACCTAGCTAGCTAACTTTGCTAATGTTAGTGATGAACAGGAGCATGATTTTGGTGGTATATCTTGTTTAAGTTGGGCTACTAATAAATAAATTGCTTAGAATATTGCTATTATTCATGTTGAAAAGTGACAAATGTGAGCTAGCTTATTTGCATATCTTGTATATTAATCCTTGCATCCTGGCATTTTAATGAATATTCTTTACCATTAAAGACATATTAAACAATGTATTATTCTACATTAAATATATTTCAAATGATTTAAATGTAGAAAGTTGGAGTGACTTTAACGTCTTTGCTAATAGTTTGTTATGCTATTTCTTAGCATATAGGATGTTGTTAGTATTCTGGGTTGTTGTTATTAAGCATATTAAGACAAACATTTAGAAGTACCTTATATATAATTCATATACAGTACTGTGCAAAGGTCTTTCTTTGCACATGCAACAAAGAACTGCTGTAGAGTAAAGATGCCTTCAACATAATGAAAAAAAAAATACAGTAAAGAGCAGTAAACAGTAGTAAATGAAACAAAGTCAATATTTGGTGTGACAAAAAAATAAAAATGAAAATAAAATAGTAGTCTCCGGTACAATGTGTGCAGTTTTATAAGGAAATGAGCTGGTAAGTTTTATTGAGCATCTTGTAGAACCAGCCACAGTTCTTCTGGACACTTTCACACTTGGTTCTTGGTTTATTTTTGCAGCAGAACAGCAGCCTTCATTGTATTTTTTTGTCTGAAAAGTGTCTCTTACGTAATATGCTGCTTTCTTTAATGACATACAAACATTTTTCTGTAACATTTAATTTTGTGTTAATGTTTGGGAATCTAAAATGTTTTTTTTTTGTACTGACTTGATAATGTAGAAGTCATAAAATAAAAAAAATCTATAACAAAGTACAAAAAAAAAATAGGGTGCCTAAAACTTTTGCAGAGTACTGTATGTATTTCAAAGTTTCATTTTCTATTCTGCTGTTGGATTTACTTTATCGTATAAAGAAGCATGTAGGAGGAAGAAGAGGAGGATTATAAAGAAGTCTCAGCAGATTCAGACAGTTTGCTTTAGACCAGTCTGCCTTGAAAATGAGAATTGTGTAAGTGAGTCAATAAGTGAGACGTATATTGCAGCAGAACCACCTCCTGCACCATGTCTCGTCAATGTCGTGTCGATGGCTGTTACCTGGTTCAAGTAATCCAGGATAGGCTCTGTGTATCGGGCTCGGCCTGTTCTTGATTACTTGTACTGGGTTGCAGCGACTAAACGTCTTCTGCACGAGAGGAAAGAAGAAAAGAAGAGTGTATCAGAGTGTAAACAGCCACGTGTGTTGCTGAACAGCAGTTGTGTTGCGTGTTTTGCCGGCAGGTCTACGTGTTAAAGAGACCTCATGTGGACGAGTTTCTGCAGAAGATGGGTGAACTGTTCGAATGTGTGCTCTTCACAGCCAGCTTAGCTAAGGTTAGACTCTTTAACACACATACACACCTCAGGAGCGGTCATAATGAATAGAGAATGTATTCAGTGTGTTCTCTTTGCTGCTGTTGCAACTAGTAATGGGCACGAGAAGTCAAGTACATGTTATGTTGAAGTCCCCATGAAATCAAAATTGAAGTTTTGTTGCTTTAAGTATGAAGACGTCAGCCTTAAGTTTATCTATAAGCTAGTGCGCTCCAAAACAATGACAAAATTCACATTTAGAAGGTATATGCATTCAAAATTTACAGTCTCTCTCTACCACAAATACAGATCAACAATTTTGATGACATCATTCTGCACTTCAGCTTCTCATTAGATTCTCTGTCCAATCAAATGCTCTCTAGAATCTGAAGTGTCCCACCCCCAACATTATTAAAATCCATGGTACTGACTGTTAAGTACGGCTTAGTCCGGGCTGTGAGGTAATCTAAACGCTATTGGTTGTTTAAAAAGGGGGAGGAGTCACCCTGACTTACTGTTTCAGTGGAAATTACGTCAATACATCGAATAACGCTGCGTGTTTCAAGGCACTTCACGGGGACTTTAAGCAGCTAACTGATTAGTAAAATACTACTCAGACTTTGCAAATTCACTTTCTTTGGCTTTAAATGAAATAAAAACCAGCCTATAAGAGAATCACTTATAGAGGTGATATTTGTATAAAAAGCTAGTTGCGAAAGCAAAATTTGAACACGTAGTATTTACATGCTTAAAACCAAAACACCTTTGAGTGTTTGTTCTAGTTTCCTAACATAAGTCTATTGAAATAGGCATTGCATAAATTGGTCTGATTGAAAGAATGTCATTTATGTTATTTGGCTTAATATGAAATGTAAATAAGCCTAAAACATTTCTTAATTAAATAAATTATCTTCAGGGTAAATTACTGTGTTTGAGACACAGTGAGTTTGGTGGTCTGCAGGGTGCCAATACTTTTAGTGAACGTAGTTAATAGTGAAAGTAGAACGCATATTAAGTGAAAACTAAAGGAATATTAATATTAGAGATGGCACTGATCTGATTTGACAAAAAAAGAAATACTGTATGAAAACGTTATAGGCAGCAGATTTTACTATATAGAATGCAGGTAGCATAAGAAATGTATTTTAATGTATTTAAATGTGTTGTATTTTAAATATTTTAAATGGTTTAAATGTATTGTATTTTAAACATTGTGGGGGGTTTTTGTGTGTGTTAACTACAAATATTCTTTAAAAACCCATCACTTTTTGTTAAGTGTTATTAAGTTTGAATAGGCTGTGAGTGTGTCCTCTTAAGTGTGTGTGTGTGTGTGTGTGTGTGTGTGTGTGTGTGTGTGTGTGTGTGTGCAGTATGCTGACCCTGTGGCAGATCTGCTGGATCAGTGGGGTGTGTTTCGTGCGCGCCTCTTCAGGGAATCCTGCGTGTTCCACCGAGGGAACTACGTCAAAGACCTCAGCCGGCTGGGCCGACAACTCAGCAAAGTGATCATAGTGGACAACTCGCCCGCCTCGTATATCTTCCATCCGGAGAACGCCGTACGTCTCAACCTGAATCCTCACAATCAGAAATGTCATCAGTGTTCGAACAGTGCGGTCCAAAAACTGCTATCAAGAACTGTTTTATTATTTCTTATGAAGGGATAATATATTTGTTTATTATTCATCTTAGATTATGTAACTATACAAACTGTAACACATTAGTATCAACATGTCCTTTATTTTAGAGCAGGAACTACTGTCCAAGCTGCTGGTATAGAAAACGAATCCACACTCGAGTAGTTTGTAGTAGCAGTAGAAGGTTTTGGAGTTCTCCCATTTCTCATGTTTTATCCTGGCGTTTGTTGTTTTTTTTAGGTCCCGGTGATGTCATGGTTTGATGACATGACAGACACGGAGCTGCTGGACTTGCTGCCTCTGTTTGAGGGTCTGAGCAGAGAGCAGGATGTTTACAGCGTGTTACAGAGCCTGAGGGCCAGGTAGCACTGACACACAGTTACTATACAGAGACTATCCGGCTCTACCAGACAAACACTCCAGCATCTCTGGTCAGGCCAAGCTGCCACCTGTAGACGGCGCTACTGTCTCACACGGGAGGACGGATGGACCTCAAACACCTAAATGGGCAAATCCTTCGTGTGCAGTCTGAAGTTTATCGGAACTGTATTCCACCCAGAGACAATTGCACAGAAAATATGTACATAGCATATGTTTCTAATCTTGCCGCAGAACAAGAAAGAAAATTTGTAAGCTTTGACTATATACCAGAAAACAAGGACAAAGACAGAAATATGTTACGGAGGGTTTGGAAGATGCTGTAGCGACTTGGCCCTTTGGCTCATGCTATGCAGACAGTCATTTCTCGATCAGCAGTCTCCCCAACTGTGATTTTTCTCTTACCTAAAATAAAGTGCCTTCTGAACGTTTTTATGAACATATAAGCAACATTTTTATATGCTGTGTATTTCCAGACCTTTAAACAAATATTTGCTGTAAACCCGAGTGGAAAGACAAGCCTTTATTTTAACACTGTTTATTTATTTTTATTTTTCCCAGTGATTTTCGCCAGTCTTCATTGAGCTAAATGAACTGTGATTGGAAAAAGACAAACCTTTCTCTGGTTTTATTTTTGAAAAAAAGAAAAAAAAAAAAGAAAGAAAGAACAAAAAAAAAAAAATCATATACGCATTGTGTTGATGGAGAAAATGACTAATTAGCATCTAACTGCAGTTTGAGTAAATGACATGGAAGCTGTTAATCAGCACTCAAATACAATACAGTATGAGCATTTATGAGCATTTATCAGAATCAAAATAAATGTTGCAGTCGATGTCAGATATGACTCAAGGGTTATTGTCTTTTAAACCCCATAGAGGAAACAGAATGTAAAGTTTACAGTTTACACATCTGCAATGTTCTCTGTTGGTAAATTCTTCAATCATAGCAACTAAAACAAGGTTCAAATTTGTTTTGTTTGGTTATATTTGAGGGGAGGATAAATATTATTTATTTAGTTGTTCATCCTTGAGGGAAGAATAATTGTTTTTGTTTGTTTGTTTGTTTGTTTTTTTATCCTTCCATCTTTGAATGAAGGATTTGTTTGTTTGTTTGTTTGTTCGTTGATTTTTTTTGTGTGTCAAAGCAGCAAGCAAGACACGTCAAAGTACAAAAACACAAAATCTTACAAGACCACAAAGTTATAGATAATAAGTAGATACGCAAATAAATAAGTAAATTGACGTAGTGTACATTTTATCCATTTATAGCTACATACTATTGTTGTTGAATGTACATGAAAAAAGTTCCCGTTATCACAGCAGTCATTCGCACGTATTAAATTGGCTTGAAAATCGCCACTTATCATGTCAAGTCCTCTGTCCTAAAGACTTTCCTGTGGTGAAAAGCCTACTGGTGAAAAGTGTTGACACTGGAGACTCTTCCATAAATGATTAAAAAAAACAAAAAAAAACAACTCCTTAGAGAAAACATCACCACATCAACAATTATACGTTTTTCCCTTCTTAAATAACAACACGTTTAAAAAAAAAAAAATGTCTATTATTATTTTTAGTGGCAAGTGATATGATAGAATAAAACTGTATTGTTTCCTGGTTGTTTGAAAATCAAATTTTTTGATCGTATTCCCAAATCAGTTCTACTGTTGCCTGCAAGTTTAAAAATGTGTGTTGGACCATGGACATCATAATCATAACCAACCACTGATTCCTGCGAGGTGAGTTAAAAAATATTTAACTGGAATCTCAGGCTGTGTCACTGTCTAACGATTCAATTTAATCAGATGCCTTATTTGTTTTGGTCTGAATGACATGAAACTTTGCTCTGTAGACAGAAGTGTGAATTTTCAGAGAGCACCAGAGTTTTATTTGCTAAAGGAGTCAGCAATGTAGCCATTGTGTGTGATTAATAGATGTGAAGGGGTTCAGTACACTGGCACTTTGTCATAGCAGAACACCACTGGAGTCAATAATGTTCTCAATTTCATTATAATTTAATATAAGACACCTTTGTTTTTGACTTTCTGATATTCAGTCTATTAGAATTCATCCATGTTTAAGTGGTCCTGTGCTTCTCTGTGAACTCTTTCATGCGTTCACCATTTACTAGATGATCTTACGTCAAGATCATCTCCTCTGCTGTAATATAATATGCTCTAGGGATGCCATATTGTACTGGTGTCCTCACAGTCATGTTTCATTGCTTTAGGCGTTTTCCCATTCATCCCAAATGTGTTGACACAGCCAGAGATGAAAATGCATTGGAAATACAAAGTACTATTTTGTCATTTGTATTTGATGGCTGTTGTGTATTTCTTTACTTCTTTTTAATACAGAAAATTATTTGTGTCCTTTGACCTTTTTCCATTTTTTCCAGCACCACAAAGTCGTATCAAAGGCTAAACACTGTCTGTTTATGAACAGTACATGAACAACAGCTTTCTATAAGCCTGACTGAGTCTTCTCCCTAGTTTAAAATACTTTTTCCTCACTAGCTAGACGATATAACTTACATTATAGCAGCTACGAACAGTTGTTCCATTGCCTCTATTTTTTCTCTCTTTTGAAGTTAAGCACCTCCGGGGATGAAGGTTCGACCCTGTGCTTCAGGGGTTTCCTCCGGGTAATCCAGTTTCCTCCGCCAGTCCAAAGACATGTGTTGTAGGCTGATTGGCATTACCAATGCCAGTGTGTGAGTGTGTGTGTGATTGTGCCCTGCGATGGGTTGGCACCCCATCTATGGTGTCCCCCGCTTTGTGCCCCAAGTTCCCTGGGATAGGCTCCAGGCTCCCTGTGACCCTGTGTAGGATAAGCGGTATGGAAAATGGGTGGATGGATGGATGTTGCCAAGAGACCGTGAAGTGCAAATTCCTCTGTTGGTAAACTTACATTTCTAGCTTTACCTTTGAGACTGGAGACTCCTTCCATACATAAATGACTCACAGATAGCAACAGTTTCCAATTACAACAATTACATGTGTTTTTAAATCCGTTTATGTGGTGCATCCACCATACATCGTTCTTTGTAAGTTATGATAGAAACAATAACATATTAAGAGCTTTAATCTAGAACTTGCAGTCAGAACTACTGTCAAATCTGCTGTTATAGAAATGTAATCAACACCTTCTAACCAACAGAATTCAACAGTGCTGCACTTTCGAGGGGGTCAGTGTAAAATGCTTTATGCTGGAATTGGTTCCTGGCTGCAAAAAAAAAAAAAAAAGAACTGATAGTTGATAGTTAATTTTCGAGTAGTATAACTAGTAGTATAAAGTTAATGAATTAATACAATTATAACCAAGGCCATCCAATTAGAATAGAATTAGAGTAGAATATTACTTTATATTTCTTTTTATTTCACTTTTTCATGCTGTCCTTCTGTTTAATAATATAATAAATAATTTATGGTGACGTCTGGATGTTTCATGGACGCCAGTATCTGCACTACTGTCTATACAATAGAGGACAATAGGGCTTCAACTTGTAGTCCATATAAAGACATTTAAGCGAGTAGTGTGTTTGTGGTGTGTGCTCACCTGGGTGGAGTGATGGACAGAAACACACCCAGGTTTACACACAGAAAGCGGGAAGCGGCCACAGCAGGGATTCGACTGTACACGCTGGTTAACACACATACAGCTGAAGTGAACAGTGTTAAAAAGGTAAGAAATGCCGTGAGATATGAAATATTATGAAATGTAATGTGACTTCATACTGTTTAGTTAGAATAAGAATAATGAGAGAAATGCTTGAGTACATGTGAAGGTTTTCAGGCCTGATGATGCACATATGATGTTAAAATGATAGACCACACAGCTATGTTATGTTCTAGCTGTAAAATATGTTACTGATTTGACTGTAATGCTTTAGCCTGGAATTTGTATACAAATGTTTCATGCTTTGCCTGTACCCAAATTTTACCCAAAGCTGCTTTTTTATAGCATGTTTTAAAATATATTTTTTCTAATGTTCATATTATTCAGAAATGGCTTGGAATTTGCTCACTTAAACCGATATTCTTCAGAAACTGGGTTTATACGAAATGAAGCCACGTATGCTTACGTAATGCAAATGTATTGTTAGGCTCTATGTCAATATACAGTGTTGACTAATTGAAATGCAAAACCAGTCTTTCTAGGTTCAGTGTACAAATAACATCAGAAAGAACATCTGTTTGCCAATCCATTGCAGAGTGAAAGCCAAACTGCGTATTTAATGAAACATGACTCTCTTAATGGGTTAAAGAGGGGGGTCATACTTTAGAAAAATCCTCTTCTAAATTCAAATAGAGAAAGTTCAGTCATCAGTATTGTATTTGACAAATTCTAAGTTACAATGTTATCAAAATAACGTTAATGAAATGTTCTACAAACTTCTGATTTAATAGTATTTTGCTTCACAGTGTGGTTAGAAAGCTGAACAAACAATGTTCCAAGTTCCCAAAAACCATATAAATTTATTAACATTAACCAAAAATGGTTAGTATGTTATTGATAGTGATTGTGATGTTTTTTTTTTTAAAATTTATATTAAAACAAAACAAAAAAATGGACAAATGATGTATGTGAAGCTATTAATAGTGGGGAAAAAATTATGAATAACATTAACAAAATAAATTGCTAAAATAATGTACGTAACGTATTTAGTGAAAAAATGACACCAGATCTTAGTTGGCATTTCGCTTTATAACTGCCACCAAACTATTTCTTTTATCTCGCCCTTCATTTTCACATTTTTCTTCATGTTATAACTGTTAGCCCATTTACTACCTTGTTTATATGTTTTGAATCGTTATCTTGTATCTTGTTTCAGGACATGCCCACTTATTTTGTAAACTGCATTGCAAAGAAAAAAAAAAAAAAAAAAAAAAAAAAAAAGAATGGTGGTGCACCTTTTTGACCAAACGATAAACCACTTTAGTCTTACATGAGGATAATGTGCAATAAACTATGTTGTTTAACTATTCGCATTCTTTTCATCTAGAATAAAAGCCAAACATTTCTGTTGTAGCTCATTAAATCAGTCCAATACCAATTATTTATAAGGTATCAGAAGCTATGTTTGTTCATCATGAGTAAACCCTTTATCTGCTCTGGACTTACAGAGAATTTGGGGCGGCGTCTCTTACATCCTGTTAGAGGTGCAATGTAGCATATTAACACACCCATCCCTGTTAACCATCGATTGATAGGTTGCTCAGCAACTGACATACTTTTGTTTTTATATGTCAAGCATTTATATTATCAGTTAATATGAGTGAGAGGTAGAGGCCATGGCCTGCCTGAGTGCCTGTACATTGTCTGGAATTTCCTTATCACTGCGTTTTATTGTGGTTCCTTGTTTTTAGACATTATTTGGTTTTGATTGACCTGGATGATTAAAAAGGTCTATTGATAATTGGATCCTCTATAAAGTTTTGCATTTTAACCAATGTGAAGTCTTTTTCTTTAACTATTCTAAGACGTCCTGTTGTATTTATAAAATGCTTTACCTTTATTTAAAAAATGACTACTGGTTGCCATAAGAATAGGAATGAATCTGCATAAAATTGAACAATTTTGCATTATATATTTGTTTATTTATATACAGTTTGACCTTTAACCCCTTCTCTCAGAATACAGCAAGATGACTGAAAAGGTGCCGAACACATTTAAAGACATCAAATACAAGCCTGGTCTACAGATATGGACTATAAATGTGAGAGAAACACTGTCTTTCCTAATCTGCTGGTTATTTTGTGACATAAACCAATGTCTTTTTGAGGTTGTTATTGCAGTAAATGATAACTTGAAAGCAAGACAAAGCCTATAGCAGGTTTGATTGGTTAGTTAGCTGATTGTTCAATAATGATGTGACACTTTCTTATTCTCTGTGTTGCTCATGTGTTTTTCTGTTTTTCCCAAGGATATGAAAATGGTTCCCGTGCCAGAACAAGCTTTCGGGAATTTCTTTGAAGGAGACTGCTACATGGTTCTCTATGTGCGTATGCATAGACATTTCATATTCTGCTTTTTCTGTAGAGGATGCTCCAAGCATGGCCCAGAGGCTTTGAACAGATGCCAAATGTGTGATGAAATGTCAAAATGAATCTGCTGGCTTTGGAACCTGTCCCTGAATACTCCAATTAGAAGAATTTTTTTCACATCAGTGTCTAAGGCTATGTGTGTGTGTGTGTGTGTGTGTGCTTCAGGGAGGGCCAGAGAATGTTCGCTCCATGGACATCCATTACTGGATAGGGAACAGCTCGTCTCAGGATGAGCAGGGTGCCGCGGCCATCTACATAACACAGCTGGACGAATGTTTGGGTGGCAGTCCAGTGCAGCACCGGGAGGTTCAGGGCTGTGAATCAGCCAAGTTTAAAGGTTACTTCAAAAATGGCATAATGTGAGTATACTTTTAAGGAGCATGTGAGGATCAGCAGAGTACAGTAGATATCCACTTTCTACATAAAGTCTGTGCTTTCATGTTTATCCTCAGATATAAAAAAGGAGGTGTGGGGTCAGGGTTCAAACACGTCGAGACCAACGTCTATGACATTTTGCGTCTGCTGCACGTCAAAGGCCGGAAGGATGTCACCGCCATTGAGGTTGCTGATGCTACTGTTAACCTTATGTTATGTCATGTCACTATGAAAAAGTCACCACAATATATGCACGTTAATAGAAATGGCAAAGGAATTCAGTATGGGATAGGGTAAAAGTACCCAAATTCTTTATTCAAGTAAAAGTGCAATTACTTATCTAAATGAATACTTTGGTAAAAGTTGAAGAACAGCTTTAAATTATTCACTCGAGATAATGTAGAAACTTGTAATCTCCTCTTTTGGCAAGGAATTCAAGGAACACAGGTAAGCATTAGCTAATGCTAACTAACAACAGCTTTATTACAAGTAATTTTTTTCCCTCAAATGTCAGCTAGCATGATATTAGCTCTAATGATACAAAGTGTTTGGATAGAAAATTCCACCTTTGGACAATTGAAACAGGGCTTTTTGAAGTTGAATGGTGTCAGCACACTGTTCTGCCCTCATAAGCTCGGTCACAAAACAATTCTGAACACCCTACACAAAACAATACGCAGAAAATATTCTGCTGTGTTTGTGTATCTTGCCCCTGGCTATGGAAACTGTGAGTCAGTTATTCCATATTAACTGTGAAACATTAATTATTCTTATTGTACTGGCTTTGGCAAATTAAAATATTAGCAGACTGTACTTCATTGTACTTGTACAAGGATTTTAAATGAGGAATAGTCAAAATGTTAGTGCAGTGGAGTCCTTAATATCTCAGCTTGATTGTATAGTATTTGAGCTCAGTTTGATTCTGCGGGATTCCCCCCTAGGTGAATGTGTCGTGGATGAGCATCAACACTGGGGATGTCTTTCTGCTGGACATGGGAAAAAACATTGTGCAGTGGAACGGCCCTCAGAGCAACAGACAGGAGAGATTAAAGGTACAGTAAGATTCATTTCACCCCTTTGTTCATTTAACTAGACCTGTATGCACTACTGTGAATCAGCCCTGGTTAACCTTTTTTTGATAAATGTATTAATGCTTACCTTGTGCAATTCTCTGCAATTTTCCTCTGTAGGGATGTTTGCTAGCTCAGAACATCAGGGATAGAGAGAGAGGGGGGCGAGCACAGATCGGAATAATAGAGGGGGATAAAGAAGAAGCCTCCCCTGAACTGATGAAGGTCATGATATCTGTGCTGGGCCAGAGGACTGGACCGCTGAAAGACGCTGTCCCTGACAACACACCAAACCAATACCAGACTGCTAATGTCAAACTGTACCAGTAAGCATGTTCATTCATTTTTTAATTGTTGTTTTTGTAATTATTGTTTTGTTACTTGCTTTTGAAACAAAATAATTGTTCTTATTGGGATTGTGGGTATATGGAGTGTAGTATCTGTGGTGGAATAACACAACACCTCAGGTAAAAGGCACCAGCTTCAGATGAGAGTATATTCCTGTTCTTATGCAAGGGCATATTTATACTCTTTCACAAGGGTATATTCCATCTCTTTCACAAGGATACTGTATATCCCATCTCTTACAAAAGGATATATTCCATCTCTTACACAAGGGTATATCCCATCTCTTACACAAGGTTATGTCTCATCTTTTTTCCATAAGCATGTGTTTCATTTCTTCTACAAGGGTGTATATACAATCTCTTGCACAAGGGTATATCCCATCTTTGCCACAAATTTATATTCCATCTCTTCAAGGGATAATATTTTATTTCTTCTAAAAGGCATATGCCATCTCTTCCCCAAGGGTATGTTCTATCTTTTTCACAAGAGTATACCAAATCTCTTCCATAAGGGACTATCTAATCTCTTCTACAAGACTACAGTATGTTTCATTTCTTCTACAGTGATGTGTTCCATATTTTCCACAAGGGTATGTTCCATCTCTTTCCCCATTTCTTCCAGAATTGTATATTCCATGTCTTCCACAAGGTTGTATCTCATCTCTTCCACATGGGTATATCATATCTCTTCAACAAAAGTATATACCGTCTCTTCCACAAGGGTTTATCGTATCTCTTCAACAAAAGTATATACCGTCTCTTCCACAAGGATATATCCCATCTCTTCCACATGGGTATATCCTATCTCTTCAACAAAAGTATATACCATCTCTTCCACATGGGTATATCCTATCTCTTCAACAAAAGTATATACCGTCTCTTCCACAAGGGTATATCCAATCTCTTCCACATGGGTATATCCTATCTCTTCAACAAAAGTATATACCGTCTCTTCCACAAGGGTATATCCAATCTCTTCCACATGGGTATATCCTATCTCTTCAACAAAAGTATATACCGTCTCTTCCACAAGGATATATCCCATCTCTTCCACATGGGTCTGTCGTATCTCTTCAACAAAAGTATATACCGTCTCTTCCACAAGGATATATCCCATCTCTTCCACATGGGTATATCTTATCTCTTCAACAAAAGTATATACCGTCTCTTCCACAAGGGTATATCCCATGTTTTCCACATGGGTATATCGTATCTCTTCAACAAAAGTATATACCATCTCTTCCACAAACGTATGTCCCATCTCTTCTTCAAGGGCATATTCCATCTCTTCCACACAGGCATATTTATGTTCTTCCACAAAAAAGTATTCTATCTCTTCCACAGGGGTACATGCCTTCTCTTTACCAAGGGTATATCCCTGCCCTCCAATGAGAGTCTATCCCTGCTCTCCAATGAGAGTCTATCCCTGCTCTTCCATAAGGGTATATCTTTGATCTTCCACCAGGGCATATCCCTGCTCTTTCAGAAGTTTATATCTCTGGTCTTCCACAGTAGTCAGAAAAGAAGCCTCTGAACTTGTGAATGTCACAATAGCTGTGTTGGGCCAGAGGATTTGACCACCAAAGGAGAATATCCCTGAGAACACATTTGACCAATACTAATGTCAATCTTTACCAGTAAACATACTCAGTGATTCTTTAAATTCATCAGAAATCATGCATGTTTATGGATTTTTTTTACTTGCTTTAAAAAGAAAAGGTGTTATTGATGGGAAGCATTATGCATTACACACTGTAGGTTCAAGGTTCCAAATCTCCTTTCATACATGAAGGTATATCCTGGCTCTTCCACAGGGTTATATTGCTCTTGCTCTTGTTCATGCTCTGTTGTTACACTCTTAATTATGTTATTGCTTAATCACTTGTGATGTTCACAGGGTATCAGACGCCAGTGGTAAGCTGGTAGTACAGGAGGTGGCCTCTAGTCCACTGACCCAAAACCTTCTGCATTCTGATGTGAGCAAATCTATCTCTCTATCTTAGTCATGTTGCTTCTGTTCTATGTGCAACAGGAGCTAAGGCTTTGTTATCACTATTTTAGGAGTGCTACATTGTAGATAGAGGAGGTGTCTCTTTGGCAGTGTGGAAAGGAAAGAAGGCTAGTGTACAGGAGAGGCGTTCAGGCCTTCAGCAGGCAGTGGTAAGCTCTTTATATGTTTTGCATTATAATATTATGCATGATTTGTTCTATAAGAATCACCAGATCAAAATATTCCCACTCAGGGATTTATAAAAGCCAAAAACTATCCCCCCACCACCAATGTGGAAGTGATGAGTGAAGGTGCAGAATCTGCCATGTTTAAACAACTCTTCAAGTCCTGGAAAGAGGCAGGCCAAACCCAGGGCCTGGGGAAAACCTACTCCAGGGGCAAGATAGGTATCCACTCCATCACTCTATTATCAAACATTTGGTACAAACATAGTGTTATGTATGGCTGTGTATTGATTTAATGTCTTATAGCCAAAGTAGACCAAGTGAAGTTTGACGTCATGGAACTCCATGCTGAGCCAAAATTGGCTGCACAGGAGCGGATGGTGGACGATGCTTCTGGAGAAGTACAGGTGCAGAGGAATTCACACAAACACATACACACCACAATGCTAAAACAATTCATTTGGAAATATTTACTGTTTGTACTATTTAACATTAACAATAGTTGTACTTTTTAACATTTACTCAGATTTGGCGTATAGAGCACTTGGAGCTTCAGGAGGTACCACCCAGTACTTACGGGCAGTTTTATGGCGGAGATTGTTATCTAGTGCTCTATTCCTACAACAGAGCCAACAAACCCCAGTACATCCTCTACATGTGGCTGGTGAGCAACTGAAAATAATATACCAAGCGATAGCAATAGTTTTGGTCAAATGGACAAACATAAACTTGAAATCTAATCACTTGTATGCAGGATCTTCTGTGGACAGATGTACTTGTCAGCTTTTTAATTCAAACCTCCTTTGATCCTAAAATGATTATTATAGAGAATCACTCGCTATACAGCTAATATGAAATATGTGATCCTGAAAATGCAGTCATGTGTTGTCCAGGGTCGCCATGCCACACAGGACGAGATAACAGCATGTGCATACCAGGCAGTGAATGTAGATAACAAATATAATGGAGCTCCTGTTCAGGTCAGGGTGACCATGGGCAAAGAGCCACGCCATTTTCTGGCCATCTTTAAGGGTAAACTCATCATCTATGAGGTAAATTATACGTATGTGGTTATATAATGATGATTGTACATGTACAGTATATGTGCTGTTTTTCAATAATTTCCATGCAAGTGTCAACCTTACCATGGAAAGGTATGCTGTAGCTGAAAAAGTACCTTAAAATAACCTACTTTGCTCTACGTTGAACTGCATACATTTTTAACAAAATTGTACAATTATGCAAGAAATATGATAAGCGTGTTTCACTCAGCCATACTACAACTACTACTACTAGTCTTTGAGGGATCAAAGAGACTCATACATTTTTATTTAATGTTGTTAATAAGGCTAACATCGGGGCTGGGTGGGAGTGGACCTTAATTTCATTATTAGTTTATTCTATTAACAATATATACAGTGCCCTCCACTAATATTGGCACCCTTGGTAAATATGAGCAAAGAAGGCTGTGAAAATTGTTTTTATTGTTTAACCTTTTGATCTTTTGTTAAAAAAATTCACAAAAATACTCTGCTCTCATGGGTATCAAACAATTGCAAAAAAACCTCAGGTTTATCAGAAAAAAAATATATTTGTTAAATATAGGCGTGCAACAATTATTGGCACCCTTTTAGTCATTACTTTGTGCTACCTCTCTTTGCCAAGATAACAGCTCTGAGTCTTCTCCTATAATGCCTAATTGAGGTTGGAGAATACATGGCAATGGATCTGGGACCATTCCTCCATACAGAATCTCTGCAAATCCTTCAAATTTCAAGGTCCATGCTGGTGGACTCTCCTCTTCAGTTCAACCAACAGGTTTTCTATGGGGTTCAAGTCAGGGGACTGGGATGGCCATGGCAGGACCTTGATTTTGTGGTCAGTAAACATTTTTGTGTTGATTTTGATGTATGTTTTGGATCGTTGTCATGCTGGAAGAACCAACCACGGCCCATTTTAAGCTTTCTGGCAGAGGCAGTCAAGTTTTCATTTAATATCTGTTGATATTTGATAGAGTCCATGATGACATGTATCCTAACAAAATGTCCAGGTCCTCTGGCAGGAAAACAGCCCCAAAACATTAAAGAGCCACCACCATATTTAACTATGGGCATGAGGTACTTTTCCATATGGCTGCCTCTCTGAGTGCACCAAAACCACATCTGATCTCATTTGAAGTTCCAGTAGTCTCTGGCAAACTGAAGACACTTGAGTTTGTTTTTGGATGAGAGTAGAGGCTTTTTTCTTGAAACCGTTGTGGTGATGTAGGTGACTTCAGATTGTAGTTTTGGAGACTTTCTGACTCCAAGATGCAACTAACTTCTGCAATTCTCCAGCTGTGATCCTTGGAGATTTTTTGGCCACTCGAACCATTCTCTTCACAGTACATTAAGACAATATAGACACACGTCCAATTCCAGGTTGATTCATAACATTTTCAGTTGACTGGAACTTCATAATTACTGCCCTGATGGTGGAAATGGGCATTTTCAATGCTTTTGCTATTTTCTTATAGCCACAAAAAAGATATGTTTTTGATAAACCTATGTTGTGTTTGCAATTGTTTGATATCCATGAGAGCAGAGTATTTTTGTGAATTTTTTGAACAAAAGATCAAATGGTTAAACAATAAAGACAATTTTTCACAGCCTTTTTTGCTCATATTTACCAAGGGTGCCAATATTAGTGGAGGATGCTGCACACACACACACACACACACACACACACACACACACACACACACACACACACACATATATATATATATATATATATATATACACACACATCCAATCAATATTTGGCTCTCAAAATTGGTACAGTGCAGGGACAACGTATCTGTCCTATAAAACTGGTTTCTGTGTTATGGAGATATAGATTCTGAAATGAGATCTTTTTCATCCGATGTTCTAATGGCATGTTGGTTTGTTCTAAGGGTGGGACAGGAAAACCAGGCGTGGTTAACCCTGATCCAGGTGCTAGGCTTTTCCAGGTTAGAGGAACGGATGTAATGAATACCAAGGCTACAGAAGTGCCAGCCAGAGCCTCTTCTCTCAACAGCAATGATGTCTTTCTTCTAAAAACAAAGGATGTTACTTACATGTGGTATGGCAAGGCAAGTATTCAGAGTCTTTAGTCAAGTTTAAGTAAGGAATAAAATATGACAGTGTGTGCTAGGGAAATGATCAGTGAGAGGTGGTGTGATGTGGCTCAACATGAAGCCAAGTTACTCATGAGCCTCTTTTTAAAGACAAAAACATCTTCTGACCAATAAGATTCAATGTAATAGTGAAATAACACGTTGGCATGTAAGGTCCTTTGTCACCATGTCTGTGTTTGTGTGTATGAATAGGGCTGCAGTGGTGATGAGCGTGAGATGGGGAAGACTGTGGCTGACGTACTTTCAAAGGAGGACAAGCAGATTGTGATGGAGGGCCAAGAGCCGGCACAGTTCTGGGTGGCCCTGGGTGGAAAAGCGCCATACGCCAGCGACAAGAGGTACCTCATGACATCGGTTAATGTACCATCTGCATCTCTTAACCTCTGTATGTATCCCTAAAGGCGTAAACATCAGGTGCTTAATAAATCCTGTTTGCATACCATTCACATCCACCAGGTTAGAGAAGGTGGCACCAATGCACACTCCCCGCCTTTTTGAGTGTTCTAACCAGACGGGCCAATTCCGTATGAACGAGGTGGCTAATTTCGCCCAGGACGACCTGGATGAGGACGATGTCATGCTGTTAGACACCTGGGATGAGGTTGGTTTGTGTGAAGCCATGTTTTGTGCCTGATTTTCATGTGGATTTTTTGCTTTGGTGGTAGCTAAGTAAAATGGCATGGCTTATGTTGCATTTTCAAAACAAACCAAAAACAGCTAGATGGCACATCATATTAAGAAAAGATGGATTTGGAATGATCTCACTGATGTATTTCTGTAAGCTCTTCTTAGCATGTAAAAAACTACAGATAACAACTTAACCAGTCAGGAGACTATTGTTAATGCGCTTATCATATTCTTCACAGATTTTCCTATGGATTGGCAACTCTGCCAACCAGTATGAGATCCAGGAATCTCACAACAGTGCATTAGATTATCTGAAGACCCATTCAGCGGGCCGAGACCCTGATACGCCAATCATCTCAGTGAAACAGGGCTACGAGCCGCCTACTTTCACAGGATGGTTCGACGCTTGGGACACTCACAAGTGGAGTGTGAGTGGGTGGAAAATAACCGGAACCAGACACTAGAGGGCGCTGGCATTGACTTGTTGTGTAGACCTGAATGATTGTGATTGCTGTATGTCACTTTGCAGGTATGTCTCCTGAGACAGTAACTGAATTTGTATTTTTCAGGGAGGTTTGTCATATGAGGAGATGAAGAGTAAACTGGCTGCCTCGGGATCGGTTTCACAGATCTCTGTGGTATGTTATATATGTGTTCAGAGCAACACAGAACTGCATTGAGGAATCAAAACTCTCAGATAAAAAGGCGATAAACATTATTATTACTTATCACTGGGTTGGAACCCTTAAGGGCACAGTTTCAAAAATTATAGCTAAGAGACAGATGTATTTCAGCTTTTATTCACTGTATCAGATTTTCAGTGCATCAAAAGTTTACATACACTATGTTAGTATTTGGTGCCAGTGTCTTTTAAATGCTTGAATCAAACTCTTGGGGTAGCCTTCAAAAGCTTCTCACAGCTTTGCTGGAATTTTTGGCCATCCCTCCTGACAGAACTGGTGTAACTCAGTCAGGTTTGTAAGCCTCTTTGCTTGAACACCTTTTTTTAGTTCAGTCCACAAATTTTTTATGGGATTCAGGTCAGGGCTTTGCGATGGCCACTCCAATTCTTTCACGTTGTCATCTTGTAAGCCATTTTGTTACAACTTTGGAATTTGCTGGAAGACACAGTTGCAACCAAGTTTCAACAAGGCTGATGCCTTGAGGTTTTGTTTCAGTATTTCTAGATAATCCTCCTTCCTCATGATGCTATCTATTTTCTGAACTGCACCAGTCCCTTTTCCAGCAAAATACCCCGTAACATGATGCTGCCACCACCATGCTTCACAGTTGGGATGGTGTTCTTTGGATTAAAAGCCTCAACCTTTTTCCTCCATACATAGCCCTGAAAACAGTTTAAAAAGTTTTAAAAAAAAACAGTTTAATTTTTGTCCCATAAAAGGATTTGTTCTGGTGATCATTTGCAAATGTCAATCTGGCTTTTTCATTCCGGTCTTCAAATAGGGGCTTCTTCCTTACATGGCCATGGCAAAGTAGGAAATGTTTTATACCTGATGTGTTCAGCTACTTCACCAGTTCCTTTGTTGATGTCTTGGGGTTCAGGATGAACCTTTTGGACCAAAATTCATTCATTCCTGTGACTTAATTTGTGCCCTATCCTAAACAATGCAGTGTCTGTGAGGACCCATGATTTTTATGTTTACATAGAATTGTTTGTACAGATGCTCATGGTACCTTTAATTGTTTGGAAATTGTTCTGAAGGAGGAACTGGACTTGTGGAGGTTCATAATTTTTTTTTTTTTGTTGAGTTTTTGGCTGAGTTGCTTGGATTTCCCCTTGGTGTCTCATTGTTTTCCCAAGGGCAAAAATCCACTGTCTCTAAATGTAGGCCCTTAAATAAAGCCACAGGTGCACTTCCAATTACCTCTTAATTACGATAATTGGCCAATCAGAAGCTTTGAAAAGTCATTACATTAATTTCTGAAATCTTCCAGACTGTTTAAAGACACAGTCAACATGGTGTATGTAAACTTTTGTCCAACTGGAATTGTGATATAGTGAATTAAAGCTGAAATAAATAAAGTCTTTAATTGTTTGTTTTAAAAATTACCTCTGAAGTGAACAAAGTAGATGCCATAATTGACTTGCTGTAAGAAATGTATAGTAACATGAAATGTGTAGAGTTGTAAAAAAAAAAAAAACTGCTATGTATTTAGTAATATACAGTATATGTAATGTATATTGGTATGTATATGTGTATATGTAATCTTTTGGCCTTAACTATATCCAATGTGGATGCGCATATTCTCTTTATCTGCTTCATATGAACCTAAACAAAATTTCCTTGTAGAATATGAACAACACAGTCTTGAACAGGAAGTCAGTGGGTGGAGACATGCTCAGCAGCGCCCCTGGAGGACCCATCACTAAAATCTCTTCTCAGAACTCCAAATCCCAAAATCCTCGACCCCCCACGAGTAGCGCCGGTCCACGTGTAGACGTGTCTCCTTTTAAAGCTCAAAGCTCAGCTAATTTGAGTCCTGAGCAGCTGATCAGTAAGAGTTCCAGTGATCTTCCTCAGGGAGTGGACCCCAGCAAGCGAGAGGTGGGTAATGAGGAACGAGAATGTTCCGTAGAGTGAGCTAATAAGTCTTGTTTGCATATATCAGGACTTTCTAGTGTTAAAAGAATATAGATTTTTTTCCCAAGTAATTTTTCTGCGAAAGGTCAAATTAATGACACAAACACTAACATAAAAAAAAAAAACTGAATTGTGTCACACTTTTATACTTTTATCCATCTTCCTACATGCCAGGTTTAATGGTCTCTATATACAGTGTGTCTTTATCCCATGCCCAAAAGCATCCTTTGTCATCTATGTTCTCTGTCTTCCCTTCCTTTATCCCTGTCCTTTCTGTTCTTCCCCACCATTAATCTATGTTTCAGGAGTATCTGAGTGACGCAGACTTTGAGAGTCTCCTCGGCTGCTCCAGAAATGATTTCCAGCGCTTGCCAAAGTGGCGTCAGAGTGACCTGAAAAAGAAAGCTGGGCTTTTATAATAAAAAAAAAAACTGAAAAGAAACCTCTTTCCCCTAATGGGCATAACTGGCAAAATGCTTAAAATTGCTTATCAAACACCTGACAATATTACTGCGACATCAAATCAGTATAACTGAAACAAATGTGTTTTTGAAAATTTGCTTGGAGAAATGCCTTTTGTATGCTTTTTAATAGCTAGGACATATTTATGTCTGAGAATAAATGTTTGCTCTGTGTAAATGCTACCATCTTTGTTGCATCTTTGCTGGGTAAAAATTACTGTATATATAGACCTGTTTAAAAAAGTATTCAGATTGTTATCATGTATGATTTCCCAATCTGACAGAGGGTTAGTTTATTCACACCTGAGGTTGAAAACAGACAATTTCAAGGTAAATATGGATGGCGAATAAGTACAAGTCAGATATAAAATGCAAAATGTTAACCCTTCCCTTAACCATAACCTTTGTAACTTGGACGGAAATGAGAATAAGCTATACGATAAGAAATTAAGAGCAGTACAACATATACAACTTACATTTAGTGTACATTACATTTTAGTTCCATTTGCTCCAAAGTATCTTCGTCACAAATTCAATTTTATGTTATATATCAATATTTCAATCAATGTTTTGCATCAATCATGAACATTTTCCTCTAAATAAATTTGCTAAAACTTTTTTAAAACCTTTGGCCAACTTTTATTGCTACAGATTCTCCATGGGACATGCAGCATGGCAAGAATAACCACTCTCTATTTCTATAAAAAAAAAATTCAACTCATGATTTTCTAGTATTAACAAACTTTTCAACCCCTTTGCTAAAAAGTACCCAAACTGCAGGATGCTACCACCACCGAGCTTTACTTTTACCATAGTCTCAAATAAGAGATGTTAAATTTACTGGCGGGAAAAAAACCCAAATGACTGAAGATGAATAAATGAATGACAGGATACAAAAAAATTATGACTTTGTAGACTTCACTGTTGCTGAAAGATTGATTAGAACCTTTCCACATTTGAGTTTCACTTTCATATATACAGTGGATATAAAAAAGTGAAGCATGGTGCTGGCGGAATCATGCTTTAGGGCTGCTTTTCTTCTACCAGAACTGGGGCTTTTATCAAGGTGGAGGGAATCATGAATAGCTGCAAATACCAGTCAATTTTAGTGCAAAACCTTCAGGCGTCTGCTAGTAAACTGAAGATGAAAAGGAATTTCACCTTTCAGAAAGACAATGACCCAAAGCATACATCCAAATCAACAAGGGAATGGTTTAACCAGAAGAAGATCAATCTTTTTGAATGACCTAGCCAGAGCCCAGACCTGAATAGACCTGTAAGATAATGATGTTTTTAGTGATAATGACCTTGACATGACACTGTAAAGACTAATGAATAAAAACCATCATGCACAAGATCCTTTTTATGTTTTATTTAGATACTTTGTCAAAGAGTAGTGATGCTGAAGGATATTTCATTAGTGTCAATGAAGCTGACTTACTTGGTCCTGTTACAAAGAGAATGAACAATAACGGGTTTAACAGATTCTCACCTCAGCTACAAGGAAAATATAATATTTAGAAGAGTCAGGTAGTTATACAGTCATTACAGTTCAACAATACACAGTGACAGAGACATGACAACAACCTGATATGATCATAAAATTCTAAGATGTTAACCTTAACCTGATCAATGGTGCAGGGAAACACAGTGCTTACTCATGATAATCATCGCTCATGAACAGGATTTCACCCCCGTTAACTGTAATAAATCATAAACAAATATAAAAAATTAAGATTTAGAGATAAATTATGTCATCTAAAGACCCCAATAGCAAACATAGTAAACAGACATTATTTATAGTTTAGAGCAAATGTTTTTCATACTAAAAAAATAAAATGAAAAAAAGTTTCTGCAGATCCCATGTCAAAATCCTAATTCCTAATTTATAATTCCTGATGTTTAATTAGCATTTTTCCCCCAAAAATAAATGAATAGTTTAGTGTAATGTAAATGTAGCTGTATTTATCCTGTTAAGAAAAGGAAAAGGTCCAAATATTTATAGGCAGTGTTGTGATGTGTGTTCACTTTAGAACAGTTACATTAAAACTTAATTCATAACTCAAAATAATAATAAAGTTTTCAACTGCACATGCACACTAACACACACACAACTGGACACACACTCACCTTGGAGGTTTTTCATAATATAAATCTTTACATTTGTATTTAGTAGGAAGTATCAGTATTACAAATTTCACAAGGAGGTAAAAAGATAAACTCTTGTTTTAAATGAAAAGTTTACACAGTGACCACTTCCTCCATATTTGATGTAAATATATTCTGAGAGTTTCCTTAAATGCTCACTTGATCCTGCCCAGATCCGTATGTCTCCTTTAACCCAGCGTCTCTGAATTTCATCACACATTCGTCTTTCTCGTTCTGTATAAGAGGCTCTGCTTTTGGCACTGTGGAAAAGATGGTTGCTCTCAGCACTCAGCAGTGCTTTAGGGGTCCGTAACCATGATGTGGACGAAGAGTTTTGCTGAAGGGAAGACGTCGCCACCTTTTGTGAGCAGGGGAATGTGGCGGTATCCTGCGGAAATGGAATGGTGTTTGTGAATTAAAATTCCACTTTACACTCCTACTCATTCATGTGCCAGGCCATCTAGTTCAAAGAATATATTTAAAGGAGCAGTTTGTACATTTTTTTAGAGCTTCATCCCACCCAATTCTATTGCTGAAACTATGCATACCTGGTGTGGAAAACTCTTAGAGCTAAGCAGTTGACTGAAGGTGCTGAAGGTGGAGCAAATTTCAGGGTCAGAAAATTAAAAACAGAAGGATGAGCATGCACGACTGTGCAGAAGTGCACAGCTCCAATCACATCATCAAGTTCGCCGATGACACGACCGTGGTGGGTCTCATCAGCAAGAACAACGAGTCAGCGTACAGAGAGGAGGTGCAGAGCCAGACAACCTGTCTCTGAACGTGGACAAATCAAAAGAGATGGTTGTTGACTTCAGGAGAGCACAGAGCGACCACTCTCCACTGAACATCGAAGGCTCCTCCGTGGAGATCGTCAAGAACACCAAATTCCTTGGTGTTCACCTGGCGGAGAACCTCACCTGGTCCCTCAACACCAGCTCCATCACTAAGAAAGCCCAGCAGCATCTATACTTTCTGAGAAGCCTGAAAAAAGCCCATCTCCCACCCCCCATCCTCACCACATTCTATTAAGGAACTACTGAGAGCATCCTGAGCAGCTGCATCACTGCCTGGTTCGGAAATTGCACCGTATCGGATCACAAGACACTGCAGAGGATAGTGAGGACAGCTGAGAAGATCATCGGGGTCTCTCTTCCCACCATCATAGACATTTACACCACATGCTGTATTCGCAAAGCCACCAGCATTGTGGATGATCCCACACACCCCTCACACAATCTCTTCACCTTACTGCCGTCTGGAAAAAGGTACCGAAGCATTCGGGCCCTCACGGCCAGACTGTGTAACAGTTTCTTCCCCCAAGCCATCCATGGTCCTGGAGGAACGTTGTTTCGTTTCACTGTGTACTGTACCAGCTGTATATGGTTGAAATGACAATAAAGCCACTTGAACTTGAACTTGAACTTGAACCTGAAGAAACTAGCCTCAATTGTTGTCTGGCAATATTGACAGTCAACAGTTTTTCTAAGGAATCTTAAGTTATGTGATTATTATATGTCTAGAAACACTTTTAAATGTTACAAACTGCACCTTTAATGCATATAGCTGTTGAGAGTTAAGGGCCATTTTTTTCAGGTCACTAGCACAGGGTTTAGGGAATTTGACTTAAATGTGAAACAGGAAGTATTTATACCTCAGTGAAACACAGTGTCATTGAGTTCGCCTTAATGTTAAGTTCTTATTTCATAACTTAATATGAAATATAAATGGGAATATTCTTACATTTTGTTACATTCTGTTCATAGGAATTTCAATAATTGCAACACATCTGGTTTTGTAAAAAAAAATGTTTGATATGGTGTGTTTTTTAATAATAATTAAAAAGAAATTGACTTCTATTAAATGTTAGATTTCATTCATACTTTCAGTGAAAGAAAACAAAAAAGTGAAAGAAAACAAAAGATTTTCATGAGTTCTTTTTAAACCCATCTTTACCAAGGGTACCAATCATTTTGGAGCTGATTGTATATAATATTTGTAGAACAGCACAAAGACTGCATGCGTACATTGGATATAATAATAGCTAAAAATATGGGGAAATCTTATAAACAAACAGATAGATAGATAGATAGATAGATAGATAGATAGATAGACCCATGCCACACCCCTCTTCATCTCCCTCCACTGGCATCCTGTAGCTGCCCGCATCAAATTCAAGGCCCTGATGTTCACGTACAAGACCTTGTCTGGAACAGCACCCCCCTACCTCAACACTCACCTTGAGGTTTATGTTCCCTCATGCAACCTGCGATCGGTTAACGACCGACGCCTGGTCGCTGGAGGTTGAACTTCCAACCTCAATCCGGACAGCAGAATCTGTCACTATCTTCAAAAAACGGCTAAAGACCCACCTCTTACGTGAACACTTAACAACCCCCCCCCCCCCCCCCCCCATTATTTAAAAAAAAAAAAAAACATTTACACTACCTCTTAAAAACATAAAATTATAAAAACATAAAATCATGTTGGTACTATGCAATATATATGCAATATACAAGCTATGTTTTCTGTGCATTCAAGTCTTTTATTATATACACTCGGTGGCCATTTTATGATGTCCCTGCAGCTACACCTACTGGCCATTTTAGGCAAATGAAACCTTTAATCCAGGTCACTTTGTAGGTGCACGATTGCTAACTGTAGTAATCTATCTAGCAATGGTCCCTTTCTTCTCGCAAAATAAAGAAAGAGAAAAGCAAGTCCAGGATATCATGAGTGGTTTAAGAGAAAAATGAAAAGCAAAAACTAAAAAGACATGAGCTTACCATTCTGTATGCTGGTAAAAGGTAAGGTGTACTGCCCAACGAAGTCGTTGTGTGACGCAGCGTCATAATCTTCCACCACGAAGCGCACTATGGCCAAATCTGGCACCTGAATGGGGAACTGAAAGTTTTTATTCCACCTTGGATTGAAGCCTGCAGACAGAAAACACAACACAGGAATTTAAGCAGCATTCACAAATGCAACATATGCAATACAGTATAAAATATATCTCAGTGTAGATTTGCTAATGACACTTGCCGTTGTTGTTGATGTAGGACGTCTGTGCGCTGGCTTGGTCTGCTGGCACTCCGTAGATCTCCAACCTGACAAAGGGGTCCACTATGGACTTGGGTTTATCCTTGTTCAGTTTGGGGAGTTGCTGTGCTGAGATGACCTGAAAGGAAACAGGACAGCACTCGCAGTTTATTGACCTAGAACTGAAATGTACCCAATTTCTCCCTTAAGCCAAATGTATTTCACGTCTGGCGTCTGAAACTTGGATACAAAACATGTCATGGTTATCTAATTGATTAAATATGGGATAGAGGAAGAATTTGGCAAATTGGGTTAGGGTTAGGCAGCAAAAAAGACATTTGCTTTTGCAATAAATTAATTTAGCAGATCTTTCAGAAATCATCTTGAGACACCCCTCCCCCCCCAATAGAATGTGCAAAATGATTTACGAATAAAAAAAAATGCAACAATTGAGAAAAATGTAAAAGATTGCATTGCTGTGAAACCCCTACATCAGAACCCCCTACATCACCTGGGTTCAGTGGGCTATTTAATGTACATTCATGATGCATAATCCTAATTAACCTTATCTCAGTTCAGTTCAAAGAAAAACAGGCAATACAAGGCATGACAAAATGTGATTGAAGTGGTAAATACACAAAAAAAGAGCTAATGTATATATATATATATATATATATATATATATATATATATATATATATATATATATATATATATATATAAAATAGATAAAGACCATGACATGCAGGATCTTCTTCCTGAATGAGCATCCTCCTGTGGGCGCAGTGGGGTCAAAGTGAGAATCCGGGTTCCTCATGAAATCAGGCTTCAGGATGTAGCCGCACTTCCCATTAGGCAGGAATCGTCCTTGGTTCAAATCCATCTCCTTGCCAAATGTTTGGAAGTTGAGAGCCACTGTTCAGACAGACAAAAAAAAAAGTTACAATACATTAAATATAAAAACTGTGCTCTGCTAATCTAAGTGGAATACATTAGGACTATAGTGTAAGTATGATAGTTTGACTAAAAAGTTGATTTATCCAATGTCTCCCTTACACCAAATATATGTTTGGTGTCTGAAATGTGGCTTAGCTACATTGCTAATGTTGCTAACAAGTAATGGAAGCTTGTAGCTTTGAGTTTAGCATTGTGCAAACAAACTGTATGGCTAAATCATCATACATTTGTGTCAGTTTTTCAGTAGCACAAACAAACGTGCAAAAAAAAAGTTTAAAAAGTTACTTGGAAACATTTAGACAAGTCACATTTAAATTAATAGGCTGTATGTTATTTTAGTCTTTTTCACTATCCTGAAACACTGCACTAGCATAGATCAACAATAAAAATGGACAAATATCCCCATCTGTCTACCTCCATTTAAATCTTAAAAACCTCTCATGTAACCTTCGAACTTTCTGAAACGTCTGTTTTGCATGCCAACTGAATTTTCAGTCTGATTTGAGACAGTCCATGACAACAATCACGACCTGGAAACCTGATGGAGAGAGATGTTTTGTTTTGTTTTGCTTTTAAAGCTTCTGAATGTACATAAGGTGAGAGTGTGAACAATTTTGCTTGTGCCGCCGCTGTTTCTGCACACACACGTGAAGTCATGTGCTAAGTATAAACCAGGCTTCCCTGTTTCACGTCAGGCCATATCACACCACTCTGGCGTGGATTATTTTCCCACTAGACTGATTAGTCAGGAACATTCCTTTGTTTTTTAGTGTGATGGTCGGGTGTCCAAAGACAAAGACACAGCAGGGATTATGGAAACACTGTGTAACATTTCTTTTTTGCTTTAAGAAAGGAAGACTCATAAAATGCAATAAAATGTCACCGATTTGGCAGCCTGCGTTCCACATCGTCACAGGATTGTAGTTGGACGAGTCTGTCCGGGTGCCTGCAGGGTAAATTCTGCTCAGCTTGTCCATGTTGTGGTGGATGAATTCAGTTGCTAAAACGCAAAATACAACAAATGTTTAGGGATCAAATTATGGCGGATACACACAACACAATGGGTCTATGTGTTGGTAATGATACCAAGCACACTGGAAGGGTTCTTTTTATATCTGTACATATTTTGTTTTCACACTTTAACAGGCTTATTTTTGCCCTTTATTCATATCAGAATGAAACTGACAAAGCCACAGATTAACATAATTTTTTGTTGTACAATTTTCCTTCAAAAAGTATCAAAAGATGCAAATGAGGGACTAATTTACATATGTAAAAAAACAAACTTATTAACAAATGGAGTTTACTCAGAATGATTGTGCAACTGGTTAGTGTTTGCACGCTACAATACTCATTTTACATCAACATAGGGAAAGAAACTTTCCCACTGTGTATTTCCCAAATTGGACACAATTCATGTTCCTCTTCTTTAGGCACGATACATCCAATCTGCTGTATCTACCAGTTTGGCCAAGAGAGAAAAAAAAAAGTGCAACTTTATTTCTCAGAATTGCGACTTTATTTCTCACAATTACAAGTTTACATCTCACAATTCTGACTTTTTTTTTAAGACATCCACTTGATACAGTACCTGAAATGTGACTAACTTCAGGTAACCAGCACGCACTAGCGTCTGGTTTTCCTTCTCTTGACTAGCTGATGAGTATTGTTCTCACTGTATATAGCTTATTTTTAGAGAATGATGCTTTGTCAGTGCATTCTTTATAACTCACTAAATGTCATGTGAATGTCTAAATTGTGTGAGAAAAAAAGTCAGAATTGTGAGATGTTAGCTAATAATTGTGAGAAATAAAGTCAAAATTGTGCGACATGAACTCACATATGTGAGAAAGAATGTCAGAATTGCTAGATGTAAACTCAAAATTGTGAGAAAAAAGTCAGGATTGCAAAAGTTAAACTTGCAATTGTGGGAAACAAATTTGTGAGATATAAAGTCACAAATCTGAGATATAATGTCACAATTACTTATTTTTTTTCCTCTGTGGCAGAAATGGGCTTCCATAATTGGAGTATGGAGAAGATTTCTCATCTTGTTCTTATATTGTATTATAGCAATGATACAAAATGAGGGACATTTATACAGTATGGCAGTAGGCTGTACAGAAACACAACTGAAACGTTTCTGGTGTGGACTGACTGATGGCATGATGTGTCTCAGGTACGGCGAGTGTAGACGGGTGCAATTGCAGTTAAAGGCTTTATTGAAGAAAGGCAGACAAATCCAAAACGTGAAGACAATATCAAGGTCAGAAAACAGGCGAAGGTCAGGCAATCAGCAAACAGAGTGAACAGGGCAAAGGCAGAGCACGAAAAACCGAGAAACTAAGCAAAGTCAGAAAACCAGGAAAACAAACACGGAACAAAGGCTTGGTATACTGTAGCTCAGGTGGCAAAACACTGAAACAATACCGCGCAGGGTGCGAAAACACACAAGGGGTTTAAATACACAGAATAATCAGAGGGTAAACGGGAAACAACCAATCACAAGACATGGGTGGAGACAGCACATAAATCAAAACAAAACACACATGGAAATGTAAACAAAGTCATGTCAACCCAGAAAAGCATGCTGTCATGCTATGGGCAGCTGACAAATCCCCCCCTCAAGGGCACTTCTCCCGAAGAGCCTACAAAAACTCCCCCTGGTGGTCCGGCCCCTTTGGGTAAAATGTCCAGGCCAAACTCAAGATCCCGAGGCCAGCATTGTCCATATTTTTGACTGTTTCCAGGGGAGCCAGGGAACAGACATGAGGCTGGGACAGATTCACTTGGTCAGTTGGCAGGGTTGGAACAGATTCACTGAGGTAAGTTGGCAGGGCTGGGACAGACTCACAAAGGTCAGGAAGGAACTTGGGAGGCCGCTCTGTCTGCCTCTGCCAGGAAAAGAACTTGGGAGGCCGTACCGTCGGCCTCTAGCAGGAGTACGGCAGGAGAGCCCACCTTGTTCGTCTCAAACTGGGGCTCTGGAGGTGAGGTCGCCACGTTGACCTCAGGCTGGAGCTCGGCAGGGGAGATCACCTCGTTGGTTGCAGGCTGGAGCTCTAGAAGTGAGGTCGCCATGTTGACCTCAGAAGGCAGCTCTGCAGGAGAGGCCGCCCTGTCGGCCTCTGGCTGGAGCTCTGCAGGGAAGGCCGCCATGCCTCCAGCCTTCTCCCCGTAAAAACGGTGAACGGCCGAGTGGGTTTGGCCGTCTGGCTGCCCCCACCCCCCTAAAAATTTTCCAGATTAAAATTAAAGTCCCCTTTCCCATAAATCACCCTCATTACGCATACAAACTCAGCAACACTTCCCAGGCTGTGGTGATCAGGTGCTCAGCCACTCTCAGTGGGCTTGGGGACTACGGAGCTCCCAAAATAAAATTGGCACTGAAGAAAAAAGCCATTCAGGGCGCTTTCAAAGCAGGTGCTTTCCTGCTGCATCCATGGTGGTGGCACAGTATTCTGTCAGGTACAGCAAGTGCAGACTGGTGCAACTGCAGTAAAAGGCTTTATTGAAGAGAGGCAGGCAGACAAATCCAAAACGTGAAGGCAATATCAAGGTCAGAAAACAGGCGAAGGTCAGACGATCAGCAAACCGCAAAACACGAAAAAAAAATGTGAAACTAAGCAAAGTCGAAAAACCAGGAAAACAAACACGGAACAAAGGCTCGGTATACTGTAGCTCAGGTGGCAAAACACTGAACTAATACTACGCAGCAAACTAAGGCACACAAGGGGTTTAAATAAACAGAATAATCAGAGTAAACGGGAAACAACCAATCACAAGACATGGGTGGAGACAGCACATAAACCAAACCATAACACACATGGAAACGTAGACAAAGTCATGTCAACCCGGAAGTGTGCGCTGAGGGGAAAATACCTGACAATGTGATGCTTACATGACATATCCTAAAATCTGAAAATGATGGTTAAAAGCTTTTTTTGCATGTGGTACATGAACTTAAAATCCACGTAGAACCTGGTTTATACACAGCAACAAAATTACCTGAATTTTCTGCCAGATTCTTGGCTTTGCTTTCCTTGAAGGAGGACATCTCATAGCAGGCCTGTTTCTCACGTGAATGCTCGAAGCTGTTGAAATGGACGCTCTTGCAGTAGATCACCAGGTTGGACAGCTCTTTAGCGAGCTTGATCTTTTTTTTCTAAACAAAAAACATGCAAAGACAATTTGTATGGACGTGTATGTGTTTAAGTAAAAAAAAAATAAAAAAAAAAATCAAATTTTGCTATTCAAATGAAAAATCAGGTGGCTTATGTATGCTGCTTATATCTCAAACTCAGTTAAGCTCAGCCTCCTATATGCATAATTGATTTGTTGTCTAGATCATGCCCTTGACACAATTCTACTATTGTTGCTCGTCTCGCCCTCTGGATTCATCCTGAAACCTTTCTGCTTGGAGCTTTATGCACTTGTGGTTCACTTTCTGCTGTTGTAGATGGTCCAACATGGACAGCCTAAAGCTTTACACTTTCCAAAAACCGTTCCTGTCAAAGTCTCCCTCTTTCTTCAGTGGATAATGTCACCTGGATACTGTAGATTTGTACCTAAGAACTGCTGCTGTAATCATAAATCACTTACAGTAGTAAAGTTTATCTTTACTCTCCTAAAGGATTGGTTTCCTTTTGAGTGTCAAAGTTCCTTCCTTGTTGTCACGGGGAGTATTTCCCTCACCACTGTCACCTCTGGATTGTTCAGTAGGGATCTAAATCTACATCCAGATTTCCGCAAAGCTACTTCGATACTATGTGGGTGATGCACCTTAGGTTTGGTCTCCTGTTCGTCCTGTTTGACTTCTGCGGCTTCGTCTTCTTCAGACACGCAGTCCGCATCCTCCATGTTGTTGTTATTAAATGCTGCTTCCAGCTTGTTGAGGCGTTTGCCTTTGACCAGGATCCGCCGCTTTAATTCCTGCAAGCAGAAACATTTTGTTTGCGCTAATACAATTTTGTTTTTCAGGCTATTATTTTCACACACTATAGACACTATAGACACTATAGACACTATACATTGCTATAGATCATAACAATTTGCTATAAAGCAAAACAAAAGATGTAACGTTTGTGTGCAACACTAGAAGCATGCCCAAAACCACAGGGTATTTACAATGAGAGCTTTGTCATTTCACACATAGTGATGCCTGAAAGCATAGTGGAGAATATCCAGAGCTCTGATGAAATCCCACAACACACTGCTTAGGGCACTAGACACTAGACTCTAGTGTCCATAGATGAGAGAAAATCGGGGGGGGTACCTATAATGCACTTTACTGCTTGTGAGGAAGCAGGTCACCATTTTGGCCACTTTATAAAAATACATCCATTTTTTTTTTCAGAGATGATGGACAGTAATATGTGGGCAATACAGATTTTCACTTATTTTTTGCAGAATTCTCCTCCTTCAGTCGTAATTGAGTCTGACATATTCTTTCTGCAGGTTTGTTGGTTTTTATATGTTCTTTCTGACCGGTCATGCTTTTCTCACAGAGCACTCAACTAGTGAATTATTGGGTGCGCAGGTGGGGGGGCCAAAGCATTTTCATAGTTCACTTTGCCTTTGTTATGTTGGTTATTTGCAAACTGCCTTAATTAGAAAAAAAAATTTCAAGCAGTTTACTTCCATACTCCTGGCCTGTTCCTTTACAAAATGCGAAATGATTTGCTGTTTTTTAGAGATGCAGCACCACAAAAACACTGTTTGCATCTTTAAAGGTGTTAAATGCCAGCGAAAGATGACTCCTTGCTCCGTGTGTTGACACTCATGTCCGTGTGTTTTCGTGCAACCTCTTTTTTCTTCTGCAAGAGCATTCCAATCCCGCCCTAACCCGAGGGAAATTAGGAAGAATGCAGGACTACTTCCAACTAACAGACAGAACTCACTCCGAGAACCAGAAAGTCTCTCTGAAGCTTTACTTCACAAGAAAGACAACAACAACAAAAAAAAGCCCCTCTGGCCTGTATTACAGCAACTCAAACTCCATCCAAGTCCCTAACCTCAGAGTATAGTATACTAACTGAAAACACAAAACTCCGCTCTGTATCACCACTAAGTCCACATTTTACCAAAACTACCCAGTCTCACATTTTTTTAATAATAATAACCTTTCATCTGTGCCACAGCCATCACCAAATATAGAGCTGCTTTATTTTTTCCTGTTTATACTGTAACACCACAGCACTACTGATCCTGAAACAGGAAGTTCAAAAATATAATGAGGAAGCCATATGAGGACAGTAGGAAGTTAGGGACAGGAAAGGTTTTGGCTTGAGTTACAGTACTAACCACAGCCCAAACACTGAACTCGAACAAGCATCATGCATCAAGTGTATCAAAGATTTATAGTCAGGAAGCTTATTTAATCTCTTCTTTTAGATAGAAATCTTATATCCCAAGATTAGGAAAATGCAAACATTGTGCACGTGTCTGTATTTAATTTAGTAATGCTGTAAATACACTAGATGAAACTACACATGTGGTGCCAAGCTGTGAGCAATCTCATCCATGCACTCCATTTTATTGCGGAAAACGTCCTAAAAAAACAAAATGCTTGTATTTCTGCTTTCTTGTTTTTCTTCCATGACAATGCAACGACTTTTGCTGGCCTTTAAAAGAATGTTCGGGGTGCTGGTATAGAAAAATAATCAAAGACAGGTGGTGTAGTGAAGAATTGTTACCAGCCCAAAGTTGATTCTTTTCCTATAACAGCATACCCTGAAGTGTTTTATTCCTCTTATACTACAGCAATTTGTCAGTGATTACAAATTATATTAACTTAAGAATGACATCATTTTTTTAAACCCATTTATTAACATTTAATGTTGCGGAACATCCATGAAACAAGTTCCTGAAGTATCCTAAATAAACGCATCCTTACGGAAAACTTCACCAATGACAATTATGCACGTAATCCATTTTCTTGGCGTGTCCGCTATACAACTTCCTGTGTAAGTTGTTACTATAGAAACGATAACGTATTAAAGCGAGGGCATTCAGATAAACCTGTGATTTGCCTTGCAGCCTGAACTACTGTTCAAAAGTTTACATACACTCGAGTCTTAACACTGTGTGTTGTTACCTGGATGATCAACGACTGTTTTTATGTTGTGTGATAGTTGTTCATGAGTCCCTTGTTTGTCCTGAGCAGTTAAACTACCCATTGTTCTTCAGAAAAATCCTCCAGGTCCTGCACATTCTTTGCTTTTCCAGCATCTTCTGCATATTTGACCCCTTTCCATCGGCGGCTATATGATGTTGAGATCCATCTTTTCACACTGAGGACAACTGAGGGATTCGTACACAACTATTACAAAAGGTGCAAATCACTGATGCTCAAGAAGGCAACCCGATACATTAAAAGCCGGGGGGATGTAAACTTTTGAACAGGATGATTTCTCAGAGTAGCTTTTAAATAAACAGTGTTTTAGTAACATCAGTGAGAGTGAATTTAAAATGAAAGTGAAATTAAACATGGCTGACCTCAGGCGACGGCAAGGAGCTGGGAATCTCTTTCCCCAGTGGACGTGTGAGAAGAGCACTGCCCAGGATGGAGGTCATGTGGTGAGCCATGAGTTTCTGTTGTTCCAATGAGCAGTGGTTCTCCAAAGACAGGATGACTGGATACTCAGACGTCTGCCAGGAGAAAAAACACGGAAGACATGAAGCACCTTTGATGGAATACTCTTGCTTGCCTATTTGAAGAATGTTAGCTGCTTAAAGCTGCTTAAATATGGGAAAACCTGATGGATGTCGCTGTGGCTGAATTTTTTTCTCCCTATAACATACTCGGAGACCTCAACATTAAGAAACCATAAATATATTTCATCAAAATGATGTGGAAATGAAAGAACGCCTATTATTATTATTATTATTATTATTATTATTATTATTATTATTGGTAGTAGTAGTACTTTTTTTCTTACTTTTTATGTTTTGAATTATTTACATTTTTTATTTAAATTTTACACCATTTCCTTTTTTTGCATTTTTATTCATTTGTTTTCTTTTCATTTACCCTTTTATGTTTGTATTAATTTTTTAAATGTATATTTATTTGTTTTTATTTTTATTTTTTAAGTTTGTATTTATTTATGTTTTTATTTACTTTTTTATGCTTTTATTAATTTCTGCTTTTACTTATTTATTTTTTGTATGTATGTTTTTATGTGTTTTTTTTATTTTCATATTTATTTCCCTTTTTATTTGTATTTAATTTTTTTACATTTTTACATTAAAAAAAAAAAATTGTTTTTTATTTAACTGAAAATAAAATATTATATTTATATGTTAGGTGTGGGCCAGAATAACATCACCTTTAAAATAAATGAATGAATAAAACAAAAATGTTTTTGCTAGAGTCTACTACTATTCTTTGCCTACCAGTTTTACTCTCTATATTTAACCATTTCAAACTAACTTCTAAGTCTGTGATGCCATGAGGTTTTTTCAGGCAGGTCATTATATCTCACCTCATGGTGCCACAGTTTTCACCACACTTGTATTCCTGTTGGAATCAGACCAATCCGGCTGCAGACTGATGCGTTTTACATCAACTTACATTTATTTTATTTAATATATCTGAGCAGCTAAGGGCCTTGCTCAAGGACTATACGACTATAGAAAGGCCTAACAGTGGCAGCTTGGCAGTGCTGGGATTTGAAATCATGACCTTCCGGTCAGTAATCCAATGTCTTACCCATTGAGCTATTTACATTTACAGACTCAGGTCTGCTTTACATGGATGGCTGGTAGATGAACATGTCTTCACTTACTTTAAAAGCGTTCTCCTTGATAGTCCTGATGACATCCTTGAAGAGCACCTTGGACGTGAGCGTGTGGCCGTGGTAGATGATTGGCTCTCCGTTGGGCCCATCCCAGCAGTCCAGCTCCACGCAGCGACAGCTCTTTAACAGCGCTCTGAGAATGTCCAAATGACAACAATGTCACATCTACCACATCTACAGGTACTACAACGAGTTTCTCAAGTACATTTTCAGCTTTTCCTTGCTACAAAGACACCTGATCCAACTCATGGAGGACTTAGTAATGGGCTTATGAGCTCATGTACTGTCCCGAACAGTCACAGTATCCAGGACTGACATGATGCCCAGTAACACAAATTGGGTTTCCATTCAAAACAAATTTCCAAAAAGTCCATCCATCCATTTTCCATACTGCTTATCCTACACAGGGTCGCAGGGGAGCCTGGAGCCTATCCCAGGGAACTTGGGGCACAAGGCGGGGGACACCCTGGATGGGGTGCCAACCCATCGCAGGGCACAATCACACACCCATTCACACACTACAGACAATTTATATGTATTTTTATGCTTTTATATGTAGAGTAACTTTTCTACCTCTGCCAATAAAAACCTTTTCTGGAATATTCTGGTGTGTTTCAGTAAAATTCAGGCTTGTCTGTTTAGGTTTCATAAAAGAACTGAACAGAAAACTGTATATAGTCACTCAAAACATTAGACTGTATGAGACATTGCTATGGGGCTCCTGTTGCATTCCAGCCCTTAACTCATAAAGATTCAACAAGAATTCTAACAAACATATACCACTGAATTAGAGTTTCACAGGAATAAAGCGGTACAACCTTTAAACGCATCCTTCTAGTTGGCTTGGGTGCAAATGGTTTTGCAGTGAGATGGTTTTACAACTTGTGGTATAATTTGTTTTGGTTCTCATGCATGAGAAAGCTCTTGTTGCAGCATTATGTGTGAGTGTTCATGTAAGTGACCTACACTCAACCCTGTCATACAGTATGCAATGGATGTCATATTTCAAAACCTATCAGGGTTTCAACACAGTGATTCATTCGACAAGCCCCAGCATATTATTCAAATCACAGGTTTATATTAACGCACTTGTTGTAATACGTTATCGTTTCTATAGTAACAACTCATTCACATGGACTTGACATGCTACATAAACAGATTTGAAAACAAAAACATGTGCAATTGTTGATAAGGTGAAGTTTCATAAGGACATGTTCATTTAACATTTATGGAAGGAGTCTCCCGTGTCGGAGCTTTGTACCAGTCAGTAAGTTTTCCGACGCAGGAAAGTCTTCACACTTTACAGTTTTTCAGTGACATGAAAAAACAAAATCTTATTAACTTCAAAAGAAAGAAATGAAGAGGCTAGTGATGGAGATATATAGATGATAAAGATTTTGTTTCACAGACATTCCACAACATTAAATGTACCTATAAATGCATAAAAAGCACTATATGATGTTCTCTAGTTAATATAAAATTTTAATTATTGGGAAGGTTGAAGAAGAACAAAACTCTTTTGTGCGCGCTGACCATATCACACCAGCCTGTCGTTGATTATTTTCCTATAACAGCACACCTCAAGGGTTTTACTCCTTACTTTATTCTATAACTACATTAAAACTATTAGGAAATGTGTGCATGAGAAATATATGTCTGCAGTCACTCACATGTCCAGGATGGGTTAAGGAATAAATAAATAAATAAATAAATAAATAAATAGATAGATAAAGTATAAATACGTAAATAGTTAATAGATGGACCCTTTATTTCTGCTTAAGAAGTACGAACATGACCTTACCTGATGTAGGCCTCGGTACTGCTCGGCCCTTTGAGCTGGTCTTGCATCAGATAGGTGTTATGGGATGAGGAGATGAAGTAATGATTGATTGGTTGCGTCATGTCCTGGTACACATTAATGTGAGCGGGGTTGAGGATCAAACCTTCCAAATGGGTCAGGTAACTCAGGAAACCGTCTTTGGTCATGTGCTTATTCTGCTTGGCTAGATTCGTGCAAAAGGAATACAAAAAAAAGTAATACAAAAATCATTGAACTTCTAAGTGCTTTCATGTATCAGAATGTAGCACAAAACTAGGATGAAAGCTCAGACAGACATCCGGGCAGCAGTGATGGAGCTGTTACCTGTAAAATCAGGCTCATATTTGTCTATAAGCTTCAGTGCGTCCTCCAGAGACACTGTCTCCCTCTGCTCCTGCTGCAGGAAGTTTAACAGATCGCCCGTACTCATCTGACCACCGGTTTTAGCATACTTCCCATAGACGACGTTGATTTCCTCACGCTCCGTTAGCAGGTCATAGAATTTCTTAATCTCTTCTCCCTCCAGAGTTCCTGACCTTGATGTGTCACATTTCTATTAAAAAAAATGAAAGATTGCAATATGACAACAGGTCCTTCTGAAAGAGTAGGTATGTTTTGTAGTATTATTGCTACTGATGTTAATGTAATGCAGCATGTTAAAGGATGTTAAATTATGTTTAAATTTAAAGATCTTTGATGTGTTTTGTGATTCTGGTGCAAATTTGTTGATTGATGCTGTATTTGTATTATTCCCGTGGTAAGTGTGTTGCACTGATGTCACAGAGCAACGTAGTTATTGCTAACACAGTTACAAGGGCATTCAATAGAAGAACAAAGAGTTTTTTTGCCACCTAGTGAGCATGTAAAAGTTATATTTTAGTATATTTTCTAGAAAGGAATTACAGTTGTGAAAAGTATGTAGATGGATTTACTCACTCAAAATACATACACAAATTAGATCCAAAAATGTTCAGGGTGCATTATCTTTTTAATTCTTTCTCTTGAATTCTTAATTCTTTCTCTTGAAACAGAAAATTAAGAAAATGAAGTGCAATTGCAAAAAGTCTGAAATTACAACTGTTTTTCTCACTTTGAATGTGAAACGATGTAAATATACTATTAGAGAACCCTAGAACCCTCTTTTTTTGCTATGTAGGCCTGTTTCAATTCATGAATGCATATGGCAACAATTACATTTTACCATTTAACAGAATACTCAAAATATATATACTTGTTTAAAGGACGACAAATAAATCTCTTATCTCAGATAGTGTTTCATTTTTTCCCTTTAAGTAGTTTCGCATAAATATTGAAAAATGAATTGATTTTTAAGAGCCCCCTGATGATGCCATGTGATTGCAGAAAAGGAAGTGCAAACAGCAGTTCCTGGTCATGTGACATGGCATTTTTTTTAAGTTAAAGCCCCCTTTTCCAATTACATAGGAAAATAATAGTTTTGTATTATTGCCTATGAAAGAAATTGGAGATAAACTAATTGCTGCCATATGGCAACACAACGCAGTAAAGGGATAAAGGAATAAAGCACTGCTGCATCACTCTTTTTTATATAGACGAAGGCACTTGAACAGCATCAATTAGTTGAACAGCATTATAGGTAATGTGAAGTGGAAATAGGCCAACATGGGTGTGTGGTGACAGTTGGCATCGTACCACCCTGTTGTTGATTATTAGCATGTGTTATTCAATATATATGTCATACTGGAATGTATTTAAATATAATGATATAAATATAAGTGTAAGCATATTGTATATGTTGTGCCTGTTTTTAACAGTACTATATACAATTATAACCAAGCACTACAATACCAAGCACTAAAAATGTACAAACTTCAGATTGATACTAATGTTTTAGTGTTAGACTGGCATACAGAGGGCATACAGGAGAATGTGTCAAAAATACACAAAAAGTTAGATTTAACCAGTGATAAATTATCTAATTCCCCTGCATTGCTTTATGATGAAAGAGACCTTCAGAGTTTCAGTCAAGCAGGCCGAGCCCAAACTGAGGCCACACCTCAGCTGACTCACACAAAAGTTGTTTTGTTGTGTTCTTTGTTTCATGATACTGAGCACTTTATAAAGGGCACTCCAGTTCTTCCTTTTCTCTAATTACACACTGAGTACAGTCGATGTCAATGACCAGTAAAGTTGATTGCATCAACATAGAATTAAGCCAAAGTGTGCTTAACTTGACAACCAACTTACGGGAGTGATAAGTTTGGTCATGTTTATGATTGGTTTAGTGTGGCGAGCTTAAACTACACACATGCTTTTTTTTCCACTCTGAGTCACAGAAACCAGTTATGTGAAAGTCTTGTGTACATGACAACTGACTTTCAGGACAAGTGCCAGATCTTGTGAGAAAGTTGTACAGCGAGGATATCAATGAGTTCCATTCAATTTAATATGAATAAAATATATACTTTTTTGTACTTGGTCACATGAACTGCAGACGTGTGACGGTTTGAAATTTTCACAGTATGATGACCTAGTCTTAAAATATCATTGTTTCATGGTATTAATCCACAAGGAAAAATTTAGAACAAATTTTGAGATTGACTTTTCTATAATATCTCTTACGACGTCGGTATTTACGTATTGTTGTCGTTGTTCCAAGTAAACTGTTCTAATAAGCTGAAAGAGAGAGTGGTTACGAGGATAAAACAAAACAAAAAAAACAACAACAATGTAACCTGCATAGCCAAAAACATTCATTTATGATCGGCAATGCCGTGGAACATTTAGGAACATGCTAGGAGCGTCAACAGAGGTAGCAGAGGGACGAGATCCACTGGAGGAAGGAACTTGATCAAGTAACATCCCTAGTGAACTTATTTTACAGCTCGTATCTTTCTCCCTAACCCCAGTGTGTACCGAAGATTTGTTTTTATGCATCTTATGCATCTATTTAATGAATAAATACCACTATCAACCAACTCCCGTTTTGAAATAATCAGAAAACAGTGGAAATGTTAGGACAACATATAAACACCATTTAACTCTGGCTTAACATCAGAACCTCACTGAAGACCAACGACACTAAATAAACACATCTAACCACAGCTTTTACCTACAGCGATCTGGCAACCATATGAAATAAAATATTATTTAGACAGCTAACAGAACTGTTTCTATCAAACACACAGGCTGGTAAAGCAGTTGGCCTCCTTCATGGACGATCACAGACTAAAAATAACAGACTCTTCATACCTCAAACAACTCGGCGGCGTACATGTCATCCACCTCGACGTTGATCTGGAGCAGGAAGTGCTTCACCTCCTTCAGGGTCATCATGTTGTCGCCGTTTTTGTCTGCCTTCCGCATGCAGCTGATGATCCAGCTTTGACTCAGATGTAAGGCCAATTTCACAAATGAAAACTAAGTTCACAGATGCTACATGACATTTCATGGATTTGATAAGATGGTTAATGTAATCAGCTGCTTTATAGCAACGTTTGTTGATCAGCTCAAACTTTTTGTAAACTTTTTATATGTTTTTTTGTTTTTTGTTTTTTTTACAGTAATAACCCTACACCTTTTCAGGGCACAGTTTCTGCAGTACAAATGCAAACTATTTACTCTCCATCTCTCTTAAAGGATACTGTTCACTTTTCTGCTGTGAATTGAGGTTGCGCATGTTGGTGATGACCTTCTCCAGCCCTGTCACCCACTTCTTGGCGTCCTCTCTGCTGCTGGCTATCAGGTCGAGATTCTTGCGTTTGCCTTTGAAAATGATGGAGAAGCAGTGATCCTCCAGCGTGTCGTCTGTGTACTTCTGCAGGCCTTCGGACTGACGGCCACAACGCACCGACTCAATGTCATCGATGGAGACTGTGGAGAAGACGGCAGCGCTATAGTCAGATCTAGTGTGACTCTTTTTTTTATTACTAGAATAATGAGGTTATTAAAATGGAAATAATAGAAGAAAATGGCTTATACTACAATAAAGTAAAGGAAAGAATAAAAAAAATTGTGAACAGGATTAAATGTGTTTGAGTGTTTGGAAGTCGAATCTGAGCTTGGAATTCCTTGGTTTGTTGATTACTCGGCATAGTTGTGTTGTTTGTTAGATTATTTTAAAAACTTTATAACTCAAGGACTGAGATTATTTTCTGTTGATAATGCATATTGCCACTGGTTCAGTCCTATGCCTCAGATGGCCTTTGCTCTTACAGGTAGATAAGGAGGAAAAGCAGAACTGCTACTTTTCACTCAATTTCTCAAACACCTCGGATGATTTGCTACAGCTTAACGTATAGCTAGACTTCACAATACATCCCCATATATAATGATGGTTAATAATTGTCAAAGGTTAAAATTTTCATTTATACCACACCTCTATGGAATTCTTGCATCAGAAGATGTGGATTCATTTTTTTGGTTCAGAGTGTGACATAAATGACCGTGCATTAATACGTATTAATGCACTTATTCTAATACGTTACTATAGTAACAGCTCATTCACAGGGACTTGTATAGCAAATGCTCCGCATAATCCACTTCATACCATGCCGCCGTGGATTATTTTCCTATTACCGCACAACCTGTCATGTGTTATTCCTTACATGTTATCCAAATTATGATCCAGTTATGATCTGTCATAGTTCCTGTAGTAAGGACAGTATAAGGGATAACACTATTATGGATAATAATTTTCAAAATGTTATGGTTTTCTGAACATTCTGAGTTTTTACATAACATTTACAACAACATTATTTTACGTGTAGGAACATATACACAACATTACTGCAGCATACATACTTGTACAGTAGGAACATGAACAGGACACACCACAACATTTTTACTTGTATGAACGTTAGAACTAATAAAATTGTCTGTTAGACAAAAACTAACATGATGGAAACATTACCACAACAATTTTCAACATTATTGCATCATTTTTACTTGTAGGAGCGTGAACACGACATCCCGGCAACAAATTTACAACCTTGGTGCAATGTTTTTACTTGTAGAAATGGTAACACAACATTATTGCAATGTTTTTACAAAATTACTGCAATGTTTTTACCTGTAAGAACGTTAACACTAATTTTTCTATAACATTCTCAGTTAGACAAAATCCACGATTATGGAAACACTTCTGTAAGATTTTCTGCAACATTACTGCAATGTTTTTACTTGTAGGAGCATGAACATAACATTACTGCAATGTTTTTACTTGTAGGAGCATGAACACAACGTTACTGCAATGTTTTTACTTGTAGGAGCATGAACACAACGTTACTGCAATGTTTTTACATGTAGGAACGTTAACACAAGTTTCTATAACGTTCTCAAAGAAAAACTAACATTGTGGAAACGTTGTGGAAACATTACTGCAACAATTTCCAACATCATCACAGCAGTTTTACTTGTAGGAGCGTGAACACAACGTTATGGCAGCAAATTTACAACCTTGCAACGTTTTTGCTTGTAGGAACGTTAACACTAAAGTTTCTAGAATGTTCTCAAAGACAAACTAACATTTTGGAAACATTACTGCAAGATTTTAACATTACTGCAACCATTCTGTAGGAACTTTAACACTAATGTATTTTGTCTCATAATGTTATGCAAGCAACATTGGATAACATTGTGAAGCAGAACATTATTACAGCAGATGTTGAAATGAAAGGGATTAGTGGCTTAGCCAGAGAAGACCTGCTGTTACTGACACACTTGGAGAAAATACAAGTAAAACAAGAAGAAATATTCTGCAGCAAATCCAATCACAAGACAGTCAAGAGTTGAGGAATGCAAACTATTTATCCTGTCACATCGGCATTTCCCACATTCCTATCAAACATGCTGCAAGAACAGACACATTTTGCTGAGAATGGGCCTATTAACAATATGTCAATACACCCTAGGGACAAGAACGGTACGATTTAGTACATTCCACATTTTCTTATATACATTCAATTATGACATAGAGTAAGGAATAAGAAACAACAGGCCTTGTTGTTATATGGCCTTACATCAAACCGATGTACTGTCACCCTAAAGTTGATTATTTTCCATCCTGAAGTGTGTTATTCGTCTTATACCACAGCAATTTGCCGATGATTACAATTGTTTATTTATTAAAGAATGACAAGTTATACTTTTTATCCATTTTTGGTTATGTTTAACGTTATGGAGTGTCCCTGAAACAAGTTCTCACTTAAGTTATTGAAGCTACAAACAGTTGTTACGCCACTTTACAGAAAACGTCACCATATCAACAATATCTCACATTTTTTTTTATATCTGATTATCTGTGGCATTTGCTATTCTATCTTTCAAATCTTTCTAATTTGTCTGCGGACTGACAGACAAATTATTCGAGCACAGTGTCTCAGTCATGTGTTCTCTAACCACATCCTGCGCTGGTATTTTTCCCGCTCAAACTGATTCTTTTTACAAACAACCTTGGCTATTTGCAGACTTTCATATTTAAACATGAATGCTGCGAATGAATTAAATTTGTGCAGGCAATCATATTTCACTACAGCACTGCCTCTGCTATGGGACAGGTTTCTATGATCCTCCGATTCCTGTTATAATGAGTAATGTCAGTGCTTCAAAGCTCAGTCTGAGGGTGTGTTAACTTCAGTCCTTTGTATACATCTGAGGTTTGGGGTTAAGCCATGTGATCTGATCTGAGTCTTTGGCAATGAGATATAACAGAAGACTGTTGAACACACATCTCAGATTTGTGTGGGACAGAAGACGGGCTTAATTACAAATATCAGTGTGTTACGTTACATACATTACGTTATTATTTCTATAGTAACAGCTGATTCATAGGTACTAGCAAAACAAAACATATTGTTGTTGATGTGGTGAAGCTTTCTCTAAGGAGACATTTATTTAACATTAATGGAAGGAGTCTCCAGTGTCAGTGCTTTGTAATAGTAAGTTTTCCTCCACAGAAAAGACTACAGTCTGATTCATTTTACCAAAGCTTTTATACAGTGATGCTTGAAAGTTTGAATTGAATTTTCTATATATGTGCGAAAATATGACGTAAAACATCATCAGATTTTCACACAAGTCCTAAAAGAAGACAACAAGAACCCAATTAAACAAACGAGACACCTTAAAATGAACTGCTAATCCTAGAGGTTCACATAATTTTGCCACTCACAGATATGTAATATTGGATGATTTTCCTCAATAAATAAATGACAGAGTATAATATTTTTGTCTCATTTGTTTAATTGGGGTGTGAAAATCTGATGATGTTTTAGGTCACATTTATGCACATATATAGAAAATTCTAACAAACTTTCAAGCACCACTGTAGTTTATTGCTATAACTAGGTGGTAACTTGTTTTTAACATTTAAGCACAATGTGTCATTCTTTCATTAATTTAAAAAATGTTATTGTTGACAAATTGCTGTGGTATAAGAAGAATAAAACACATCAGGACAGTAACAGTAACTTGACTTTGTGTTCAGGCACATCAAACCTCCATGTCATTGATTATTTTCCTGCAAAAGCACACCCTGAGTGTTTAATTCCTTAGTTAAGATACACTTTTACCATTTGTATCTGTGAAACCTAAAACACTAAATGTCTGGTTGGTATAGATAGCTTTTTTTTTTTGGCCTTGTTCTATACTAAGAGTATACAAACTTTTGCACCCAGCAGTATTTACTCTGTATAAGTGCCTTTGTCTCTCTTCCAGCTGTTACACAAGAGGAATACACAAAACTCCACAAGTGAGAACTGAAGGCCAAGTAGTTTGACACCATCGGCGGCTCTGGAAGACAATAAAACATTCACTTCCTGCATTATGGAAATGCCTGTAAAAGCAGAAGGTGTCTGTTTTTCTGGAATCAAATCCGAGACCCAACTGCTCATCACAACCAAGGCTCCAAATTGTATAGCTCTTTTGCTATCTGAATCTTTTGTTATTTTGTTTTAAACAGATGTTGTGTAGTATTCTCAGGATTTTCAACTCTCCCTATCAGAATAGGGACACGTTTCCCATGTAGATATCAATAACACACACACACACACACACACACACACACACACACACACACACACACACACATCTGGAGCCAGCTGTAGGTTGGAAAACAGCAGATAAACCAGGCTTGATCTGGGGCCTTTGACCAGAAAGAGATGGAAAGGAAGCTCTTAGGTGGACAAGGCGCCAGCTATTGTGTGGGAAAAGATTTCCAAATGACTGTTATATATACCCTCCCTGTACCGCTCCCCTTTCTCTGGAGATTATCAACATTATTGTGTTTTATTTTCCACTCCAGCTTTGAGGATTGAAGTGTACACCATATAACACAGAAGAATGATTGCTTCTCGCCTAATCTTTTAATGATGTGAAAATATGACTATTGCTTCCCAATAGTGGAACACGAGTCCAAAGCTCTAGGTATGATTAGGGTTATCACAGTTAAACACACACACACTCACACACTGAACAAGAATAACCGAGAGCTGCGTGAATGCTCCACTGGATTCATGCTGTGTTTCCTCTTAATATCAAAAATAGTAACCAGAAATCTTTCTTCCAGAATAAAAAAAAACAAAAAAAACCCCACTAAACTTACTGTTTTGTTGTCTGTCCTTATGTAATTTTTATTTGTACTTTGATTGGACAATGTGTATTTAATCTATCTACTTTTATTTTCTTCTCCTACTGATGGTTTTTTATTTGCATAGCTCATCATTTATATGAGCTGCCCCCCGTGCAGAATCACACCTATGACATCAGGGGTACTTTGGGAAGCTTGAAGGTCGAAACATATCTGTGTCGTCTTGCATGCACATATGTACTTGATTCCATTTCCTGCTCAAATGAAACTCAGAATAAAGCGGCCATGCTCACAGGTTTTGTCTTTCTTGAAGCCCTTGTGCGTCTCTTTCCATATGGTATGGCCGTCATCCATCAGCCTGTAGAAGCGCCTCTTCTTCCATTTGTTGGATTTCACCTTGGTCAATTCACCTCCATTTGTCAGGAACTGCAGGTTTGCATCACCCTCCAGGCCTGAGTACATACACACACACACACACACACACACACACACACACACACACACACACACACACACACACACTATTTAAATACAAAGATTTAAGCCTTCGCTGGAACACTTTAATATTGTTTCTTAATTAATAATTTAATTATTTTGCACTACTAGTTTTTAAACTGTAATAAACCATGAAAAACTCTATGCTTTTTTTTTTGTCATACAGGCAAAAGCGTAAATTGACGAGTTGCTATTTTTGTAGCCAGGGTGTTACGTTCAAAATCTGCCAGTGCTGCACGATTTTTATAACTAGTTTGGGTCAAAGTTGAGCCAATGTTACAATCTCACTTTTAGTGTAAAGTCTTGTTCTTACAACCAGGATTTGAGGATGCACACGATTATGTGACCTAACAAACATACACTATATGTTTCCCTCCTCTTGCATTTTTGACTTATGAGCATGGCCGTGTTCAGGATAAATTCTGACAGTAATCGTGTTGTTACAGCTGAGCTGAGTAAAGGATTCGGATACGCAGGCGTGTGTGTAATAACATTCCAGGCTTGTGCCGGTCCTCCAGCTCAGGGATGTTGATGACCACAACATTGCAGGCGTTTTAACACACTCCAACCACTGAGGCTGTTTATAAGCATCTGGAGAATGGAGTAAGTAGTGCTCTGAGTACCTCAGTGACTTCAGAAGGACATTCCAGGACACTTTTGCTGCGATGAAAATCAGTAGCCATATGCAGAACACAAACACACAACCCGTGTGAGGAATATTATCATGTGTTATAAGTAGGCTATCGATGACATACTGGGAATAAAAATCAGAAATGGGAACCAGGTTATTATACCTGAAGTGGTAATTATAAAGTATTATAAAAGAAATAAGCAAGAAATACATCGACAGATGATATGAACTTACAGAACTCATTGGTTATAGTGTGATTTTCCTGGATTTTTAACAGGCACCTGAAAACAGCATTTAAATAATATGCCATGGGCAGTATGCACCTCCTTTTTATTCATTTTATATCTTCTGTTCTGCAATGTTGAGCATATTTTTTAAATTCCTGGCACTCAATTTTCTGTTTTTTCTTCTTGCCTCATAGACGTCGGACCTCATGGACCTCACACCACATGGAGCTCTCTGTGCACCAGCCCATGACTGCAGTTGGAGCTGACAATAGACACTTATCATTTCCTCTTCTGCCACGGTGAGTGTATTTTTTCTTACATTCTCGTGCCTCCGGGAGAAATCTTCAGAACCAATCAGATGCCACCAGGCTGCTGTATATAGTAGTGCTCCTGCTGCTCCCACCTTACAGCACAAGGAGGTTATTTAAACCTGGCAAGTTCTGAGCTGTCCTGCTTTCTGTTTTTCGTAAGGTGTGGAATGTGAACAAGGAAGCTTTTATGCAAGTAGAGGCTGACTGGAGCGTTGCATCTACAGGAGCTGACTCCTTTTGCTTCACAGATCTCAGAGATGCTCTCTTCTCTCTACAAGTTTTTCACTATTCTTTGCCTATGAAGAAAGGCTTTAGTTAAAATCTGCTCTGTCGACCTGTTACTTTTGAGGAGTTCCAAAATTAAATATTCTAGGTAATGTTTTATGCACATTTCTATCATTGGAGGAAAGTATATGAGAACACAAGTGCTTCAAAGCACCTGATGGCTGGGAGAAACACTTCCTGTTTGAAGCATAGTACTGTTCATGACAGCCCTCTCAAGCCTGATGTTATCAGCCCCCCAAACAACAAGCCTCAGATTATACCAGTCTGTAAAAGTGCAAGGAATTCAAGTGTTATTCAACTAATAGATTCCCATACCACACTGCATTTACAATGCAGCCTGTAACAATTAATTCAGTGTTGACTGGAGAGATGTAGCAGTCATAAACACGCCAGCAACTGCAAATGTCAACTGAAAGGATTTAGGGTTTATGCCACATAGACTCTAACATCCTACATGGTCATGTTCTACACCATCATAATACTGCATATTAATGCTTTCATTTATTGACTTCTTTATTACACGACAACACACTGGGTGTCACAACAATATGTTTGTTAACAAAATTAGCTACAAAATATACAGAAACCCCGGAAGCAGTTACACCCTTTTGGAATAAAATCCCCTAAAGACACCATATCCGGAATAGTGCCACCTACCTAGTGAATCTAGTGTCATACCAACCATTAGCTACTTAATATATGCAGCAAATTGAGACTTAATGAGTTGTGATTGGAGAAGCTCGATTGATATGCAAATTAATGTCCAAAAACCCAGAAGTTGAACAGTTACTTAATATATGAAGCGAACTGAGTTGTATCGAGTTGCGATTGGAGATGCTCGAATGATATGCAAATTAATTTAGAAAAACCTGGAAGCTGAACAGCTACTTAATCAGTGGTGTAATGTAACGAAGTAATAATACTTCGTTACAGTATTTTTTGGGAGAATCTGTACTTTACTTGAGTTTTTATATTTCTGTCAACTTTCACTTTTACTCCACTACATTTCCTAAATAAAATGTATACTGTTACTCCGATACATTTCCCAAAGCATCTTTGTTACTACAAAATAAAATCGGAAGAACACAGACTGCAAGCAAGCAGAATTGACGAATCAGTGGTCCGGTGCTTGCAAGTTAGATCACTGGTTCAATCCCATTATGCAAACAAGTGTTCAGTTTCCACTCAAGCCTAGGAGTTCCACTCGACAATAGTGACAATGTTAGTTATTAGCAGACACCCCAACTCTCCTGGAAGTTCTGGGAGTCATTTTAATAGCGGCTCCCTGATGCCCGCAATTTTTTTTTTTTTTTTTAGGGCGAGCGAGAGAGACTTCAATGGTAATTTCTAATAGGCCTAGTAGACGGGCTCTGGAGAAACCGAGAGAGCATGTGACAGACGTGGTGAGAGAATGACACACTTGTTGCTCAAACTGTGTATAGTACAATATTAAAGTTCTGCCATACTGCAGAAGGCAGATGGTCAGCCATGTGGTGAGTTGTTTACTCTGAAAGTTCTGCAATTTGGCAAATTGAATGAAATGTTGCCCCTGACAAAGCTGCTAGAGACTGAGCTCTTTGTTCCTTTCGAGAACTTCAGCTTGAAGACTTTGTTTTGTAGGCTCCATTTTTAAGGTGGTGTACATGCTTAAAAAGAATAAACTTTGTGTGTTAACAGCATTTACTTGTACTTTTACTTTCAATTCAGTACATTTAACATTTTAAAAAATATTTTTCATACTTAGGTACAATAAATATCACATACTTTAAGACCTTTACTCAAGTAATATTCTAAAAGGTGACTTCTACCGAAGTCATTTTCTGGTAAGATATCTGTACTTTTACTCAAGTGTAGCTTTCAGGTACTTCATCCACCACTGTACTTAATATATGGAGCGAATTGAGTCTTAATGAGTTGTGATTGGAGATGCTCGATTAATATTCAAATTAATTTCGGGAAAACCCGGAAGTTGAGTAGTTACTTGCGACATTTCAAGGCAGTTTATGCCTCAAGGCGCATCTATTGTCATGGAAACAGAAAGCCCGTTAGAGCCAAAACCTTAACTAGGATAGTTACGCAGTAATTAAAATTATAATAACAAACATAATAACAGCCCGCTATAATCCAGTTAAACAGTATTTAAAAGTCAAGCAATCAGTTCAAGTAAGTTATCGAGACAAATAACGTTAACGGTAACGTTGAAAGTGAAAAAAAAAAGTCGCTTAAGTTGCAGCACAGTGTAAGTTAACTCGATATTTACGAGTACATATAGGATAAAACGTTAAGTCCAATCCAAACCAAACTAAAGCTATAACAGAAATGTGATACCTTTACCCACCTACATGTTTTCCATTTTTCTTGCCACCTTCATGTGATTCCTGCGTGTTATTTTCTTGACCGTTTTCTCCAGACATGGTCCAGTGTTTCCACAACTCTGTTTTCAGACTCACTGATAAAGTTAGATAGTTTTTTTCTGCAAACTGAGATGACAGTGGAAACCCATGACGTTTTCCCCCATTACCAAGTGCGGGGCGTGTTCCAAATCTCTCTCTCTCTCTCTCTCTCTCTTCCCCCCCCCCCCCCCCCACACACACACACACACACACCCACTTGCACGCAAAAATCACTCTACTGACTCACTAAGACGTGAACCCTGCCTTAGAGTGATTTCTTTACGCATGCAACCTTAGGTTGTACTAAAGTGAATATTATATGTGAAAGAACACAGAGTTTATGTTGCTACTTATTTTCTAAATCATTTTTCATTTGTTTCAAATTCACAACACTGAACTTCAGTGCTTGTGTTTTTTAAAGTGTGTATCCTGGGTTTTGGCCAAATGTATTAAGTTAGGTCGCCATCTGTCTGTGTAATGACCAAATTGCAATAACTTCTTTCATTCCTTCAACCTCCTAATATTTCAATATAAAACACTCGAATCTACAGATCTTGTTGTGTTCCATAACATTAGGGTTTTTTTAACATGCACCACTAGTCCACTATAATATACGAAAAGAACAGTACCAAATTCCCAAATCTGTTTGTCAATGACATGTTACAGAGCATTACACTGTAATAAAGGTCTTTTAGTCTAATCTAGTTTAGTCTAGTCTGTAGGGAGCCACCCATTCTGACACAGTCTTATCCATCCATCTATACATCCATTTTCCATACTGCTTATCCTGTACATGGTTGTGGGAAGCTTGGAGCCTATCCAAGGGAACTCGGGGAACAATTGAATTGCACGCATTCACACACTACGGACAATTTGGAAATGCCAATCAGCCTACAACGCAAGTCTTTGGACTGGGGGGGGGGGGAGGAAACTGGAGTACCCGGAGGAAGCCCCTGAAGCACGGGGAGAATATGCAAACTCCGCACACACAGGGCGGAGGCGGGATTCAAACCCAAACCTGGAGGTGCGAGGCAAACGTGCTAATCACTAAGCCACTAAATTGCACTGTTTCCATGGGTCTGTCTAAATGGGCCCCTAGTGTTTCCTTCTAAATGTTATTGTCACCATGTTATTATAGAGAATTACGCTGTAATAAAGGTACCAGTCCTTGGTTGCTATAACGTACTGTAAGTCATAAAATTAACTATCTTGTTTCTACATTGAATGTAACTATAAAGAGATGAAAAGTATGATGTGTCGTTCTATGAAAAATAAATTAAAAAATTAGTTGTTGGCAAATTGCTGTAGTGTAAGAGGAATTAAACACTGTGTTTTCTCTCTTACTACATCAATCTTAATGAGATTACTCTTTCTAAAAGTTTGACTTTACAACCTCAGTGTCAAACATTCATAACATAAAATCTCATTTTAGAGCATGGCGGTGATGCATTATTTTCAGTCTAATTAACAAAACGTGACAAATAAGATTCACAGATAAATGCATGATACATTACCTACAGTATAGACTTCTAGAACTATTAATCATGGGTAGGTATGATCAAGGCAATGTGTAATTAAGCCTACAGTAATAAAGTTGACTACAAAATTCATAAGCACTTGTACACTAGACCAAATAAACATAATATATTAACCAGGAGCAATGATAAGTGCTGCAAACTATCAAAAATATTACATTAAACCTTAAGAATCAGCCACTCACGCTTGCATTTGGTAAAGACGTTTCAACTGTAATCGTTTAAATCTCATCCGTTCACTTTTTCCTCCCACAAAAGCAAGCTGTTCTCACACCTGAGCTCCTCTGAGACCCTTTAACACTCCACGTGCTTACCATGTTTGCCGAGATCTCCATTAAGAGCCATTAATCTTTCCAGCGATTCCTTTTTTATGCAGGCTGCAACCAGAAACTCAGGAGAATAAGCATGAAGCCTGAGCAACTAAGCCGAAATTCAAGTCAGAATGGGTGTTAATCCACACCCAGCACAACACCAGTCTTTCAGGTCTTCATTTCCATTATTGTCCTCGAGAAAAAAAAAGAAGAAAATATTTTCTGGGTGGAATAATGAGTTGTGCTGTTATGGAGGCAGTTCAGTTCTGAAATGTTCCCATCAACTACTACTAATTATTTCTAAAAGAAAATTCTGATCTGTGTGGACATGACAGATCTTGTTCACTTTCTCTGCAGGAAGAGTGTAATAAAAAAAAAAGTTTGCTTCACAGGGTAAAGTGCAAGGTTAAAGTTCCTCATAAACATTAATATGTGACAATGTGCAGTAAATAATACAAAAACATGTGTCAAGATGCCATGTATAAGCACAAAGGGTGTTTGTTTAACATACATTATTAAATCCATGTCATCACACACACAAAAACACCACTGAAGTGATAATAATTCAGCACTATATTAATTCATAATGTGTGTATTTATATTTGTGCAATCCATATTTTGTACTTTATCTTATAAGAATTTATGCTGATGCCTTCAGTAAGAAAACTTTTTCATAGGCATATCCAGTATCTTGCATAATAAGTCAAGTTTATATATAAAGCGTGAAATCAAAGGCATGTGGGTTTTACAGGCTCAGGCCTGTAAATTATGTTATAATTCATAGGAGGACAGGAGGTGGGTTGTGCATATTAAGTGTTGAATGCAGTAACAAGAGAGGTGGAGGAAGCACCATAAATATGTGTAGTGTGTATTAGGTAAAAATCTTCTACTATATGTCATGCAACATTTAGAGGTTTTAGTGACATGATCAGAAACCCAGGAACATATCTTGGAAAAAGTTACAAAAAGCATGATAAGACTTCACACAGGTTTACAGACACAACAGGGTATAAGTAGACAAACGAGAACTGATAAGTAAGTAATAAGTAATCAAGCACTAACACAAAACAGCTGGACACAATCAGGTAACACAAAATAGGACCAAAACTAGAACATAAAAACATAAGCACATGGTGAGATTAATCAACAGCTTCTGACCAATCAGAATCAAGAATTCAACAACGCTGTGCTATAATACAAGTTATTCCCCTTTATTTTGTCAGATTGGATTCTGCCTCACATTTATGCCTTGCATGTGTTTGGAATGAAAACTACACCTAAAATAATGTCAGATCTCCCCACCCTACAATTATAAACAATGCCATCATCTACACAAACATCTCTGGGTATGTAACCTTGCCTCTGAATGGGACTATTTTTGGCATTAGGTATCAACTCGTATATTAATATATTCAACCTGTTCATGGAGGCTTGACCCAAGTTAGGGTCCTTTAATCATCAAGGGTGCATTAAGTGTTTAAAGCGCTTTCAGGTATGCAGGCGAGGACGCAAGTGGAGGTTGACAGATTTTTATTAACCCAAACAATCAAAACAAGAACGAGATTCAAGGTCAGTATCAAGATGAAGGCAAAGGTCAGGCGATAAACAAACAGCTTAAACGAGGCTAGGCAAGAGCAAAATGAGGAATCCAGAAACAATGTAACAAAACCAGAATAGCAACGAACAATCAAAGGCTTGGTAACAACTGGTGTAAATCAACACAGAGTGTATACTTTGCAAAGGTATGTATGAACTGTGAGTGCTTATATACTGTGAACGTGGCTGTGGTTGTTATTGAATCCAGGTTTGTGCAGTCAGTAATTGGGTGAGCGTGAACATGAGAGTGTTTGTGATGGCGGTGTGTTGGAGCCATTGGCGACCATGTTTGTAGGCCATGCCGTTTCTTGGTGTGGTTTGACGCCGAATCCAGTGTATCTGACAAACCCAACCTTCTTCAAGGAAATGCAGCTCTGTGAAGAAAAAGCTAATTCTGATTTTTTTTTAAAAATCTAAGCACACGCAGTTCAACTAGGCCTGTAAAATTAACCTGATTTTAAGGTTTGTTCTAATGATGTGCCTGACATGAATAGATGTTTGTTGTCAGCACCATTTCTGGCACTGCAAATAAATTTTGGATGATGGTACTACAATGGAAATACATCTGTGTTCTTGCATAAACAGTAAATAAAAATATCATTTAGGCCTAGAGGAGTTCTGAAGTTCCATTTTGAGTCTCCATAAGAACTGCTTAATCATTGATCCTGAAGCTGAAGTCACCCAGGCGAAAGAATGTGCTAAAAAAAAACAAAGCAAGGTGTGTTTAGTGTAGGTTACGCATGCTCTCTGTCCGATTATGTCAGCATGTGACCTCACATTTGAAGACACGAAACATGCCAAACTACACTCACATGGACATTTAATCATTTGGAAGGCACTTTTATTCAAAGCGACTCACAAATGAGGCGGTTCAAGCAGTAGGCTTAACATAGCCGGTGATGCTGGATTGGTGTTTATAATTGAAACACACACCAATAAAAATAATAGAATCAAAGTTGTATAGGTATGACATGGCTCCTTTACAGTCAAGACTTTTTATATGGAACACCTGCGCATTGATGCAATTATTTAGTCAACCAATCATGTGTCAGCAGCTACATACAATCATGCAGATACAGGTCAAGAGCTTCAGTTAATGTTCACATTCAACATCAGGACATGCCTTGGTGAGGAGAGAGGTCAGAGGTGAATGGCCAGACTGGTGGAACCTGACAGGAAAACTACAGTAGCTCAAATAAACACTCTTTATAACCCCGGTGAGCAGGAAAGCATCTCAGAACACACAACATGCTGAACCTACAGCAGCAGAAGACCACATCAGGTTCCACTCCCATTAGCCAAGAATAGTCTAGTCTGGACACAGGCTCACCACAACTGGAAATGTAACCTGGTCCTTTTCCAATCTTCAGCTATTTGACTGATTGGATAATTGCATGAAGGAGCAGGTGTACAGGTGTTTCTGTGAGTACAAACTAAAAAACTAGTGCAATATACCAGGTTATTTTCCACATGTGCAAAAGTACAAAAGTACATTAAATGGCCTACTTTCTGCTCTACCTCACTGATCCATTTTCAAACAGGTCAAATTGCTGAGACTATTTAAAGTAACTCGTTCCTACACATGCCTAGTCCAGTTTATCCAGTCAAACTTCTCATACAAGCTAGGATTGGCCTTGCGTGCTGTTCTTGCTAATACAAGAGACAGTGTTTATATAAAAACAGTTGTGATAGACCTCAACTTTTACTCTATCATTTCTGTAATAACTTGTTGAACTACTCTCTAACAGGATTTTAGTATAATGTAGTTATACTGCGCTCCTTTACAGAAAAATCACATATTTCATGTTTATCATGTGATTATGTGAGTAATCTGTGATCACATGACAAACAAGGTGGCATGGAGAGGGTAGTGTTGGTGTCTCACAGCTCCAGAGTCCCAGGCCTGCTAAAAAAAAACAACAAAAAAAAAACAATAGAAACCTTCACAGAATTTGTAATGGTTTTAATGGTTATAATGGGATTTGTGATGGTTCTAACGGAAACTGTAATGGTCTCTGTGGGTCTCTACTGGTAATTTGTTGCCTTCTATTGGTGGCATGTTATGTCTAGTGGATACCATTAAGGACCAATAATGGCAATGGTATTAATAGTTAGCTGATGGTTTGTAATTGGTATTTGATGGTATTTGTAGTGGAAACTATTAGAATTTCTGTGATGGTTTCTGTTGTTTTTTTCAGCAGGTTGGTTTGATCCTGAGCTTCCAGATTTTCACATGTTCTCCATGTGTCTATGTGGTGTGGTTCAACAGTGCATCCAGGGTGTATTATTGTCTCACACCCAGATTTTCTGGGATAGGTTCCGGATCCACCTCTACCATGAACAAGATAAAGCACTCACTGAAGGTGAATGAATGAATGAATGAATGAATGAATGAATGAATGAATGAATGAATCAGTGAATGAATGAATGTGAAAGTGCATTTCACCATATTATACCCTGAAACTGCACATGAATTCAGGTAAATTAGGAAATTTCTATATAGCCAAATGACTCCTTATTAGCCATAGTGTACACTATATAGAGTGCGTAAACCATTGATTTATACCCTACATAGTTTACTTATGAAGGGATTTAGCATGTATATGTGGCTCAGCAAATACAGCCGTTGCCAAAAGTTTTGAGAATGACACAAATATTAATTTTTACAAAGTCTGCTGCCTCAGTTTTTATGATGGCAATTTGCATATACTCCAGAATGTTAAGAGTGATTAGATGAATTGCAATTAATTTCAAGTCCCTCTTTGCCATGAAAATGAACTTAATCCCAAAAAAACATGTCCACTGCATTTCAGCCCTTCCACAAAAGGACCAGCTGACATCATGTCAGTGATTCTCTCGTTAACACAGGTGAGAGTGTTAACGAGGACAAGGCTGGAGATCACTCTGTCATGCTGATTGAGTTAGAATAACAGACTGGAAGCTTTAAAAGGAGGGTGGTGCTTGAAATTATTGTTCTTCCTCTGTTAACTATGGTTACCTGCAAGGAAACACGTGCAGCCATCATTGCTTTGCACAAAAAGGGATTCACAGGCAAGGATATTGCTGCTAGTAAGATTGCACCTAAATCAACCGTTTATCAGATCATCAAGACCTTCAAGGAGAGAGGTTCAACTGTTGTGAAGAAGGCTTCAGGGCGCCTAAGAAAGTCCAGCAAGCGCCAGGACCGTCTCCTAAAGTTGATTCAGCTGCGGGATCGGGGCACCACCAGTGCAGAGCTTGCTCAGGAATGGCAGCAGGCAGGTGTGAGTGCGTCTGCATGCACAGTAAGGCGAAGACTTTTGGAGGATGGCCTGGTGTCAAGAAGGGCAGCAAAGAAGCCACTTCTCTCCAGGAAAAACATCAGGGACAGACTGCTATTCTGCAAAAAGTACAGGGATTGGACTGCTGAGGACTGGGGCCTAAGAACACAGCCATGAATAAAGAATGGTACAAAAACATCCTCAGAGAGCAACTTCTCCCAACCATCCAAGAGCAGTTTGGTGATGAACAATGCCTTTTCCAGCATGATGGGGCACCTTGCCACAAGGCAAAAGTGATAACGAAATGGCTCGGGGAACGAAACATCGACATTTTAGGTCCATGGCCAGGAAACTCCCCAGACCTTAATCCCATTGAGAATTTGTGGTCAATCCTCAAGAGGCGGGTGGAGAAACAAAAACCCACAAACTCTGACAAACTCCAAGCATTGATTATGCAAGAATGGGCTGCCATCAGTCAGGATGTGGCCCAGAAGTTGATTGACAGCATGCCAGGGCAAATTGCAGAGGTCTTGAAAAGAAGGGTCAGCACTGCAAATATTGACTCTTTGCATAAACTTCATGTAATTGTCAATAAAAGCCATTGACACTTATGAAATGCTTGTGATTATACTTCAGTAACAGTTAGTAACATCTGACAAAAAGATCTAAAAACACTGAAGCAGTAGCCTTTGTGAAAATTAATATTTGTGTCATTCTCAGAACTTTTGGACATGGCTGTACACACAAATATCTAACTTTCCTGAAATAAACCAAGCGATTACTTGTTATCAAAAGATCGTTAATCTCTTAGTTTTTGCTCTAAAATACCGGTGAAGCGTGTTTTCAGCACTACATAAACACGCGGAAATGAGTCAGCGCGCGCCCTTTAAGGCTCAGCGTTACTGTGGTAACAGCGCGTGTACAAAAATGGCGGCTACATCAAAACAAATAAACTCCTGACAGGATTTAGCAAGCGGTTCAGTTTCATATCTTGTTCCCCCTGTTTATTTACTTACATACTTATCTATATGAACTTTTTTTTTCTATGCGTTTTATATGTTAATGTTATGTATGTAAATGCTACATACATAGCTATGCTCCTAGGCTATATTGCCACAGACCTAGCAAAAACTAACGGTCAGTCTTATTAAATATTCGAAAAATAGCTTGTTATTTGTTTGAGTGCTGTTAAAAAATAAATGTAAAAATATGCAAGAGGAATCTGATGAAAAATGTGAAAATGGCATCGAGCCCTCCATGAACCGACACAAACCAGCATCAGAGAAAACTCAGGTACGGTTTAATTTGACGCTTAATGCAAGACAGGGGAGGTATAAACGACTATTACGGTCACATCAATTATTTTTCAGATTTAAAAAATAAATTAATTAATTGCATCTATAACATATCTCTCTTGCAGTAGTAATAAAACCGTATTTAACTGTTAACTGTTTAACTGCACTCATTATCACAGCGTTATCTGAAACTGAACCTGAAAAATCTAAGCCACGCCCACTTCGTAATTTATATCTTATTTTCTGATATATCAAATTATGTGTAATTATGGTTATCATTATGATATACATGTCATTTTCCTTTATACACCTTATAAACCACAGTTTCTAGATGAAATATTACATGTTTATTCCTGTTCAAAATGTCGATTAGTGTTGGATTAATATTAGACTCTTACAATGACAATGGCTTGAAGGGTTTTTTTTTTTTTTTTTTGTTAAATAAATTATTATAACAGTGCATGCTATTTTCCAACAAACTGCTTGGCTATGTCAAAATACTTCTTGGCTATGTGTTTGTGTGTATGATGTTGCACATTGTGTGATATAACCACATAATGTTAAAAACAATGCTGCTAGCCCCACCCCCTGAGTACCATTAGGTCCTGAGCAGGTTTTCAAAAACCTGTTTTGAGCAGGTATCAAAAATCGTCCAGCTGGAATCTTTGGTTGTGAACCAGTGACTAATAGGGGCATATGTTCGTGTACCTTTTAGAAAGAGGCAATCGTCAATAGACAAAGACAAATCCCATCTTTTCAGTCAGAAATATTTGGCTCTTCATATTAGTGTCTTATTAATTTTAACAGATTTTCTACCTGACAGGACATTTCTCATTTGCTGGCAAGTATATTCAAAGACCTGTACACGACAGAGGTCATTGGAAAAGACACTGTTGCCAATCTCACCAAATCATACAGGAGAGGAAACGACCACCATGCCAAATACGTGGAGGCACTTCAGCAGGTGACTTTTTAACCTATCCACTACCAACAAGAATAAAAGTTTCATGCTTAAATAATACAAAATATTTTCTATATTATCCTTTATATGTCATTCTTGCCTATCTAATCCAAAACGTTTAATACATCCATATTGAGGAAGAGAAGGCGGTTTGTTCCTAAATGAAAGTTTATATGTAATAAATCATAGCTAACCTAGATTATATGTTTCACAAAGAAAATAGCAGTTTTACGGGTTTTTACATGCAGGTTCATTTGGAGTACAACAGACGAATTCAAGATGCTGACATGTTGGAGAGGCACATTATTCAGGCCAGGCTGAAGGCCAGTGTTACAGAGGAGCATGTCCAGTCTCAGCTCATGGAGGAGGTGGGAGAATCCTACCATCAGCTTGGCTTACCTCCAGGTACCTGTATAGGGAAAACAAGCAAAGCATCAGCTCTGTGGTTACACATTACATTTTAAATGTCCTGTATGATTGCACGTTGTGTTTTGTGTCCTGTTAGTCAGGTCAACCTTTATGTGGTGTGTGGACAATAGACTCCTCAAGAGTCACAACCTGATTTGCCCCCAGGATTACATAACAGAGCAAGTGCCATTTGTTAAAGCTCCACAAGGTAATGCTACATTCACATATAAACATATACAGTATATTGACCAGGAGAGAACCTCTGAGGAAATATAAATAAAAACATTTTAAATTAATTTATCTATAATTTAATTCTTGCTAAAAATTCATTTTAGTATTATTGTCCTATAGATATGCAAACCTTTGCACTCAACTGTATAATTGTTGCCCCTATATTATTTACAGGGAAATCTCTGACTGGCTTTGCTCAGCCAACTGTCTCTTACAACATGCACGTGTCCACACAGCCCCAGGACGACGGTTACACACTAATCCCTGAGCCTGTTACAGCCCAGAGTCTGCTGGAGGAGTCAGAGGGGTCGTTCACTCTGTCATCCTCACAAGAGACTTTCTCTATTAGAAGCGATTCCTCTCAGGTCACTCTGTTTCTCTGTCCTTTTTCTACACAGATTTTTATTTTAGAATACTAAAGTCTTGCTTGTAGCTTGTTACCTTGAATTTGTTTGTCTGAATTTGTCTTGCAGTGAATACAAGTGTTATTATTTTTTGTGATTTTGCACTTTAGAAGGTCCGTCAGGCGCCTAAACCATTAACTAAGGAGAAGCCGAGTCCAGAGGACAGTGCTGCCTTGCAGAATTTTAAGAAGTGCCAAAACTTTCTGCGCAACCCTCACTTTCAGCCCTTAAGTCATCAACGAGGGGGGAAATCGCTCATTATGCCAGAGAAGAGGGTGGAGAGAGGAGAAAAGGGCAAGAAAGAGAGGTGAGGGGTGATTTCAGAAGGGTTATGTTTATTTCTGATTTTTCAGTGATCACCATTGTTCACAACAACCAATCACAGATCACCATTGTTCACAACAACCAATCACTGATCACCATTGTTCACAACAATGAATCACTGATCACCATTGTTCACAACAACCAATCACTGATCACCACTGTCCCCAACAACCAATCACTGATCACCATTGTCCACAACAACAAACCACTTATCACCATTGTCCACAATAACCAGTCACTGATCACCATTGGTCCCAACAACTGATCACTGATCACTATTGTTCACAAAATCCAATCACTGATCACCATTGTTCACAACAACCAATCACTGGTCACTACTGTCCACAATATCCAATCACTGATCAGCATTGTCCACAATATCCAATCAGTGATCACCATTGTTCACAACGACCAATTACTGATCACCATTGTTCACAACAACTGTTCATTGAACACCACTGGTCCCAATGTCTATTCTGATAAATGCTACTGAACTAGTAAGCAGTATAACAGCATTTTTCTCTAACTACAAAGCGTTAGCATACATGCAGTATGAAGGTCAGAAAAGACAGGTTTAGTCTATTTACTAGATAGATTAGGAGTCCATCTAGCAGTGCACATGGCACAAGAAGTCTTCAGTGATTGTCATATTTAATTGCATTTGCATAATGAATGTTGTTAATTAGCATTTTTGTCTTTTAAGGTTGTTAATGAGCATTTTTGTCTTAGTTTCTGTCAACAAATGAACACTGCGTTCTTAGAGGGTTATAAATGTTTGCTCAGAATGTTTTCATGGTCAGCCGTGTGTCTTTGCATTATTAGTTCACGTACAATACACTGAACAAAAGGTCTAGACTTCATTTGTGGACGTGCACCTGCTGTTATTAGTCACCACGAGGATCAAAGAGGTAAAAGGTAAAGGTAAAAGCAGTGAGCAGATAAAAGATATATGAGTTTTGTGTCAGATTAAGCCAAGCTTTCCAAATCCCTTGAATATAAAAATGACTGTGCCTTTTATAAAATTCAGTTATTGTGGTAAGTTTCTTCATTTTACCCCTGTTGAGGTATTAATTTTTTAAACAATCATTTTACCAGGGCAACAGGAAAACCTGTCAGTTACATGTTCCAATATTTTTGATCACTTGAAAAATGGGTTGGTTCAAAGTAAAGGTGCCATGTACTAAGTTGTTTCACACATCTAGATGGAAATATCAGGAAATTAAAGCTGATCTATCATTTCATATTCATCTTTTTATGTCAAACCCAAATGTCTTCAGTGTATAGCAAAAACAGAAGAATTGCCCTTGTCATTCCAGTACTTTCAGAGGGGACTGTATTAACTGCAATTATACACTATAATTGTATAATTACATTCTTATTATTAATACTTACTTTTGACTATCATTGTTTGTGGCTATTCCTTTATTGCTATCTGATATCCATCATAATTTTTCTCTCCATTTCTGTCCATGAATAGAAGCTCAGTTCAGTAAATATTGATCCAAGCCTCCTTAATGCATTGCACAGCAGTCATAATAAAATGCAATCCCGTTTAAATTACATCATATTATACTTAGCATTACATACAGATTAGTTTTGGCAAACATGCCTGACTATTTGAATGGTTTCTCAAATGACATGTAACATCACACAGATGGTCAGGTTTGATGTGCTGTTATAGGAAAATAATCAACAGGGTGAGATGTGATGAGGTGTGAGTTACTGTTACCACCCTGAAGCTGATTATTTTCATATAACAGCATGTCCTGAAGTGGTTTATTCCTTTTATTTAACAAAGCACTGACACTGGAGACACCTTCCATAAATGCCTTGTCTTTAACCTATGGCAGGTGCACACTGTTATAATATGCAAGCCAGATTAGTTAAGTCTTATTCAGCAATGCATTTATAACTCTGTGATCATACTGCCTCATATGAGACATGGATCTTTAGAGTGAGACTGGACCATTTTTTCCATTTGTTTGAAAAATTCACTGAATTTTGTCCATCTGCATCAGTCAGACGGCCACATAGCCCGCTTAATCCGACAAGGCCAGTCCAGCTGCTCTCATATTATTTGACTTTAGTTACTTTGTTGTCTTTGTCCTGTGGCTTTTTTGTTCTTGTGGTCCTGCCTGAAAAATCTGCTCATTAGACACAGCTTCCTTTCTCTCTGCAGAACATTAAATCTTTCTGTTGTATTTGCCATATTGTTCATGACAGTAAACCAGGGCTCTGATTTCACTCTGTGTCCTCTTTAGTTCTAGCTCTGAAGATCCTGTGCCGATTTTCATCGCCAACCCACCTGTAGTCCTGTTCACTGACTACCGAATCGGAAACGTCTATGAGGTACTATGAGACAAGCTGTCTTATAACTGTCTCAGAAACTGTCAACTGTAACTTAACCACAATTCATTTAAGCGATAAGTGTGCCACGGTACATTAACAGTTACAGTTGGATTCCATTACCTGTTAATAACTGTTTCATAATAAGCATTATTTAATCACAATTATTGTTATATGCAGTTTTGGTTTATTTTATCAAAGACTAATGAGAATGAAAACATTTCAGTTTAAATCTGACTGAAAGACTTGAACTTTATGTTCTAGAATATAATATAGTATCTAATATTGATCAAAATATACAGTAAGAAGTGGATATTTTGGAATATATAGTGCAACAACAAATGAAACAAATGGAGCAGGATATTTAGATATGACCGGTTGACTTTTTTTATTTTTAGATTCAACTATATGGTAAAAAAATATATGTATGAATGCCAAAAGTGTCATCTAAGAAGTGTTTTAGAATAGGAAAGATTTTAAATTTGAAGTTTGATGGATATAATTTCTACAGAGGCCCTGAGATAACACTGACGTTGTCTTTACTTTGACTTAATATCTTTTTATCATTGCAGGTATCGGGGTATTGATAAAAACAGTTATCAATTAGACAATACCATTATTGGATGTTCACTATAAACTATGCCAGAGTTTTTTGCTTTTTAATGGTATGTTCTGTCTCATTTAGACCACAGTGGAACTGAGGAACATGACCGCTGCCAGCCGTCATGTGCGTGTCATCCCACCCACCACTCCACACTTCTCTATTGGTCTAGGTGAGAATCCAAAACAGTGTCCCACCACTAATATACTGCTTTAAAAAAAAAAAAAAAAAAAAAAAATTCATAACATTTCATTTAGCTTTCTGTTTAATTCAGAGCCAAACTGTGAAAATATAAACTTATATGTGACTAAAGCAATCACTAAATCACGACTTAAAAATGCCTAATAACTTATAACAATAATTAATACATCTGCTGGCAGGGATAAGACCCAAGAATGTTTATTTAGCCTTCACCTATCATTTTGGTTCTCAAAATGGGGTCCAGGGACTCCCAGAGGTCCGTGAAACATAGTCAAGGGGTTTATGATATATACCCACCATTACCAAATCAGTATTTATTCTTGAGTTCTTATATTTTTTAACCTGTTTACTGGTTACTTGAACTGAATTGACTTAATCTCAATAACTCAAAAATTTAAGCCTATAAATAATCCAAAAAAATTGAGCCTGATTTTTTCTGTCCGTTGAAGGTTCAGGAATAAAATAAATAATGTTCATGACATAAATCTGTACTGAGGAGATCCGTGGAATTTATTTTACAGTTTAATTGATCACTGGTTGCACAATTTTTAAGAACCCATGACCCATCAGGTGGTCATTTCAGGACAACAGCGCCATCTGCAGATGAAAAACTGTTTACAACATCAACCTAGTTGCAGTATATTAATTACCGTGCTGCATGTACGACATTGGTCATGTTTCTTCTGAATATTATTTCAGGAACATTATTATTATTTTCTGCAAGTTGAATAAAGGCTTAGGAATTTGTAGGTATTTGCAGAATGTGTGTCTAACAGAAATGTGTTTCCTCAGGCAGGTTCCCTGGTGACGGAGGTGTAATAGCTCCTGGTATGAGTTGCCAATACACAGTGCGCTTCGCCCCTGATTCTTTGGCTGATCACGAGGACTTCCTGGTGGTCGAGACACAGTCACCATATCCTCTGATTATACCAGTGGAGGCACACAGACCCCCACCAGTACTCACATGTATGTCAATGGAAAGAGTTTTATTTCTTACTCATTAAAAAAAAATCAATTATTTTTCCAACACAACTTTTTCACTTTCTTTAATGAATATAAGCAGTCACCATATAGGATTATGTGTCATTTTTATCTGTAACAAAGGTAAAATGAAAGAGTTTATAAATAAAATGTCTTGGAAATCAGACACAAACTTACAGTATACTGCTTATATTTGAGGTAGTTTGAATTGAATTTTCTAATTGCTGTAAAATTGGGTCATTCATTGCTGAACAGGACATAATGGCCTAATATATATAATGAATATATAATATTGTTTGAATGATTTAATCTGCCTGTGTCTCTGATTTCTCCATCTCTGACCATCCCAGTGCCTGCTGTTCTGGATCTAGGCTACTGCCTGGTTGGAGGGGTGAAGCCCATGGATGTGGTGTGCCGTAATGTTGGTTATAGTGCTGGAACTTTCTGCATCATGCCCAAAAGACAGTGGCCTGCTTCAAGCCTCAGGGTAAAGTAACATACTGCACATAACATAGGACATGAGACCAGAGTCTTAGAACAGCTTGAGATCAAGTTCAAAGACATGGCTGAAGATTAAACTACAGTATTGCAATTTGTTTAAATTATAGTGCCTGATATATATAATAAATTATAGCTTTATCTGGGTCTTAGATGTGTGTCTCTGCTATTTAGTAAGATTGCTTGTACTCAAGGCAGTATAAATCTTTTGGATTAAAAGATTTGAAGCAGAATTCACATTTTATATGTACTATGTAAGCAACACAAAATTCTCTTATAGTAAAACAACCAAGGACAGGGTAACATGATGCTTCACCACACCAAAGTTGTTTATTTTCCAACAACAGCATGCCCTGATATGTTTTATTCGTTTTATACCACAGCAACTTGCTAACGTTGCTTAAATTAAAATTTTATTTCTTTCTCTTGAAGTTTATAAGACGAAAAAAACCCACAGCTTGTAATGTTACCAAGACACCAAAAAGTGAAGACTTTCCCATGGCAGAAAACTTACTGATAGTTACAAAGTGTTGACACTGGAGACCCCTTCTATCAGTGCTAAATAAGCATCTCCTTACAGAAAACTCTCTTTGTCCTTTGTTTAATAAGAAAACTTTTTTTTTTTTTAAATCTATTTAAAAAAATCTATTATGTTCGTGGACGTCCACTTCTCAGTTGGTCCGCAACACTTCCAATCTTTTTGAATGCTTAATAAGTTTGGCAACAGTGTCACGTGTGTGTGTGATGTGCTCACCATGTTTCCTGTTAAAGTCAAATCACCTTCTGACCAATCAGATTTGAGATTTCAGCAGCACTGTGGTCTAAACTAAAGTTGCAGTATTTACAGTGCTTTAATACGCGGGATGATTAGTATTGCATTACGTATTTTATTGGTGCATTTTTCTCAGTCTGCAGTGACAGCCTGCTTTGCAGAAGAGCCTCCGTTTGCAATCAGCCCTTCTCTGTTCTACTTGCTCCCAGGCCAGGTTGAGGTCATGCAGGTAAGACATTAATTACCATAATACGTAAATATCCATTAATACTGCTAATGTCCCCAATGAATCTTTTTCAGTGGACATTTTGGCATAAATATGTAACAGTTAAGAGAAATGCATCTTAAACCTAACTTTAAATGATGACTTTAATCATTCAGTGACATGAAGGTGTCATTCACTCCTGTAATCTGCTGGATTTGTGAATACATTTAAGCAGACTGAATCCTTTGCCTTATTTCTATGAGACTTATTTTGTTTTGCTGGTCAGGTTGTTTTCTTCCCCACGACTGCCGAAAGCTTCGCTCAGAGCTTCACCATCATCTGTGACAACTGTCATGTGAAGGATTTCTCTATACAAGGTAATGAGCCAGCCTTTAATGAAATACCTTTTACCTCGAAGCTAATATTATAAACAAGTAATGGAAATCTAATGCAAAATCTTATTTTGGAATAAAGAAGAAATTTAAATGGCTTAGATTGGCAGGTAATTATCCAGCAATTTATGAGTCAAATAGAGTTACATTAAACATTTAGGAAAACCCAGGTTAATACAGTTTGATCCAACTTCATGTAGCTCATTTTGAATGTGATTTGTGTGACTGGCAGGCACGGGTCAGCTGGTCATGCTGGAGCTGGTGGCAGTAGAGGGCGGTGAGGATCTGCCTGCACTTGGGGAACTGCGTGACCTGACTGCCGATCATTTTATAAGATTTGAGCCGACCAACGTGCACTCTGTGCTCCAGAAAAAAGTGATAATCAAGAACAATACGTAAGAACATCCATCTTAAATGACTAGATGTTCCACATGCTTACCCTGCTATAAAACTCTGTTCCTATTGTTTATCCTGTTATTATTACTACCTGAGCACATCGCTAGTCTAAATAGATTTATGGCAAAAACAGAAATAATTCAATTGATCATGATGATGCCTGCACACACCATGATACAAATAAACATCCCTTTGGCCATCAGTAGATAAATAGTGTGGAGTTAAAGGAAGTTTTATCAGGTCCAGTGTGCTGTTGGTATATTTGATATGATGTGTGACAGGCATTTGGAGTTGCCGTTCCACTGGCGGATCATGAAACCCAACCTGCAGTGTCTGCTGCCTGGAGAGACTCCAGATCCATCATGCATCCAGCATCACACTGCCACTGACAATGCCTTCAGCATCAGTCCAGCCACTGGCCTGTTGGCTCCTGCACATGAGTGTGTGTTCCTCCTTACATACTGTCCAGAGGAGGTACACACACACACACACACACACACACACACACACACACACACACACACACACACACACACACACACACATATACACACACACACACACACACCGACACAGCTAAATGCAATTTATTTACATAGTGAATCTTTCTTTCTCTCTTAGTTGAGGGATTATCACAGCGTCTGTCACTTGGTCATAATGAACGTCCCGAATCTGCGGAATATTCATGACAATAGGTAAAAGTAAATCAGCACAATAGTTGATTAACTTTCACATAAAATCATGATTTTTATTTTATGTTTAGATTTTCAAGAACATGAATACTGTCTTAATCTTTTTTTTTTACTTTTGCTTTATAACTACGCTTAAGTCATGCTTCTCAGCAGTCGGACCCGGTTAGTGACGTGATCGCGATGGAGCTTGAAGTAAAAGGCTCCACTGAGCCGTACAGGATAGTGCTAGAGCCGTATGCCCTCTTTATTCCAGGAGAGAGCTACATACACACCACCATCCGCAAGGGATTTAAGGTAGCATGCAGTTAACTATTAATGAGGACCTTTTTTTCAAAAGAGGCTAAGACCATTAATCTGTTACTTTTTTCTAATGTGTGTGTATGTGTGTGTGTGTGTGTGTGTTTCAGATGTGGAATCGCAGCAAGTCAGCCATTTGTTTTCAATGGGAGTTTATCAGTGACTGCCATAGTATTGAAATCAAGCCCTCATTAGGGGAAATAGGTAGAAATAACAATAATCATAATATTAATTATTTTGAGTATTCATGATAAAGCGCATTAATGAAATAGTCTATAATCATCACTGAATTGACTGTACTGTAAATCTATGCAACTGATTACAAATCATGATAGATACAGATCGTAAAATACTCAATACCTACGAAAAGGCCAAAATAAAAATAAATATATTTAAATGTTATAAGCAGGATTTTGTAGTCAACCCACTATTATTTCTGAACAATCAGAATCAAGAATTCAGCAGTGCATTAAAAGCTCATCTCAGATTACATTTATGTTGGCATGCATTGTGTGTGTTTGCACGTAGAAACGAATGAGTGTTTTGATATGGATCTGGTTTTGACTGGAGGCCGACCAGGTTGCCTAACCGCCACACTTCAGTGTCATGTTCAACACCACTCAAACCCTATAGTCTTGCCCATAGAGGTCACGTTTAAGGTGAGAGGAGGCTTTGTTTCATTCCATCCACTCCAACATAGTATACAGGTGCATCTCAATAAATTAGAATGCCGTGGAAAAGTTCATTTATTTCAGTAATTCAACTCAAATTGTGAAACTCGTGTATTAAATAAATTCAGTGCACACAGACTGAAGTAGTTTAAGTCTTTGGTTCTTTTAATTGTGATGATTTTGGCTCACGTTTAACAAAAACCCACCAATTCACTATCTCAACAAATTAGAATACTTCATAAGACCAATAAAAAAAACATTTTTAGTGAATTGTTGCCCTTCTGGAAAGTATGTTCATTTACTGTACATGTACTCAATACTTGGTAGGGGCTCCTTTTGCTTTAATTGCTGCCTCAATTCGGCGTGGCATGGAGGTGATCAGTTTGTGGCACTGCTGAGGTGGTATGGAAGCCCAGATTTCTTTGACAGTGGCCTTCAGCTCATCTGCATTTTTTGGTCTCTTGTTTCTCATTTTCCTCTTGACAATACCCCATAGATTCTCTATGGGGTTCAGGTCTGGTGAGTTTGCTGGCCAGTCAAACACAGCAACACCATGGTCATTTAACCAACTTTTGGTGCTTTTGGCAGTGTGGGCAGGTGCCAAATCCTGCTGAAAAATGAAATCAGCATCTTCAAAAAGCTGGTCAGCAGAAGGAAGCATGAAGTGCTCCAAAATTTCTTGGTAAACGGGTGCAGTGACTTTGGTTTTCAAAAAACACAATGGACCAACACCAGCAGATGACATTGCACCCCAAATCATCACAGACTGTGGAAACTGAACACTGAACTTCAAGCAACTTGGGCTATGAGCTTCTCCACCCTTCCTCCAGACTCTAGGACCTTGGTTTCCAAATGAAATACAAAACTTGCTCTCATCTGAAAAGAGGATTTTGGACCACTGGGCAACAGTCCAGTTCTTCTTCTCGTTAGCCCAGGTAAGACGCCTCTGACGTTGTCTGTGGTTCAGGAGTGGCTTAACAAGAGGAATACGACAACTGTAGCCAAATTCCTTGGCACGTCTGTGTGTGGTGGCTCTTGATGCCTTGACCCCAGCCCCAGTCCATTCCTTGTGAAGTTCACTCAAATTCTTGAATCGATTTTGCTTGACAATCCTCATAAGGCTGCGGTTCTCTCGGTTGGTTGTGCATCTTTTTCTTCCACACTTTTTCCTTCCACTCAACTTTCTGTTAACATGCTTGGATACAGCACTCTGTGAACAGCCAGCTTCTTTGGCAATGAATGTTTGTGGCTTACCTAGTGAACCAAACTGAGAGACCATTTTGAAGCCTCAGGAAACCTTTGCAAGTGTTTTGAGTTGATTAGCTGATTGGCATGTCACCATATTCTAATTTGTTGAGATAGTGAATTGGTGGGTTTTTGTTAAACGTGAGCCAAAATCATCACAATTAAAAGAACCAAAGACTTAAATTACTTCAGTCTGTGGCATTGAATTTATTTAATACACGAGTTTCACAATTTGAGTTGAATTACTGAAATAAACGAACTTTTCCATGACATTCTAATTTATTGAGATGCACCTGTATATAGTACTGTGCAAAAGTTTTAGGCGCCCTATTTTTTTTAGTAAAAACTTTGTTATAGATTTTTTTTATTTTATGACTTCTACATTATCAAGTCAGTACAAAAAACATTTTGGATTCCCAAACATTATTTTTCTAGCACAAAATTAAATGTTACAGAAAAATGTTTGTATGTCATTAAAGAAAGCAGCATATTACGTAAGAGACACTTTTCAGACAAAAAACACAATGAAGGCTGCTGGGTTTTGCTGCAAAAATAAGAAGCGAGTGCGAAAGTCAAAGTCTCCAGAAGAACTGTGTCTGGTTCTGCAAGATGCTCAATAAAACTTACCAGCTCATTTCCTTATAAAACTGCACACATTGTACCGGAGACTACTATTTTTATTTTTATTTTTATTTTTTTGTCACACCAAATAGTGACTTTGTTTCATTTACTACTGTTTACTGCTCATTATGGTATTTTTTTTTAAATGTAGAAACATTTAATTTCATTATTTTGAAGGCATCTTTGCTCTACAGCATTTCTTTGCATGTGCCAAGACTTTTGCACAATACTGTACATTTAGCTTAATTCAACATACTAGAACAGTTTTCCCTTTCTTATTCTTTACGTGTGTGTGTGTGTGTGTGTGTGTGTGTGTGTGTGTGTGTGTGTGTGTGTGTGTGTGTGTGTGACAGGGGCCGAAATTATCTGTAAATGTGCCCAGTGTGGATTTGGGGCTCCTACAGCTGGGTCAGGAAGTCTCTTCTACTCTCCAGATAAGCAACAGCAGCCCTTTAGAAGCCCAGTGGAGCCTGGAAGAGCTGCCCACTGACCCTGCACTCGATCAGGGACAGGTATACAAAACAGTTTCATCAGTTCAGGAAAGTGTATAATATGTTCCAGATGTTGTGGAGATACGTTTGATTAGTGGCATTCAATAACCAGATGTTGCAGTAACTGGGGGACACAGTGGCTTAGTGGTTAGCACATTTGCCTTGCACCTCTGGGGTTGGGGGTTCAAATCCCATATTCTCCCCGTGCTTTGGGGGTTTCCTCCAGGTACTCCGATTTCCTCTTGTGTTGTCCAGACATGACCCATGGCTGACTGACAATTATCTGTAGTGCCCCTGTGATGGGTTGGCACCCTCTCCAGGGTGTCCCTCCCGAGTTCCCTGGGATAGGCCCCAGGCTCCCCTGCGACCCTGTGTAGGATAAGCAGTATGGAAAATGGATGGATGGATTTACAGGTGCATCTCAATAAATTAGAATGTCGTGGAAAAGTTCATTTATTTCAGTAATTCAACTCAAATTGTGAAACTTGTGTATTAAATAAATTCAGTGCACACAGACTGAAGTAGTTTAAGTCTTTGGTTCCTTTAATTCTGATGATTTTGGCTCACATTTAACAAAAACCCACCAATTCACTATCTCAACAAATTAGAATATGGTGACATGCCAATCAGCTAATCAACTCAAAACACCTGCAAAGGTTTCCTGAGCCTTCAAAATGGTCTCTCAGTTTGGTTCACTAGGTAAGACACAAACATTCATTGCCAAAGAAGCTGGCTGTTCACAGAGTGCTGTATCCAAGCATGTTAACAGAAAGTTGAGTGGAAGGAAAAAGTGTGGAAGAAAAAGATGCACAACCAACTGAGAGAACCGCAGCCTTATGAGGATTGTCAAGCAAAATCGATTCAAGAATTTGAGTGAACTTCACAAGGAATGGACTGAGGCTGGGGTCAAGGCATCAAGAGCCACCACACATAGAGGTGTCAAGGAATTTGGCTACAGTTGTCGTATTCCTCTTGTTAAGCCACTCCTGAACCACAGACAATGTCAGAGGCGTCTTACCTGGGCTAAGGAGAAGAAGAACTGGACTGTTGCCCAGTGGTCCAAAGTCCTCTTTTCAGATGAGAGCAAGTTTTGTATTTCATTTGGAAACCAAAGTCCTAGAGTCTGGAGGAAGGGTGGAGAAGCTCATAGCCCAAGTTGCTTGAAGTCCAGTGTTAAGTTTCCACAGTCTGCGATGATTTGGGGTGCAATGTCATCTGCTGGTGTTGGTCCATTGTGTTTTTTGAAAACCAAAGTCACTGCACCCGTTTACCAAGAAATTTTGGAGCACTTCATGCTTCCTTCTGCTGACCAGCTTTTTGAAGATGCTGATTTCATTTTCCAGCAGGATTTGGCACCTGCCCACACTGCCAAAAGCACCAAAAGTTGGTTAAATGACCATGGTGTTGGTGTGCTTGACTGGCCAGCAAACTCACCAGACCTGAACCCCATAGAGAATCTATGGGGTATTGTCAAGAGGAAAATGAGAAACAAGAGACCAAAAAATGCAGATGAGCTGAAAGCCACTGTCCAAGGAACCTGGGCTTCCATACCACCTCAGCAGTGCCACAAACTGATCACCTCCATGCCACGCCGAATTGAGGCAGCAATTAAAGCAAAAGGAGCCCCTACCAAGTATTGAGTACATGTACAGTAAATGAACATACTTTCCAGAAGGCCAACAATTCACTAAAAATGTTTTTTTTTATTGGTCTTATGAAGTATTCTAATTTGTTGAAATAGTGAATTGGTGGGTTTTTGTTAAATGTGAGCCAAAATCATCACAATTAAAAGAACCAAAGACTTAAACTACTTCAGTCTGTGTGCATTGAATTTATTTAATACACGAGTTTCACAATTTGAGTTGAATTACTGAAATAAATTAACTTTTCCACGACATTCTAATTTATTGAGATGCACCTGTATACCACAAATGTAAGGAGAGTTTTGTGAGTTCTGTAAGTAGAGTTTTATTTAGCATTTTTGGAATGAGACACCAGTACCAGTAACAGGAGAAGTGTAGAAAAAAGAGAACAAGCCTTCCCTTGACTCCCAGTTGACCCCGCGTCTGCTGAAACTATGTTTGCTCTGTGAGATGCCTTTTAAGGAAAAGGTACAGAGCTGAACAGTCTGAAATTATTAAACTACCCAGAGCCATTGCTAAGGGATCTTTGAGATTATATTACACATTCCATCATAAATTGTACCTTTTAAATTGGTATCTGGATTGGTAACATTATAATTAACATGAGTCAGGCCCAATTTCATCATCCAAAGGTTATTCTGTGGAAGTATCAGATTTATCAGATGTATTTGTTTGCTTTATCCGTGTATGTGTTTTTGCTTGTTTGTGTGTTTTAGGTGAGCATAGAGCCCAGTCAGGGTGTTCTGCCTGCTTCATCTTCCTGCAGTGTGAATGTGATTTTTCGAGCTGTGTACTGTCAGAGCTTTGAGTCTGTCCTGCAGCTCATTGTGCTGAATGGCACCGGATGGTGAGAACCAAAAAAAGAAAACAATCCTGGGCAAAGTATAATGTACTGTACCAAACATCTCCATATGTCTTTTGACTCATCACAGTGTGTATGGGGGTGTGTTTTCTCAGTTACCTGCCTGTTCGAGCAGAGGTCCAATGTCCTCAGGTGTGTTTGCAGAGCTCTCAGATGGTTCTGCCTGATCTGTATGTAGGAGTTGCACAGAGCGCCAAAGCAACACTGTTTAACCAAACTCTACTGCCAGCACACTTCATGTGGCGTAAGGTAGGACAGAAGTGCACTGACCTGCCGTGGGAAGTTAGATTTAAATCTTGAGTGTAATATTTAGCTAAAACATTTTAATTATTTTATTCAGGTAATTTCCTGCTACTGAATCTCAGAGGTTACTGTGTGGTTTAGGAACAATTAATTTCAAAGAGCTTATGGGTCTACAATACAGCAGATCAGTAATTTCCTGCTTTTCTCCTTTACCTGTCTGTATGTCTCTCTGTTTTTTTTCCCCAGCTCCAGGGCCCTCAGGCTCATCTCTGCTCTGCCAGCTTTACTCCATCCTGTGGCACTCTGGGGCCCAACGCACACATGGAGATCAGTGTGTCCTTCACCGCACACACTGATGTAAGTCTCGACAGCATGCATAGCACAGCTAACCCAAGCAATTCTTTCAAATGTGTCTGTTGTATCTGTATGTACAGGAGGAGTTGACCGAAGTAGCAGCTGTGTGTGAGGTGGAAGAAATGGAGAAACCTCTTTTGCTCAGCTTCCGCTCCAAAGCCAAGAGTCTGAGCGTGTCCTACTCTCTGCCTCATACAGATCGGTAGAGTCTCAAGCGTACACCTTAATTTTAGACGTATGGTTTTAGATACAGTATATAGGATCGCTATCCTCTTCTTTTCTGCCTTTAGTGCTGCATCAGATGTTCCTGATGAGCAGCCAGTTGTGTTGGACTTCACTGAAGACGACCCAGTCTTTATTGGCAAATCAGCAAACAGACAGCTGCTGATAACCAATCACACTGCAATTTCAGCCTCTTTCATCATAGAGGCAGAGGTCTTCAGTGGATGCCGGGACATGGAATCAGTCAAAAAGTCTAAACATGGGTATGGTTACAGGTCTGCGTATGTACTGTATATTGGTGTACAGCCATGGCCAAAAGTTTTGAGAATGACACAAATATTAATTTTCACAAAGGCTACTGCTTCAGTGTTTTTAGATCTTTTTGTCAGATGTTACTAACTGTTACTGAAGTATAATCACAAGCATTTCATAAGTGTCAATGGCTTTTATTGACAATTACATGAAGTTTATGCAAAGAGTCAATATTTGCAGTGTTGACCCTTCTTTTTCAAGACCTCTGCAATTCGCCCTGGCATGCTGTCAATCAACTTCTGGGCCACATCCTGAGTGATGGCATCCCATTCTTGCATAATCAATGCTTGGAGTTTGTCAGAGTTTGTGGGTTTTTGTTTCTCCACCCGCCTCTTGAGGATTGACCACAAATTCTCAATGGAATTAAGGTCTGGGGAGTTTCCTGGCCATGGACCCAAAATATCGATGTTTCATTCCCCGAGCCATTTCGTTATCACTTTTGCCTTGTGGCAAGGTGCCCCATCATGCTGGAAAAGGCATTGTTCGTCACCAAACTGTTCTTGGATGGTTGGGAGAAGTTGCTCTCTGAGGATGTCTTTGTACCATTCTTTATTCATGGCTGTGTTCTTAGGCAAAATTGTGAGTGAGCCCACTCCCTTGGCTGAGAAGCAACCCCACACATGAGTGGTCTCAGAATGCTTTACTGTTGGCATGACACAGGACTGATGGTAACGCTCACCTTTTCTTCTCCAGACAAGCTTTTTTCCAGATGCCCCAAACAATCGGAAAGGGGATTCATCAGAGAAAATGACATGACCCCAGTCCTCAGCAGTCCAATCCCTGTACTTTTTGCAGAATAGCAGTCTGCCCCTGATGTTTTTCCTGGAGAGAAGTGGCTTCTTTGCTGCCCTTCTTGACACCAGGCCATCCTCCAAAAGTCTTCGCCTTACTGTGCGTGCAGACGCACTCACACCTGCCTGCTGCCATTCCTGAGCAAGCTCTGCACTGGTGGTGCCCCGATCCCGCAGCTGAATCAACTTTAGGAGACAGTCCTGGCGCTTGCTGGACTTTCTTGGGCACCCTGAAGCCTTCTTCACAACAGTTGAACCTCTCTCCTTGAAGGTCTTGATGATCCGATAAATGGTTGATTGAGGTGCAATCTTACTAGCAGCAATATCCTTGCCTGTGAATCCCTTTTTGTGCAAAGCAATGATGGCTGCACGTGTTTCCTTGCAGGTAACCATAGTTAACAGAGGAAGAACAATAATTTCAAGCACCACCCTCCTTTTAAAGCTTCCAGTCTGTTATTCTAACTCAATCAACATGACAGAGTGATCTCCAGCCTTGTCCTCGTTAACACTCTCACCTGTGTTAACGAGAGAATCACTGACATGATGTCAGCTGGTCCTTTTGTGGAAGGGCTGAAATGCAGTGGACATGTTTTTTTGGGATTAAGTTCATTTTCATGGCAAAGAGGGACTTGAAATTAATTGCAATTCATCTGATCACTCTTCATAACATTCTGGAGTATATGCAAATTGCCATCATAAAAACTGAGGCAGCAGACTTTGTAAAAATTAATATTTGTGTCATTCTCAAAACTTTTGGCCACGGCTGTATACATATGAGCATAGGAGCCTTCAATATTAGTGTTAAACATGCAGCAGGCCAGTGTTATTGCCTCATAAAACAGCCAGTCATGTTCCAGTATGTACAGTTGAGGTTGTAAGTTTACATACGCCTTGCAGAATCTGCAAAATGTTAATAATAATAATAATAATAATAATAATAATAATAATAATAATAATAAAAAGAGAGATCATAAAAATTGCATTTTGTTTTTTTATTTAGTACTGCGCTGAATAAGCTATTTCACATAACAGATGTTTACATATAATCCAAAAGACATTATTTTGTCTTCTTGGAAACAGGTAAATATCTTATGTAGCTTCTGAAGGGCAGAAAAAAAAAGATCCTAAACAAAATAATACCAATTTACACCGATCGTCCTGTTCAAAAGTTTTTTTTTTGTTCAAAACCGGATTTGGTTTGTATGTAAATTATTTATTGTATTTTCCCTTAGACGGTTCTTTATGTGTAATGTCAAACTGGCACATCATCTTCTTTATTTTACTTTTATTTTTTTTCCATCTCATGTTCTTAGTTTGTTGTATTTCCTGAAGGATTTGAAATCTGGTTGTTATGTAATTGCTTTAATGTGCTCTTTCAGAGGTCATTATGTGAAAACGCCTCTCCGGGTTATGCAGTCAAAGAAAATAGAGGAGAAAGAATATGAAGGTGAGTGCTTGTTGCTTGTCATATATCCAGCCTTTGCATTGTTTATGCATAATTATCAGACTTAGTATCAGCTCTTTTGTGTTCTCTGGCACAGATTTTGTGTGTGGACTTCTAGCTCATGGGAAAGGTGTGGCGTTCTTGGTCGAGCCAGCGAAAGGGACACTGGGGCCTTTTGAAACTGTCGCCATTAGCATCACTGCTCACAGCAACATGTGGGGCGATTATGAAGACCACCTCGTCTGTAAAGTACATGCAAAAATATTATATATCTGTTATATGCAGTATCTGGATTATTATTGTTCTGTTGTCAACAGTCTGTAATAAAATAAATATCAATTATATGTACTATTGCTTCCCATAGATGTTAAGGAGCCAAAAATGTATAATCGTGTCTCCATTTATCAGGTTGGTGATCTGGAGCCGACGCTTATTCCGATGAGAATATCTGTCAAAGGTTGCCCTATATATTTCCAGATGATTGGACCACAGCCCGAGAATCAAAACCAAGGGCCAATTATACGGTGAAGAGAAACATTCTAATCTGAATGTTTATTATAGGATACTTATCAGTCCGTACAGGACTTCGAGTTTTTTTGTGATCGTTGCGGCCAAAAATTCTTGATTTAGCTGCGGCTTTTTTCAAAATTTGCGATGCAACTTGCAGTATTTATTTATTTTTATTTTTTATTTTTTGCAGAAAACTACTTGAATTGGCGAAATTGCAATTGCACAAAATTGTTTTTTTTGCAGTGATGTTTGTTGGTAAATGAGACCTTTCAGCTGTACTCATGTGCGACGCACGTGAATTGAAGAGGGCTTTGGTTGAATGCACGTTGTGATGACGTCACATGACACATCTTGGCCCAAATCTGCAGAAAAGCTTGTGGTCATTTTGAAAAATTGCAAGCTCCTCCGAATATTGTGGAGTTTGCTTGAATTAATTTCTGCAATCACAAAATTGTGTAATCCTGGAGGGACTGACTTATACCACAGTGCTTTTGACTGCTCGATTCTGGTCCGAAAGTGTTGATTCATTTCCTTTTCCATTGAGGCATTCAGTATAATACATTATCATTTCATACCACCATATTACACATAACTGTAAACAGATAAAAATCCAAAATGCTATGGTATAAAAGGAATAAAACGCTTTGGGATGCACTGTTATTGGAAATTAATCAACTCTGAGGGGGTAACAGTAACTCCACTTCATGTCAGGCCACATCACCCCATCCTGTCGTTGATTATTTTCCTATAGCAGCATGCCCCGTCATGTTTTATGCCTTACTTAGCAAACATTATGTATTCATTTTAATAAGCGTTTACCTCAACAGATTTGGAACTCATATTTCTGGAGGTGACACAGTGTCACGGTCTCTCCGTTTGAATAACACCAGCGCATACGGTGGGAACAAATATGACATTCCAGAATATTATTATTCACATTATGATATTTTGATTATCCTTGTATAACTCGTTGACCATCTGCTATCTCTCTTTTAGATATCCGTTTGGACTGGCTGACCTACAACAAGGAAACCGAAGACAGGAAGTTAATAGACTTGCTTGTGGCATACGGTGAACCTTTTCCTCTTAAGGACGTTGATGGTAATGAGATTGTCGGAGGTCCAAACTCCCATATGGCTTTTTTGCCGAGGTTGGATCAAAGCCAAACTCCCAGCACAGAAGGAAGCAGTTCCTCTCTCAGAACCAGATCGGAGGCTTCAGTAAGCAAACATTTGAAAAATGTTTTAATCTGAATGGCATGTGGGTTTGCAAAATGAGTCAGAACAGTTTCTCTCCTCTTCATCTTGTCATAAACAGACATGTATTTGCAGATCATAGGTCAGTTTGCTGACCTGGTGTTGTTTTGGCATCTTGTTTGATGTGCTCTTTGTAGGATTTTGATGAAGAGCAGTGTGAGGAAGAGGAGAGAGGAGCGCGAGTTTCTCTGGCTTCAGTGAGGAAACTGTTTACTGTATTTATCCAGCCCCATGAAGGATGTGCTTCAGATTACCCATACTGCATTACTCCACAGCAGATAGTACGTGTTATTATTCATGTCCAATATTTCTGCATCCTTTATAATTCTAGGTTTTAGCAACAATGTCTTGTCTCATTGCTAGTTACACATTATTTGCATGTTCACTAGGCTTTATACACTGAATGGTTCTCAGAGTGTGATGTGGGGACCTCAGACATTTGTGACATATTTAAATGAAAAGTATGCCAAAAATCTCATTACAGAATGAAGCTGATTAGTTAACTTTTTAACAAATTTGACAATTTTTTATAATGTGTTTGTATATAATGCTTTGAGTAAAGTTATGTCAAAGGATGCCATTCTTAAGATCATGCTCTGGACCAACCAGCTGACTCTGTTGTTATTACACTAACTAAGACAGTGTTTTGTACTGCTTCAGGTGGTCCCTGCAGGGGGTAGTAGCACCATCCATGTGTCTTTTACCCCTCTCACACTGTCTGATCCAGACAGCAGCCACACGTGTGCAGGTTACGCTCTTGGCTTCATGTCACTGGACTCGAAGGTAAGCTCCCTTTCAGCTCATTTATTGAGGAAGTGAACAGAGAAAGACCGATCTCCTCAGTGCACATGTCCGGATGTTGTTGTTGTTGTTGTTGTTGTTGTCCAGGTGGTACCGAGCCTTGTGGGTAAAGTGGCCAGAGCTCAGGGATATGAGCTGGAACCTCTGAGACTGGACATGTTGGCGTGTGTTAAACCAGCCATGTGAGCCACAGAGAGAGAGAGAGAGAGACACACACACACACACACACACACACACACACACACACACACACGGAACATTCAATGCTGGAGCGTTTAAGAAGTTAAAAGCAGAGTGATAAAAGAAAGATTAACATTTACATACTATGGAATTACAGACAAAAAGAAAAAATGAAGACTAAATGGGGGGGGGGGGGAATTACAAAATCTACAAGAGAAAGTGACAGAAAGAAATAAAAAAAAGAGTTAGAAAGAAAGAAAACAAGAAGGGATGAGAGAGAGAAAGGGAAAAAGTGAGAATGAAGAAAGAAAGAAAGAAAGAAAGAAAGGGAAAGAGAGGGAGGGAAAAAAGAAAAAGAAAGGAATGAGAACAAGGAACAAGAGAAATGGAGTGAGGAAAAAATAGCAGCATGAAAGGAAAACAAAGGAATAAGACAGTGAGTAAGAATGAAAATGTGAGTAAGAAAAAAGAGGGAGAAAGTATGAAGGAAGGGAAAGAAAGAGAGAGGATTGAGTGAGAATAATTGTAAGAAAAATAAAAAGACAATAAAAGAAAGAAAAAAAAGCATCTGACAGATGTAGAATGTGAGTAGCTTTTCTCTCTCTCTCTCTCTCTCTCTGTGTGTGTGTGTATGAAGCCTGACAGTCCAGATGGAGGAGGATGAAGACGCTTTGGAGTTCAGTGCTGCTGCCAGTGATTTACTCGATGGACACACACTCAGACAGGTTCTTTAAAACAAACTCCTCTTTCACATATCAGGATGTTTCCAGTTCCTCTCTAAGTTCCTTTCTGAGTTCCTCTCTGAGTTCCTCTCTGATGAAAGGCTTTGTTTATTACAGGAGTGTGTGACAGTGCGCACGCTGCAACTTATCAACAGCACCGATGTTCCTCTGAGTTTCACACTCAAGACACGGTGGCCATTTTCTGTCCTGCAGAACACACTCCGGGCCGGCCCTAACTCTCCATCACACACACACGGCCTTGTGGGACACACTGAGAGACAGCACACACTGCTGCTTTCACCCAAACACAACATGCAGGTACACACACACACACACACACACACACACACACACAGCTGGCTGGGACAAGCTGAGAGACAGCACATACTGCTGCTGCTGCTGCCCAGACACACCATACACACATGGGAAAAGTGAAAGAAAGAAAGAAAGAAAGAAAGAGTGAAAGTAAAAGAGTGAAAGTGAAAAATGAGCAAAAGTGAAAGAAAATGAGCGAAAGAAAGCAAAAGTGAAGAGTGAAAGTGAAAAATGAGCGAAAGTGAAAGAAAATGAGCAAAAGAAAAGACAGAAAGAAAGTGAAATAGGAGTGAAAATGTAAAAAATAGCAAAAGTGAAAGAAAGAAGCTTTCTTCTAAATTTAAAAATGTAAGAGTAAAGAAAGAAAGAAAGAGCAAAAGTGAAAAGAGTGAAAATGAAACAAAGAACACTTATAACACTTTCTTAACAGTATGAAAATAAACCAAAGAATCTTTGAAAAAAAATCACACACACACACACACACACAAACACACACACAGTGATTTGACTTTATTAAGCTGAAATAAACAAAATGAGTAATTAGACATCTGTTTTGGTGGCTTTGGCAGGTGAGGGTGGCTTTTCACCTTTCAGGGTCCCTCCTGACCTATCAGAGTCAGCTGTGTACAGAAGCCCCGCCCACTGTGACACTGCTGTGTGGTGATAGAGGAGAAAGGAGACTGAGATTTCATCGGAGCCTCACTATTCAGTACAGCAACAACTCTGTACAGGTATCACACACTTACTTATGGCTATAAACAGTCATTCACACGCCATCCTCTTTTTTTTGTCTTGAAGTTAATAAGATAAAAACACCATCTTACCATTAATCACCTTCTGACCAATCAGGACTGAGAATTCAGCATGTAAGCTTACTTAAAGCCCATGTTGCCTGTGTTGCATATTAGTCCTGTTGTTTGGCTTGTTTGGTTTTTAGAGCGTAGCTCTGTGTGCCCACTTGGCATTACCCACGCTGCACCTCTCGTCTGATAGCATCGACTTTGGCACCTGTTACGTGGGTCAGACCAGAGTTAAAGAAGTGTACCTCTCCAATCGTGGTGGCTCCAGAAGTTTCTGGACCGCACTACTAGGTACAGGTGTTTTTTTTATTTATTTAATTTGACTAATGTTTGTGACAATTTTCTGTTCCATGGTGTTATATTAAGCTTCCTGGTCACTTTATTACACACACACCTTTTTTGTTGTAGGTGTAGATGCTGAAGAAAAGAGTAAAGTGTTCAGAGTCACTCCAGAGCATGGGCTCTTAAAACCAGTGGAGTATCCCATGTCCTCCTCTAGACAAGCGCTAGAGATCAGCTTCACACCGAGGTACTCCAACTAACAATACGGCATTTGCGTAATATTCTTTTTTAATTCTATTCCAAAATTATAGTACTGAAAGGACGTGCTATTCTTGAATCTGCTTCCCACAGTGATCAGGAGTCATTCCAGACCACAATCACCATGCAAGGAATTCTGGGAGAGCCCTGTCTTACTCTGCAGATTCAGGGAAGAGGATCTTTTGATGAGAAATATGTATCCCAAACACTTGACACCTGAGATTAAAAAAAAACAAAACAAAAAAAAAACTCTTATTACTTATTAATATATTATGCTACTTTTACGTAAAGAACCAATGATAGTCAGTCAAATAGGATCTGTGTTTAATTCTCTGTAATCCTTACAAATGACAAAGCAAAGAAGCTTCTCAAATGATTAACATCTGATTAAAATTTCAGTCTTGTTTGAGAATTTTCACTATATGGAATAATCACCTTTACATCAAGAGTCACTGATCTGAGGTCAGTAGAGAGGGCACTATTATCAGGATAGAAGTGCTTGTGTACAGAATAAAAACTGCAACTGTATGTGCAAAAAGTACACACACAAAACATTAAAAATAAAATTTTAGAGGTTTCAATATCACCATTCGGTCTTATGTTGAAATAAGACATTAGATCCACATCTATAAATGACCAAAAAGATTTACGTGTCTTACACTGAATGTAGTTGATCAGCCAAGAAGTTATTTTTTTGCACTGGAGTTCAAAGGATAGGATGGATGGATGGATGGATGGATGGAGGAACGGACGGTTGGATGGATGGATGGATTGATAGCTAGATGGATGGATGGAGGAACGGGCGGTTGGATGGATGGGTGGATGGATGGATGGATTGATAGCTAGATGGATGGATGGAGGAGCGGGTGTTTGGATGGATGGGTGGATGGATTGATAGATGGATGGATGGAGGAACGGGCGGTTGGATGGATGGGTGGATGGATGGATTGATAGCTAGATGGATAGATGAATGGACTTTTATTGATCCCAGAGAGGCAATTTGAAATAGTTAGTTAACAAGTAACAGAAGTCTATCTCACCCAAAATATTGTCTGTAAATACTTATCTTCAGAGCCTTCTTATATGTTGAATACCAACATTCTGGCACAAACATACCTTGCATGGTCTCATGAAATAAGCCTAACTTCTACTCTTCTATGAAAACACAATCATGTTTGCAGGTCACATGGTAATGGGGTATGGTAATGCAGACATTTCCAAAATGACAATAGTTTTTAGGCGGTAAATTCTTCAGGCTACTGTACACTAAGGAAAATTGCTTCTGGATGTCCAAGATGGCTGTCCTGTGCTAGACTTCCATTACTTGTTAGCTACATGTTAGTTGTTGTTTTTCTCCTACTCCTAACTCCTCCTTTAATCATTAGAAACTTTACTTACTGATCAGCGTTTATTTAGAGACCAAGCCTCTGCTGTAAATTCATCATAATTCAGTCTTCACTTCTTATGTTAGTGTTTAATTAGAGTTCGAAAATTCCCCACACGTTCCTCATGATCACAACAGAATCAACATGCTTCTTTTAGAAGCTTCTCATCGTGTTGTATTGGGCTCCGATCTTCTTCAAGGTCCAGGATACTCGAAGACTGCAGCGGCTCCCATGCCAGTTCCAATGCACATGGACACCACACCGTAGGCTCTGAAAGAACCAACCGGATGTTTACTTCACATGCTGTATAATTCCAAATGAACCATCCTAATCCAGATGTGGTAAATAATAACTGATAAGCCAGAGCAGTCATATTCACCTCCTGCCCCTGCGTTTGAGTTCGTTGAGTAAGGTCACGACCTGGCGAGCTCCTGTGCAGCCCAACGGGTGACCCAGAGCGATGGCACCACCATTGGGGTTCACTTTCTCCATTGGGATGCCTAATTTCTCTACACAGTAAACTGCCTGTGGTTCAAAAAAGCACATGTTTAGCAGTTTCGCCAAAAGAACATGACATGTAGAGCTTTCTGAAATCCACTCACCTGACTAGCAAAGGCTTCATTGATCTCAAAGACATCAACATCATTGACAGTCAAACCTGAACGAGGAAACATTTGAACATGATTTGATCTATTCGAAAGCAGAGATGCAGCCTAGATGATGAGATGACTGATGACTGGAATTTAACTCCTATTCTATTAAGAGCATAGTTTGATCTTTGAGGTTCAATTTTTGCTTCTTTAGTGTCGCTGGGGTTTATCAAACGTTTATATGCTAGAATTAAATTTGTTTAGGCAAAAGAGAAACATATTTCAGTTTAATCAAACTTATAGATTTCAGAGCTATATGTAGTAGAAAATACCAGAATTTCACCATGTGTAAGGTTTTCCCAGGGAGGGGAAAGAGCTGCAGAGTCCACCTACCTGCCTTCTCCAGGGCGGCTGGAATGGCGTAGGCTGGCCCGATCCCCATCACGTCTGGAGGAACACCCACCACGGCACCAGCTCTCAGAATTCCTAACACCGGTAGACCAAGAGCCTCTACCGCAGACCTGCGACCCATCAACACAGCTGCTGCTCCATCACTCACCTGGCTGGCATTACCTACACACACACACACACACACACACACACACACACACACACACACACACACACACACAGAGATCACTAATGGTGGAATATCAGCAGTAATCCAGCAACACTGATTTAAACTCACTCGTACCCACCTGCCGTGGTGCTGCCATCCTCCTTGAACGCAGCGCGCAGTTTGGCCAAACCTGCCATGGTGGTGCCTGGCCGGATGCCGTCGTCCTTGGTGACCGTGATTGTGCGCTCAGTCCCGTTCTCATCCACAAACTTGGTGGTAACTGGAACAATCTCCTGCACAAACAGACCCTGTTTCTGAGCCTGAGCTGCCCTGAACAGGAAGAGAAGAATGAAAATTGAAGTGAACTGAGCTATGTTTAAATGCTACAGGGCTGCTCTTGATTCTGATTGGTCAAAAGGTGTTGACTAACAGTAGTACCTACTGAAAGGCAAATCACAGAACATATAACCATTGATATGGTGAAGTTTACTACAAGAAGATGATTATTAAGCATTTGACAGGACAGGAGTCTCCGTTTTCAGCACTTTGTAAGGGTTAGTAATGGTTTTCTTGCTTCTCTGTAGTACTATTTTGCCTTATGTGTCTTATACAATGGGTATAGAAAAGAATCACCCCCCTTTAAAATAATCACATTTTGTTGCTTTTTAGCCTGAAATGAAGACGGACACAGTTTTTGTTTTATCCAGCTGTATTTACAGAATCACTGAGTTGGAAAAAGGATCACCCCCTTGCTTTAATTTGCCTTAATTTTCTAATTACAGCCTTTACTCTGTTGGGATATGTCTCTACTAACTTTGCACATCTAGACTTTGCAATATTTGCCCACTCTTATTTGCAGAACTGCTCAAGTTCAGTTAAATTTGATGGTTTGTGGACTTCAGTGTTCAAGTCATTCCACAGATTTTCAATGTGATTATTTTAAAGGGGGGTGATTCTTTTCTATACCCACTGTATATGTTGTCTTGTTACATTGCACTATTTCATTCTTTGTTCTGTTTCCTTCTTGCTTTTTCTTTGTTACATTGCACTGTTTCTTTCTTTGTTTTTTTTTTTAAGCACCTTGGTCCGAGAGAAACGATATTTCATTCAGCTGTATACTTCATTCAGCTGTATACTTCGTATGTGGATGAATGACAATAAATTAAACTTGAACTTGGACTGTAACATGACAAGCTGCATTTTTTTTTTTTTGTCTTATTATCCTCGAGAGAAAAAACGAGAGGTTGATGAGGGAATAACTTTATATTTTTTATATGTGATAACAGGAACTAATGTTTCGCTGACATTCCATAAATGTAACCATAAACGGATAAAACATACACGTCGCTCTTTAATTAAGACGTGACCCTTGGCAAATTGCCATGGTTGCACACTTATTACACTGAATTCTTTATCCACTTATTACTTATTACTTTATACACTGAATTCAGCCCACCTCTATGTAGTATATACAGAATGTACAGGCAATTTCAGAATTATTGGCACCCTTCAAGAAAATAAGCAACGTTCATTGACATATTCGATGACTGCTATTCAGAGATTGTGTGTGCATGTGCGGGTCTGATGCTGAGACTTCGCATATTTTCAAATATCCTGATAATCATACTTGTGCTGAGAGCTGCAAGCAAATGAATCCTGCTTCTCTCTGGTGACACCGTATCTCTCTGCAACATTCTCTGAGGTGATTCTGAAATTTTAAAAAAATAAATAAATAAATAATAATAAATAAATAACTCATCAACAACACAGCAGCAGGTGATAAACTCAGCGTTTGAGTGCTAACAGGACACTCGGGTGTAAGTGCTGTAGGACCAGCATTACCCCATGGGAATGAGACACTCTCTGGCCTTCTCACTGTCCATCAGTCTGGAGCTGAGATCTCCCGGGTTTCCAACAGAACGCAGAGACATGCTCTCCACCCTGCACATATACACACACACACACACACACGCATATATAAATGTAAGCTAAAGGCTCTGAGAGTCTAATGATTTGATAAAATTACTATTCTGTTTAACTTAACAAATGTTATAGATGGAAATATGCGTAATTCTACTTTTGATCTCAGCTTGAGTTATTCCTCTTACACCACAGCAATTTAGGAAATAAATACATTTTTTATTTATTTAAAAAATTACTCATCATATTTATCCATTTATAGTTACATTGTATTAGTTCTGCTATCCCTCACCAGACTCGTCTTTTCTCTCTCTTGACGTTAACAAGCCAAAAAAAAACGCAGCACTCCTGTCCTGAAGACTTTCCCGTGTTGGAAAACCTAAAATTACAGCTTTACCTCTGACTGTTACAAAGCGCTGACACTGGAGACTCCTTCCAAAAATGCTAAATAAATTTGGCTTGTAGCCAGCACTACTGTCAGAGCTGCTGTTAATAGAAAATCAACCAATCAGGATTGAGAATTCAACAGCGCTGTGGTATAAGTAAAGAATAAAGCATTATGTTTATTCATAATTATTGGTTTAATTTGTAAATTCTACATAAAGCATCTTCTGAGTTAATTGGGTACAGTTTGACCCTTATTCAGCGCTATCAATAGAATAATTCATAAATAATGTCACAAATAAATACTAACCCACATGCAAGGCCCATATCATAAAACCCGTTCCTGAGCCCACCTTTAAAAAAAAAACAAAAAAAAAAACAGAGAGAGCTTGTTGTTATAACAGGTCATGCCTTCCCATTTGCTCATAACACAAAGACATGACATATTTACGCTTGGCCTGTGGAATTCTCTGAATTCTCACCTGCGATGTTAAAAAGCGCCTGCAGTCCAGACGAACACTGACGGTTTACCGTGTACACAGGCACTGTTTCTGGAAAGCCACTGGAAATCAGAGATGAACGCATTTTAACACATATGAGTTGCTATAAAAACTGCTATTATTATTATCATTATTATTCATCTGCAAATCAGTGTGAATTCATATTGTGCAACATTATACCTGATGAATTGTGCAATCCGGGCCATCACAGCTCCTGCACCTGGCTGTAATACATTACCTATAGGATGAAAGCCAACAGATTATACTGGACTCAGATTAAGGTTATGTTCTATATCATAGTGCACAAGTACCATCATGACACAGTACATTAAAAACATTTTAGTCTGGAGGCTACATACCATATATTGTGTAAACAGAGTTAAACATAACTCTATCGCTTACCGCTTATCCTACACAGGGATGCAGGGGAGCCTGGAGCCCTATACCAGGGAACTCGGGGCAAGAGGCGGGGTCGGGGTGCTAACCCATCGCAGGGCACGATCGCGCACACATTCACACACCCATTCACACACTTTGGACAATTTGGAAATGCCAGTCAGCCTACAAGGCATGTCTTTGGACTGGGGGAGGAAAGCCCCTTCTAATAAGCTTTAAAAAAAAAAAAGCCTTCAAAGTGTATGCTTCATCATGCATATATAAGGATGAAGATAAGAAACTATTTATTTTATATACAGTAAACAGTATAATACCTTATATTAATACAGATATACTGTAATAGTTAGAGAAGGACAAGTTGTTCTCTCAGTGTACTTTATGGATGTGAACGATGCTGCCAGAAATAGTGTGTAGTGACTCACCAACACACATGTCCCCGAGTTTGTCCGGGGACAGTCCCACATCCCTCAGCACTGCTGTCATCACTGCACTCAGCAGCTCGTCTGGGGTCGTGTCCTGCAGGGTATCACCACAACAAAGACCAAAGGTCAAATATATATATATTATATATATATATATATATATATATATATATATATATATATATATATAGTATCTCACAAAAGTGAGTACACCCCTCACATTTTTGTAAATATTTTATTATATCTTTTCATGGGACAACACTGACGAAATGACACTTTGCTACAATGTAAAGTAGTGAGTGTACAGCTTGTATAACAGTGTAAATTTGCTGTCTCCTCAAAATAACTCAACACACAGCCATTAATGTCTACACCGCTGGCAACAAAAGTGAGTACACCCCTAAGTGAAAATGTCCAAATTGGGCCCAATTAGCCATTTTCCCTCCCCGGTGTCATGTGACTCGTTAGTGTTGCAAGGTCTCAGGTGTGAATGGGGAGCAGGTGTGTTAAGTTTGGTGTTATCGCTCTCACACTCTTTCATACTGGTCACTGGAAGTTCAACATGGCACCTCATGGCAAAGAACTCTCTGAGGATCTGATAAAAAGAATTGTTGCTCTACATAAAGATGGCCTAGGCTATAAGAAGATTGCCAACACCCTGAAACTGAGCTGCAGCACGGTGGCCAAGACCATACAGCGGTTTAACAGGACAGGTTCCACTCAGAACAGGCTTCGCCATGGTCAACCAAATAAGTTGAGTGCACGTGCTCAGCATCATATCCAGAGGTTGGCTTTGCAGAATAGACGTATGAGTGCTGCCAGCATTGCTGCAGAGGTTGAAGGGGTGGGGGGTCAGCCTGTCAGTGCTCAGACCATACGCCGCACACTGCATCAAATTGGTCTGCATGGCTGTCGTCCCAGAAGGAAGCCTCTTCTAAAGATGATGCACAAGAAAGCCTGCAAACAGTTTGCTGAAGACAAGCAGACTAAGGACATGGATTACTGGAACCATGTCCTGTGGTCTGATGAGACCAAGATAAATTTATTTGGTTCAGATGGTGTCAAGCGTGTGTGGTGGCAACAAGGTGAGGAGTACAAAGACAAGTGCATCTTGCCTACAGTCAAGCATGGTGGTGGGAGTGTCATGGTCTGGGGCTGCATGAGTGCTGCCGGCACTGGGGAGCTAATGCCAACATGTACTGTGACATACTGAAGCAGAGCATGATCCCCTCCCTTCAGAAACTGGGCCACAGGGCAGTATTCCAACATGATAACGACCCCAAACACACCTCCAAGACGACCACTGCCTTGCTAAAGAAGCTGAGGGTAAAGGTGATGGACTGACCAAGCATGTCTCCAGACCTAAACCCTATTGAGCATCTGTGGGGCATCCTCAAACGGAAGGTGGAGGAGCGCAAGGTCTCTAACATCCACCAGCTCTGTGATGTCGTCATGGAGGAGTGGAAGAGGACTCCAGTGGCAACCTGTGAAGCTCTGGTGAACTCCATGCCCAACAGGGTTAAGGCAGTGCTGGAAAATAATGGTGGCCACACAAAATATTGACAATTTGGGCCCAATTTGGACATTTTCACTTAGGGGTGTACTCACTTTTGTTGCCAGCGGTTTAGACATTAATGGCTGTGTGTTGAGTTATTTTGAGGGGACAGCAAATTTACACTGTTATACAAGCTGTACACTCACTACTTTACATTGTAGCAAAGTGTCATTTCGTCAGTGTTGTCCCATGAAAAGATATAATAAAATATTTACAAAAATGTGAGGGGTATACTCACTTTTGTGAGATACTGTATATACAGTCCCCTTGCATACGTATTCACCCCCTTGAACTTTTTTTTTTTTTTTGCAAAAAAAATATTTTGCAGTGTTATAACCTGGAACTGTGATGGATTTAACTGGGATTTTAGCATTTGATTTACACAATATGTCTACCATTTGAAGGTGAAGTATTCATCCCCCCAGGTCGATACACTTTTGAATGCAATTCCAGCTGCAAGTCTTCTGGGATATGTCTCTATCAGCTTTGCACAGCTGGATCCTGATAATTTTGCCCATTCTTCCCGCTCAAGCTTTGTCAGATTGCATGTTGTCTGTTAGTGAGCAGTAATTTTCCAAGTTTTGCAACAGATTCTCAATCTGACCGACGTCTGAGTTTTGTCCTCCCCATTCTAACACAGTCAGGTTCTTTGTTTTAAACCATACCCGGTGTAGCTTTGCCAGGATATACCATGTGCCGTCTTGTTTGAAGGTGAATCTCAGACCCAGTCTTGCCTATTGCAACAGGTTTTCTTCTAGGCTTGTCCTGTATGTGGCTCCATCTACAGTATCTTGCACCCAAATTTAACCAGTTTCCCAGTCTCTGCTGATGAAAGGCATCACCATGACATGATGCTTCCACCACCATGCTTCACGGTGAGAATGATGTTCTCTTGGCTGGATTTAATGGTACTCTGTGGGATGTTCAGAGGTGGGGATATTTTTTTTTTTATACCAAACCCTGATTAATACTTTTCCAGAACTTTGTGTCGGACTTGTTTTGATACCACATTGGTCTTCATGATGCTGTTAGTTTCAAAATATTTGGCTCTCCCAGGAACAGGTGTATTCATAATTAGACCATGTGACACCATGTTTTTTTTTTTTTTTAATGGAGCACTAATCTACCATGTTCATCTGTATCATGATATGATATTTTTTTGGCATATCAAAACCCCTTAAACACACACCTTGAAGGAGCCTCTCTTGGCCCTCCCTATCGGAGTCCGTAAGCCGTGAACGACCACCACATCTTGAGGGTCAGCTGGAGCGCGCGCGCTGCAAGGCTGAAATTCCGCACGTGACGGTGACAAATGGCGGGAAACAACCTTGAGCCTGTTCATCACTGAAGGAGAGCTGAGAAACATGGAGACATGAACACAAAGTGCAAAAAAGAGGACTTTAGTCTTTACTCTGGACTCACTTCCTGATCAGGTTCTCTACAGCAACTCTACTGTTTCTAACACGAGTTCAAAATAAAAGTCCCCAACGCCTATGGCTCTTATGTGAATATTAGCAGGACAGTTAGCCACATCACCAAATAAAAATATAAAAAGGGGAAATTAAAGCATGTATTAGTCTTTATAATGAATATGTCATTTGCAATTACAATTGTTTAATTATTTTTTAAAAAACTGTTTTAATGGACGTTAGTCTGTTTTCACTTTAATGGTTAATGGTTTTCTATATTTCTAACAGTGGCAAAGATATTGGTGCAGCCGTGGCCAAAAGTTTTGAGAATGACACAAATATTTATTTTTACAAAGTCTTCTGCCTCAGTTTTTATGATGGCAATTTGCATATACTCCAGAATGTTATGAAGAGTGATCAGATGAATTGCAATTAATTTCAAAGTCCCTCTTTGCCATGAAAATGAACTTAATCCCAAAAAAACATGTCCACTGCATTTCAGCCCTTCCACAAAAGGACCAGCTGACATCATGTCAGTGATTCTCTCGTTAACACAGGTGAGAATGTTAATGAGGACAAGGCTGGAGATCACTCTGTCATGCTGATTGAGTTAGAATAACAGACTGGAAGCTTTAAAAGGAGGGTGGTGCTTGAAATTATTGTTCTTCCTCTGTTAACTATGGTTACCTGCAAGGAAACACGTGCAGCCATCATTGCTTTGCACAAAAAGGGATTCACAGGCAAGGATATTGCTGCTAGTAAGATTGCACCTAAATCAACCATTTATCGGATCATCAAGACCTTCAAGGAGAGAGGTTCAACTGTTGTGAAGAAGGCTTCAGGACGCCCAAGAAAGTCCAGCAAGCGCCAGGACCGTCTCCTAAAGTTGATTCAGCTGTGGGATCGGGGCACCACCAGTGCAGAGCTTGCTCAGGAATGGCAGCAGGCAGGTGTGAGTGCGTCTGCACGCACAGTAAGGCGAAGACTTTTGGAGGATGGCCTGGTGTTAAGAATTTCAGCAAAGAAGCCACTTCTCTCCAGGAAAAACATCAGGGGCAGACTGCTATTCTGCAAAAAGTACAGGGATTGGACTGCTGAGGACTGGGGTCATGTCATTTTCTCTGCTGAATCCCTTTTCCAATTGTTTGGGGCATCTGGAAAAAAGCTTGTCTGGAGAAGAAAAGGTGAGCGCTACCATCAGTCCTGTGTCATGCCAACAGTAAAGCATCCTGAGACCACTCATGTCTGGGGTTGCTTCTCAGCCAAGGGAGTAGGCTCACTCACAATTTTGCCTAAGAGCACAGCCATGAATGAAGAATGGTACAAAAACATCCTCAGAGAGCAACTTCTCCCAACCATCCAAGAACAGTTTGGTGACGAGCAATGCCTTTTCCAGCATGATGGGGCACCTTGCCACAAGGCAAAAGTGATAACGAAATGGCTCGGGGAATGAAACATCGATATTTTGGGTCCATGGCCAGGAAACTCCCCAGACCTTAATCCCATTGAGAATTTATGGTCAATCCTCAAGAGGCGGGTGGAGAAACAAAAACCCACAAACTCTGACAAACTCCAAGCATTGATTATGCAAGAATGGGCTGCCATCAGTCAGGATGTGGCCCAGAAGTTGATTGACAGCATTCCAGGGTGAATTGCAGAGGTCTTGAAAAAGAAGGGTCAACACTGCAAATATTGACTCTTTGCATAAACTTCATGTAATTGTCAATAAAAGCCATTGACACTTATGATTATACTTCAGTAACAGTTAGTAACATCTGACAAAAAGATCTAAAAACACTGAAGCAGTAGACTTTGTGAAAATTAATATTTGTGTCATTCTCAAAACTTTTGGCCACGGCTGTATTTGTACTTCAGGTATGATACGATTTCGATTCATAAGGAGACGATTCGATATTAGACGGCACCGCTGAGTCTGATACGATACGATATCAGTTTAAATATATCAATTTTATTTTATTTTATTTATTTATTTATTTTTTTACAGTTGAGTGTGATGATGTTGATGGAGGAATTTTTATCTATTTGAGCAGAGTGTATGGATGATGAGATGACAGAGCTGGAGAGACTAAAGGACTAAAGCGCTGGTGCATCAGTCATCACTATCATTGGGTAGTCAAACTGCATTGTGGGTAATGTAGGAAACTGTTAACCAAAGTGAAAAATAGACCAACATGTCTATGAAAGACGTTCTCTAAAAAAAGTCAAAATTTCATTACAAAATAAAATTGGACAAAATGCATCACAACATTCAGTCCAATAAAATTGGACGCTACTGTATGGAAGGTCGTGTTATTCAGAGTGGATTTTTTCTCAGGGTTGGTTGGTGGTTAGCGCGTTTGCCTCACACCTCTGGGATTGGCGGTTCAAATCCTGCCTCTGCCCTGTGTGCATGGAGTTTGCATGTTCTCCCCACTGCTTGTGGGGGTTTCCTCCGGGTACTCCGGTTTCCTCTCCCAAAAGGACCACCACCTTGTCGGGGTTTGGGGGCTTGCGTGCCTCAGTGACCCGGATAGCTATGCTGGCTGGAGCTTCGTGCTCCTGGTAGGGTCTCCCATGCCAGACAGGTTGAAGGAGAGAGGCCAGACGAAGCGTGGTCCCTGGTCCTCCAGGTTGGGGGTAGGGCTATGGGTCAACAACCCATTCCTGTAAAAAAGCTACTGTTACAGAAACCATAGCAACACAACCAGAAAGCAACCTGACCGGGAGCGATTCCTCTTCAGAAGAGCTTATGACGTGAGCTGGTGAAATCCTTCAGGAAACCAGTGCGCCGACAAATCTTCTCTTCTGGAGAAGATGCACAGAGGGGGAAATGAAGACAGCAGGGTGGACATGGGCTCAGCTGAAGAAAACCGCCCCCAATAGAGTCCGCTGGAGGAGTGTTGCTGAGGCCCTGTGCTCCCATGAGGAGAAAGAGGATTAATGATGATGATGACTCCGGTTTCCTCCCCTAGCGCAAAGTCCTGCGTTGTAGGCTGACTGGCATCTCTAAATTGTCCGTAGTGTGTGAATGTGTCTGTGATTGTGCCCTGCGATGGGTTGGCACCCCGTCCAGGGTGTCCCTCATCTTGTACCCTGGGATAGGCTTCAGGCTCCCACCCAACCCTATGCAGGATAGGTGGTATGGAAATGGATGGATGGATGTTCCAACTTGAAATGTATCGCATTACAGGTGTTTATCCAGCAGAGGGCACCAAACACACCGAAATATTCACACAAACCAGCAGCTTCACTCCCAAACAACTCCCTGATCCTTACACAAGTTCACTACATGGCGCTCCAAATAATAGATTATCCACCCTACCTAGTGCACTAGACACTCACCAAGTAGCTGTTTGAGATCAGACCTAGAGTTTCCTGCCGCTCACGTTATTGCTGACATCAGACTCTGTGGAAAAAAATACTCGTAGTCCAAATCATGTAGTCAGAGAAGCAGGAGTCACGAGAGGGAACTTTGCTTTTGACGGTTTTATGCGTGCAACTTTTTTTTTCTTCAAAGCACTCAGATTTTTCTGCCTTTTTTTTTTGGATTAACGACCTGGAAGAGATTTTTTAAAAAAAGAAAACCCCTTAATGCAGGTTTGGGAAGGTTGGATTGGATTTTCTCGCAGTTCACGCGCGCAGTTTCCGGATCTTTACTGCTCCAGTGGATTTTTTCCTTCACTATTCCTCTTGTATTTTTCCTCTCGATACCTGTTTCTTGTGACTGATCCAGCGTTTTTCCTACACAGGATGAAAATAGATACATACGGTGAGTTGGTGGAGGAGGACGCATTTATAGAGTGCATTTATATGCAGAAAGCTGGAAAAGTGTGCACAATTTGTCAAGTTCATCTGAGTTGACATGAGACACTGAGTCTGATATAATAACATCCGAGAGTTTCATTGCAAGATGAAAAAAAAAGATTGGCATGGTTGTTGGAGTTATATACTATAAAACAGTCACTAATATTTGTATTGTACTTTTAATATAATGGTGTAAACCTAAAATGCCAATGTGAAATAGACAGTGTATCAATCTTTTAGTAAACATTATTTTCCTTTTCAGAATTTTACTCTTGAGCCTCCATTCAAGTTTTTTTTTAGGCTCTGTTCCAACTTTTACATACAAACAACCCCCCAAAAAATGGATTTCTGACATTAAAACTGAGGAATAATTGGAGCAAACCAATGCAATGACTACGTTTATGAGTCTTCTTCAATGTATAGTTGCAGAAAGTTCATTTGACTCATTTGGCTGATGCTTTCATTCAACAGCCGTGACGGGATACAACTGAGCAGTTGAGATGTTAAGAGTAGTGTTGTGGTCAAGACATTGAACTGGAAACTGGTAGTGGTGGCTCAATGGTTAAGGCTCTGGGTTACTGATCAGAAGGTCAGGGGTTCAAGCCCTAGCACCCCCAAGCTGTCACTGTTGGGCCCTTGTGCAAGGCCCTTAGCCTTATCTGCTCTGGGGGGCACTGTATCATGGCTGTCCCCAGCCTCCTAACAAGCTTGTTGTAATGTGTATGTAACAGTAAAGTCTTCTTCTAAGTCCAATACAAGGACTGTTGACAAGTCCAAATGAAAGCGTGACTGAATCAAGATTGAGACCAGAGGCCACCCCTTCATTTGTGTGTTGCACCATTGTTAGAAGAAGGAATTTCTTCTTGTCAGAAACTTTGTGCATACAAAAAGAAAAAATAACATAGAGACCAAGACCTTATTTAGTGAGACCAGTGCCCAAGACTGAAATAAGTCCAACTACAAATACCAATAATTCTGAGACAAGTCAATACAGAAAACGTCTCGAGTCCAAGACCAGTCTGTTTCAATGCCTGTGCATTGTGTAGTTGTAGAAGGTTCTAGAATTGTGTGTGCTATAGCTATAACAGTTATTAACAGTTATAACTGTGCTACTATGTTATTCACATCCATACATCAGATTTATATGCAGTCTATTTCCTGTCCCATATTGTATTTGTCGTGAGTTGTGAGTGATGTTGTGAGTGATGGGTGTATCTTTCATGAGTCATTAACCACAAAAGCTATCAGTCTGCTGATTGGGATATAATGTGCCAGTCCTTTTCCTTGTTTTACACTTGGACATTGCTTATGTGTGTATTTCAGTGACCTAGGTCTTCGAGTTTTAGCTGGATTACAACTGTTATGGGTCGTAAACTCAAGTTCTACAGCTCGATTTTCCAGAAGGTGCATACTGAACCTTGACCCTTCATTTCATTCAGTCTATTATCTTGTCGCCTAAAAACAGCTGTAATGAGTCATTTAGACAGCAGTGTAGGCAGCCACACACTTTTCCCTGTAATAAGTCGTTCCTGCTCAGCCCACACACCGTGCGCAGGTCTACTGGCCAACCCACAGCATGAGAGATGTCTACAGCCGAGCTGAAAACACCCACAGATGGATGAGTTGCTAGAAACCTAATGGTGGAACCTTCATGAGATGTCAGAACAAGATGGAAGTGGGAGGTTTTGATTCCTTGTTAATGTGGACGGGTGTAAAAATGTGTGTTTCTGAAGGCACAGTCTTCTAACCAAAGCCAAAACCATTCATGTTAGGAATGTAAGATGATTTGAATTTAAAGACAACTTGATCTTTTTTGGCATGCAAGTTCGGTTCCATGGTCAGATTTCCAATTCAGTACTTTCACAAATGGTTAAGGCTTTGGCCTACAATCAGAAGGTTTAAATCCCAGAGTCATTCGGCAAGACCGTTCACCTTAAGTGCTCAGTTGTATCCTATCTCAACTGTAAGTTGTTTTGGAAAAAGGTGGCTGCCTTAAACGTTTTGCCATATCAGTATAAATGATGATGAAACCAGGACTATTTCGTTAACTCAGAGTGGAGGCCAGATGACAAACACAATACCAGATGAGGGGCCAAATTTGAGAAGCCATAACTTTTTCTTTCAATAGACCTATTTTCATCACCTTTGTAAGTCCAACTAAAGGAAATATAACTATAGGTATGAATACAAAGTCCTCTATTAAGACACGAATCCATTTCCATATTCAAATGGCAGTGTGTACGCACACATTTTACATATTAGACCACATTTGATCCACACACACAGGTTGTATTTGTTACCTATTGTTGTGATAAATTATTAGATAGCTGGATGACGCTTTTATTCAAAGTGGCTTACAGTTGAGACGGGATAAAACTAAGCAGTTGAGGAGATACGGGTAGGGTTGGAGTCAAGACCACCACTGTCAAGTACAAAACCAGGATTAGCCAAGATTGAGTTTCAAGGGGGTCCAAAAGTCCAAAGATCGAGACTGAAAACCATCAAATCATGTTCAAAGGCCAAGCTTTCATTTGTGCATGCAAAAAGGAAAAAACGTCATGAAACATACTTAGAGAGACTAATACCCAAGGACGAAGCAAGTCCAAGTACAAATGCCAATAAATTATGAGACACGTCCAATTCAATACAAAAAAACCGTCAAGGCCGGACTCAAGTCCAAGAACTAGACTCTAGTTAAGGGCCCAACATTTGCAGCTTTTTTGATGGTAGGATTTGGACTCACAATCTGATCACTAGCCCAAAGCGTTAATCACTGGGCCATCTGATTATCTGTCAAGCTGCATAGTCTTGCTAGTGAATCAGGAAATGTTGGTCAAAGCTTATGGCCAAGATGATAACATTTGAACTCTTGGTTGCGCTTGCTTGCCACACTGTTTGCTTTTTATTGAAAATGAATGAGGGAAGAGTGTTGTCACTTTCCAGCCTATAGCCTTAATTTTTTTTTCATTAGTTGGTAAAAAACAGTCAAAATGCCAGTAAAATGTTTCCTGAAAAGAGTAAAAGACTGCATGCACGTTTACATTTGCAGCATTTCGCAGATGCTTTTATCCAGAGGTACTTACAGAAAGGCTTTGAAGTGTCTGTCGAAAAACATGCTAGTACTAATACTCTGGTCAGTCGAAGAGTAACATATGCCTGCTAAACCACTGCAATGTAAAGTCAACTTTTGTTCATGAAAAGCTGTAAATATACACAATGATGTATAAAAAAAAATCTGTAATGTGGTCTTGGACAGTTATCATCCTGTAATTATCATCCTGTGTATCATCCTGGTCATACGGTTTCATATTTCAGTTCTATAGAATCAAACAACTCTGTTTAAGCAATAAAACCAGCGCAGATCAGAATCAGGATTTCCATTAGCTTTGTTTTAATGATTTAGATGAATACGACCAAAATGGAAAGGGTGCTGATTATTCCAATGTTAAACATTTAACATAGAACAATGAAAATCTTTTTTTGGCGCATGACTTCATAAGCTTTACACCGAATAATTAGACGAGGAGTAAACGATACCAAAAATGGAACAGACGCGATTGTTAGTCGCTCACAGACGAGGACAGATAATGGCGCTGAGATGAACATGAGTTTGGAATTGTTTACTTGGATAATGAGAGCTCAAACTGCAATCAGGAGTCTCTTATCTAATTTGGTCCTGATCTGTGGACACACTCAGTTCTCAGCTTTAATGAGACTGGAGGAAATCCTCTGATTATGGTCTGCATGTCGGACTGGCTCAGGTTAAAGAAATATTTCACTGCAGGTATTTGGCCCTCGGTAGAAAGTGAACTAAAAGCTTCTGTGTGTGATGATAGTCTTAATGATTGAGGGGAAAACCTGATAAAATTATTTAATTTTATACCGCATCGCTGTTGAGTTCTCGAATCTGATCGGTCATAAGGTGTTGATTAATTTTCTATAAAAGCAACTCTGACAGTAGGTCTGGCAAGGCAATCGCAGATTTATTTGAATGCACTTGTTTTAATACGTTATTGTTTCTATAGTAACAGCTTGCTATGACATGTATGGTGGATGCACAAACAGTTTTTTAAAAATATGTTGTTATTTAACAACGAATAACGTATAATTGTTGATATGGTGAAGAGATGTTTATTTAACATGTAGGGAAGGAGTCTTCAGTGTCAGCGCTTTGTTACAGTCAGTAGGTTTTCCGCCATGGCAAAGTCTTCAGGACCGAGTTTGCATATGTAACTATAAATGGATAAAAAGTATGTCGTTTTTGATTTTTTTTAAATAAAAAAATTAATTGCTGACAAGTTGATGTGATATAAGAGGAATAAAACGCTTCAGGATGGACATGCTGTTACAGGAAAAAGCTCAAACTTCAGGGTGGTAACTGTAATAGTTAGCAGTAATAAGTATGTGCATCAGCATAGAATACTGTCACGAATAGGCTGGAGTGGGTGCAATTGCAGTTTAGTGTTTTGTTAAAAGAGCTGGCAGTCAAAGTCGAGTCAGTCAAAAAAACTTGAGTCAAAGTCGGACAGAACAAGATCAAGAACCAGAATGTCACAGCACAGAACAAACGGCTTGGTAAAGTCAGGTACCGTAAACACTCAGCGTTACTTCACCCCGAACAAAGAAGCACGAGGGTTTAAAAGCACAAACTAATTAAGGGGCAAACTGAAAACAGATTAGAGTAATCAAGATACACTAGGGAGGCAAAAAAATACTTCAAAAAATACTTTACAAAATAGGAGCTATTCTAGGATATTTAGAAACTAGTGGACGCAGGTGTATCAGTGGTTAGGTTTTGGTCCTAGTCATGAAGGTTTTGTGTTCCCGTCCCACTCACCTGTTTGGCCCTTGATCAAGGTTCGTCTCGACTTCTCAGCTTGGACTTGAGTTACTTACATTATCTGTAAGGGTGTTGTTAAAGTACCCTAATCGAAAGTGCTTTTTAGCTGTTACATGACGACGGGCAAAAAAGTTTGCAATGAGAATGTAAATGTAATCATGTTAGAGACAGAATGATTTCATCAGGTTGCTATTTTAAGCACAGCCCCTTGTTGTATTCTTTAGTCGTATCCCAAATGACATACTATACACTATACAGTTTTACTATGCGCTATACACTCTGCCGTCTAGTGTATGAATTATAGAAGGGTACTATCGTCTCAAATGGCACACTTTCGGTATCGTACTAACCGGAAGTATATGCTGTTTCCTGGTCGAGGGCAAATTACGTCGAACGCAAGTAACGCGATGGCGCTAGCATTAGCGATATAGCCAGAGAGATAACAAAAATGAATTGGTACATTTTACTGTTTATGTTAATGTTTCCTTTTATGCCCAACAGGACCTCAGTCACTGTCAGACGGAGGCGTAATCGTCTCCTCAGGTGAATTTAGCTTGAACAATTTAAAATCAACATAGTAAGTTGTGGTTGTGGCTATGACTTCTGGGAATATAAACAACTTTTTTTTTGTTTTTCGTTCAGCATCTGAGCCTGATATAGCCCCTCCCCATCCGCTACGTAAGGAAAGCTGCGACCGTTGAGTGCATGAAGTGTCCATCATTCCATACTTTCGGTTGAATCCGGGAACTTAAAGTGCACTTTTTTGGGAGGGCTTTTCAGTGTGAACACACTAATCAAACTATTTATACTACAAAATGGCGTAGAATAGTGCATAAGTGTGCAATTTGGGACGCTGCTCTATAAATAGATCATGTTTCATTTGCGTCAGCATACGTGCTTATGTGTGTGTGTGTGTGTGTGTGTGTGTGTGTGTGTGTGTGTTTTAGATAAATACCTATAATAGAACAGAAGGCACTTTGTCCCTCTCTGAATTCAACTTTCAGGTCTCACTTCACCTGTTGTGCAGTTGAAACTTCCTACCCTGCTATTAGTCACTTGTTAGAGGAAACATTGCTTCTTTCACACACACACAACAGCTTTCCTACCTCTTCAAGACCATGTAAAAGCTTCCGCAGAACAAAGACTGAAGCTGTGGACGAGACACACATATAGTCCACGTGATTAGGAATGTTCCTCTCAGTGAGTATTTCAGAAACAAAATGCATCACAACATTCAGGTTCTTAATAAAGTGCCAGCCAAAACAATGGTGCCATGTTGACGTCTGCAAAAATCCATAATTTATCACGATACTGATTTTTCCATGCAGGAACGCCTGCATAGAGTCAACTATGGACTTTGCATGATTTATGTTGAGAGCTGTATGTTAGGGTCAACTTGTTCTGCCCAAACAAATGATCATTTATAGCTGTAAAACTGGTGTCTGGGAATCTTTGCCAAGCTTTGTAGAGGCACAGCCTGGGAATGCATTGAGCTATTGACATGACAGACAAGTGGATGCTTTTTTGGCTTCAATATTAAAACCTGTGCTAACTAATTAGGGGTGTAACAATCCAACGATTTAAAAGGATTGAAATTGTTCGATGTAGCAATCATAAATCGAGAAAGGACAAACAACTGGCATGTAAAAAAGAAATCGTATTTTAAAATGAGGTGTAAACAATTCACAAGGCTAGCAAGGTGATTTGTATGGAAGCCCGGTTCCGTCGCGGAGGCAAAAAACAAAGTAATTGCGATTTTATTTCTCACAATTCTGATTTTATTTCTCACAGTTTTAAGTTAACATCTCACATATCTGTCTGAGTTTATATCGCGCAATTTTGACTTTATTTCTCGCAGTTTACAACGAGTTTACATCTCACAATTTTTACTTTTTTTCTCGCAATTTGACGTTAATAAGTTACAAAGAATGCACCGACAAAGCATCAGTCATTCTCTATAAGTAGGCTATACAAGAACAACACTCAAGTCACAACTAGTCAAGACAAGGTAAATCAGATGCTAGCGTGCGCTCGTAACCTGAAGTTAGTCACGTTTCAGGTACTGCATCAAGTGGATGTCTAAATTGCGAGTAAAAAAAAAAAAGTCTGAATTGTGAGATTTAAATTCACAGTTGTGAGAAAAAAGTCAGAATTGTGAGATGTTAACTCAAAATTGCGAGACAAAAAGTCCGAATTGTGAGATATAAATTCGCATTTATGAGAAAATAGTCAGAATTGTGAGAAATAAAGTGGCAATTACATTTGTAGTTTTTTTCCTTCATGGCGAGTTTCCATAGATTTGCCCATAATTCTGATACTTTTAAAATAGTCCTCCTCTACGCCGTTATCATACGCGAATTAAAAGTAGACCTGCCCCAGATACAAAAAGTACAACTGCTTTAGAGAGCTAAAACCTGTAATCATGCAAGGATCCTTTGAGGAGCGCTTTATCTAAGATTATAAGCTACTAGAAATGAAACCTTTTATTATTATTATTATTATTATTATTATCTTTGGTTAGTCATTCTGCTTCGTTTTTCTTCATCAGTTCTCCTCCTGAGTCGTTCATTGCTGATGGAGGGGAGTTTTCGATCTCATCCCTCTTCCCAGAAATCCCTGGGCCCCACTGCAGCCCATGAGTCATGGTATCGCGAACAATAGAAGAAGCCTGCTGTTTTTTCTGAGCCGCTGACCTTTAGAGTTTACTCGCTGTAGGAACGGCATCACCATGATGTTATCACTCTCACATTTGGAGAGCGGCTTTTTTTTCTTTTTGGCACGCTTTTGTGACTGAGCTCACCCGGGAGGTGAGGTAATACAGAACGAGGGTCTTCCTTCTCCAAGCCTGTAGCTGACTGTGAGTGTGGAGGAAAATTGACAGATCCTTAATGACCTCAAGTGTCCTTAATGACCAGCGACCCCCATGGCGATTTCTGGAGACTCCGGCGTGATTAAAATGGCGGTTATTGACGCACATAGGAGTGTAACACAACAGCTGGCCTGGTGTCAAGTCGAATCTTCTGAGACTTTACAGAATAGTTTGGGAAATACACACCCCCATTTAGTGATTATGTCTTACACTAGTTCTACATTTCCACAGAAAAATCACCAATAACTCATAATATCGGTGGAATTAGATTTCCAATTTTTGCAAGGTGGAGTAGGTCAATGTTTCCATATTATTTCTCTGTAACTCTGTTACATCTTGAAAGTAGGCCTTGGGATGACTCCTTTTGACCAATCACAGGGTATCACTGTATAGTCGTATATTTGAAATATTTCCAAATTGAAAAAAGGGAAATGTACTGTAGGTACTCTTTATAGATATTGTTTTGTGATATATATTATTAGTGTAAATTGTGTGTGTGTGTGTGTGTGTGTAACTCACATGCTGGTAGAGTAGCAGAACAGATGGGCCACGGAGTGTGTACCTGGTGCCAGACACAGCAAGGAGAAAAGACTTGGAGTTGTGTGTGTGTGAGTGTGTGTGTGTGTGTGTGTTTGTGTGTGTGTGTTTGGAAGGCCACCTGTCTTGGAAGCACTTCTTAACATGCTAACGGTGATCACAAGGATATTGTGTGTGTTTGCATGTAGGCTAGTGTGTGTGCTTCTGTCTGTGTGTGTACATGTGCATGTTTAATTGTCTTTCTCGGTACGGCTACTGAACGGCCCGGAATATAATTCTAGGAATGATATTTACAGGGTTATTTTGATCCCAGAGATCAGTCAAAACTATATATATGGACTTATTATGACTTCCTCTCTTTCCTCGTTTGACAAACTTCACTTGAATTTCAGTGACTGATTTAAGTTGAACACTTCTCTGAAGTGTTTTATGTGAGTTTGTTGATCTTGTAATTGTTTTTTTGTGCCTAAGGCTGTGTCATTTTCATGCTTTCTCGTGCTGGCCTGGGCACGCTCTGTGGAAAAATCACAGCAAACCCTTTGTGCCTCGGTCAAGGCATTTTTCTGTGATGACTGGTTCTGGAGAAATTTGCTGGGCATGCCAGCTTTTAGAAGCACAAACACATAAACAAGGCACTAAACTGACTTTTTCAGTCAGAAAAAAGGAGGCATTTAGGAGGGCTTGAGGTTTTTTTTTTAGATCCTCATTGAGCCAGAATTGTAGTAATTAGGGAGTTTTTGCACTGTTTGAGATTTAAACTATCTGAGCCAACAGTTCATTTGAAGCATTCCTTTTAGCATCTGTAATTCAGACAGTTCACTGCTCTGATTACTTACGGCCTACATTTTTTTTGGCTCAAATGCTGTCGTTCTGTCTTAATAGTTCACAGTCATGTTTGAAATGGCAATAACTTTGATAAGATGTCCGGGAGCCAAGGGAGTGAAATTGACTGGGTGGGAGGGATGGTGTACTCTCTCACCACTGTCAATCACTGCAACACAAGCCGATAGTGAGCATCTGTGAGTCCGTGTATGCAGAAGAGGGCTGATACCAGAGACTTTCCTCTGAGTGTGTAACGCTGCCCTGTGATGCAGCATGAGCAAAGAGGTAGTTGGTTGGCTTCACGTGTCCCGGAGGAAGCTGGGTGGGGGCACGGTGGCTTAGTGGTTAGCACGTTTGCCTCGTTGGAGGTTCGAATCCCGCCTCCGCCCTGTGTGCACTGAGTTCGCGTGTTCTCCCCATGCTTTGGGGGTTTCCTCCGGGTACTCTGGTTTCATCCCCCAGTCCAAAGACGCGCGCTGTAGGCTGATTGGCTGATTGGCATCTCTAAATTGTCTGTAGTGTGTGAATGTGTGTGTGATGATTGTGCCCTGTGATGGGTTAGCACCCCGTCCAGGGCGTCTCCCGACTTCCCAGTTCCCTGGGATAACTGTCCATCGGATAGAAAATGCGGACTAAACATGGAAATAGTGCATCAAATATAATCCAATGTAATATAAAAGCAAGAGGCCTTTATTATATTAAATTGTATGAAAAAATTAAAAATAAAAAGACTAATACATTGATATGTGAATGATAAAAACACATCTAATAATTTACTACTACTACTACTATTAATAATAATAATAATCCTCATTATTCAGAAGCTAATAAAATAGCACTTGATCCAGCACATCCTATTATTTTGCAGTTTTTTTGTTTTTTTTTAATATCGTGCTCTGACGCACAACAGAGATACTAAATCAAGGTTATAAAATTATAATGTGTGCATGGATTGTAGGCTGTTTTATCACACTTTTAAATCACCGTTTGGTGTTTGTGGTCAAATGAATAAAATATTGTCGTTGTTTTGCGTTAATTTGACATGCTCGAGTATCGATCTCTGGTTCTTGATCAACACTAGAAGGCGTAAAAAGGCCTGCTGATCTGCAGTTATTATTAACACAACATGGGATGAAGACGGTGATTAATCTCAGACGAAGGGAACCCAATCGAAACATTCTCATTACATTCGTTCTCAGTACAACATACAGTATGCGTCCAGTCTGAGACGCTTAAATGTAATTTAGAAAGATCAGATCTTTGAGTGATCTGTGTTAAGCTCAGGATTTGTGCCAATTCAGATTTCGTATGTGAATGTATCCATTTTTCCTTGTAAGCTGAAGAGGTGGGTGGTCTTATGACCAGACACTTCAGTAAACAGATGTGCTAGCTGGAAACACACACATTCCCTTACCTCCATTTTTCCGAAGTGACCCTTGAAATCTCGTCCAACACATCGCAGCGGCATCGGACTCGACCCCCTCAGAGAAACTAATGTCGTCCTCTAGAGTCTCTTTGCCTTTCATTTCATGCCAGATAATTTCACATAATCACGAGTGTAAGACTGCAGTGGTCTGTGTGGGGGAGTTTGTGAGTGTATGTGTCTGTTTGCTAGTCTGTCTGGTTGTGTGTGTGTGTGTTTGTGTGTGAATGTTTGTCGATGTGTCTGTGTGTATGGAGCTCAATATCTGGAAGATGTTAATAACAAACCAGCCATTTTAGAATCCCAGTCTGTTTGCGCTTGGTTATATCATCACGTTGCTCCATGCGCTTTATCAGCGGCTAATACACTCTGAGCTCTGGGGGAGTTACAGGCTGCTCTGCACTTCACCCACAGCTGTAATGGCCTCACGTCTTCTCCGTCCTCTCCTCCATGTCTCTCTCTCTGTCTGTCTGACACATGATGTGAGTGTTTGAGGCAGACGGGCCCTCTCTTATCAGTATGACAGAGTGGATAAATTTGCCATGATACACTGCATGTCATCATGTGGCATGTTTTATAGTGTGAACTACACCAATAGTAATGTGTGTGTGTGATGTGATCGTCAGTTTACAGGATTTCGTCAGGAGTTTTTTTGTGATTGTTGCAGCCAAAAATGTTTGATTTTGCTGCAGCTTTTTTCTCTCCAAAATTTGCAGAGTTTTTTGTGAATTTTGTACAAACTACTTGAATTGGCGAAATCACAATTGCACGAAATTGTTTTGCACGGTCTTTCGCAATGATGTTTGTTGATGTATGTATATGAGACCTTTTAGCTGTGCTCATGTTCGACGCACGTGAAACGAAGAGGGATTTGACTGCATGCGCTTTGGGATGATGTCAGTGATGCGTCTTGTCCCAAATCTGAAGAAAAGCTCCTTCGAATAATGCGGAGTTTGCTGGAGGGCCCGGATAATCACTCATACACTCATACAGTATACCACTAGCAATGTACATTCATATGGGACTTTTTTTTTCTTTCCTATTTCACTTTAAAAATATACAGTGTCAATATAGAGCACCTAAATTTATAGCACCTAAATGTTACATCCAAACATATTCATTCACTCATTCAGTCATCTTCATTAAGCACTTTATCCTGGTCAGGATTGTGTAAATCCGGAGTCTTTCACAAAAACACTGGGCGTGAGCCAGGGTTACAAACCTGGATGGGAAAACACACACACACACTCATTCATACCTAGAGGCAATTTAGCTTAGCCTACCGGGATGTTTTTGGGAAGTGAGAGGAAACCGGAGAACCCGATACAAATTATCCAATGATTAATTAGTTATGTTTTAAAAGCCTAATTAGTATAAGTAATAAAGTAACGCCATAGTATTATGTAAAATCTAAAAATCTAAAATAATTTGAAAATATTTTTCTGTTGCGGATGTTGGACGGGTCAAAATTCCATCTTAGTAATAATGATGTGTCATCCAGATGGAATAAAATAATGTCACGGTCCTTTCTGTACTGAAACAATGATATAAAACAGGAGGTTTTTACTGACGGTGAAACATAGCCGTTAAAAAATAAACTGGAATATTAATGCTGTAAACTGGGTTAAACACACGTTAGAGTTGATCTTTAACATTACAGAACCTGTGTGCTGTGCCAAAGGTCAGAGTTGTTCATGAGTGTAATTTCACATCCATAAACTGATAAACTGCTGTCTATCTCTAATACGGTCACGAACAGCTTACCGGAAAAGGTCACATGACCAGATATAAACACTGTCTCACTGACACTGAGCATCTTCACTGTGTCTTACTGTAACGCTGTTATATCAGGCCAGTGTGTCTCACTCTCTCGCACTCTCTCTCCTCCTTCACAATCCTCCTTCTCTGTCTCTGTCTGATAGAGTCTACTTTTCCCTTCCTCGCTCTCTCTCTTCCCCCCCATCTCTCCATCTTCTTCTCTGTCTCTTTCTTTCCATCATCATTTCTCTCTATATCACTTTCTCTCTTCTTCTTCTCATCCCTTCTTCTGCTGTCCGTCTCTGTCTAGTTCCCTCTCTCTTTCTCTCTGTCTTCACCTCTTTCTCCCTCTGTCTTCCTCTCCATCTATCTTCATCTCTCTCTCTATTCAATTCAATATTGGCAGGATTGTTTACATACAGTATTGCCAAAGCATCAATATAGATAAGAAAGGAGAATTTAAAAAGAATAATAATAATAATAGAATGAAATTAAATAAAACCGATAATAGGAATAATAATAATAAAAATAGAATAAAAAAAATAGTAATAATTACAAAAATTAGTAAATAAAAAATATAAATAATAATGAAAAATAAAGTGACAAAATACAAGGTGCCAGTGTAGGTCAAAAGTATAAAGGTTACAATAATTATGTACATTAATGCCATAAAATAAAATAAAATGCAATAAGGTAAATTGGGAATAAGTAAATAAGCAGTATGAGTGTGTACGATTGTCCAGTGAGATGTGATCAGAGCAGTAGATGGTTTCTGAGCATGTAAGGATCTGTCTTCCTCTCCCTCCACTGATCTTCAACTCTCTCTCTATCTTCCTCTCTCTCACTCTATATATCTATCTTATACTCCTTTTCTCATGACTCTTTCTGTCTTTCTATCTCTCGCTCTCTTGCAGGTGTAAACCGGTCTTTAGACAGAGCTGTGTATTTTTCATGACTCAGGTGTAAACGATTGGAGTGAATGTGGCGAGTAAACGAGTGGAGTGAATGTGACGAGTAAACGAGTGGAGTGAATGTGGCGAGTAAACGACTGGAGTGAATGTGGCCGAGTAAACGAGTGGAGTGAATGTGGCGAGTAAACGACTGGAGTGAATATGGCGAGTAAACGAGTGGAGTGAATGTGGCGAGTAAACGACTGGAGTGAATATGGCGAGTAAACGAGTGGAGTGAATGTGACGAGTAAACGAGTGGAGTGAATGTGGCCGAGTAAACGAGTGGAGTGAATGTGGCGAGTAAACGAGTGGAGTGAATGTGGCGAGTAAACGAGTGGAGTGAATGTGACGAGTAAACGACTGGAGTGAATGTGACGAGTAAACGACTGGAGTGAATGTGACGAGTAAACGAGTGGAGTGAATGTGACGAGTAAACGAGTGGAGTGAATGTGACGAGTAAACGACTGGAGTGAATGTGACGAGTAAACGAGTGGAGTGAATGTGGCGAGTAAACGAGTGGAGTGTATGTGACGAGTAAACGAGTGGCGTGAATGTGACGAGTAAACGACTGGAGTGAATGTGACGAGTAAACGACTGGAGTGAATGTGACGAGTAAACGAGTGGAGTGAATATGGCGAGTAAACGAGTGGAGTGAATATGGCCGAGTAAACGACTGGAGTGAATGTGACGAGTAAACGACTGGAGTGAATGTGACGAGTAAACGAGTGGAGTGAATGTGACGAGTAAACGAGTGGAGTGAATGTGGCGAGTAAACGACTGGAGTGAATGTGGCCGAGTAAACGAGTGGAGTGAATGTGGCGAGTAAACGACTGGAGTGAATGTGGCGAGTAAACGAGTGGAGTGAATGTGGGGAGTAAACGAGTGGAGTGAATGTGGCGAGTAAACGACTGGAGGGAATGTGGCGAGTAAACGAGTGGAGTGAATGTGGCGAGTAAACGAGTGGAGTGAATGTGGCCGAGTAAACGACTGGAGTGAATGTGACGAGTAAACGACTGGAGTGAATGTGACGAGTAAACGAGTGGAGTGAATGTGACGAGTAAACGACTGGAGTGAATGTGACGAGTAAACGAGTGGAGTGAATGTGACGAGTAAACGAGTGGAGTGAATGTGGCCGAGTAAACGAGTGGAGTGAATGTGGCGAGTAAACGAGTGGAGTGAATATGGCGAGTAAACGAGTGGAGTGAATGTGGCGAGTAAACGAGTGGAGTGAATGTGGCGAGTAAACGAGTGGAGTGAATGTGGCCGAGTAAACGACTGGAGTGAATGTGACGAGTAAACGACTGGAGTGAATGTGACGAGTAAACGACTGGAGTGAATGTGACGAGTAAACGACTGGAGTGAATGTGACGAGTAAACGACTGGAGTGAATGTGACGAGTAAACGACTGGAGTGAATGTGACGAGTAAACGAGTGGAGTGAATGTGGCCGAGTAAACGAGTGGAGTGAATGTGGCCGAGTAAACGAGTGGAGTGAATGTGACGAGTAAACGACTGGAGTGAATGTGACGAGTAAACGAGTGGAGTGAATGTGACGAGTAAACGACTGGAGTGAATGTGGCGAGTAAACGAGTGGAGTGTATGTGACGAGTAAACGAGTGGAGTGAATGTGACGAGTAAACGAGTGGAGTGAATGTGACGAGTAAACGACTGGAGTGAATGTGACGAGTAAACGAGTGGAGTGAATATGGCGAGTAAACGAGTGGAGTGAATATGGCCGAGTAAACGACTGGAGTGAATGTGACGAGTAAACGACTGGAGTGAATGTGACGAGTAAACGACTGGAGTGAATGTGGCCGAGTAAACGAGTGGAGTGAATGTGGCCGAGTAAACGAGTGGAGTGAATGTGGGCGAGTAAACGAGTGGAGTGAATGTGGCGAGTAAACGAGTGGAGTGAATGTGGCCGAGTAAACGAGTGGAGTGAATGTGGCCGAGTAAACGAGTGGAGTGAATGTGGCCGAGTAAACGAGTGGAGTGAATGTGGCCGAGTAAACGAGTGGAGTGAATGTGGCCGAGTAAACGAGTGGAGTGAATGTGGCCGAGTAAACGAGTGGAGTGAATGTGGCCGAGTAAACGAGTGGAGTGAATGTGGCGAGTAAACGAGTGGAGTGAATGTGGCCGAGTAAACGAGTGGAGTGAATGTGGCCGAGTAAACGAGTGGAGTGAATGTGACCGAGTAAACGAGGGGAGTGTATGTGGCGAGTAAACGAGGGGAGTGTATGTGACCGAGTAAACGAGGGGAGTGTATGTGGCGAGTAAACGACTGGAGTGAATGTGACGAGTAAACGACTGGAGTGAATGTGACGAGTAAACGAGTGGAGTGAATGTGACGAGTAAACGACTGGAGTGAATGTGGCGAGTAAACGACGAGTGTATGTGACGAGTAAACGAGTGGAGTGAATGTGACCGAGTAAACGACTGGAGTGAATGTTGCCGAGTAAACGAGTGGAGTGAATGTGGCGAGTAAACGAGTGGAGTGTATGTGGCGAGTAAACGAGTGGAGTGTATGTGACGAGTAAACGACTGGAGTGAATGTGACCGAGTAAACGACTGGAGTGAATGTGGGCGAGTAAACGAGTGGAGTGAATGTGGGCGAGTAAACGAGTGGAGTGAATGTGGGCGAGTAAACGAGTGGAGTGAATGTGGGCGAGTAAACGAGTGGAGTGAATGTGACGAGTAAACGACTGGAGTGAATGTGGCAGAGTAAACGACTGGAGTGAATGAAGGAGTTCAATGTCTTCATACGCATCAGAAATGAGAGCAGCTTTAGAGCGTATGCTTAAGTAAATATGATCAGTCACACTGAGAAAAGCAGCGAGGTGTGCTGCGTTTCCTGACATGTGTTAATTTACATCGAGTGTGTGTGAGTGTGAGTGTGAGTGTGTGAGTGTGTGTATGTGCTGTAATGCTGATGTTAAACATTGGCCATAAGCAGAAGTAAAGACGGCTGAGGGTTATGTAACTCTTTTAGCACAGGGCGTAGAGGCCCATGTGTGTGTGTGTGTGTGCGTGTGTGTGTGTGTGTGACAGTTTTGTGAGGACATTTGGCTGGTCCCCACAACAAAAACAAATTATTATTATTATTTTTTTTTACTAAACCTGCAGCTTTTATTTCTAAAATCTAAAGAGCCAGGCTAGCAGTGACTAGCTGCATTAATAATTATGTCAATGTAAGGTACTCACAAAGTGTGTGTGTGTGTGTGTGTGTGTTAACAGTGGTCTGAATTGTTGTCTGTGTTGTTGTCAGGCTGAAGCGTCTGTGTTTGCCTGAAGGAGTCGAGCGCCGCAGCTCGAGTTCAACACGGCCACTTCCTGATGATGACAGTAAACATGGGTAAGTGTGAGGAACACTGTGTCCTGTCTCTCTCTCTCTTTATCACTGTCTTCCTGTCTCTCTGTCCTGTCTGTCTCTATCTCTGGCTTTATATGTCTTCCTTTTGAGCTGTCTTATCTTCTTTCTTTCTCTCTCTCTCTCTGTCTTTTTGTTTTTCTTTCCTTGTGGTGCTCTCTCTCTCTCTCTCTCTCTCTCTCTCTCTGTCTGTACGGATTTCATTTGGACAGTCTTTCTTTTTTTGGCTATTCATCTCTCTGTCTCTCTTTCATTTCTCTCTCTCTGTCACTGCCTCTCTTTGTCTCTTGCTCTGTCTCTCTCTTCCTCTGTCTATGTCTCTCTCTTTCTTTTTGTGTCTCTTTCCTTCTCTGTTTCTCTTTCTATGTCTCTGGCTTTTGTGTCTATCTGTCTCTCCTTCTGTCTTTGTCTTTCTGTATTTCTCTCTATGTGTCTTTCTCTGTCTGGTCTTCTCTCTGTCTCTCTATCTCTCTCTCTATCTCAGTCTCTCTCTCTCTTTCTTTTTGCCACTGTGTCCCTCTTTCTGTCTGGCTGTCTCTTTCTCTTTTTTCTCTCTCCATGACTCTCTTTGTCTCTGTCTCTCTCTGTCTCTTTCTGTCTATCTGTCTGTTTCTCTTTTTTTCTCTCTCTATGTCTCTCTCTCTCTGTGTCTTTCTTTGCCTCTCTCTATGCCTCCCTTTCTGTCTATCTGTCTTTTTCTCTTTTTTTCTCTGGCTATGACACCCTCTGTCTCTCTGTTTCTCTCTATGTCTCTCTTTCTCTATATCTTCCCTTAGCACTATCTTTCTTTCTCTGCTTCTCTTTGTCTCTGTTCCTCAATATATAATATTTCAGTGGTTTGGAAACAGCACCACTACATTTTAAAGGCAGTGGAAAATACGATTCAGTGTTCACAAAAATAAGTACGATGAACATAAGATGAAAACAAATAATTAGTAAAACCTTTGTGTTGTAAATTGCGACCTTTAAGATTCTGAAGCTTGTGGCCAGAAAAGTGCACAGAAAAGTTTGAGATGCTCCTTGGCCCATGGACAGAGGCAGCGTTTGAGGCGGAAGTCCATTTTATAATCGAGCTGGTCAGTATTATAGGTGTCCCGATAACACCTGCAATACCCTCAGAAAACATAACTCATAATAACGATAGTACATCATCATATCGCCCATGGTTTCTTTCCATCTAGCACTTTCTTTTCTTTTGCTCCATTTTTCCTTACTTCACACATACACACACACCGGTCTCCCACAGCACACTTGCTTTTGGCAGCTTCTCAGAGAGAGACTTCACACTCTCAGCAACATGTTAAAATGCACCCCAGCCCCGGCCCCGGCCCCGGAGGAGACTCCTTTCTGCAGCTCGTTTTTTATTGTCACGGGTCTTGCTCTTAAATTTCACACATTCAACACTTTCTCTAATTAGAAAAAGACATCCATTTTCCGTCTGTTACCTAAACCGCATTCTGTAGTGTGAAAAATGCAGCAATAATCGTAAGCGTTTCAATTTCAGATTACAGCTGTGTAAGGATTTAAATTGTGTTTGGTACTCCCTGGATTTTTCCCTTTGATTTGTGGAAAATGAATTTGATGACGCGTCAAGATTAAAAACGTTAAATGAACCTTTGTACTTGCATTTATTGCTTTGCCATGATCGCTCGTTGTTGTTGCATTCGAGTAGTCGAGTTGTTTTGGCCATCTGTAGTACTGCTGCGTTCGACTAAAACTCGTAACTCAGACCAAAGAAAACGTCGGAATTCCTACTTCAGGCAGTGTCCACGCCATGTAATTACTACATGTTACCTGTTACCGTAGTTACTAGATGACAACACAGACGTTCACGTCCTCGTTATCCAACTCTGTGCTATGTTAAACTGTTTTGTATGTCTTTCATTTATTTTCAGATTAATCTTGCATTATAAAGACATTAATAATAGTCAATTATACGAATTATTACACAAATATTACAAGATAGGGACGGTGGTAGCTCAGTGGTTAAGAAGTTGGGCTACTGATCGGAAGGTCATGAGTTCAAATCCCAGCACCGCCAAGCTGCCTCTGTTGGGCACTTGAGCAAGGCCCTTAACCCTCATCTACTCCCTGGGCGCCGCAGCAAAAATGGCTGCCCACTGCTCCGGGTGTGTTCACTACTCCCAACTTCTAATGTGTGTGCACTAACTTGGATGGGTTAAATGCAGAGGACAAATTCCAAGTATGGGTTACCATACATTGGCCTTCACATGTCACTTTCATAACTGCTTAGCTACATTTTACTGCTGAAGCCGCTGCCATTTTGAGTATTTCCGCATGATGTTGCAGCGGTCACGTGGTACAAGTCTCAGAAAATTACAAGTTGTAATTGCGAGTTCGACGAGGACGTGAACGCTCGTCGGGAATCTCGTAATTACGATAATTACGACATGGCGTGAATGCAGCTTCAGTATAGCCGCTCACAGCATCAACAGTAACCATAGAAGCACTTCTTTACTTTTTAATGAGTTATACTGTATATACCAGTTTTAGTTATACTGTATATACCACTCATTACAGTTATATTGTTGCTAACAAAAGATGGAACCTGGAGGTGTCCATGTTTTTTTCCTTACTTTGTAGCTAGAAAAGGTCGAAATATTACAATTAAAAACTTACGCGTATGTGATAATTACTGTAGGAATCTATGTTGTAGGCCGCTCAGGCTCAGTGTTTCTGCTGCTCTGATTGGTGAATCAAAATTACAGAATCAACTAACGTGTATTTACGCTTTCCCGAGTCCCCATTCTACAATTCGCACAGACTGTGATTTCACAAACTGTAAATTCATTCAAACGAACTTATTTTGTGCAAACGAAAACTAACACGCCAGTAGTAGGCACGCTAATAATCAATTGCTAATAAATCATTTCTTTTAACTAACTCCTAATGCATACACATGACTATTCTGTTGCACTTATACATGTCTATGTGAAGTGAAGATTTGGTGTGTGGCAGGCAAAAATAGCACACACCAGTTTTGCTAGGTTTGTTTTCAAAAAAAAAAAAAAATTGAGAAATTGAGATATGGGAACGCATGGAATCTCCAAAACATAAGCACTCCAGTATCTTCACTCAACATCCATCTTCAATTCAGTCAGTCAGAGACCTCGGAAAAAGCGCAGAGATGTGTCACATGACCATCCCAGAGGTATTTTCAAGGCAGAATGAAGTAGAGAACTTAATAATAATAATAAACTTCTTAGCAAAAGGTATGCAAGCTTTCAACGGAGTAGGAAAAGTCACCATTCAGATCACTGCTTGAAAAGTTTGAACACTAGTGCAAGATGGCAGGAAGAAAATGTTTCTCCGACACGGCCTGCCTGAGGTCTGCGATAAAGAATTTCTTGAAACGGCTCAACTGATTTTTTTATCAAATAATTATTTTATTTCCAAATTTCCAGCTGGAGAAATTTCAATTATTAGAGGTAAAATGTGCTTTACTAAATGGTAGTTTTTGTGTAAATGTTACTTCAATTGCTAGTGTTATGTTTTTCCTCATCTTCATAATGACCTGAAGTGTGAAACCTGACTTGGTTTGGTTTGCATGTTACAGATGACGGTCTTCACAATGGGCCCGGACAACACAGGAACATGCAAGGTAGGTACTCGTTTCTCAAATTAAACCAAATACACTGTCATATCAGGGAAGTGCAGTATAATATTAAAATAGTACAAACATTAAGTGGTATGCACGTGTCAGTACACCATTGCCATAGCATGATAAATGCCTTTAAACGTTTTATCTGATACGTGTTGTACGTGTATCACAGTGTTGATTTTGTTGTTTTTAAACATTGACTGTACGGTTTTATGTTGGTAGTCTCCAGTTATTTAACTGCACCACATTTGGAACTTGCTTTCACGGTCAGCCAATTTTAATGTGAGTCTGGAGTGAACCGTCTAGTTCGTCATTGCACGGTGAAGAAGTGACTCAGCATCCTGCTGATATGCGAATGTCAAGCATTGATTCTATCTATCTACCAATCAGATAGCAGAAAAAAAAAAACATTTCACTGCGATGGGCTATGATTTTATCCTGAGCTCTAGTTACAGTCTGTGTGGAGTTTCACATGTTTTCCTCATGGTCATATGGGTTCCCTTGTGGGTTCTCTGGTTTCCTCTGACCTCCCAAAAAACACCAGGTGGATTGCAACTAGATATATGGTTCTCTGCGTCGACGTCCTGTCCAAGGTGATCCCAGAATAGGTTCTGGATCCACCACAACTCTACCAAGATAGAGCAATTATTGAAGATTAATGACTAAGTGTATGCATTTTTAAAGGAGACACATTCTTATTGGTTCATAGGTTTTTGGTGGGGTAATTGCAGATCTCCAGGTAGCAAACAGACATATATATATTTATTCATTTGGTCGATGCTCTCATCCAGAACAACTGCAGATTATGGCTTGCTCCAGGGTGTGACAGAAGAAGCTTTATTTGTCACATATACATTACAGCACAGTGAAATTCTTTTTTCTCATAGCCCAGCTTGTTAGGAAGCTGGGGTCAGAGCACAGGGCTGATATACCATGATATGGTCCCCATGGATAGGGTTAAGGGCCCTTGCTCAAGGGCCCAACAGTGGCAACTTGTCAGTTCTTGAAACCCCAACCTTCTGATCAGTAACCCAGAGCCTTTAACCATTGAGCCACCACTGCCCTAGAGTCACCAATGTGCTATCTCTCCATTAGACTCTCAGTGCTTCTCTAACCAGTCCTCAGTGCTCCCCTGGATGGTTCTAATTGTTGCTCTATCCCTACGTGACCTTTCGTGTGGTTCCTGAGGACTGGCTTGAAAACTAACCGTAATTACACACTGTGGGCAGCATCAGCTTACAATCTGGGTTTCTACTCATATCTGAATTGCACTACATACTTTAAATGAGGAAACTTCCAGGCAACCAGAACATATGACTAGATTAAACGTTGGAGCATTTGCTTGTCTGATTACTAATAACAATACTGTCAGCCTTGATCACTGTATAGTCAGTAATTGATTCTCAGCTCATGCCTAATAAGTGGAAGTGCAAACTGTACTCCACCGAACTCCCACACACACCTAAACACTTAGCTCATCCACATTACCCCATGTGCTTCTTTGCAGCTGGATTATTAGAGGTGTTACTTTGTAAGCTTTATGTGGAAGGAAGGCACTCAAAACTGATGAAGATATGGAGAGCAGGTTTGGCTGAGAAAAAGTTTGTGTTCGTGCGGATCCATGATAATGCATATTGTTTGTCTGGAGAAACATGGTGACCTTATGCTGAGCTCATGTTGCTAGTATTGCACAATTCCTTCATGCTGATGTCATTCTGGGGAAATCCCCTTAGTTTCTCCATTCAGTCCAACCCTGCACACGGCTTCCTTCAAACCACTCGACCTGAACAAACCACACACACACACACACACACACACACACACACAGAGCGGGATGATGCAATCCAGGCAAAGTGCTCTGAAACATTCCAGCTATGCTCTTTGACTTGCTCTGTCAAGAAGAATGACCTTTGAAGGTATCACACTAGCGAGTTTCTCTCTACAAGATGAAATCACCTTGACGAGTTCACAAGCTCTCTGACTCTCTGCCGTTTTGTACTGGCCTTTGCGTACAAGTGCTCCCTGCTCCCTTACTGCAGGTGGCGCTATTAAAACTTAATTCAGCCAGCTGGACTGTGGACGACGTGGCGAGCGAAGCCTCCATTTGATGTGCTTCTGCAGCAACATCGTATTTGTTTGTGGATGCAAACATCGTCTTCACGTGAAGAATTGCTGAAACGACTGATATTAACGTATAATGTCTAAAAGTGCTATGCAAATAAAATTTCTATTCAGTTACTGAATGCAGTGCTGACCAAAGGCTTGGAGGAAGTGTGGCTTCTCTGCATTGTCATCAGGAGCTAGTTCCCTATATGATATTATTTTTAACTACATTGCTCTTAAGACTCTTTGTTATCAGGAAAATTGGGTGTAAATGTCATAGTTATCAGGGGGCGTGGCTCTGTAGGCCGTTGTAATTGGAGGTGTTTCTGGCGAAGAGCAACAGAAAAGCCAGAGCTATCAGGAAGAGGGGCGTGGCCTTGTGTATGCAACCATAGCAATGACCCACACATCCAGAACAGGCTAAACCAAAGGAAGAACCCATCTGTCTTTGATATTAAACATAAACTGTTGTTTCTCTTTACTGCGAAACAGTAACTACAAAATTAGTCATGGAGTTATGAATAAAAATGAACATGTTGGATGTTTTATCTTGTGACAAAGAGATCAAGTTCAAACTTTGGAAAATATAGTTATTTGACTTTGTAGGGCAGTTTGTAAATCAGGGTTTAAATTGGCTTGTGTGTTTCACAAAGGCACGATGATAGAGGGCTGCTATCAGGCGCACATGACGTACGTACAGTGGGGGAAAAAAGTATTTGATCCCCTGCTGATTTTGTACGTTTGCCCACTGACAAAGAAATGATCAGTCTATAATTTTAATGGTAGGTGTATTTTAACAGTGAGAGACAGAATAACAGCAAAAAAAATCCAGAAAAAGGCATTTCAAAAAAGATATAAATTGATTTGCATTTTAATGAGGGAAATAAGTATTTGACCCCTTCGACTTAATACTTGGTGGCAAAACCCTTGTTGACAATCACAGAGGTCAGACTTTTCTTGTAGTTGGCCACCAGGTTTACACACATCTCAGGAGGGATTTTGTCCCACTCCTCTTTGCAGATCCTCTCCAAGTCATTAAGGTCATTTTCAATGCCCTGGCTGAGGGAAGGAGGTTCTCACCCAAGATTTGACGGTACATGGCCCCGTCCATCGTCCCTTTGATGCAGTGCAGTTGTCCTGTCCCCTTAGCAGAAAAACACCCCCAAAGCATAATGTTCCCTTTAAGAGAGTGCTCCTAATCTCAGCTCATTACCTGTGTAAAAGACACCTGGGAGCCAGAAATCTTGCTGATTGATAGGGGATCAAATACTTATTTCCCTCATTAAAATGCAAATCAATTTATAACTTTTTTGAAATGCGTTTTTCTGGATTTTTTTTGTTGCTATTCTGTCTCTCACTGTTAAAATACACGTACCATTAAAATTATAGACTGATCATTTCTTTGTCAGTGGGCAAACGTACAAAATCAGCAGGGGATCAAATACTTTTTTCCCCCACTGTAATGGAAAATCAAACAAATGCATGGCATTAGTATGTCGATAACTGCAGGTATCAGTTCAGAAAAGAAAGCTGAATGTAACTTAAATTGAACACTGCCAAGGTGTTATAAAGGAAGACCAGGAGGAAGAGTTGAGTCAGTCTTTCTTAAAGCAACCATCAATAAACGCTTCACAACACACACTCTTATGCTCTCCATATCATTCCTTCCCTCTCTCAGTCTCTCATACTTTATCTAAATCTCTGTTCCATACTCTCTCTCTGTCTGTCTCATTAAATCTTTTTTTTCACTCTCTATCATCTATCTCTCTCTCTCTCTCTCTCTCTCTCTCTCTCTCTCTCTCTCTCTCTCACTCTCTCTGGACAGATGGTCACTCTATCGCTAGACAGTCAAGGAAACCAAACAAATAGTACAGCTGAATGACTGCCGCTGCCAGTAAGTCAATGATATTGCGCACGTATGCGTGAATGCACACACATGCACACACACCCGCACTCACACCCGCACTCACACAGAACTCCCACACAAACCACACCAGAGACATTAACTGCCTCTGAGGATTACATCAGTGTCTAAGAGAACACACCAGAAAAACAAGAACATGCTGTGCAGCCCAGCAGCACACCGCAACCAAGTTTCAGGATTAATCTGCACACCCACAACAACCTTTCAGTTCAAACCCCGTCACAGTACTGATGTACAGGGCTTTAAAATTGCATTTAAGAGGCCCCTGTGTGGTGCAAACAAACCATTTGTACGGAGATCGCGAGTTCGAATCCCAACAATGCTACGGCCTTTGTAGCTGGGAGTCCAAGAGAGCGAAATTGGTAGTGTTGTCAGGGTGGGAGGGATGGTGTTACTCTCTCTTCCCTGTCAATCACAGCAATCATGGGATTTTGTGAGCTCATGTATGCGGAAGAGGGTGGATAGCGCTTTCTAGTTTCTTTAGTTTTCTCCTAGTATGGACTTTATTCAACTAATGCTACAGTGGGGGAAAAAAGTATTTGATCCCCTGCTGATTTTGTACGTTTGCCCACTGACAAAGAAACGATCAGTCTATAATTTTAATGGTAGGTGTATTTTAACAGTGAGAGACAGAATAACAACAAAAAAATCCAGAAAAACGCATTTCAAAAAAGTTATAAATTGATTTGCATTTTAATGAGGAAAATAAGTATTTGATCCCCTATCAATCAGCAAGATTTCTGGCTCCCAGGTGTCTTTTACACAGGCAATGAGCTGAGATTAGGAGCACTTTCTTAAAGGGAGTGTTCCTAATCTCAGTTTGTTACCTGTAAAAAGACACCTGTCCACAGAAGCAATCAATCAATCAGATTCCAAACTCTCCACCATGGCCAAGACCAAAGAGCTGTCCAAGGATGTCAGGGACAAGATTGTAGACCTACACAAGGCTGGAATGGGCTACAAGACCATCGCCAAACAGCTTGGTGAGAAGGTGACAACAGTTGGTGCGATTATTCGCAAATGAAAGAAACTGTCAGTCTCCCTCGGTCTGGGGCTCCATGCAAGATCTCACCTCGTGGAGTTTCAATGATCATGAGAACGGTGAGGAATCAGCCCAGAACTACACGGGAGGATCTTGTTAATGATCTCAAGGCAGCTGGGACCATAGTCACCAAGAAAACAATTGGTAACACACTACGCCGTGAAAGGACTGAAATCCTGCAGCGCCCGCATGGTCCCCCTGCTCAAGAAAGCACATGTACAGGCCCATCTGAAGTTTGCCTGAATGATTCAGAGGAGAACTGGGTGAAAGTGTTGTGGTCAGGTGTGGTCAGATCTCTTTGGCATCAAGTCAACTCGCCGTGTTTGGAGGAGGAGGAGGAGGTCATAGGCCCGTGTTTGGGGCCTATGACCCCAAGTCATAACACCATCCCCACCGTCAAACATGAAGGTGGGAACATTATGCTTTGGGGGTGTTTTTCTGCTAAGGGGACAGGACAACTGCACTGCATCAAAGGAACGATGAACGGGGCCATGTACCGTCAAATCTTGGGTGAGAACCTCCTTCCCTCAGCCAGGGCATTGAAAATGACCTTAATGACTTGGAGAGGATCTGCAAAGAGGAGTGGGACAAAATCCCTCCTGAGATGTGTGCAAACCTGGTGGCCAACTACAAGAAACGTCTGACCTCTGTTATTTCAACAAGGGTTTTGCCACCAGGTACTAAGTCGAAGGGGTCAAATTTCCTCATTAAAATGCAAATCAATTTATATCTTTTTTGAAATGCCTTTTTCTGGATTTTTTTGTTGTTTTTTTGTCTCTCACTGTTAAAATACACCTACCATTAAAATCATAGACTGATCATTTCTTTGTCAGTGGGCAGACGTACAAAATCAGCAGGGGATCAAATACTTTTTTCCCCCACTGTATGTGCTACCATTAAGATATTTGTATTTAGCAGTTTATAGCACATGGAGAACTAATGATGTCGGACGGGGGGCACGGAGGCTTAGTGGTTAGCACGCTTGCATCACATCTCTGGGGGTGGAGGTTCAAATACCAACTCCACCCTGTGTGTGCACAACTTGCATGTTCTCCCCATACTTTGGGGGTTTCCTCCAGGTACTCTGGTTTCCATCCCCAGTCCAAAGACATGTGTTGAAGGCTGATTGGCATTTCCAGATTGTCCATAGTGTGTGCGATTGTGCCCTGCGATGTGTTGGCATCCCATCCAGGGTGTCCCCCACCTTGTGCCCTGGGATAGGCTCCAGGATGGTTTTCCATGTCTTCTGGATGATTTTAACACCCCTCATCTGCCCCGTCGTTTTGAGATGTTCTGTGGGTGCAGTATTAATCAGCAGCTCGCTCTGAGATCACTCAGCTGAAGATAAGTTAAGTAAAGTTAAGTTAAGATAAGTAAAGTTAAAAAAGAGAGGAGGTGAGAGAGAAAAAAGAGACATCTGTCTGGTGAAAAGGCAGGTCACTTGAAAATAATTCAAGTGTCCCTCTGCTGACCTTGCCATGTGTGTGTGGAGGCTACGCCAGAGGTGTGAATGGATGTTACACACCACAGTTCTTGGAATCAGCACAAAAATCATCTCTGACCGTCAGTCAACACCATTCATCCTGCAGGATGCTTTCAGACCAGATACTACTTTAAATACGAGAAACACACATGAATGAGGATTTTCCTGGAATGGGACTGACTGCTTCTTTGTGTGTTGAGTCTCAAGTCTGTGCTCTCCATGTCGGCAGATGTGAATGACCTTGCACTCAGCCTGTAACTACTACACACACCTAATTGCCTCCATTAAGCCCACTTGATATGTTAATTCACGATGTGGTTATTTGCATGATTGCTCTCCTTTCGCTGGATGGAGCCTAACAAGGTGGTGGCGAATACATGGCCCATTTAAATGTGTCCCAGACTGCCGAAAAAAAAAAATCTTCCCGAGAATTTATGTATTCAAGACAAGTATAGCAGAAAAGCGTCTTCAGCTTTGAAGAGAAGTAATTGGTCTTTTTCTCAGACTTTTATCCAAGTTTCACTTTAATTGTTGGGGGGGGGGGGTGTTAGGGCTCTTCCTGAGCTCCAGCTGGTTAAAACAAAACCACTTTGTTGCTCTAATAGCCTCAGTTGACTCACTGTGGCCGTCTCTTTGAAGCCTGCGGATATAAAAGCATGTCATGCTTCACAGCTATCTGGGCTGGCGCGTGTGTTGCATTATTAAGCACCTCTTTATTTTTCGCACACATTATCTTTGTCATTGAAAGCATTCAGATACTAAGCTGGACAGACCCATCGTCGAAAGAGGATCTGTGTACTCTGTGTACTCTGTGTTCGTGTGTTTTCATTTGAAAAAGGGAAAATAAGGAAACAGGTTTTTATTTTATTTTATTTTTGTTTGTTCTAGGCAAATAATTAAGTCATATTATATGAATCCAAATATGAATGTGCCAACTGCATTCCAGTCGACCTGGAAGTACAAGTAATCTTCACTCTCTGGTTAAGATGCGGACTCTAGAACCTTATTCTGTTTTCATAAAAGATATGATTTTAAAAAATCTGGATGGAAATACACTCTCTGGCCACTGAAATAAGAAAACCTGTACTTCAGAAACGACTTGCTGATGCGAGAGGTCTTAAGAGAATGTCCAGCTTGGTTCCAGCTGACAAAAAGTCTACAGTAACTCAAGCAACCACTCTTTACAACCGTAATGAGCAGAAAAGCATCTCAGAATGCGCAAATCATCGAACCTTGAGGCAAATGGCCTACAACAGAAGAAGACCATGCTCTTGTCAGCAAAGGACATGAGTGCATGAGTTAACTGAAAGTTGGCAGTTGAAGATGTTCCTGGTGTTTTTCCAATCTTCAACTGATTACAGATTCTGTACACATTTCCTGTTGTTATGCATTATATATTTTTTCCATTATTTTAATTTTCTACCATGGTTGGGTTTTTTGTACTGAGGTCACATTTGTAGTATTGTGACAACGCTACTTGACAGCTAGTCCGTTGCTACACTCTACATGATTGGACAGATCATGGCTGAAAGTTTATATTAAGTATCATGATCTCAGAGGAAAAAATCTGCTGCGTCTGTTATGGAAATACAGCCACTTTGTTGTAGAAAATCCACTGATTGAATCTGAAGTGGAAATACCGGTCCTGCTGCTGTTGCGTAGACATGCCACAGTTGTACATCATATGAGCACTGGTTCTATTTTTAATCCTTATAAAACAACCTGTTTCCAGTTCCCAGGTGGGACCCGCTGGGACATGTTGGTGTCACCACCATGAACATAATAAACACAGTTAGCAACTTTAGGTGTAAATCAACAATGCAAACAGATTCAAATTAATTTTTTTTCCTCATTAGAGAACAGCTGCATACAAAGCATACTCTAGGGTATGTTCATATTAGGGACTTTAAAGTGCCTCTGAAATCAAAATTGGTGTCTCAGAGCATTTTGTCCCTCAGTGTTATGGACATCGGTATGATACCGTATCTGAAAAAGTTTTGGAGATTTTCTCTGTGAGATTTTATACTTCTTCACTTCCTGGACATGATGAATCATTTTTGATGATTCATATCTAGGCAAAACTTCATCCAATCATCGTCCAATCGAATGATTCTGGAACCATGTATACAGTATGTGCCACACCTGAGGGCGGGCTTTGCTCAAGCTGAATTTCTGTTTCAATCTGAATTTCAATCTGAAATTCCATGGATTTGTTCTTATGTTAAATGTGACTTGCATGAAACTCTGATTACATACCTTCACTTTTTTTTTTAAGAGTGATTGAACGAATGAATGAAATTCCCTCCATAAAAAAAGATGTTGGATAGAGGGATGGATGTATAGAAGGAAGAATGTGTGGATTATTTCAAAAGGTTTTTAGTTAATTAGGATGTGACTTCCACCTCAGTGGTCTGATATTCTTAATCACTAATTATTATATCAATTTTATATTCTTCCCCAAGATATATTATTAACAATTCTTTTTGCACTTATCTTGCTATTTTAATATAGAATTACCCCTGAACTAATTACTTCACCTGCCGAATGCTGTATGTTCTTGTTTCTTGTGCTCCACCATATATTTGTGCCAACTATATTTCCTGGGTGGATGATTGTTTTCATATATAACGTTTTATAGCATCTTTAAAAATGATGCCCCTGGTGCTGTTCTTTTGAATAATAAATACTACTTTAAATATATATTAATTTATTTTCAGGTCCAGGAACACTGTGCCTGTTTTCCAGCAGAACCACTTGGCAATTTGAAGCAGTGCACATTGAGGCTGGTTTATGTGGTGCTAACACTCTGTCTGTGTCTCTCTGTGTGTGTGTGTGTGTGTGTGTGTGTGTGTGTGTGTGTGTGTGTGTGTGTGTGTGTGTGTGTGTGTGTGTTACAGATGACGAGGAGGCTCTTAACTCTATCATGAAGGACCTGGCAGCCCTGCGCTGCTGTTACCAGGTCAACAGCAGCACCAGCCAGAAACCCAAAAGCAGGACCTCAAGCTACAGACAGGTACCTGTGATTAATTGCTACACAAATATTACCCACACTTTATTAGCAGCATCTATCTGCATCCCAAAAGTTAATTGCCCTTTCAAAATTAAAATATGGTATAGCGTATTTTAACTAACATTGTCTAGCTAAAACATACCAAAAACTGTTTTATAAGTTTGCCAATTTAATGCGATATGAATGATAATTATGTAACAGCGGCACACAAAGAAATTTAAAACTACCTCATGGACCTCATAGCTTTAGCCGGCTAGCTAACTCTAGGTAGTTAGTGTTTTGTTTAATGTTAGTCTAGATATCGATAGCTACAGTAAGTTAGCTAGCAGTTAATGTTAGTAAGATATCTGACTTGGTTAATACTAGCTAGGTAACTAACATCAATTCAAAGACCAATTTTATATAATACAATAAGCTGTATAATATAGCATATTATGTGTACAGTAGACTTATCATGTAAGATATATGCTGTAAAACATATTGACAGTAAAGTACTGTATTATCTTACATAGTATAAAATAACACATAATCCAGTACATTTGCTCATTTGACTGATGCTTTAAAATAAAAGCAACTTATAATTGATGCAGGATACCACTGAGCTGAAGGTTAAGGGTCTTAAACAAAAGACACACTTCCGTTGAGGCGTCCATGTTTTTTTCCCCCCACTTTGCACGTAAAATGCGAACATTTCATCAATGAACGTTTCACAATTTATCTTTACAGACTTTTTACCATGGAATTTATTTCAGCAAGCTTTTTTTTTTTTACAGTGTAATTTTAAGTTCATTAAGAAACATTTTACTGTTTATCTGAACAAATGTTTTACAGCGTAATTTCTCATCAATTCAATTTCAAAATGTAAAAGTTTTTAGGTTTGCAAACATTTTACTATGTAATTTATCTCATGAACAAACTTTACCCAATGAAATGTATTTCATCCATGATCGGTTCACTGTAATTTGTCTCTAAAAAAACTTTTTACAGTATAATTTATTTCCACAAATCTTTTATATCGTGGTTTATCAGCAACAAATATTGTAATTTATTTCCTCAACAAACTACATATGGGTCCAAAAATTCGAATGTTAGTAGAAACGTTAATTATATTTGAATACTTTCGAGACATTCTTAATATTTCTATGTACAAACCTTAACTTTCCACATGTTCTCACACTTGGACATATAACCTGAACTGAGGCTTTGGCCAGCATGCAGTGAGAGTTCACTTGATACTTGACACTTTAATCAAAAGTGAGATACAGTTGCATGAGTAGTTAAGGGTCTTGTTCAAGGCTATAACTGTGGCTCTCTGGGTGTCCTGGGATTTAAGCTCTTCTGACTACTAGTTCAGAATCTTTACCATTGACATTTTATTATCAGATACTGTATATCACATAAAAAGCAGCTTTCATCTGGTGTAAATGTTTGGAGCACATATTGGCTGTTCCTGTATAATGCTTTACTGAGGAAGCAAATGCATTCTGGATGCAGATTTAAACAGGACACATCTAAGATCGGGCCATTTGCATCCTGCCCTGTGCGTGTGCATGTGTGTGTGTGTTTTCGTATCTTGATGGCGACCAAATGTCCCGTAAGGATAAAAATATCTGACTGTTTTGACCTTGTGGGGACGTTTGGCTAAAGATACGGTTATGTTTAGTTTTAGCATTGCATTAATTAGCTGAATTCATAATAATTTCAATGGTACACAAAGATAGGGAGACAGACATGCTTGTGTGTGTGTGTGTGTGTGTGTGTATGTGTGTGTGTGTGGGTGTGGGTGTTTCAAGTACCTCTCGCAAGTACTGTTTCATCACTGTTATTTTCGTTGTGCAATCTCTCCACACAGGACGCTGCAAGATAAATGACTTGCAAAAACACTGTACACACACTTTCACACACACACACACACACACACACACACACATGCGCGATTTTAAGTCCCACAGTGACACTTAGGAATGAGGCAGTGCACATGAGGAAAAGCTGAAAGTGGCGCTGAACAGAACAGCATTTCTACACTACAGCACCGTCACGATGTCAGGCAGGCCATTAAAAACACCTCTTAACTGCCTTAAGCGGAAAAGTCTGTACTCTGTGGGTGTGAAAATGTGAAGAACATGAATGACACTTGCACAGAGTAACATTGCCTTCTGTGGCCGATCCTTTCCTAATTCTCTTGCATATTGCATTACCTCAGCATCTACTTCCTTTTTTAGGAGCCAAGAGTAATATAAATAAATAATACAAAATAAATGCAACACAGAAATGAGAGTGAATGAAATGCTTTGAAAAAAAGAAAGTGCATTTCTTTCCGATAAGGAGCATGTCATCATGGTGAGCCGATTAACTCCTGGCGCAGCTCTACAAAGGAGAACGAATTCGACTTTGCCGGAAGTAACATTATTTAGGGTTGCGTAATGAGTAGAAATACATCAATTATTGCTTATGTGAGAAACGAAACACTACAGGGTGTGCTGTTATAGAAAAACAATCAACGACAGGTTGCTGTAATGAAGCAGAATTACAGTTACCACCCTGAAGTGAATTATTTTCCAGTAACGGAAATTTTTTAACCTCAGGAACGTCATGATTTTTATCCGTTTATAGTTACACTGTAATGTTGTAGACTGTCCACGAATCAAGTTACTTCCTCTTATTGTTTACATCATAGTAGTTTTGCTAGCAGGAGCCTCTGCTATATAAGTCCCTGTTGATATAGAAATGATATTAGAACGAGTTATTTAGTCAGAACTACTGTCAGAGCTGCTGTTATAGAAAATTAATCACCTTCTGACTTATTCAGAATTGAGAATTCTGATACGTTTAATCATTTATCATGACAGGATTAATTCAGGGGGCAGGGATTTGAACGATTTTATACTTCCACACCTCATATGTATTTTAGACTTCTGCTTTTTGGGTATTTTTCCAGTATTTATAATCACTCAGAATTTTATACTTTTTAACTTCTGCTTTCTTTATGATGCAACATGCCCTGAGACAGCTTCGTCGTTTTATGAGGACGTCGTTAAATAAGGTTATATAACTGAACACAGCGTCTGGGACGGGTCTTGAATCATTACAGCACAAATCAAACGGGCAGGATGGATCCTGATACTGGCATCGGGTGTCAGTTTCATGTACTCATTAAAAATAAATGCTGTACTGTGTGCATCTTCCTGCAGTACATGTAATAAAACGTCTTATGGCATTTACACAGTATCTTGAACAGTAGAGAGCGTGTGGGATCGACCCGAGCACGGAGAGCAGGATGAGTAAGCGTGGTCATGACAATGAGCGCAGGGTGCCATGAAGCATTAAAGGGAACCTGAGCACTTCCTTTCTGCGAGCACTGAGCACTAAGGCTATACGCTTCCTTACCACGCGCACTGATTCTGCTCTGCGCCCTCGGGTTGTCCGCATTCACAGTTTCTATTAAAGATACCGTTTATACAATAACATCTTAAACAGAAAACTCAGCACGAGGAGTTCATTACTAGCACCACATGGCAGCAGATAATGTAAACATAAAATCTTCCAGAAAGGCCTTTATCAGTCTATACAGAATTTCGTGGTGTTTTTTTTTTTTTTTTTTTTTTGCAGAAAATGACTTGAATTGGCGAAATTGCAATTTTACAAAATAGTTCTGCGCGGTCTTTTGCAGAGATGTTTGCTGGTAAATGTGACCTTTTAGCTGTACTCATGTTCGATGCACGTGAATTGAAGAGGGCTTTGGCTGAATGTGTGTTGTGATGACATCATATGACGCGTCTTGACCCAAATCTGTGGAAAATCTGTGGTAATTTTGAACAGTTGTAAGTTCCTCTGAATATTGCAGAGTTTGCTCGATTTTGCGTTAATTTCTGCAATCGCAAAACCGCGAAATCCTGTAGGGACTGCCATCTTGATTTATGTAGGTTACTCATTTCGGGATCAGTATCAGTACTGGTATCGAAGAGTACCAAAAAAGTACTTTGTCTGAAAAAGTAGCATCGATGCATCTCTATAGTAATATATAATGTATAGTAATAATAAATGTAGAACATAAATAAGACCAAACTCCACCGTTTCTTCTCTCCAGTCCTCTCCTGCTCTCCTTCTTATTTGTACTATTGTGTGTGATCAACAAATGTTCACACACTTTTTATTTTGAATAGATATAAATCATTCCCTGTAGATGCCCTGTTTATTTTTTTCACTCATTCTGTCCTGCGTTTTTTTTTGTTTGTTTGTTTTTTCTTTCAGGATTTGCGCGTGAAGCTGGAGCATGAGCGAGAGAAACGGTGAGTCAGAGCCCATTTGTTTCTTTCCACACATCCTCACCAGGCAGGCACTGGCTTTTCCGGACTACAGGGGGGGAAAAATATGAGGGGGAAAAACTGATGTTCTGCCAAAAAAAACGTTCCTAGAGCGCTTTAACATTTGACTTTTTCTTTGTGTTTTCACCAAACCAGCCCAGTTTAGGGGGAGAAGGAGCCAATATTTGAGCTCAGTGACACATCCCAGATTAATTCTCAGAGGCCTACAGTTGAGCCGTTCGCCCACACACACAGTCTGTCTCATTTTCTCCCAAACGGAAAAGATGCCAAACACATAAACTACACGCTACAGAAAAGCGAAGACCCTCCCTCGGGGCTCATTTTATAATAAATGTCAAAGACCAAAGTCACGTCTCGAAAAATGTCCTCGATTCGGGGAAATTGGACGGTGGATCAGACACTTTAGGACGAGTGCATGCTGGGAAAATCTACACTGTAGTCTGAAAGTTTCCCAGAAGCCTCAGCTTTCTCTCTGGGTGCTTTTGAGATAACACACATGCAGAGCGCAGCTCAAACTTTTCTAATTGGAAGAAAAAGTTCTTGTCTCGCCGTTGCCGTCGATGTTCGTTTGTGGAACAGCCAATTAGAGAAAGATGAATCATCTCCTCCGGAAAGAAGCTGACTATACTTAGGAATAGATATAGATAGTGCTGAATAGATAGTGCTGTCCAGAATGATTGCCACTGTTTTTTAAAAAAAAGAACACTGTGCAGTGATTCTTTGCTAGTCCTTGACATTTACAATAGTTTGATGTAGTATCAAATTCACTGAATTTTTCTTCACTCACCCCAGATCTAGTCAGTCAGCCAAGACTAAGTAAGACTTGTACCAGAAAGCTAGAACTTACAATGATGATAATACAGTCAGCTCCAGAATTATTGGCACTCTTAGAAAAAATTCGTTAAAAAGGATGACCTTAAATTGGTAAATATTTCCCGTAATTTATTCGAAGGTTAGATTACACAATTTAACAGTGTTGTTGAAGCAAGTATATGAAGATTTGGCCAGGATTTTGGGTGAGGTAGATTGTCATTCGCCTAGTATTTCCAGTACAACATCAAAGAAGGAAACTTCAGGCACCAAACATGTCTTGGCTGAAAGATTATATTTGAAGTAAATGGAAAATTGTGCAACACAATTTGACAAAACGTGAGAAAAATTTTTAAAACGAGGAAAAAACACTCTTCTTTTAAGTATTGCCTTTTCAAGATACTTTACTCCAAAACCTGGAGCTATAGCAGGCTTGGTTATTGTTCTGGAAAGTTCCACTGTTTAAGACGTTACTGTGACAATAGCACTCTGTTATCCAGTCGAAGCCTCATCAGTAGACTCTGCTGGTGTCAGCTCGGCAGGCGAAGTGCCCTAATTGGAGCCACTTGAGGTTTTTCTTTCCTCCGTAAGCGGCTGAAGCGCTGGGACAGGAAAGAGGCGAGCGCTGCTCTCCGTGCCAGCCTCTGCTTATCTAAGCGCATCGAGGAAGGAAAGCCATCTCGTTCCGTACATCCTCTCATCTCTCTCCGAGCCATATTTTCCCCTGTGCTCTGTTTCCGGCCACAACTTCTCCTCTGTCTTTTTCTGGACTTCAGAAGAAGCTTTTGGATCCGCTTTCTATCACATCATTAACATCATGAGAAGTGGACGTGCAGAGACTAAGATCTAATATCCGATCGCCACAAAGCGAAATTTCGCCTGACAGCTCCTGGTGCACTGATTTCCCAGAATTCTTCGCTCCCTGGGCCCAATCCACAGCCATTAAAGTGGAGATAAGGGGGCATTTGATGTAGCGATGACAAGATGCGATCAGTAAACAGTGGCTAATTTGGCGGCGAGGTTTTGATGAACGTCCCATGTGGGATGTTTGGGGTTATTTAAAAGCAGGAGATGCTCGGGGATTGTGGGATATGTTGGACAAAGCAGAGATGAACTTTAGTAGTGCACAGGAAACAGGCTGCAGCCAACACTGCTTCGCCTTTTTTTTTTTTTTTTTTTTAAACTTTCCTCTCAGGAAGCTGTATCTGCCTTGTGTGAGCTCTGATGTGAAGAACACTGGTGTTGAAAAAGAGCTCCGTTCCAGCCGCTCGTGCCAAATGCACACACAGTCATTTTACAGTACAGTTACGTTCCAAAGCAGAAGCTTTTTATCCAAAGTAGCAAACAAGTGAGGCAGAATCCAGTGCAAGAATAGAGCTGAGTGGTTAGAGGTCAAGGGCCTCTCTGGCAGTCCTGGGATTTGAACTCACGGCATTCTGGCTACTAGCTCAGAACTTTAACTGCTAAGCAAGCGTTTCTCTAATCGCATACCTAATTCACTCACAGTAGAGGACCTCTTTCTCTCTCTCAGCCTCGTCTTACCACTGTGCCATTTAATTCTCAAATCTGATTGGTCAGAAGATGTTCCTTTTCTACAACAGCAGATCTGACAGTAGTTCCACCTACAAGGCTTATAATAATGTGCTTGTTCTAATACATTATCGTTTCTTTAGTAACAACTAATTTGCACGTACTGTATGTATGGTGAACACAACTTTTCCGACTAAAGAGATTTAATACGTGCGTGATTGGTCATATGATGAAGCTTTCTAGAATTATGAAGGTAATCCAGCGCCATCCAATGATGTGTGTGTATGCAGCTGCATATGGCAAATCCCTGCTGAAAAAAACAATAGAAACCAATATAGAATTTGTAATGGTTTTAATGATCATAATTGGAATTGTATTGGTTTTAATGGAAACTGTACTGGTCCCTGTGGGTCTCTACTGGTAATTTCTAGTGGCATTCTACCAGTGGCCTGTTATGTCTAGTGGATAACAATACCAATAATGGTAATGGTGATGGTATTTGTAGTGGAAGCTATTAGAATTTCTGTGAAGGTTCCTATAGTGTTTTTCAGCAGGGATTATATAAACAATTATGAAATTATGTGAGTTTAATTTATATTCTTTCTTATAGAGGATGTTTGATTTAGTTTACCCCTATGTCTCAATTAATACATTAACTAACAAACATGTACTAACATGTATTTAAGGTGGTCGTTATTCACGCATGAATTCATAAGACTCACCTCGTAGTTAAGGTTAGCTCTTCATTAGTTCGTGATTAGTGTCTGCCTTAACTCATCATTAGTTCATGTTTATGTAAGTATTAATTCAGGAGTTAGTGCATGATTATTTGTGTACTGTTAGTGTAAAGTGTTACCCATTTTATTTTTATCCATGCACTGTAAGAGCCAGTGTATATCCAGTGTTTATAAAGCAGATGAAAATGATACAATTTGTTAAAATTTCACTGATTTGATCTTTGACCTTTGTTGTTCGTCTCCTGTAGGATCATTCCCTTCCAGAGGCCGCTGAAGTTCAGAGAACTTCTGCAGAAAGTAACGGAGGCCTTTGGTCAGCACATGGACCTTTACTGCACTGACAGAGAGGTAAAAAACAACAACAACAAAAAAAAAACGCCTCAGGGAATATAGAAGTAGTCAGCACCTTACACTTTAGTGCGTATTAGTCGTTTTTATATTATCAACAAAAAGAAAATAACCTCATAAATTTGGCCATGGAAAGCTAGCCATGGAAAATGGCTAGCTTACACAGCTAATGACACAGCTAACACACAGTACATGCTCAAGCTAACACTAGGTACTCTCATAACTCTAACATGTCTGCTTATCTGTGACTTTAGTAAATGAAGCAAAAAACTGCATAAACGGCAGACAGTTATGTTTATGACATTTTCTGGCAGGACAAAACCTGAAAATGTTATTGTCACTATAAATTATACATTAGCAGTGACTAATTTAGCTCGAACTAGATTTAATTGAGTAATTAGCATGCTAATGGGCTAGTTTTTAATGCTGACTCATTTATGCTAAATAATAACACATTAATGCTAAATAATCCACAAATGAGCCATGTTTGTTTTAACACTGTATTAGCACTGATGGATAAATGAACCACTTTTTTGTCAGTTAGTTTGGAAAAAAAAAAAAAAAGTTTCAGCTAGTTTTGTGTTTTGGTTTGTTAATGCTAGTTTGTGGGTTGGCTTATTTAATAATATTTAATATTTATTTTAATATTTAATTAATATTTAGTGAACTAAAAGAAGATCTGTAATAGTTCATGAGTTTCACTTAGACTGTACAAATTGCAGAAAGAGGATGTAGGATTGAAGAAGTCCATCATTGTTGAGAGAAAATGAACTAAAATCTGTATTTTTAGTGCCTTTGCAGCTGAATTATCAAATATAAATTGATGAATGAATTAGGATATGTGAACATATTGAATCGTTTGCCATAGAAGTCTTGAATGTGTCTGTGTGTGTGTGTGTGTGTGTGTGTGTGTGTGTGTGTGTGTGTGTGTGGGGGTGTCTGTGTGTGTGGGTGGGTGGGTGGGTGTGTGTTTACAGACGCTCGTAGCTCTAAAGTGTCAGGAGGATTTGGACCGAGCCGTGTCAAGTTTGAGCTCCAGTTCAGGAACAAAGGGTGTGCTGAGAGTTGTACTGAAAACTCCTACTAACAACCACGTGAGTGTAGACACACACACACGCACACACGCACATACACACACACACACACACACACACACACACACACCTAAACCTCACCACACACTCTAGGCCCAGACTATGGATCTGGGATTTTTGGCACTAGGAAACTGGAACTGTGTTTTCTCCTTTGGCCACTGGTGCAGTACCAAAGGTTCTAGTTGGATGGTTTTTAGTAGCTAGTTAGTAGCTCAGATCGGCACCAACAGGAACTGATCAGAAGCAGGATTAGTATTAGTAAGATTGTGCCTGCATACCTGTTCACCGGTGTGTGTGTGTGTGTGTGTGTGTGTGTGTCTGTCTGTCTGTGTTTCTCTCTCTTTGTCTGTCTGTGTCTCTCTTTCTCTGTCTGTCTGTCTGTGTGTCTCTTTGTCTATCTTTCTGTCTGTCTGTGTCTCTCCCTCTTTGTTTGTATGTCTCTCTGTCTGTCTGTGTGTCTCTCTCTCTTTGTCTGTCTGTTTGTTTGTCTGTCTGTGTGTGTGTCTTTGTCTATCTGTCTGTGTGTGTGTGTGTGTCTCTCTCTTTGTCTGTCTGTGTCTCTGTCTGTCTGTGTCTCTCCCTCTTTGTTTGTATGTCTCTCTGTCTGATTGTGTGTCTCTCTCTCTTTGTCTCTCTGTCTGTTTGTCTGTCTGTCTATCTGTCTCTCTCTCTTTGTCTGTCTGTGTGTCTCTCTCTCTTTTGTGTCTGTCTGTTTGTTTGTCTCTGTCTGTCTCTCTCTTTGTCTGTGTTTCTCCCTCTTTGACTGTCTGTGTTTCTCTCTCTCTCTCTCTCTCTCTCTCTCTCTCTCTCTCTCTCTCTCTCTCTCTCTAGTTCCTGCAGGTGAACAGCAGAGATAAGCAGAGTGAGATGAGGTCGTCTCGGTCTCTGGGAGACCTGAAAGGTTCTTTGCTCAAAGGATCCGAACGAGTGCGCAAACACTCCACAGGTGACACACACACACGTCTCTCTCTCTCTCACACACACACACACACACACACACACACACACAGGTTTTTCAACCATCACTCAACAGGTTTATCACACTCGGAGCAGTGGAGATTGAGAGATAGAGAGCTCTGATTTGTCATTTACACTGTTCTGAAGTTATCAGAGCCTGAGTGCCGCTTTGACGTCATGCAAACGCAAATAAAGGCGGATTAGTGGTGGAAGATGTAGCCATATTTGACTAATCCATAATGTTCACGACACTGTCACAACCCGCCACAAATACAGTGGAAATCTGTGTGTTTCCTGCTGCATTTCAGTCCCTGATGGCCATACCAACTTCAGCTTCACCCATCGAATAAAGTACTGAAGGTGACAGATTGAATAATTTGTGATTATCATTACTGGAAATCAACAAAAATAAAATTACTCACAAATAACTGCTCCGACATCCTGGTGTTTTGGGATTTGCAAGCGTTTGATTCAGACATGACTCAACTTTACAAAACAAGTTTTTTACTTTTTTTTTTTTTTTTTTTTTACGTTTCAGACACACCCACTTTATTATCACAAGTGTATTTGTGTTTTATTTGTAAAGGTACTGTTCATATTCTTGAGATAAAGTCTGTCCCATTTAAAAAGCCTTATTCTATTCAAACATTTCTACAGTTTCATAATGAATGCGTTTATGGTAGTGATGTAGCGCGACCTGGAATGTGAACGGACAAGTCGGTGGTGGATTACTAGTGTGTGTGTGTGTGTGTGTGTGTGTGTGTGTGTGTGTGTGTGTGTGTGTGTGTGTGTGTGTGTGTGTGTGTAGTGTGTGTGTGTGTGTGTGTGTGTGTGTGTGTGTGTGTGTGTGTGTGTGTGTGTGTGTGTGTGTGTGTAGTGTTTGTAGAGGGACAGGATAAACCTCACAGCCTCGCCACAGCAGATTTCACCATTATAGTGAGAGAGGGTTAAAGAAAGAGCAGACATGTGATGGACAGACAGAGAGATGGGGAAAAAAGGTGAGCTGAGAGAGAAAGAGAGAGAGAGAGAGCGATCAAAGCACACCTTCAAACACTCCTTTGGCAAACGCTCCAATGACCAACTCACTCCTTTACCCATCTTTATACGTGAGCAACTTAAAGTGAAAGAGAAAGGATTTTTAAAAACCTCCTTCGGGAAAACGGCTTCACTTTTTCCCCCTCATTATTTCTCCTTATCAATAATCTGAAAGAATAAGCGAGAGAAGAGGAGGAGAATGTATGTGATCCCGAAGAACATATTCTTCAGTCAGAGTGGCAGTTCTGTCCACCGTGTTTTTTTTTTTTAAATCTCAGAAAATCTCTTTCGAACAGTGAAGGGTATTATGGCATTGCCTTGTGTATGTGAGGTCTCTAAAAACATAACAAATGCTGCCTATTTTGTGGCAGGACACCATTGAGTCGTGTCTGAACAAAATGTTTGCACTGAATAATTCACGTGGCTGATTTCTTAACGCAGCGCACGTGTATCCTTTATGTATCCCAGAATCCCACGCATCAATACGACAGAGCAGTTTCTGAACAGATACACGTAGCTGGTGTACTTCCAAAGCATTCAGTCTATTATCCCTGACGTTCCTTTATTTTATCAGGAGCTAGTGAACATTAGCTGCATCTTGGCATCGAAAGCGACGTACGCGGTCTTTAAACCTTATGAAGATTTGAAACATGTAATTGGAAGATATGACACAGTTTTTCCATGAGGAAACGTCTATAAAACGTTTACAAACGTTTAGGAAATGTTTGGGGAAAAAAAATTAAAAATCTGCTATAATGAAAGTGATACAGGAACTAATTGAAGTGGATGTTACATAATATTAAATGTAATTATAAATGGATAAAAAGTATGTCTTGTTCTTAAATAAATAACCAGTAAATTATTAGTGTTGGCAAATTGCTGTGGAATAAAATAAGAGGATTAAATAAAGCGCTTCATCACAACACAAGGTCGTTGAATATTTTCCTATAACAGCGTGTCCCGAAGCGGTTTTACATACAGTATGTCATGTAAATGATTATCAGCACATATACGAGATATAAGAGATATAAGAGATATAGGGGATACACTCTGTGGTTAGTGTCTCTCTTTCACTATAAGAGAGTTCATGAGACACAGAGAAAGAAAAAGAAAGGGAGAGCGAGATGGCTGGAAGTCATGCACCGTTACTTAAATATTAATCTGTAAGAGTGGACAGTAGTATCTGTACAGTGTTTGTTTGTCCTGCTAATTGGGGTGAAAGACGACACCACCTTAAACACATATGACTCATTTATTTTTCCATTTCTGGCGCCTCTCAATAAAAAAAACAAACACGTCCCCTGTGACCCTTTTTCATTTATCTGTCTGTCTGTCTGCCCTCGTCTGCTCTTATCCGACTGTGTCTGTGCTCCGGTGTCTGTCTCTCGCATTATCTCTCTCCTAAAGCAAGCCTCTTTTCACCTCTTCACCTTTTTTTCCCCCACTATTTCTCTCATTAGTCCGTCACTGCCTTCTTACTGTTAAGCCCTTGCGTGTAGACTTATCTCGATTTCATTCTTTTCTGTCTCTCTCTCTCTCTCTCTCTCTCTCTCTCTCTCTCTCTCTCTCTCTCTCTCTCTCACTTTCAGCTTTGTCTTTATATATTACACACTCTGGGTTGATGTTTTTTTCCCCAGTCATTTCTTTCCATTTCTTTTATCCCTTTTCCATCAGTTCTGCTTATTCCTCCTTAAGCTTCCGAGTCCAGCTTTATCTCTTTCAGCTTTCTCTTTACTTAAAGTGACCCGGAGATTCAAAACAGATTTTTCAGACCTTTTCAGGTCCGTGTTACTTAAAACAGCAGTTCATCAAATGTTAGAGCCCTCTGCTGCCTGTGAGGTGAATTACAATTCTAATAAAGATTCGAATCGAGGAAAATTCGAATTCACCTCTAAATGACTCTACGCTCTAACTACGCAAACTATGTTTGCCTCACGAGTTGAATTATTGTGACTTACGGCTTTCATTTCTGGGCCGGAAAAATGTCAACAAAAGCCTGAGATGAAGACACTAGATCCATTGCGAAAAGTATCTCAGAAATGTTATTGTATAAACGTTATACACTGCACCTTTAAACAAAAAAATATCGAAATTGTTTAGGGTAACTTTAATTACATGCTCATAAGAAACGGATCCATTGGAGCATGGATAAGGTGGAGAAATCTCACTCTTGCATGTTTTCTCTCACTTTCATCCCTTAAGTGCAGAGTTAATCCAGTCCTTCTTCTCTTTGTGTCTAACCTTAACCCCCGGACTCATCTATCGACTTCTGTTGGATTAGTGTCAGAGTTATCCGCCTATCTCTCGATCTCTGTCTTTTTCTCTAGGCTCTCTGCACACAGGGAGGAGTTCCCCACCACCGGGCAGCGTGCCCGAGGAGCAGCAGCAGATTGCTCGCCAGGGCTCCTACACCAGCATCCACAGCGAGGGAGAGTTCATCCCCGAGACGCCAGATCCCAACGTAAGCACCTCTACTAAATCTGCCGCTGTTCACTTAGAGCGCTCGAATTCTGATGAATCGAAAGAATTAATAAATGGTGGAGTCACTAATGTCTCCTTCCTCAGAGGGGAAGAGAGGGGAATAGATGAGAGATGAGCTCATGTTTGGTAGAACTGTGCGTAATCCATCATATGCGTTCAAGATTTGACTTATCAAGCTGTTTTTCCTGCAGGTCATGGACCCTTTTGGAAGTGCCGACGGTTCCCTCTCTAGCAGCTGCCAGTCCCTGGACCAAGCTCTGGACAGGTGAGAGGAAGCTTCCGTGTTTTTCACGGCACACGTGCCTGTGTGTGTGTGTGTGTGTGTGTGTGTGTGTGTGTGTGTGTGTGTGTGTGTGTGTGTGTGTGTGTGTGTGTGTGTGTGTGTGTATTGAATGCGGCTCCATGCAGAGGGAATGAATCAGAATGCTGCAGAGGAAGTTGCTCACGTTGCTGTGGCAACGACAGCGTTATCAGGACGCCTGAGTTCCGGAGTGATCGCATGCTGCTTCTGAACAAAGGAAACAGAGAGAGAGAGTGCGAGAGAGAGAGAGAGAGATGGAGAGACAGTCAGCCAACATGAGAGGGAAAGTATGGAGGGAGGCGGTTAAATTTATTCAACATTGTTCCTCCAGCAAATTGCATTGAATAAGATGTAATAGTGTGGTACAGACCAAGAAAGTGAGAGTGAGACAGGATAGAGAGAGAGAGTGAGAGAGACTGAAACTTGTGCTACCTGCACAAGCCTTATCTGGCCCCTGGCTTTCTGAACAATGTCAGGAAACGAGTGCATGGAAATTTCTTCCCTCTCTCCGGGCGTGTGTGTGCGCGTGTGTGTGTGTGTTCGTGTGTGTGTATGCTATCCGGGGCCTCGTCCCACGCGCCACTGACATCATCAGCCTGGAGGCAATAACACCAAGCCGGACAATCCACATTGCAAGCTGTGACCTTCTGCTCTGACCTTTTACACAGTCCATTTTAAAACAATCGCTTCCAGATTTAGACAAACCGACCCGCGATCAGGTCGGAAAGAAAAGAAACGAAACAGGCCGAGAGGCGACGATGAGTCAGGAGTTATCAGGGATAAATAAGTATAAACTCTTCACAGCTGAACCGCTTTGCTACAGATCATCTTTAAGACAGCCGGTAAGGAGTCGAATTTACACACTGAGAGCGATTTTATTCGGAGGATCTGCAGGCATTATCAACAGGATTTAAAACTCTCAGAGTCTGAAAGGCTGTCGCTGAGTCTACACAGCGAGGATAAAGTCAGTATTTCATTATAAAGGCGGGGAAGATGTTTGCCTCACACCTCCAGGGTTGGGGGTTCGAATCCTGCCTCCGCCCTGCATGTGAAGAGTTTGCATGTTCTCCCCATGCTTTGGGGGTTTCCTCTGGGTACTCTGGTTTCCTCCCCCAGTCCAAAGACATGCAGGCTGATTGGCATCTACAGATTGTCCATAGTGAATGTGTGTGTGTGTGATTGTGCCCTGCAATGGGTTGGCATACCCTCCAGGTTGTTCCCTCCGTCTTATGCCCCAAGTTCTCTGGGATGGGCTCCAGGCTCCCCACGACCCCATATGGGATAAGCAGCATGGCTGGATGGATGGATGGATGGATGGATGGAAAATTGCTACTGTATTTTGACAGGGGTTCACTTATGGAAAAAATGAGCATAGGAGCACAAACTGTCTTATGCTGTTGTACGCTTTTCTGGCCACAAGCTTCAGAATCTCGAAGGTTTGCAAGCTGATTCTGTTTCAAACACAAAAACAAACTAACTGGATGACTATTTCCTTTTCCTTTCGCAGTCCTCCGTTCTCCCAGAACAACCGCGACAACAATTACCTGAACCTCAACTACGACTATAAAGGTAAAAGATGAGAGTTCTTGATGCTGGCGCCCATGTTTGTTAGGGTTTGTTTTGTTTTTTTTTGCTTTTTTTCATATTTTCTTCTCTTCTTTTTCATCTCCTCTCTCTTGTTCATATATATTCTGTCCTGTTTTCTTTCTTTATCCTCTGTTCTCTTTTTCCTTTTCACTCATCTTCTCTCATTCTCTTTTTTCTCTTCTCTTCTCTTTTCTTTCCTTTTATCTCATTCAGTTCTTTTCTTTTTTCTCTCGTTCTCTACTTATCTCTCGTTATCGCTTCACTTTTTTCCTCTTCTTTTCTCACTGATTTTTTGTCTTTCCTCTGATCGCTCCTCTCATTGTCTTTCTCTCCTTTTTTCTTTTCTTTTGCCTTCTTTTCCCGTCTCTCTCGTTCGGTTCTCTTCTCTTATTAGCTATTCTGTTCTTTAGTCTTCTCATTTTCCCTGTACCTTTCTTTACTTTTATCTATTCTCCTTTTTAACATTCTCTTTTCTCACTTTTTTCTTTCTTTATCTCCTCTTTTCTCTCTCTCTTTTCATCTCCTATTATCTCTTTTCTTCTCTGATTTTCTCTTAAATCTTTACTTCTCTTTTCTCTGTTTCTTTCCTTTTCTCTTCTTTCCCTCTGTCTCTCTTTTTCTCTCTCTCTCCTTTTATTATCTGTACTCTTCTCTGCTGTTCTTATTTTCTCTACACATCTTCACTTGTCATTTTTTTTTCTTATTTAGCTCTTCTCTTCTCCCCTTTTCTCTTCTCTTCCCTTCCCACCTTCATTACTTCTCTTTCCTTTTCTAGTCTTTTCTCTTCACCTTTCCTTTCCTTTTGTTTTCTTCTTCTCATCTCTTGTCTCTTCTCATCTCTTCTTTTCTTCTCGCCTCTTCTCTTCTTGTCTCTTCTCATCTCTTCCCTTCTCATTTTTGCTCTTCTCTTCTTGTATCTTCTCGCCTCTTCTCATCTTTGCTTTTCTCATCTCTTCTTTTCTTTATTGACTCTTCTCTTCTTGTCATTTTCTTCTTGTATTTTCTCCTCTCTTCTTTTCTCTTCTCATCTCCTCTTCTTGTCTCCTCTCATCTTTGCTCCTCTCTTCTCTTTTTGTATCTTCTCATCTCTTCTCCTCTTTTCTCTTCACTTCTCCTCTTTTCTCGTCGCATATCTTCTCGTCTCCTCTCTTCTATCAGAATGTTTCTTGTTCCCTTCTCTTTGTTATTCCTCTTGAACAGTGATCAAACAGACCCGGTCTCCTTGATAATAAGATCCTCCCAAACACAAGGAGGCCACACACACACACACACACACACACACACACACACACACACAAATTTCTCCAACTCAACGCAACTATTCAACCACATGCACACTGCTGGTCTATTCAAGAGAGAGCCTCATCATTGCACACACACACACACACACACACACACACACACACACACATATATATATATATATATATTCACAGTCTGTCTCTGGTGTTTCAGTGAGCGTATCTCCATAGAGGCAGGCTGATTTGTTTATTTTGCCTTATGAGTCGATTTTTCCTCTCCTTTCTCCGCTCTGAATGCACACACGGGCGCGTTGCTGTGGGAGCTGAAAACACACTCTTCATACACTCGCCAGCTGCTTTCAATTGCTCCAAACCCAGAGCTAAAGCAGGCAGTGTAGTCTCACACACACACACACACACACACACACACACACACACACACACACACACACTTTCACTCTGCTCTCTCTCTATCCTACTATCTCTCTTTCTGTCACGTTACTGATAAACACACATTGACGCTGCTTTCACAAGGACAGTTTTGTCTTTCAATCATTGAACAATTTAGCTCCGCCTTATCTTACAAACCTACTTCATCCTTACATCCCTACAAGACGATTACGATCCGAGGAAAAACTTCTCCTCCAGATCCCTCGCACTCGTCTAAAGACGAGAGGAAATAGAGCGTTCGAAGTGGCTGGTCCTACTCTCTGGAACGATTTACCATCTCATATTAGAACGGCCTCCACTCTACCTGTGTTTAAATCTAGTCTAAAAACCTATCTTTTTTCTCTGGCGTTTAAAAATTGATTTTGTTATAGTTTTGTTATGTGTATTTTTACATTACGCTATTAATATTTTACTTATTGTATTTGTGCTATTGACAGTGTACAGCACTTTGGTCGGCTTTTAGCTGTTTTTAAATGTGCTTTAGAAATAAACTTGAACTTGAACTTGAAGTTTTGGCATGTGTCAGAAAATGTGTTGCTGGTTTGTCGTAGGCGTCTTTTTGGGTGAAGACGAGTGGAGAATTTTTTTTGTTGTGTGCTCAATACAAGAATTGCAACCAGAACAAGCTGTTCGTATGAATAAAAAAATATTCAAACTGTTTTATTCTTTTGCCATTACATTTTTAGAATACAGGATATAGCAATAAAATGAACAAAAAAAAGAGTCATCTTTGGAAAGGCAGCTAATGATTTAGCATTTTATCAAAGCTAACTGTAGTGACGTTATCAGGTAGACGCTGACAGGATGAGAAGCCGGTCTTTGTGGATTAGTGCTGTATTGTAAGCTCCGAATTTGAGCAACAACTTTGAATAGTTCCTCCATCTTGTTTAACATCACGTAATTTGTGAATTTCGAATTGTTATTATTTTGTTTAAAGATCTTTTTTTTTTTTTTTTCATTTAATACTGCCCTTCAGAAGCTACATAAGATATTTACATGTTTCCCAGGAGACAAAATAACAATTTACACCGATCATCCTATTAAAAAGTTTACACCCCTCTGGCTCTTAAATGTATCGTGTTGCCTTCTTGAGCATCAGTGAATGTTTGCACCTTTTGTAATAGTTGTGTACGAATCCCTCAGTCGTCCTCAGTGTGAAAGATGGATCTCAACATCATATAGACACTGTTGGAAAGGGGTCAAATATGGAAATGATGCTGGAAAAGCAAAGAATGTGCAGGACCTGGAGGATTTTTCTGAAGAACAATGGGCAGTTTAATTGCTCAGGACAAACAAGGGACTCATGAACAACTATCACAAAACATAAAAACAGTCGTTGATCATCCAGGTAACAACACACAGTGTTAAGAATCAAGTGTGTGTAAACTTTTGAACTGGTTCATCTGTGTAAATTCAGTTATTATTGTGTCTTGTGGACTATATGTAAACATCGGTTATGTGAAATAGCTTATTCAGGGCAGTAATAAATAAAAAACAATGCAATTTTTATGATCACTCAAGGGGTGTATAATGGGGTGTGTAATGAAGGCTGTTGTCAGGTTTTTTTTTTTTTTTTTTAACAAAGTGTGTTGTCCTTAACATATTTTTGTGCTTTTGAGAGCAACCTTTGTGTAGCTGCAGTTTGTGTAGCTCATTTCATTTTGTTCACATGATTCCTGGTACAAGTATTTATCAAAAGTTAATAATGAAAAGCGTGCTACATGTTCTTATCATGTGTTCATGTTTAGTGTTGACTGTTTCTGTACATCTGCTGAGCTCTGTGTCTCACTGCTCCCCCTGCAGGCCGACACGGGAAGCACGGGACTTTCCCACGGCAGTTCCACTTAACCAATCGCAGCAAGGATTACGGTGACGGTAAGCTCCTTAATACAGTGTAATCTTACACTTTATACTACAGCACTGTTGGATTGTCTATTCTGATTGCTCAGAATGTGTTGATTCATTTTCTATAACAGCAGCTCTGACAGTAGCAGTTTGTATGAGAGGTGGAGGACACGTCGTAAATCACAGGTTCAGGCTTCTGTCTGAACTCTTAAACTCAACAAGTCATGCTTGTGATGCCAGCCTTATGAAGTGTGTGTGTGCGTTGGTGCGTGTGTGTGTTATATACCAGAAGCACCTGATGACACACAGCAAGCCTGTATGCGCTCAGTCTTCTTCTTGTGTGTATTGTGCTTTCTCAGTACATAACCTTGGCCAGCACTGATATGTTTCCCCTGAGAATAGCGCACCGTGTGTATCAAAACAGTGGTGTGTGTTCCTGATTTGTGTTTCCCCTGACTGTATCAAAACAGCAAGTCAAGAGCTGCTTCCTGTGTAGGGGACATGCTGTGGGGGCAGAGACAGAGATGGACAGGAAGGAAAATCAAAGCTCAAAAAAGGTCCAAGAGTAAAAAATACTGTTAAGCAGTGTGCTGACAGGCACAAAGGCCACTTCTCCTTTCACTGAAAGTGACAGGCACAGAGGCCACACCTCCTTTCACTGAAAGTGACAAGCACAGAGGCCACGCCTCCTTTCACTGAAAGTGACAAGCACAGAGGCCACGCCTCCTTTTACTGAAAGTGACAGGCACAGAGGCCACGCCTCCTTATACTGAAAGTGACAGGCACAAAGGCCATGCTTCATTCACTGAACCACCGACAGTGTTAAAAAAGGAGATGTAGTCTCCTCTACTAATCTCAGAGGCCACACCTACTTCAGTGAACCTGACAGTTCTAGTGAAGGAGCTGTGGTCTTCTTTGTCAGTCGCAGAGACCACGCCCCCTTCAGTGAACCTGACAGTCCTAGTGAAGGAGGTGTGGTCTTCTTTGTCAGTCCCAGAGACCACGCCCCCTTCAGTGAACCTGACAGTCCTAGTGAAGGAGGTATGGTCTTCTTTGTCAGTCCCAGAGACCGCGCCCCCTTCACTGAACCTGGCAGTCTTAGGGAAGAAGGTGTGGTCTCCTCTTTCAGAAATGTGTTGTGGTCTCTTCTGTCAGTCCCATAGGCCACACCCCCCACAGTGAATGTGATAGTCTTATGAAAGGAAGTGCAATCTTCTCCATCAGTTCCAAAAGCCATGCCCCGTTCAGTGAAACGGTCCTAGTAAAGGAGGCGTGGCCTCTGAGCCTGTCAACACTTGAACATTACGCCATTTTCTAGAATTGTTTATAGAATTTTCGCGAATTTTCAGGTATATAAAATTGTTACATAAAATGCTGCTCAATAAATAATTTCAAATGAATTCAACCCAAAAAATTAAACAAGAATGAAAAAAGATTAAATAAAACACACATAAATGCCTGTAAATTTTGGACAATAACTCCTAAACAGGTGACTTGGTATTCTTACACTTCATGTGCATTTTTGCATTTGATTTAAAAATCAGTTGTGGGATGTGACTTTATTTTATATACAGTGTATTAAAAGAGTATTTTCCCCTTTATAATGAGGAAGCAATAGAGAAGGCCTGATCGCCTTTGAACCTCATCCAAGATTAGAAACCGATCAGTTAATTCATGTTTCTGCTTGAATTCCCACTGCACCATTCCTTAATTGTTTATGTTGATTAATTGAATAAGTTGTCCTTTTGGTGTGCGTGCTTGCGTGTGTGTACTCAGGTCGTAGCACATTCCCACGCAGCTTCATGCCGCAGGAGAACCTGTTCCAGCTGGTGCCGTCGAGCCGCACACGCAGCTACAACGGAGACAGCACGCTGCCGTACAGCGGAGACCTGCACTCGCTCGGCTGGAGCGATAAAAGCAGCCAGCGCAGTACTGCTAAATGTAAGTGCGCATATACCTTTCTTTTGTAGAAACTGGTCATGTTACATCATGCCATGAATGAAGCAGGCTGAAGTAAAAAATCTACACTTTACCTCAGGGGGGAAAATGAAAGTAAATGCAGTTATGGATGATAGTTAGTCTGTCAGCTCTGGAAGTTTGTACTGTCCTGCTATCACACATATGCACACACACTCACACAGAGCGTCACGATTCAACAAAATCAAAACACACGATTTCCTGAAATGAATTGATCCTATGGGGGGGCACGGTGGCTTAGTGGTTGGCACGTATGCCTCGCACCTCCACGGTTGGGGGGTTTCAATCCCGCCCCCACAGTGTGTGCGCGGAGTTTGCATGTGCTTCGAGGGTTTCCTCCGGGTACTCTGGTTTCCTCCCCCAGTCCAAAAACATGCGTTGTAGGCTGATTAGCATCTCCTGATTGTCTGTAGCGTGTGAGTGTATGTGCAGTTGTGCCCTGCGATGGGTTGGCACCCCATCCAGGGTGTCCCCCACCTTGTGCTACGAGTCCCCTGGGATAGGCTCCAGGCTCCCCGTGACCCTGTGTAGGGTAAGCGGTATGGAAAATGGATGGATGGATGGAATTGATCCCATGACGATGGCAATTATGTGGATCTAGGCATAGTTTGGGTTCATTTTTCCTTAAAATACCCCGAATATGTCGTTTTTAACAATTAAAACAAATCTAGGTGGAATATTGAATTATTTAATATCTTTTTAAAGTCTAAGCAATTACTAAAAATAGCCCAGGAACATCTGTTCATCTTAAAAAAGAGAGAGTCAATGAATAAGCATTAATATTCATTTTTGAATGCAGTAGTAGTAGTAATAGTAGTAGTAGTGGGTTTTAGTTCTTGTTATAATAATAAACATTAATATTAGATAAACATTTACTTCTGACTCATTTTTATTATTTTTACGCTGACAGAGCTTATGGGTTGCGTCTACTCAGGAGAGACATACTGTGGGAACAATTAATGTTTTGTGATTAATGAGAAAATTATTAACTGTAACTGTTAAGAGAGTCTTAAGAGTCTGGAGGCTCTTCATGACTTAGCCAAACATTGATTTAAAAAAAAAAAAAAAAAAAAAAACTGGTATAAAAATACAATGGTTCTGCAGTTTGACTGCTTCAGACATAACTCTGATTCGAAGCTCTTGACGTTCAGCTGATTCACGGTCTGGGAGTTCAGAGAACAGAGAATAATTCACAGTCAGCAGGTTTGTTCTCATAGAGCGAATGTATTAAGTTAGAGAATAATTTGTGGTTTGATGGTGTAGCCTGTGGGTCTGTGTGTGGAATGTTGCTACCGTGCTCACGTCACTGTGGTCTGTGTATGTGTGTGTGTGTGTGTGTGTGTGTGTGTTTGTGTGTGTGTGTAGCTCCGCGGGCGCCTGTGAACTGGCGTCAAGGGAAGCTGCTGGGCCGCGGAGCCTTCGGCGAGGTTTATCTCTGCTATGACGCCGACACGGGCCGAGAGCTTGCCGTTAAACAGGTCCCCTTTGACCCTGATTGTCAGGAGACCAGCAAGGTAAACAGGACCGAAACCTTCCTCGTCTATCCACACACTATTGGCATTAATACACATCTTCTACATTAACCCAAAATCTCCGAAATTGTGTCAGAAACATTTATGTATGGTGTCTGAAATTTCCTTCTTTAATTTTGCTAAAGGAACCACCAGGCAAACTTAATCATACACTCATCACAAACTGTGTCGAGTTGTTCAATATCTCAATCCAACTTGCTGATGTGGTTTTAACACTGTTATCTTATTTTATATCGCATATTTGATATATTCATGTTCATGCATTACTAAGGCACTGAGGTGAGCGTATAGGATTTTCTCGCAGATGAATTGAGTAATGAGAACCCCCTCTGCAAGTAGTAAGCACGAACAGAGCCGAGAAACAGCCAATGAGATTCCCGAGACGAAATCAAATCGATCCGCTGTCATGCGCAGCAGATCACTGAATCCAGTTTATCATCCATGTATTTGTGTTGGAGAGCAAGGACAAAAATGTACGCGCAATAATAACACTATTTGTGTCACTGCTCTTATTATTTAACAATAATTTATTTGGTATGTCAGATTACTCAACGGGTTGTTAGGAACGGCACATATAAAAACAAACATGACATGATTTCTGACAGTGTACAGTATAGACGTAGCTATGTTTCTTTCGCACTACATGTCCAATTCTCTTTCCAGAACATCCACATCTTCGTTTTGCTTGATTCTGTCCAAAATAGTGACAAAGGAAAATGATAAACAGTTCTTGTGTATGACAAGCTGGATTTTGGGATCAGGCAAGCTTTGTCTGGGATCTCTCCAACATCCACAAAACGACTGATTGTGATTGAAATTGTGTAGCGCAAAAGGGTCAGCAATTCTGATATTTGAACGTCGTGTATTATACACTCGACTTTATTTGCGTTTGCCTAGTTTCGAAAACCTCACACACTAAACATGTTTTGGCTGAGGTGGTACTTCACCAACCCTCATCCAAATCAGACAGTCAGATCTCTTAAAAGAAATGGCGTTTTTGATCAAATGAATCCAGTTCTATTATGTTGTAAATATACATTCACCTCTTGACACAAACTCATGGTTTCACCTCGCTCCTTTCTGTCTCGTCTTCTATGCAGGAAGTGAACGCCCTCGAATGCGAGATCCAGCTCCTGAAGAATCTCCGACACGAGCGCATCGTCCAGTACTACGGCTGCCTGCGCGACCCCGACCAGAGGAAGCTCTCCATCTTTGTGGAGTTCATGCCAGGGGTGTGTATGTCATCGTTATATTATGTTTATTACGCTATATTTATGTAGACAGCATCGAGTCAGTGCATTTGGTCATTAGAAGATGGCTAGGACCGTAGCTACTGACCTGCTGCTTAACCTGATGTATAGTTCTGGTGAGATTTTTGGGGTTCTGGTGACTCGGTCATCCTGCTTTATTAATGATTAGTATTAGTCGCTGGTCCACCATTCAGTTGTTCTTGCTTCTATACAAGCAAAAACAACAAAAAAAAAAGCATTTCATCCGATATCACAGGAAGTAAACACGACTAGGATCCAACTGAAGCTGCGCAAACAGCAGATATGACCTTTGTTAGCACTGCAGCTCAGTTTTATAAGTTCATTTTCTCAATAAATGAGAGCTTTTTAACGAGACACCGTCCTGTTTTTTGAGACTCGCTTTAAGAGTCTTACTCATGGTGTCTGGAAAAAAAGGCGAGGGATTTGACCAAGGTCCCTGGCAGGAGCTGTGGTGTCGCTCAGAGCACACACACACACACACACACACACACACACACACACACACACACACACACACACACACACACACACACATCCACACACACACACACACACACACACACACACACACACACACACACACACACACACACACACACAACACAACAACAACAACAACTCCCCCTGTCAGGACAGGACACGACATGACAAGAGTAATGTATCAATAAAAAATGTTTAAAGTCTTGGGTCAACAATCAGGTAAACACACTTAGAAAAAAAAGGTTCCTCAAGGGTTCTTTAGTGTGCTCTAACATTTTCATCTTCTAGTGTTCTACATCCGATTTTACAGGTACAGCCAGAGGAACCAACTGAATAACCCCGTCTGAAACCTCGTTTTCTAAGAGCGTACAATTTATCGTGATATTCGTTGTGTTTCATGTGTGGAAAGCGATGATGACAGACAGAACCCGCTGAGCTCAAAGACTTTAAAGAAAAGAGAGAAAAACAAGATGTCTTTGATGCCAGAGGTTTATTTGACGTCTGCATTTTGGCCGGAGTGAAAGCTTTATGTGTTCTCGAGAAAATATTGCTATTGTGGTTAAATGCAAGATGTCAAACTTAATAAAGACCAAAAAGGGAGGTTTTTTTTAAGGGGTCAGAACGAGAAGAACCAGGACTGATTTATAGAGGACGAATAACAATGGCCTTTTATTTGCTCATTTGTTTAAATCATAAATGATGTCTCTGAACGTCTCGGGACTCGGGAGCGTTTGTGCTCACTGGGAACTGATGCTGTAACTGAGAAATAGATTAACAAATGCATGGCAACTCCTAGCTAACATGAATAAATTATTACATATGAGCTCATAAAATGTCCAATATGGTAAACATTAGATGATCACATCATACCTGGAAAATGTATCCCCAGAACTAGCATGCTAATCTAGCATGTTAGCTAGTTAGGCTAATAACCCTGCTGAAAAAAACAAAACAAAACAATAGAAACCATCAGAGAAATTCTAATGATTTCCACTACAAATAACATTACAAACCATCAGCTATTAAAGATTAAAACCATTACCATTATTGGTCCTTAATGGTATCCTCTAGACATAACATGCCACCAATAGAAGGCAACAGATTACCAGTAGAGACCCATAGGGACCATTACAGCTTCCATTAAAACCAATACAATTCCTATTATAGCCATTAAAGCAATTACAAATTCAATGTTTTGGGGGGGTTTTTTCAGCAGGGAATAGTTTGTGAGAAACACGTTTATTGTGACAGGTTTGGCTAATGCTAAAATAAATTGCTCATGCAAAATCGAGACTAAGATACTAAGACACTCGTGTCAAGCTGTGACAAAGTCAGGTTATTTCCAGTTAGCTAGCCGGCTAAATAGCGCATTGATGTTATTCGTAAATCCTGGTGTAGAGATGTTGCTTTGCCATTTTAGTATTTTTTAGAAACATGTTGAACAGTTTTATTATTCTACACAGATTTTTATTACTGTTAAAAACAACATGGAGTACTAATATTTGTGTAGTGGATTGTGTGGTGTTCTTGCGATAGCTAGCTATGTTAGTTTTTTGTTGGCATTTATAAAAAGGTAATGCTAATATTTCAGATTATGTGAAAGTTTAATAGTTTTTGGTATAAAGTGGATGATATTCATATAGATATGTATTATAAATACTATACCTATATTGAAACAACTGAGTTAGCATGTTGTGCAGCAGGATTATGGGATCAGCTGTGAGGTTAAGAGGTTGCGGAGGCGCTGAGTCGACTGGAATTTGCGTTTCTCGGCACAGACCTCGAGGAGACATTGTTTCCAGTGTACGAGGGCAAAAACAGGAAGGCAAAGGAAATGCAGGACACATTAGCCTGCTTGGATCGGCTTGTCAAAGAAACACACAAACACACGGTTTGGGAATAGAAGCGGCTGTATATCAGGACAAACACCTCAACACACTTCCAGTTCCAGCTGGGTAAGCATGTGGAAACTGGGCTCTGTGTGAAAAACACGGCGAAGGACACGTTTTGGCAGATTCTGTCTTCTTGTTTTGCACTGTCGCAGGAGTGCTGTGTTTTTCTGTGATAGTAAATGATGGGATGTTTTTTCCTTAAGTAAATTTGTACAAAATATTATTTAACACGCTACAAAACATGTTGTTTTACTGTTGTTTAGTCGGCAGAGATTTTAACTGGATAAAGGTGTGATAAATGGATAGATAAATAGAAGTTCCCCAGACGGAAATTTGGGAACTACAGCCGCCGAAGAACACGGGACATTAAATACACAAAGAAATAATTTTTCTTACACCACGACTCTGTTGAATTCTCCATTCTGATTGGTCAGAAGAGGTTGAAAGTAGTAAGCCGTAATGCGCTTGTTCTAATACGATATTGTATCTATAGTAACAACATCAACATAGCTTTGTAAGGTAGATGCTCCACATCTAAGACTAATAAACAGATAAAAAAAATGTGTTTTTATTCAACAATGAAAAACTATTTTATATAATAGTTGATATAGTGACGTTTTCTGTAAGGATATTTATGTGTATATTTATTTATGGAAGGAGTCTCCAGTGTCAACGCTTTTTAACAGTCAGAGGTAAAGCTGTAACTTGAAGTTTTCCGACACGGGAAAGACAGAAGGATGGAGGACGTTGTGTTTTGTGGTTTCTCGGCAACAAGCGTCTTGTTAACATCAACAAAACGAGAGGGTGAAGGAACAACTAATGCAATGTTATAATTGTAGCTGTTATAATGTAAATGATAGCAGGAAGTAACTTGTTTGGGGATGTTCCACAACATAAAATGTAACTATAAATGGATAAAAAGTATGATGTGTCGTTCTTTTATATATATAAACTAAAACGGAAAAATGTGCGTTGTCAGCGGCATGGAATTGGTTTGGTGTGATTTATAAGGACTTTTTAATAGGATATTAAGTACATTGAAACTATTTATATTGTACCACCAGACAGGATTGTGGTGCAGAAGCTCTTTTTGTTTTGTTTGCTGTAAAACATTTTTTGTTCTCTGGATTGTTTCACTGTTACAGTAACAGGTTTTTATTGGAATTAAAGTCAAATGGCCCTTTTAGTGATTTTTTAGATATAATATCAGTTTATGGCTTTATCACACACTCCTTCCTTCAACCACATCAACATTACTGCACACCAGGTTGTACTTCCTGCCTCTCCGCTATTAAAGAACATTGTGTCCTGGCATGTGTATACTGAGCGTTTGTGATTGTGTGGGTTTGTATGTGTGTGTGTGTATGCGTTCAGGGCTCCATAAAAGACCAGCTAAAGGCGTACGGCGCTCTGACAGAGAAGGTGACGCGCAGATACACCAGACAGATCCTGCAGGGAGTCTTCTACCTCCACAGCAACATGATCGTCCACCGAGATATCAAAGGTAGTGGCTGCAAAATATATCACAAATGGACCACAATCCATAATACATACATTAAACTATCGAGATCTTAGGATTTTTTTTTCACAACCCGATAAACTTTGCCTAATTTTTTTTTTTTTTTTTTTTTTTAATTATTGCTATTTAACAAACTTAACATAAAATTCAGAAGGTAAAGTTTGTTAACACAGTAAATGATTGCAAATACAGATTATGGCAGCATGGATCCTTAACATCCAATCAGATTCTTGTTACTATGCAGTTTGATGTGACAGTGAGACTTCATTGGTTATTTATTGATCCCTGAGGGAAATTGTTTTGTCTGCAGCAAAAAAAAAAAAAAAAAACAGGACACAACAAATGACACAGCAAAACACAAAAATAATTAAGTGAATAGATAAATATTAATTTGAAAGTGTGGAATGGAAAATTAATATAATAATAGATTTTAATAAAGGCAACTAAAACATCACATTTATATTTATCCACTTAATCAACACATAAACACATGGACAGACAGACACATAAGCATATGGACACAGACACATGGACAGACAGAAATGTAGACACATTCAGACAGACACATAGACACATATTCCGCCAGACGCGCATAGACATACATACATACAGAGAAACACAGGCATATAGACAGACAGACCTGTGGACACAGGCAGGCTAAAAAATTCATAGACACCGACAGGCAGGCAAACAGAGACACAGACACATGTCACTTGGACAGACAAACACACAAACATACAGGCACACAGACATATAGAAGCATGGACAGACAGACACATGGATAAACTCACAGATATATATAGACAGACAGAGACAAACAGACAGACAAACACATCCATTTAATCTACTTACCACTGATTTAATCTAATACTTTGACTGACTGTGGCAGAATCCAATCAAAATATGAAGCTGAGCAATTGATGGTTATTTAAGGTTTCAACAACGGTTCTCTGATAGCCATTCTCCATTTATATATGAGACCAGCTAATCTGGAAGTGTTCTATGCATTTCCACCGTTTTGGTTCTAGCATTAAAATACATCTGGTTTAGAACCAAGAACCGGTGACATCAGGGGCTTTGAAATGGCGTCACATCAACACCATGACAACTCAAGCCACATGACCACCAAAAACCTATGCTGCAAGCACAAATCAGTTGTCAGAGAAAGAAGCATCCATTTCCTGCCAAGTGCAACAAACTGAGTGTGAGCTAATTTGTTAGTCCGCACTTAGAGAAATACTAAAAGTCATGCAATCATGTATTTCTCATTGTGCTTGTAGCTGATTTCTGTATCTTCATGCTGTGTTTAGAGGCTCATAGATTCAGTTTGGATGGTTCTCAAAGCCAGAAGAACAACATGTATCCTTCAGAGTGGTTGTTATTTTTATGCTGTTCAATGGAAACATCATGCAACTAATTCGCTTCTAAGTGGTGAAAATGCTAGCTGGTACCACAGAAGGTTCTAGCTCTGACAACCGATCCCTGCCATGGCATCAGCACCAGCACAGTGTTGGTGGGAAAGGTGTGTTAGTGCTGGGATCTGAATCCAGAAACTTCCGTTCACTTGCACTGAACCTTAAAGCCTGAGGCACCGCTGCTTCATAAACCGTTTTACGATATGAAGTGGGAAGTTCCCTGGTGTATCATATCATCGCCATATGCTAAGAATACACCTCTTAACTGCTCAGCGTCAGATATTAGGGGAAATATCGTTGGTCTGGCTTTCTCTTGCATCAGACAACAGTGCTGGCTTTAGCTCTGGCCAAAAGAAACAGGAAAAAGAGAAACCCTGCATTCCTTCACCCCCGACTCATCAGACTCGTTCCTTTTTTTTCCCGTAGACAACCACATAAATCACATTTCTCCACCAGACCATGCTTGCATTGCTTCCATTACACACCGGATAAGCGTGCACCTTCTCGTGGTGCGATAGCAGGCAGCATGCGTGCCAAGATTAAACCTCGGGCATTTAATTGATTTATGTCTGAGCGAGCTGTCCTTTCACATTCCCATAAAAAACCCAAGTCCGGTGGAAATATCAACTGAAGCAGAGAAAAGAGAATGAGGTACAGAGCTCCCCCTTTCTTTCCTTCTTTCTTTCTCTCTGTGCATTCTGTCGTCAGTTCGGCTACATGGTCAGGGTGTGGAGGATCTTGTGGCTGGTGCGAATTAGTCACTGCTCAAACAAGCACAAATCTCACAGGCAACATGCAGGCCGGTCTAACGGAAAACAAGTCCGAATGGAGGCGTGGGAAGAGAGGACAGCACGTCTTAAACTCCAAGCAATAGAATCTTAAACCCAAATAATTATATGAGAATTAATCATTCTGAGTTGCTGTCTCGGACATACGAGTGCGTGGAAGCGGATGTTGACGTGTCTTGCTCCAGCATTCCAATCCAAACTTTGGGAATTGGAGTCCAGTACATGGAATGATATCGAACTGCATTAAGGAAAAGGATATTCCGTTTGTTCAAGATGCCCACCTTATAACTTTATAGCGTTCCCACTTACCAGCCAGCTCTCCAGGATTTGTCTAGTGTTGCTGTGATTGACAGCTGAGAGAGAGTATGGTAAAAATGTGCTCCTTTGGCTCCTGGCCATGGTAATGTTTTGTAGCTCCACTGTGTTTTAAACACTATTAAAAACTGAATGCGATTCTGCTACACGGTTGCTACATGAGGCTTGTAGCTACAATGCAAAATTAAATATGCTCAGTGCTCTAATAACACAGATGATACACTCTAACGTGTCACGGTTTTTCAGTTTCATAGTGGTTGTCTGGGATGTACATCTGAGTATGTTTGTGTGTGTGTGTGTGTGTGTGTTTCACACTCAGGTGCTAACATTCTGAGGGACTCCTCTGGAAACGTGAAGCTGGGAGACTTCGGCGCCAGCAAACGCATTCAGACCATCTGCATGTCAGGCACAGGCATTAAATCAGTCACTGGCACCCCCTACTGGATGAGTCCTGAGGTGATCAACGGAGAGGGTTACGGCCGCAAAGCCGACGTCTGGTAATGACCTTTAACCTACAACTTTTACCTTGATCATTACTGAATATTATACATATAGATAAATGGATTCATTAACTTATTGTTGGTGAATGATTGGGATAATCAGTGATGTATCAGTGGTTATTAATCATGGAATATTTTTTGTTAATTTTGTATCTCCAGAACATCACTATTACCACTAGTTCTATTTTTTATTGTTGTTGTTGTTATTATTTTAATTTATATATATATATATATATATATATATATATATATATATATATATATATATATATATATATATATATATATATATATATATATAGCCACGTTAAAGCATTATTAAAAAATAAAATTGAGTTCAATTAAATGCTAATAATAAAAACATTAATCATATGTTGGGATCATATTGAAATTTTAGCAAAAGTAATCTTTTTTAACTATTGATACTATGATGATCGGTACACTTGGCATAATATATCAGTAATATATCTGTAAATAGCATTAATAAATAACAAACTTTTATATTTTTATTAACAATTTAGTATTCTTAGTTTAAGTCATATATTAGTTTGAGTCATATTTTAATTTTTTTCAAATTAATAAAAAGAATATTAACTTCTTAAATAATAATAATGTTGCATTTTCTTTATGTAGCGCCATTCCAAAGCCTAATTTTTTAGTGCAAATGCAAAATATGTTAACAAACAGAGCAACAAAACCAAAACCACAACAAAACCACAACAGCAAATCAGAAACATAACAATAAAACCAAAAACACAACAAAACCAAAAGCACAACAATAAAACCAAAAACAAACCCAATCACACAACAGCAAAATCAACAGCTTTGTGTCTCTTTCCTCTCAGGAGTGTAGCTTGCACGGTGGTGGAGATGCTCACCCAGAAGCCGCCGTGGGCTGAATACGAAGCGATGGCGGCCATCTTTAAAATCGCCACTCAGCCCACAAAGCCCAACCTGCCCGAGAGTGTATCGGACGCGTGCCGGGATTTCCTACGGAAGGTCTTCGTGGAGGAGAAATGGCGTCCCACTGCAGAGGTGCTGCTCAGCCACCCGTTCGTCCAGGGCGGCTTCTGATTCGCTCAGGAGCCTGAAATGCACGGAGACGCCCCCTGTGCCAGTCCGCTCCTGCCCACTTATGATCACCACTCTGCCTTGGTCTGGGGGAACCTGGCGCCTGTGTTCCAGCCCACTCAGAGCAAAGCTGACTCCTCAGCAAGGGCTGTGTATCTCAAACATTCCCACTATACACACACACACACACACACACACACACATACTCACACACTCACACACAAACACAGAGCAGGCATGGCACGTAGAAGCTGTTGTTTACAATGACATTCAAACACATTAATAGTGACGTGTCTAATTGGCTTTGCACAAATAATACAATACACAAAAGGAAGGTTTAGAGCTTGGATTAGATTTTTTTTTAAAAATTTTCAGCCAAGCTAATTCGGTTTTATCCACCGTGTAAGAATGAGGTTTGTCGGGACCGCTGGTCTCTTATTGACTCATTAGTGATAGTGGCTAGAAGGTTGTGAGTTCAAAACCCAGAACTGCCAGAGAGCCACGACTGAGCTTGCTCGGCTCTATGCTTGGATTGGATTAATAACTGAGGAAGTTAAAGGAATACCTTAGCATTTTTTAAACGTAATCTCTATCCATCTGTAGCGTATATGTGATTACTACAAACAACTCTATTCAGATTTGGTTACATTTACATGGGGATAATATAATTAATACCAGGGTATGACCAGTAGAAATAACTCCAGGTAACATATTCTGTCCGAGTCGATAAGTCTGTCTATTATATCATGTGGGAAAAGAAGTTTCCACAAAACACTCACTATTTTGTATCATCTAAAAGAAAAATGTAACCCAGTTTAAAACGCAGAACAATAAAATATAGACGTTCAAACAGGTCAAACAAGCCACGCTACCAGGTTGTTTTAGGTATGTCACAGGTACAGCCTACATACGTGTTGTGGTCATGTGAGCTATTAATCAGTCCGTACATGATTTCGCTGTTTTCTGTGATTGTTGCGGCCAAAAGTGCTTAATTTTACCGCGGCTTTTTCAAAATTTGCGATGATGGAGTTTTTTGTACGTTTTTTGCGAAAAACTACTTGAATTGGCATAATTGCAATTGCAGAAAATTGTTTTGCACTGTGTTTCTCAGTGATGTTTGTCGGTAAACGAGACCTTTCAGCTGTACTCATGTTCGACACACGGAAATCGAAGAGGTCTTGTGATGACGTCACATGACGCGTCTCGGCCCAGTCTGCTGAAACTCTGCGGCAATTTTGAAAAATTGCAAGCTCTTTCCTTGATTTTGCGTTCATTTCTGCGATCGCAAAATCCTGGAGGGACTGTCTAATAATCGCACGCATTACTTGTGGCCACACCCCCTACAACAAGAGTGAATGATGATACAGACTATCTATATACAGACTACTGTATATACAGACAGATTATCCGGGTTAATACGTAAATTTACGGAAAACGAATCCCGTCTAAATAGTACTTGAGACACATCTCCTTGTACTTGGAAGAGAAAAGAAAACCTGTTTACTCCAAACTCTTATTAATGGAAGCCTAAGCAAAGTTTTGGTTTCTACAAATATATGTTTAAAATATGAACTATACCGTCAGCTCCATAATTATTGGCACCCCTTGGTAAAGATGGGAAACGAAAAAAATGAAACGTCTTTGTGGTTAAGTAACTCATCTCGCACCTCAAATGTGAGTAAGTAAATTTATTCCAAGGAAATAAAAACCCTTATCAAAATGTATTTTAGCTCATTTTAATTATCTGCACACCTAGAAATTCTGAACATTGTGAACATAATGTAATTTAAATATGTTCCCATTTCTACTCAGTGGTGTTGAGCAACACAGTAAGAAGCAATTCCAGGTCATTTGCATAACCGTGAAATGATTTTGTCTGTAAAAGTAATCGCATCATAGTAAGGACAAATTATATACATTAAGAGCTTATTAGTAATACCTTGTGTATTGTAGTGTTTGACATGACGCTTTATTGACTGCATGTAACAACTGTGTTTAGACTTCCATTTTAAGTGAGTTCTGAGTAAACAGTTGTTCTGGTGGGTTTTTTTTTCTCTCAGTACAAAGTAACATGTTGTTTGAGGTAATCACAAACACACACACAGACTACAGGGGTAATACATAGAAATTACTTTGAAAAATAATGGCGTACCCCTTTAAACATACGGCGCAAATATTCAAGATTAAGATGTCGAGTTTGCAGAAGTCAAACATCGTGAATAAGTGTTCATTTTAAGGCTCTCAGCCAGGAAATATGGCTTGGTAGAAATGCGACAGAATAAATGTTTACTGCCTTTAATACTGTATATCCAAATCAACTCCCCCCCCCCCTCCCCCTCACCCCCCAGGTGAAATTTGTTCATAATGAATTTAGTGTCGTTGATTAGCGTCCACACCAACGGCCTGGAGCAAATCGATACTGTAAGATACTCTCTGAGTAATTTCTCTTAAGCTCACTGTGTGATGGTTAGAATCTAACCAAGGGAAAAATGACACAGAGCCGCACTTGTACGACCACCAAATAGGTAACTCCAGAGGAACAGACTTGCGTTTCTTCCGTGCGAGTCCGCGCTGTGCTCTCAGCTAATGATCATCATGGATTATTATTTTTTTAAACATTTTTTTTTTTACACGATATAAGGCTAATAGGACGTTCTGTTATTCGACGTCCGGAAGCACTCGTATTTCAATCACTGTAGTGGTTGCGCATTTTGACGTGCAGGATAATCAGTTGAGATTTGAAGAAACTTATTTTTATAAATGTGTGTCAGCGTTTTTTTTTTTTATCCTGATGTTTGTATTATTTTAAAATAAGAATTGCTTACTACATCTAAGCAATAGTACCGAGGAATACTATAGTGTGACTGAATCATCAACGTTCCTCATAGGTCCGGTCAGTTTATTCGGACCGGAGTGTATTCTTATCGTCAGAAACAACCAAAGAGCACATTTGCATACAGTACGCAGCTATATCTGGAGGTTACGTCTGTTTTTACAATTATTACAATTAGGGGTCTGACTGTGTATTGGAATGGATGTATAATAACATTTAAAATTTTAACTTTTAATTGAAAAAAAAAACAAACATCTGTAACACATCTCACCTATGTTTCAAAATAAGTATAATTGTCATTATACATATAGGCTGTCCAAGTCCATTAACTGAAAATGCTGAACAACTGTGCTTTAAACTTAGTCGGTTGTGAATTGCTTGGACCCCTAAATCACTGCTTGCAGCTATATTTTTATCCTAGCACCTTTGTGCCAGTGTTACGGCATTTAATGTCATAATTAGTGACCGTAATGTATCAAAAAGAACTTTATAATGGTTTGTGCAATGAGTATATCATAATTATTCATACTCTTTCTCCCATAATTGTGTTATACCATAGGAAATGTGGTATTATTAGGAAATGTTCAGCTATATTTTTGTTTTTAAAATAAAGAAAAAGAGGCTTGACTTCAGTGAAGATTCTGTCATCAGTGTTTTGTGGGAATCAGAAAGATTTGTCGCTGCAGTACTTTTTTTTTTTTTTTGATACAGACACACAATGTCCTCCAGTTTATTGATCACCGTGACCTGTGCCTTCTCCATAGGAGCTATTCCTTTTTCTTTTTTCTTTTTTTATGGAAATGACCACAGTCATTTTTAATGGTGCGTTCACTTGTCCTTGTTAAAGACCGTGAGTGATGCTGTATTTTTTGACATACAGACTCGCTAAGGTGATAAAGATTGTATTGTAAGTACAGAGTTTATAGGAAGCTAGACACCTTTGAAAATCATAAAAGCCTGAGACTGGTATTTAATCATTTTCCATCTATGTACGCCAAAATGCAGTGTGAAGGACTTTAGGTTTAAACTTAAAATTCTAAAAAGCAAGGTGCTGCCTGTGAGGTAAATTATAATTGCAGTGAAATCATTGGCAAGACTTCGTCTCATCCCCTAACCGACCCCCACCCCTGTGCTGAAACTATATATATTTATTGGGTTTTCTTTTTCTATATAAACCTCCTAGGCAATACTGGTGGATCTGAGATGATCTTTTTTTTTCTTCTTTTTTTTTGGGCTGGGGGCGGGGCTAAAGCCAGAAATCTCCAGGTCCGCAGAATGTAAGCTTAAAACGAAACTAGCCAAATCCTTTGCATGGTAATATCACACATTTTGTCCAAGGTGTCTTTGAAATTGATTTGTGTGATTATTACAGATGTAGATGCACGTTTTAAAAAACAAACGACCTTTAATTGAAAAAAAAATTATTTCATCATGTAAGTAATTAATGATGTACTAAGACAGGTATGAAACACCTGATACACTCTGACGACGTGGTACAGTATCACCGGTGCACACGTCTGTGCCTTACACACGTCAAACCAGAAGGAAGAAAAATATATATGTTTTTAAGGTTTGCTTTAGAAAACAGTGTTAAAGTTCTGTCACTTAAACCATTTGACCGAGTGCCAGATAGGAAAATCTGAACCGAACCTAATAAAAGGGTGTCTACGTTTTCTGTAAGCACTGTACAGATTGTACTGCACTTTTTACAAGAGGTTTTATTATATTCCAAATACTTTAGTCACGATATTACCGAAACTTGTAGAGCTGGATTTTTTTTATTATTATTATTTCTGAGTAAATGTTGAAATGACCTCCAAGGTTTTTGAAGGAGGCTAGGAATGAACAATTCTTTATTGCCTTTATGATAAAACCAGAAAACATTTATTCTGAAAGTGATTTTGTACATTTGAATAAATAAAGGAAAGGTTTAAAAAAAAAAAAAATCAAGTGGTCTGTAATTTATTGAACTTAAGATGATAGGAGACTTCATGTTTTAGAACAGGATTTTTCCATTTCCCTTAGACAAATACCGTTCCTCAAATTCCCCCATGCAAATGTATATCATTTTATTTATATTTCAGGTCAATATTAATGAGAAAGCAGGTTTTTCATGATAAACTGCAGTATGGAAATAATAATGCAACATGTTGTGATTCAGCATGCTGTTACAGGTCAAGTGATTTAACCCATGACATACAGTACACTGTATTAAACATTATTATTTGAGGGGAAATTTGAACAACTGTGGAAATTGTGGAAATCTTTTGACTGAAAAATGGAAAGCGAATGCTTCAGTTGAAAAGGGTGTGTGGATTTTTTTCCACTTCCCTCAGAGCTCCATTCTTCCTTGATTTATACTATGATGATGAATTGAGATGATTTAAGAAATGCCCAGCAACAAGAAAACTTTAACATTTGTGTCCTTAGTGTAATTATTAGCACTTTATTTAAAAAAACAAAATAATAATAATAATAATCATAATAATAATCTGGTGTTGTCTGTGCTTTTCTTACTATATTACCTCCCCAGCAGAGTTTTGTTTTTTAGACTGATAGTGTTCTTAGTCTTGAACCAGGATCAGGATGTATTTATTATTGATGTATTTATTGATAAATGGTGTAAATGTAAATCATTAAAATAAACATAAAAAACGCTTAAGGATTGACTGCTGAAGCCAAACAACTTTCAGTTACAATTTGTCCATTTTGGTTATGATGAGCCACCTTAAATTTGAATGTTTAATTATCTTTGTCCTACTAGATGAACTGAGTTGACATATATCAAGAAAAACACCCTACTTCCATCCATCCATCCATCCATCCATTTTCCATACCGTTTATCCTACACAGGGTCACAGGGAGCCTGGAGCCTATCCCAGGCACAAGTCGGGGAACACCCTGGTCGGGATTCCCAACCCATCGTAGGGCACAATCGCACACATTCACACACTACGGACAATTTGGAAATGCCAATCAGCCTACATGCATGTCTTTAGACTGGGGGAGGAAACCGGAGTACCCAGAGGAAACCCCCAAAGCACGAGGAGAACATGCAAACTCCGCACACGCAAGGCAAAGGTGGGATTCAAACCCCCAACCCCAGAGGTGTTTGGCAAACATGCAAACCACTAAAAGCCAACGTGTCCCCAACATCCTACTTTTAGTCATTTCATTTTCTTGGTTTTCCTAATCATAGTTGCAAGAAACCTCTCACAAGTCTTCATTAACTTTAATGATTTAACATTTACAGTAAGCCTTGAGGTTGTGTATTTGAAAGAAATACAGGTTTGTTTGTTTTTTATTATTAATTATGCTTGTGTGATTTGAGATGAAATTGTGAAAGTGTGGAACAGCAGAACACCATTTAGTTCTCTCTCTCTCTCTCTCTCTCTCTCTCCGAGTGCATGCTGGGAGTGGGTGTGGTGAGTGCTGCTGAGAGCGTGGTGAAGCTTCGAGTTTTCTGATTCTTTTTACTAAAATTCTTGTTTCTGTGTTACTGTGTTGTGGAGGTGTTTACAGAAACAGTGTTTGGTGGGATTTGTTTGTTTGTTGTGTGAAGGCGGCGGCTGCCGGCGTGGCTGGTCAGCACGGCTGCGGGGGAACAGTTTAACATGAACAAACTAACACGCCGACACGCAATTAAACTGTCTGCACCTGTCGGGTGAAGAGTGTAGTCTAGCGGTAGGTGAGGTTGTTGGATATGAAAGTATTAAATCGGCTTCTAGAATGAATAGTGCCGTCGTGATGTTTCTAGACAGTTTTGACAAAGTAAATCAGCTACTTGTGAATGGAGTAGTGATCCAAGGTACCTACACATCAGTGTTGTCCTTAGTAAGCCCTGTTAAAAAGGTCATTATTTCGAATATACCCCCATTTCTAAAAAATGAGCTCCTGGAAAAAGAACTGGCGAGACACGGAAAATTAGTGTCCCCGATAAAGATGATTCCCATCAGCTGTAAGTCTCCTCACCTTAAACACGTTATGTCTTTTAGAAGACAAGTTCAAATGATTCTGAAAAAGAGTGACGAAGAATTGAACTTGGTGTTAACATTTAAAGTTGATGATTTTGATTATACTGTGCACGCAACATCGGAAACGATGAAGTGTTTTGGGTGCGGAACTGTAGGGCATGTGATTCGCTCGTGCCCGGAGAGAGTAGGTGAGAACCGGCCGGCTGCTAACGCACCGGAACCGTCGCCCGGTGGAGCCGAAGGCGGAGCCGCTTTACCGGACGAACCGCAGGGAAGCCTGCAGGTTTCACAGGAGGAAAACCGAGATGATAGCGATCAGGAGAATGCGGTAAAAAAAAAAAAAAACAACTTAGCGAGTGAACAGAAAGCACAAGATGACTTAAAAACGGACTTAAATGTTGGTTACACTGCGACAAGAGTAGCGGAGTCAGTGTTGGTTAACGAGGAAGAGGTTTTAATGGACGCTGATCTGTCCACATTGTCAACCAAGAGGAAAAAAGCAGAAAACAAGTCAAATACTGAACAAGTTACAAAAGTATCAAGAACAAATCCAATGATCTGTCCATCTCAGTCAGAGGACAGTTTGATAAACACACAGGAGAGTGAAAGTGATGGAAGTGGAGACACACAGATGGATGTTGGGAGTGTTTACTCTTTCACCAATATCCAATCTTTTTTTACAAAGGACAAAAGGCACCAGATCAGTTAGAGTTGATGATTTCTTTCCAGATTTAAAGCTGTTCCTTGACTCAGTTAGAATGTTTATGAAAAACACAGAACATACCGGCCAACCGACCTTTACTGAAAAAGAAATCTTTCGTCTTAGAAAATTGATGCCAAAAGTTAGAGAGCAAATAGCAAATGATGGTTAAGCGTCTCCCCTTTTTCTTATTCTTTTTTGGTGTTAACATCTCTGTTTTCTTTAAATGCAGCTTTACATTTAATGTGTGACATAAAGCTGGGTTCATTAAACATTAACGGTGCCAGAGAGGATGGGAAGAGAGCTTCCCTTTTCAGTTTGTTTAAAGCTAAGAAATTAAATGTTATATTTTTACAAGAAACACACAGTACAGCTGATAATGAAACTGCATGGAAGAAGGAGTGGGATGGGGAAGTTTATCTCAGTCATAAGAGCAGTAACAGTGGTGGAGTTAGTATTTTGTTTTCTAGAGATTTTTTTTTACCTATTTCTCGTGTTCCTGAGGAAATAATTGAGGGTCGCTTGTTAAAAATACAAGCTATATTTGAAAATGTGAAACTGACTTTAATTAATGTATACGCTCCAACTGTAGGCACAGAAAGGGTGGTCTTTTTAAACACTCTAAACACTGTAATCAGTAACTGCAGTGATGATGGATACATGTTTCTGGGTGGTGATTTTAATTGCACTGCAAATGCAACTTTAGATAGAAATCACCCAGAACCTCATGGAGCCAGCAAGAAATGTCTTGTGAAACTAATTGAGGCGAATGATCTATGTGATGTTTGGAGGCTTTTTCACTCTACTCAACGTCAATATACCTGGACTCATGTAAAAGACAATTCTTTATCTTTGGCTAGGCTTGACAGATTCTACTGCTTCAAACATCAGAGTAACGTAAAACTTGTTTAATACACCCAGTTGATGTTTCAGATCATTCCCTTGTACAAGTCTCTATCTTTGTTAAAGATGTGAAATGCAATAGTGCCTACTGGCATTTTAATACAACCCTGCTTTCTGATAATGTTTTTAAGGAAGCTTTCAGATATTTCTGGGATGGTTATACAAAGACAAAATCTGAATATACTTCTTTACAACAGTGGTGGGATATAGGGAAGAGCAAGATTAAACAGCTGTGCCTACAGTATACTCTCAATGTCACAAGAGACATGACTAGATCTATGAGAGCTTTGGAGAGTGAAATAATGAAGCTGCAAGATTTAGCAGACTCCACAAGAGACAGAGAACATTTTAAAGTTCTCAAAAGAAAAAAGTCAGCTCTATCTAACCTGTTGGGTTTTTCTGCTCAAGGAGCTCTGGTCCGCTCTCGTTATCAAAATATTGCAGAAATGGATGCACCCTCTCTCTTTTTTTTCGGCCTTGAACGCAGGAATGGACAAAGGAGACTTATGCACTCTCTGCGGTCCAGCACCGGGAAACCCCTGCAGGAGTCTGAGGAGATCTGCAAATGTGCAGTCGCTTTCTACGAGAAGCTCTTCAAGAAGGAGTTCCAAGAGAGACCAGAGGTGGCACAGTCCTTCTATGAGGACTTACCCAAGGTTTCCGAAGAGGCTAATGCAGAGATGGAAACACAAATCTCTGCTGATGAGCTACAATCTGCATTACAGAGCCTAGAGAGTGGCAAAGCTCCAGGCATTGATGGTCTTCCAGTGGACTTTTATAAAGCTTTCTGGCCTGAGATTGGGAAAGATCTGCTGCTTGTTCTCAGAAACAGTTTGAGCAAAGGACTCTTACCATTGAGCTGCAGGAGAGCAATCCTCACTCTTCTCCCTAAAAAGGGAGCTTTACAAGAGATCAAAAACTGGTGGCCAGTGGCTCTGCTCTGCACTGATTACAAACTTTTGTCAAAGGTGTTGGCCATGAGGCTGAGAAAAGTGATGGAGCATACCATTCATGTTGACCAGACTTATTGTATACCCAATAGGTTGATATCTGACAACATTATCTTAATTCGTGATGTTTTGGACCTCTCCAACTCATTAGGCTGTGAAATTTGTCTGATTTCTATAGATCAAGAAAAGGCTTTTGACAGAGTTGAACATCAGTATTTGTGGCAAACACTAGAAGCTTTTGGGTTCAGCTCTGGTTTTATAAACATGATCCGAGTCCTGTACAGTGACATTGAGAGTATTTTAAAGATCAACGGTGGTTTAAGTGCTCCCTTTAAGGTTCAGAGGGGAGTCAGACAAGGCTGCTCATTATCTGGCATGTTGTACTCCCTGGCCATAGAGCCTCTCCTACATAAATTAAGACAGACTCTTTCGGGTGTACGCCTTCCTGGATGTGAGACAGTTTTTAAACTATCTGCTTATGCCGACGATGTTGTTGTCATTGTCAAGAAACAGGAAGATACTGACACCCTTGTTGAAAATATTAATGACTTTGGTTTATTGTCCTCTGCTAAGACTAACTGGGGGAAAAAGTGAAGCAGTAACAATCAGTGATGAGTTAAGCAAGAAACTCGTTTTACCTGCCGGGTTAATTTGGAACAAGGATGGTTTTAAATATCTTGGTGTGTATCTTGGTAATGATACTTTTGTGTGTAAAAACTGGGACAAAGTTTTAGAAAAAGTTGAAGGACGTCTTAAGAAATGGAAATGGATCTTACCACACATGTCTTTTAGGGGTCGTACACTAGTGATCAACAACTTGGTGTCATCTATGCTGTGGCACCGTTTATCATGTGTAGACCCACCTGCACAACTGCTGGGCAGGATACAGGCGGTGTTGGTGGACTTTTTCTGGGACCATCTGCATTGGATCCCACAGAGCGTACTGTTCTTACCAAAAGAGGAAGGAGGGCAGGGTCTCATTCATCTCGCCAGCAGGGGTGCTACTTTCCGACTCCAATTCATTCAGAGGCTCCTGGTTGGGCCCACAGACCTTGTCTGGAGACCCTTAGCCCGAACCATACTGACCCGAGGACGAAATTTGGGTCTTGCTGAGCCTTTGTTTCTGATGGACTTGAGTGCTCATAAACTGTACAATCTCCCAAAGTTCTACCAAGGACTGTTCAATGTGTGGGAGATGTTCCATAAACAAAGAGCAACAAGCTGTGAGTCCCTATCAGGGCTGTTGAAAGAGCCAGTAGTGCATGGGACCCGCTTCAACGTAGAGCATATAGCAGGACCCACTGTGATGCAGTCGTTCTGTTCGGCTGGGATCGTCACACTGGGACAGGTGGTGGATCGATGTGGACCTAAATTGATCGACACTGCAAGTCTAGCCTCTCAGGTGGGAGTTAGATCTACCAGGGTCATAAGTCGACTGCTCAACACTTGGAAGAGTGAACTCACAAAGACTGAACTCTCTTTGTTAAATGATTATTGTAACGGACACCGTCGATCAAGTATTGATGATTCTTTTCCTAAATTGACTATCTTTCCTGATTTTAGAGAATGCACTGGTCAACTGTTAGAGTCCAGAGAGACTCTCACAAACAGGTTGGATGTCATGGGAGGAAAAATCATGTATAAACTGTTTGTTAAAATTCTAAACAAAGGTAAACTAAATGGTAAGGCTGACAATCCTTGGAGTGCTCATCTAGGGCTTGACACTGAGGTCAGACCTGAGTGGAGAGCTTTATACAAACCACCGTTGACAAAAAGGGTTGGAGATTTGCAGTGGAGAATCCTACATGGTATTGTGGCTGTTAATGCTTTCATTTCTGTTATTAATCCCAATGTAAGTGATAATTGCCCTTTTTGTTTGCAGAGGGAAACAGTGTATCACTGCTTTTTGGATTGTGACAGACTACGTTCTTTTTTTCAGCCGTTACAACAAATGTTTATGATGTTTGGAGAAAAATTTTCTAAGCATGTGTTTATTCTTGGTTTTAGATACAATCAGAAATGTAGAGTGAAATGTCAGCTATTTAATTTTGTATTAGGTCAAGCAAAAATGGCTATATACCTCAGCAGAAGAAATAAAATAGAAAACTCCATAGATTTTGATGTAAACACTGTTTTTGTTAGAATGATGAAAGCCAGACTAAAAGTTGATTTTGATTTTTATAGTACTACAAATAATGTAGAGGAGTTCACAAGTATATGCTGTTTTAAAAACGTTTTATGTTCGGTTGTAGAGAATGTTCTTTTTTTTTTTGGGACTGTGCTGATTTAAATCTTTATTTCTCTCTTTTTTTTTTTTTTTTTTAAATCTATCTCTGGTTTGAGCACAGAGATTTTGTGTTGTACATAATTTGAATAAATAAAGAGGTATTGAAATCTCAAAAAGAAATCTCTTTCTCTCTCTCGTTCTCGTTCTCTCTCTCTGCAGGCAGGTTTTGAAAAGTGAGAAGTTGTGGCAGCCTATTTCTGGTATCTATTTACCAGAAAAGAGAAGAGAAGAAGCATGTTAATGATTGTATCTATTCCTGTGCTGAATGTGATGTAAGAGCATTTACTTTTAATTAAAAGAATAAATGCTTCTCTTTGTTTTGCATGGAGGTCAGACTTCAAGGCTACATTTCACTTGACTTGTTAAATAACAGTGTATTTTATAAAGGGCTTCTTTATGAGTTGAGTAGAAAAGTATGTGTTTAAAAGCAGAACCTAAAAGGCTGCAATTAAAAGTACGCCATGTTGTGCTTCATCATTCAGGAAAATTCTTCAGTTTGGTAAAATTGAAGCTTAAACAAATTCAGATTTATTTCATGAACAGTAACTTTCCAAGACGAATCAGTTCAATGTAAAATTATATTTAGACGTTATTAATATACCGGGGGGAACCCGGTGGCTTAGTGGTTTGAATCCCACTTCCGCCTTGTGTGCACGGAGTTCGCATGCTCTCGCCGTGCTTCGGGGGTTTCCTCCAGGTACTCTGGTTTCCTCCCCCAGTCTAAAGATATGCGTGTAGTCTGACTATGTATGTATAATGTAGCATTCCCAAATTGTCCATAGTGTGTGAATGTGTGTGCGATTGTGCCCTGTGATGGGTTGGCACTCTGGCCAGGGTGTCCCCCGCCTTGTGCCCCGAGCTCCCTGGGATAGGCTCCAGGGTCGCCGCAACCCTGTGTAGGATAAGTGGTATGGAAAATGGATGGATGGATGGAATATACCAGATTTTTATTCTTTTTGAAAATGTAAGCAAGAGGGTCACAACCAGGGGCAAAATGGAATTGACTACACAAAGCCTCTAAGTTTTAAGAATTGTAAGGGGCCAGAACTGGAAAAAAAAGAAAGCTTGAAATGCATTTTCAAGAGAGAACAATAAGGCCCACAGAAAGTAAACTGACACAAGACCCAGAAATCTAAGTTTTTGTTTGTAGTCCTTTAACAACAAAAAAACTACATATCCCACGGTTCAATGTGGGTGTGGCCAAATCAGAGACTGCTCATTCATCCGGGAATCTCGCCTTGTCAAGTTCCTAGTGCCGTCTGACTGACTGACGCAGATGTTCATTTCTGTTTAAAAAAACAAACCAAAAAAAAAAAACAACGGCTTAACATTATAGGAAATGTTTACTGCCTGTAACAGACACTATACTTAATGTTAGCCGCATGCTAATGCTAGCCTGATTTAAAAAAATGTACATGTTTTTAGTTTAGTTTATAGTTTAAACCATGATTTAACATATTTAGTCTAAAACCCGTTGTTGAGTGAAAAGTTTAACGTGAAACATCTTTAACAGGTGATAAACAACTAGAAGCATATTAAAAAGTGAGGTGTATAAGAAAAATACCTGAAATTGACAAGGGTGGAAATCTACTTCCGGTAGTGAGATGACGCGGATCAACTCGGCGTGTGATTGGCTGTGTAAGAACACGTCACTGATGATGAAATTCACAATTATTTCCTGTTTCCCGGAGATAAACGTAGTAAGCTAATACAGTGTGTACGCTGTTTAGTCGACTTAGTCTGTTTTTTTTTCTTTCTTAGATTTCTGTCTGAAATGAGTTAAAAAGAGCAACTTGTAGGTTTTTACCACCATAAGGGAAATTATTAATTTAAAAAATATAAGAAGAAGAAAAAACAACAACAACAACAAAGTTTGACACTGTGGCGCATCATGTCGTCGAGTTCATCTTCATCCATTAACTATGAGTCGATTCCAGCCATCGCTCTGAACTACAGCGTGAGAAAAAGACTGGCTTTGTATTTAAACCCCACGAACACGGTGGCAGCAGACTGGACCGAAATCGCAGAGAAAATGGAGTTCACCTACCTGGAGATTAAAAACTACGAGAAGAGAGAGAATCCCACCCGGAAGCTCCTGGAGGACTGGCAGACCCGAGCTGGGGCCACGGTGGGCAAACTGCTGTCCTTCCTGGAGCAGGCAGAGAGGAAAGACATCATCTTAGACCTGCAGCCACTTATAGGTCAACTTTTACTTATTTTCTATTCATGCATAAAACTAAAATTCTCGTGGTTTTATGACGTAAAAAAAAATGACATGCACATTCATGCCGTTATCCAGTCAGCCAATGCAATGCATTAAATCATGCACAGCTTCAGTAAACATTGACTACATTTACATTTGCATTTCATTTGAATTAATTGATATTTATTTTTGCAATATTCTATTTAGTACTGAGTCACGTAAACGCCTCAAATTCAGATTCCCACCCCTGGAATATGCCTGTTTTAATTAGAAATTTGTTGCATGTAAACACCTTATCCAGAAAATCCACTGAAAGGAGATATATGCGCATGCTCAGTCTGCAAAGAATTGTGGGTGCTAACATAGGCTAGGTATTTAGGAATGGCAACTCAGGCATATTTACAGCAACTATGTATACAGGGATATTCCGATGCCTGTACACGTATAAACGTCGTATTCAGAATGTTTCTGCAACCCGAATGTAGACCGTAAACGGGATTTGATGTGCATGCACGCGTAGTCATTCACATCAAACATCAGAATGAGGAAAATGTGATCTTTTTGGTGCCAGTCGGGGCTGGTGTGAGTGTTTCAGAATCTGCTGGTGTCTCTCGCTGGGATTCTCTGGGATGTTTGCGCACAACAGTTTCTATACAGAGTGGTGCGAAAAACCAAAAACATCCAGTTCTCTATACAGAGTGGTGCGAAAGAAGAAAACACCCCATTCAGTTCTCTATACAGAGTGGTGCGAAAGACAAAAAACATCCAGTTCTCTATACAGAGGCAGGCAGCCATGTTAGTGAGTGTTAATTTCCGGCTCAACAGCATAATAAAGATATGTCTTCGTTTTTGTGTGCAGATGACGACTGCAGGAAGTATTTAGAGAGGCAAAAGGAGCTTCCTGTTCAGGTGCCCGAGGTGGACAGCGGGCACCAGGATCAAGGCATCACCGTAAATGATGGTGTGTAATTTCAGCACAGTTCGGTGATTTTTTTTTTTTTCTTTAGGTTTAGATGGACGTCACCAGACTTCACTGGACCCGTGAAGTCTGGTAGGACTAACTAGATAGTGGTTTCTTCTGATAAAACACTCTTCAGATCAAGTTTGTGAGAAGACTCCGTGGAAAATAATCCAATTCAAATATTGCGATAGAAATTGTGTGTTGTGTAATTGTAATAATGTATTGTGAAAATGTTCAGGTCACATGCCGGAGATGTTCGACGCTTTCATTTGCTACTGCCAGAACGACTTCCAGTTTGTCCATGAGATGATCAGACAGCTGGAGCAGACGGTCTACAACCTGAAGCTGTGTGTGTTCGACCGCGACGTCCTGCCCGGGACGTGTGTGTGGACCATCACCAGCGAGCTGATCGAGAGAAGGCAAGGCTGCTTACGAGGCTTCATCTCCAGGCTCTAGACTTTGAACTCATTTGGTTACTGGTGACTTTAGTGAAATGAAATGAGACGTGATGAGATGGAGAGAAATCCTGACATTTTGTTTTTTAGGTGCAAGAGGATGGTGGTTGTCATTTCTGATGATTACTTGGACAGCGATGCTTGTGACTTCCAGACTAAATTTGCCCTCAGCCTTTGCCCAGGTCTGTTTCTATATATCAATTTTGCCTGATTGTTGATGTGTTTTGAAATAAACACACACCGAGACTGCTACAGTTTAGTCATCTATAGTGCTTTGCAGCATTTTATATATCTCACTCTTTAGTATTTTTCTTTAAAATAGAAATATATGGACCTCATGGAAACTTCCTGTGGCTGCTTACAACTTCCTGCCATGCTTTGATGAGTTGTTTTGACCTTTCTACACAGGGGCTCGTACCAAACGGCTGATTCCTGTGGTCTACAAGCCCATGAAGAAACCTTTTCCCAGCATTCTGCGCTTCCTGACAGTGTGTGACTACACCAGGCCGTGTACACAGTCCTGGTTCTGGGTTCGACTGGCCAAAGCCCTGGCCCTGCCCTGAACACGGGTACATCCAGCTCACTGAGTGCCACAACTGTCATTAATGTTTACGTGCACTGCTACACATCCTGAACATTTCTGGTTTCAGTTATTACACAATTAATAATCAGTTTCAGTAATAATAATGATAATAATAATAATTATTATTATTATCAGTAGCTGCAGAGCCTGGTTCTTTTGCTGCAAAAGTCACAGCTGTTGCCAAATTGATGCCTTATTTTAGAGTTATTAAATGAAATTGAAGTAAAATGTAAAATATATGTGCAGTTCAACTAAATGGTCAATATACAGTACTGTGCAAAAGTTTTAGGCACATGCAAAGAAATGCTGTAGAGCAAAGATGCCTTCAAAATAATGAAATTAAATGTTTCTACATAAAAAAAAAAATACAGTAAAAAGCAGTAAACAGTAGTAACTGAAACAAAGTCAGTATTTGGTGTGACAAAAAAATAAAAATAGTAGTCTCCGGTACAATGTGTGCAGTTTTATAAGGAAATGAGCTGGTAAGTTTTATTGAGCATCTTGCAGAACCAGACACAGTTCTTCTGGAGACTTTGACTTTCACACTCGCTTCTTATTTTTGCAGCAAAACCCAGCAGCCTTCATTGTGTTTTTTTGTCTGAAAAGTGTCTCTTACGTAATATGCTGCTTTCTTTAATGACATACAGACATTTTTCTGTAACATTTCATTTTGTCCTAGAAAACTAATGTTTGGGAATCTAAAATGTTTTTTCTACTGACTTGATAATGTAGAAGTCATAACATAAAAAAATCTATAAAGTTTGTACTAAAAAAATAGAGTGCCTAAAACTTTTGCACAGTACTGTATATACTATGTTGGAGTGGATGGAATGAAACAAAGCCTCCTCTCACCTAAAACTTTTGCACAGTGCTGTATAACTGTCTATGGATTGAACAGATAATGTGTTCTAGACAGATACAAATGCAGAAACAAATAGTAGGCAGACTGCTGGAAAGTCACTTGGAAGGTTTTTACTTCCTTGTAAAAACTCGTGGGACAAAGAAAAGACCACGTTCATTAATGTAAAGTAAACGATGCATTTTAAAAATAATAATTGGGAGAAAAAGAAAAAAACAATGTTCTTAAGCCACACCCACTTGGGTTTTAAATCTCAATACAGATTCACAGATACAAATATTTGGAGCATTAAACACATATAGATAGTGCATTTATGGTCAAAAGTATGTGGACACCCACATGAGCTTGTTGGACATCCCATTCCCAGACCATGGACGTTAATATGGAGTCGTGACCTGTAGAAAGTCACGGAGCGCTTCAGTACGACCCATTCTGCTGCCGATGTTTGTCAATCATTAGGAGGGGTGTCCACATACTTTTGGCAATTTTATATTGAGCGCAATGCAATGTTCAGTTTTTTTATGGCTTGACTGGAGGGAATAAATGGGGAGAAATAGCTTCAGATTCTGCTACAAATGTGTGAAATTTATGAGATAATATATTAGTATGTTATATTTTTACAGCGTATTTAAACTTCAAATATTATTCCTTCAACATTAGAGAATAGTATGAGGTTTTTTTTTCCACACATCAATAAGAATGTGAAATATGTTTTCTGAAAAATACCAGGTTATGGAATACTTGTCCAACATCCCTTTCATAGTATGAGTGTAAATCTTCCTAAATGTTTTATATCGATAAATAGCAGAAAATATGATACTTCATCACAAAATGTGACTCTGATAACTCTGATGTGCGCTGATTTATGGCTTATGCAGTATTTATAAGAATCCGTATGATTTCAGAACTGTGTCTTTTGCTTCTCACAGTTTTTGTTTGTTTGTTGGGTTTTTTTTTTTTTTTTTTTTTTTGCTTTTTGGCTGCTGCATGTTGTTACAGTGATATTTCACATGGTTTTAGTCAAAGACTTTCATCTGTTACTTGCACAATGTTTATAACATCTCACTGGATCTTAAAAGATTTCTCATGAATCAATATGAATCAATGTGCCCAAAGATACACTGCATGAATACTTCATACATCATGTACACCTGATTTGTCCCAGGCACAGAAAACTATAATTAATATTGAAAATAATGCATTTCACACTGTTTTTCTTTTATTGTATAGAAAATATATAAGAAGTTAAATAATTTTTCTTCTGTCTTTCAGCGCTTTATTGATGATACAAAGAAATGTGGATGATTATCAGTGTACTCTGGCAAAGCTCTGTTTTTATTTCATTTTAAAAAATCTTTACGTCCATAAGAAATATTTTATGCATTTTGTACTCTGTTTAACTGGATCCTTTCTTAATAAAAAAAATTTAAAAATTGTTGTACAAACAGGTGTTCATAATGAAATTATTATTATTATTTGATGAGTATAACATAAATAACAGAAGCACACAGACTCCAAAATGAAGATGATTACAATAAATTGTTACTATCGCACACTAACTGTTGGTTAAAGTGTTACTGTGGTGATTTTTCTGAATTGTGTTTGCAGGCGAGTGTTATAGCATCATAAAACATACGAGCCAATCAGATTCCATTATGCAAATGTAGGCCACATAACACCAGTTTACAGGGGCAAGAGGCGGGCGCCTGTAGGATTTCTAATTTGCATATTCACAGAATTTTGATTTACTAATAAAAGTGTAGACACTAATGTAGCTTTTTCCTGTTGTCTTAAAAAAAAAAAAAAAAAAAAAGCAATGTATTATTTAATTTAGCAAATGATTCCAGAGCTAAGGAGCATCACTGATACCAATATCCATCTGATATTGTTTTCTTTAAAAACTATTATGTTTTTAAAATGTTATTAATTGAAACAATTCACAGTGTCACAAAGTGTAAATATTTTTAAAAATGCTAACAATAGAAAAAAGTCCAACTCTCTTTATATGTAAACATTTCCCAAATCCAATTCCAATATGGAATCCTATTCCAATTTGCAATATGTTTTCCCACACTTTTTTCAGATCGATGCCATCTCTAATAAAAAATATTCTTTTTTAAGAATATTACACTATTTGTAATATTCAGTAATTTAATTTAATTTAATCTGGAACACAGGCTGTCAAATAGATGATGATGCTATGTAGTATATGTATACAATATTTATTGAAGCAAATCATTTATATCTTCATATCTAGGGCCAACTCAGAATTGCCAGTGCAGGTGTTTGGGAGGTGGAAGGAAACCGGAGAACCCGGAGGAATCCCATGTCAAATCCAGCTGTGTGCAGTTCACATGATGCTGCTGTTTGTTTAGGTAAGTTCTTTAAGCAGAAACAGGTATATTTAGTGTATTGAGGTCACATGCGCACACAGGTTGATGCCATTGACTTAATCATGTGACATTTCATGCGAACTTGCTACAATGGTGAGTGAATACTTACACAATCGCTATTTTTACTTCTATTGTTTTTATTTCTAAATCATTTTACAGACTATATTGATTTTTTTCCCCGAACGTCAATATTACCCGGTATTCTGTGTAGACTCATGACGTATAATCCAAGTTAAGTCCATTTCCGATACAAAGCCAAAGAGGGTGAATACTTATGCACAGCGCTGTTTAAGATTCTGTATATACAGTATCATATACCAATAGCTGTGTAGTTAAGTAGTTAAGTACTTATGAATGTTTTCCTTGTTTTATTTCTTACTATTTCTTGTATTTGTATTAAGAATGATTATATGTTGGGAATTAAGAAGCAGTGTGTAAGCAGTTTGGTCCTGTTTAACCCCTTTGTAATATTTGCTTACTGCAAAAGATGAGGCGATAACGTGTTTATAGCAAAACATTCATGCCCTTCTCATGCTTTTCTTTGATACTCTGCATCAAGGTAAATAAAGATGTGTGAGAAGGAAATAAAGGCGCTGCTCTTGTCCTCCATGGTGGTACCAGGAGCACAATTATTCCCTCTCACAACAAAAAGAGTGTTTGCACACACTTACACATTTAGATGTCCACAAAATGGCAAATTTTCTGTCTTAAGATATTAATAGTAAAATGATAACATGATACATCTGAATGTGCTATGAATATAAACTTTCCTTCCACTTGGCTTCCTCTTCTTCTGTTCTCCTGCTTTTTTTTTTTATTTTTTTTTTACATTTTTTTCCCTTTCCAGTTATTTTACTTTATGCCTTTCTTTGTCTTTCATCCATTTCTGAATACCGGTTTTCACACTTGACAGCACTCACAACACTGTCCCTAAACACTTTCATATCCTTTCCTAACCTATTCAGCTCTGTGAAAGCTCTATACAGGTGCATCTCAATAAATTAGAATGTCATGGAAAAGTTCGTTTATTTCAGTAATTCAACTCAAATTGTGAAACTCGTGTATTAAATAAATTCACTGCACACAGACTGAAGTAGTTTAAGTCTTTGGTTCTTTTAATTGTGATGATTTTGGCTCACATTTAACAAAAACCCACCAATTCACTATCTCAACAAATTAGAATACTTCATAAGACCAATAAAAAAAACATTTTTAGTGAATTGTTGGCCTTCTGGAAAGTATGTTCATTTACTGTACACGTACTCAATACTTGGTAGGGGCTCCTTTTGCTTTAATTGCTGCCTCAATTCGGCGTGGCATGGAGGTGATCAGTTTGTGGCACTGCTGAGGTGGTATGGAAGCCCAGGTTTCTTTGACAGTGGCCTTCAGCTCATCTGCATTTTTTGGTCTCTTGTTTCTCATTTTCCTCTTGACAATACCCCATAGATTCTCTATGGGGTTCAGGTCTGGTGAGTTTGCTGGCCAGTCAAGCACACCAACACCATGGTCATTTAACCAACTTTTGGTGCTTTTGGCAGTGTGGGCAGGTGCCAAATCCTGCTGGAAAATGAAATCAGCATCTTCAAAAAGCTGGTCAGCAGAAGGAAGCATGAAGTGCTCCAAAATTTCTTGGTAAACGGGTGCAGTGACTTTGGTTTTCAAAAAACACAATGGACCAACACCAGCAGATGAAATTGCACCCCAAATCATCACAGACTGTGGAAACTTAACACTGGACTTCAAGCAACTTGGGCTATGAGCTTCTCCACCCTTTCTCCAGAGTCTAGGACCTTGGTTTCCAAATGAAATACAAAACTTGCTTTCATCTGAAAAGAGGATATTGGACCACTGGGCAACAGTCCAGTTCTTCTTCTCCTTAGCCCAGGTAAGACGCCTCTGACGTTGTCTGTGGTTCTGGAGTGGCTTAACAAGAGGAATACGACAACTGTAGCCAAATTCCTTGGCACGTCTGTGTGTGGTGGCTCTTGATGCCTTGACCCCAGCCTCAGTCCATTCCTTGTGAAGTTCACTCAAATTCTTGAATCGATTTTGCTTGACAATCCTCATAAGGCTGCGGTTCTCTCGGTTGGTTGTGCATCTTTTTCTTCCACACTTTTTCCTTCCACTCAACTTTCTGTTAACATGCTTGGATACAGCACTCTGTGAACAGCCAGCTTCTTTGGCAATGAATGTTTGTGGCTTACCTAGTGAACCAAACTGAGAGACCATTTTGAAGGCTCAGGAAACCTTTGCAGGTGTTTTGAGTTGATTAGCTGATTGGCATGTCACCATATTCTAATTTGTTGAGATAGTGAATTGGTGGGTTTTTGTTAAATGTAAACCAAAATCATCACAATTAAAAGAACCAAAGACTTAAACTACTTCAGTCTGTGTGCATTGAATTTACTTAATACACGAGTTTCACAATTTGAGTTGAATTACTGAAATAAATGAACTTTTCCACGACATTCTAATTTATTGAGATGCACCTGTATTTTCTCATGTGCTCGAAAACAGTGTTTTCTGGCGCCATTGCAAACCATCCATCCATCCATTTTCCGTAATGCTTATCCTAGACAGGGTTGCGGGGAGCCTGCAGCCTATCCCAGGGAACTCTGGGCACAAGGCGGGGGACACCCTGGACGGGATGCCAACCCATCGCGGGGCACAATCTCACACACACATTCGCACACTACAGACAATTTGGAAATGCCAGTCAGCCTACAACGCATGTCTTTGAACTGGGGGAGGAAGCCGGCGTGCCCCGAGGAAGCCCCCAAAACACAGGGAGAACATGCAAACTCCACAAACACAAGGTGGAGGCAGGAATCGAACCCCCAACCCCGGAAGAGAGTTTAAGAGAGTTTAAGACTGGTTAAATGTTTCATGCCTTAAATTAGGAGTAACAGAGCAAACATACTAGAATACCCCGATGAGCAACATTCAGGTTAATTAACTAGAGCAAGCCAATGAGAGTGCAGTTTTGATCTGCTATGGCATGGTGGTGCTTTGGGTAGTGTTGCTGCATAACAGCTCCGGGGTGTCCTGTTTGAGCCGTCCAGTGTCTGTGTGGGTTTCCTCCGGGTTCTCAGGTTTCCTCCCAAAAGCATGCTGGTAGGTGGATCAGGTATGCTAAATTACCCCTTAAATTACCCAGTTCAAAAGTTTACATATGCTTGATTCTTAATACTGTGTGTTGATCAAAGACTGTTTTTATGTTTTGTTCATGAGTCCCTTGTTAAACTGCCCACTGTTCTTCAGAAATATCCTCCAGGTCCTGCACATTCTTTGCTTTTCCAGCATCTGCTGCATATTTGACCCCTTTCCAGCAGCGGCTGTATGATGTTGATATCCAATGTGCAAACATTCACTGACGCTCAAAAACGCAACATGATACATTAAGATCCAGGGGGGTGTAAACTTTTGAACAGGATGATTGGTGTAAATTGTTATTATTTTGTCTTCTGGGAAACATGTAAATATCTTATGTAGCTTCTGAAGGGCAGTACTAAATGAAAAAAAAAAGATTTTTAAACAGAACACTTCAATAAAATATATACAGTACTTTGCTGACTGAAAACACAATGAAGGCTGCTGGGTTTCGCTGCAGAAATAAGAAGCGAGTGCGAAAGTCAAAGTCTCCAGAAGAACTGTATGCCCTTTTATTCCCTGCATGTTTTCTCTGTAGTAATGCATTAACATATTCAAAATATTATTCTTTCTTTTTATTTTTTCCCCAGCAGGATCTTATGGAAGCCTTGGGATCCCACTGGACGGTGTGTAATATTAAACACGAAGCCACTGGATCAGTATGATGTCTTGCTCTTATCCATTTAAAATTAATCACACTGTCAGACTTGTATTTCAATACACTTATTGTACAAGTATTTCCATGATTAATATACAGATGCGTTTTTGTCATGCAGAGGCATTCAGGAAGGCGAGAAGCTGAGGCAAGTCATGGCTCTAATTTGCACGGTAAACGAAGAGAAAGTTGCAGAACAAGGATTCGAGCCCTGCTGGGAACTAACACAGTGGAAAACCGCTAACAGCTGCCTATGCAAAACAGCTGGCCTGCCCACAGAGGACTCGAAATACATCGACTTCCTCTTGCACACATGAAGCTGAACTGCACTGAACTGCACTGTGTGTCATTACAAATAAAGAAAACTTTTAATACACTGAAATTTGGGATTTGGATTCACACAATTCTAAATTTGTAAAAAAAAAAAAAAATATATATATATATATATATATATATATATATATTAGTCTTAAAACAAAGCAGCCGGTGAATTCTCAAATCTGATCAGAAGTTGTTGATTCATTTTCTATAACAACAGCTCTGATGATCATTCTGGCTGCACTACTACTACTATTACTACTACTACTAATAATAATAATAATAAATTATAAAATGTGTTGTTATTTAATCGTTAATATGAACCTTTTCTGTGAGGAGACATGTATTTACCATTTGTGGAAGGAGTCTCTAGTGTCAGCACTGTATAACAGTTAGTGTAACACTTCAAGCTGTACTGTTATAGGAAATAATCAACTTCTGGCTGGTAACAGTGACTAGGCCTGCATCACACGACCCTGTCGTAAATGATTTTTTTCTTACATCAGCAGTTTTATTCCTTATGTATTCACTTTATATCTACAAATGTGTCACTATATACACACATAAATACAGTGTATACATGAAGTATATTCACATCTATTCTACTTATATGCAAATAAACATGACTTTGCATGTGACTTTGGGCTCAAGAGCTGTCTCGATATTTAAGCCACAAGATGGCGCCAAAAGATTCAGCCCAAGTTCATCAGCAGCAGTTAAAATTCGTTGCTAGAAACCGTAAGGTCACGAGTTTATATCCCAGCACTGACCTAAAGCCACTGTTAGGTTCTTTACCCTCAACTGCTCAGCTCTGCTCTCGGATCGGATTCGGCTTCACTTGGATTAAAGTGTCTTCCAGTATATCTGGCAAAGTCCACACATTTTAGGACCGTTTCTGCAAAAAGGTCAGCACATTTACAAACCTATATAACAGTAAACCAAACAGAGAGGAACCAAAAGAAGAAGAAAAAGGAAGCGCTAACCCAGATTCAGTGTACCACATGGTGTTCAGCTTTTAACTCTCCGCATCTTTAATACCTTTCCAAAATACATCATGATGACAGGGGTGTGTTGTGCCCTGAGTCACCGTTTCCAACTCGAAGTCGATTATTTTCCTATAACAGTACATCCTGACGTGTATCACTAACTGTTACACAGTGCTGACACTGGAGACTCCTTCCATGAAAGTTAAATAAATGTCTCCTCACAGAAAAGGTTCATATTAATGATAGAGTGTAGACATCAACTGGCAGAAGATGCAGTGCTTTTCCTGAGAAATATCTTTCAAATTCATCTTACTGTAGAGTGAGTTATATTTTAATGTATTACATTTATTTATTTTTTTTTAACTTATGTGAATCAACGAATGAAATGTTCCTAATATACAGTACATGTGTAATCTCAGTGAAGGATCATGTAAAATGTCTGGGAAGACTAAAATACTAAATAAAAAAAATTCCCCACTAAAATTGAATAAAATATAGAAAAACACAAAAGAATTCACATTCATGAGATTTATCCCAAAGATGGATTTCTTACTTTCAAAAGACATAAGACTTTGAAAATGGATGGATAGTATGATAATAATAAATAATAAAAATACATTTAAAAATAAATAATAAATATAAACAAAAGGTATCGTTTTGTTTTTTTAAGACTTTTTTTTAAATTAATAAATATTTTAGCTCAAGGCGAACATAAACAGCCTACATAAAATAATAGCGTTAAAATGATTATGTAAATTAGAAAAAATTTGCGCGTGTGTGGCGCGCGAGCGCCCCTTCCGGTCTTCGTCTTCTTAACTGGAAGTTAATTTCCGCCATGTTGGGTGTTGCGATCATAAAAGGTTCTGGTGTGTTGCTATGCAACACCTTTACATTTATCATAAAATACCGTGCAATTTAATATTTAACATAACAGCGTTCTTCGAATTTTTGTCCAATATTTAACCCATACCGGCTTCTTGTTCTTCTTATTAGTCTTAAAAGCTTTTTTTCCACACCCAATATGGCAGCCGTCTGTGTCCATCTGTGTGATACAATCCCCAAGATGGCTGCCATCCACGTCCGCTTTAGCTGTACCCACCAAACATGGCCGCTAACCGTGTCCGTATCTGTGTCGTCAACACCCAACATGGCCGCCCACTGCATCCGTCTCTGTTCCGCAGGAATGTGGAAGGCGGCGGCCGCGGCGCTAGTGCCAAACTTTGGGGAATGATAGCGGACGCTGTATGGGAGCCGCTGTTTGAGGGAAGTACCATCGCTTGGACGGCCTGCATTCGCAATTTATAGGTTTTCAGAAAGCCACCTGAGACTGGAGAGCTTGGATTCGGGCAGTATTTAAAATAGAAAATACGGCTTTCACACAACATTTAAGCCATGTCGGAGGACCTGAGCTCACAACCCTGGTCCATTAACAAGGATGACTATGAACTACAGGAGGTCATTGGTGAGTGTCCTGGGAAATGTATACACAATTTGTTTAAACATTTAAGCGGAATAAGCAGTTAACGTTAGATATTCGTACACGCTGCTTATAAAACATTTGTGCCTGCGTGTGGAAATAGAGTTGAGGCATTTCACATGGTGCAAATCTCAAATGACTCGCTAAGGGACTTATAGTGCACTACGTGTGGCGTAGTAGCCGTTATGTCCTCCTCTATGTAGTGCACGTATATAGGAAGCAAACCGCCGTTTAGGATTCAGCCATGGTTGTGGCCAGGTAGCTTGCTAGCTAGGGAGCTAGCTACGGTTTAGGGGCCGTTTTGTTGTTAAATAAAGGAAGTAACATTTTATTTATTTTTTTAAATGTCGCGCATAATGAGTGTATAGCGTGTGTGGGTGTGTCCATAACTGTAACTGAAATGGTTTATAGAGCCAGGTCTCGGTTTGAACTAGCCAGCCGTGTTTAATCTGAGTTTGGGTATGATCGTTTAGCAAACAATGCTCATTCTCAGAGCAGGTGGGTTAATGGGTGTGTGTGCGCGCGCGCGCGTGTGTGCGCGTGCATAGCTGTCAGCATTCATAGCTAACCACATTCTCAAGGAGAGTTGACAGTCAGAGTGCTCATGCAGTCCAACACAAGGCCAGAACGCCTTAAATAACTCTTTATTTACTCCATATCACTTGAGCTCAGGTGTTTAAGGGCAGGAAAACACTCAGCATGTCCTAAACTGAATCCTGTTCACTACATAGTGCACTAGTTTTAGCAGTTTTGTAGTTCTGAAAGCGTAGTGGACACTTGTCAGATCCTATAGTGTGCTGCTTCGTAACGTACCACACATAATTAAGCATACAGAATACCCATAATGCACTTTGCAGTTTCTAGGGAATAAGGAGTAGGGCTCAGGGAGTGGTATAGTGAAGTAGGGGACATCCAGGACCAGGTTAGGTAGGGCTCAACCCTGATAGTTTATGGCTGCTATGAGATAATGCAAGAGAGAACTCGTTTCGTGGACCTTTCACAGTATTAAATGTAACTGTAAACGGATAAAAAGTATGACATGTTGGTCTTTAATGAATGTAAAAATGTAAATACTGGCACAGGTTGTGTGTCGAGAATCGCAAGAAAGCCACTATCCGACCCTCACGTATGACTCTCAACCCTTGATTTGTCTCACTTTCAGAATAAAATGTATGTACGTGTACACAAACGTGCGTATGTATGTATATAAATGTGTGTGTGAGAATGTGGGTAAATGAACAGACCCCTGATAATGAGGTTATCTATAGGATCCATATGGCCTGACGGCTCTTCTGTATCTGCGTGCGGCTCCTCTCCAGCTCACACACTCGAAGCTCAACTCATGTTTGTGAAGAATTTGCTGTGGACGATCTGATACCTCTGAACTCTTCCTGATTACACACTCCATCTGCATGCTGACACAGAGTCAGTGAGTCGAACTGCGTGTGAGAGCAGGACGTTACTGAGACCTTCTTTCCTTCCTTAAACTGCGTAAAAAGGATAAGTTCAATGGCCAAGTCTTCTTAGACTCCACAGCTTCAGACCAATAACTTCCAATACAGAAATTAGCTCCTGTTCTCTTGGATGACTGGAGTGGAACCCGATGTGGCCTTCTCCGGTTGTAGCCCATCCGCCTGAAGGTCCGACGTGTTGTGCGTTCTGAGCTGCTTTTCTGCTCACCACGGTTGTAAAGGGCGGTTACCCTGAGCTCGAACCAGTCTGCTGCTCAGTGGCTGTTTTTTGTTTTTCGCACCATTCTCATAACATCGTGCGATAGGATCGCGAGACTGTGTGTAATATGCGTTCTTCCTAGCATGCCTCCTAGATATCACCAAATGACGACAGTGCCGATTACGGCTCTGAGAGGAGGGAGGAAGAAACGGGGCGTGGCTTGGATACGTGACATGCCGTGTACACGTAATGTCATTATGATGGTAAAACACAACGGAAGCTGGTTTTCCCTCTCTTCTCAGCTTCAAGATGGCTTGCTTTTCCCCCGTAGACGGCTCTCCGGTCTTCATGTTGGTTTATCCTTTTTAACAACAAATGCAGTCTTCACAAGTGAAACCCAGGGCTCAAACCAAGAGTAGACATTCAGAGCTGTTAACTGTTTAAACAGTCAGTCTAACAGGGCAGCAAGAAAGACCTATTAGTAACGTGTGGAAAATGGGTGGGTTGAAACAAAAGATGCCAATGTTCTAAGTTGTTTAACACATCTAGGTGTGGATATGAGGTAATGAAAGCTGAAGTTCTGATCTGTCGTCTCATTCGTCTTTTGATCTCAAACCCAAATGTCTTCAGTGTATAGCGAAAACGCTAGAATTGGCCTTGCTGTTCCAATACTTTCGGAGGGGGCGGTAAACTGCACATGTACGTGCTCTGTGGTGAAAAGCAGCCGAGATACTTGTTGATTTCTTGCATAGTGATAAACAACACGCTGTTTCATTTTCTTCATTTAAATCTCCGCTCAGGTTTTGAGAGGAAAGATGTTCACGGCGTTCGGAAAGTTGACGTATCGGAGAAAGCTGTCGTGTCGCTCTGCTCCGAAGTCGGACAGCAGGTTATTAAGATTCATATAGGATACAAAATAGGTCAAATGTAAACACACGTTACGAGCTGCAACACTTTTTATTGCCGATATTAAAGCTGCAGACACTACAATTTCCCACACACGTTCAGATCATCCGACTTGATAGCCATCACGATACTTGGATATACCGGCGGTTCCCGATACTCTCGTCGATCTTCCGAAGCCTGTAAAACTCAAACCAGCCCGTCTGGCCCCAGTAACCCTGCCACGGTCATGTACGATCATCTAGCCTTGCTCTATAATTTCAGGTGGTGCAGTAAATGTTCGTCGCATCGCAGCAGCGATCTGCTTTCATGATCTTTAAAAACGTCAGCCGTGCTAATAAATCAGCAGGTGGTGTTTGGGTAGTGGATTAACCCAAGCACAGCGAGGATGAAGTCGCTGTAAAGCACAGAGGAAGTCCTGATAAGGTTTTATTATTATAATTGCAGCAGCAGGCCGGAGTTTATCACCGACACTCTGATGGCGACGGGGTGTGAATATGGATATTGTGATATATTTTTATGTAATTTTTAAAACTAATTTGACTAATTGACTGAATCAGTTAATGTGATGTTATAATTTTGTACTTGGTCATTAAAAAAAAAAGAAATAAAATTCAGTGGTCAATGTTTTTTCCATTATATACAAATATTTAAAACGATGCAATTTGTAATTCATAATTTTGTATTAATACTAAACAAATTTATTATTATTTCTAAAGGTATGTTCACAGCGATTTTATCACTGCCAGTCAATTGTACTATGAAGTCGCCAGTAGGCCTTCCGGTTGCCATAGTAATGTTTATCGGCGTAGCTAGCGTTCCACAATTTGTTACCGCTAAAATAAAACATTCTGAAGGGAGAGCGTTTGTATATAAAATTCACCAGTGTATTTATGCATCACATCTGACAAGATGAAGGAGAAGCAGTGTGCGCTGTGGGTCCACGAAACAATTCGGACTCACAGGCAGCATGGCGGATCACGAATCCCGGATCCCGTGCGCTCTACTGTCTTCACTCCCACTGGTAGTCGCTGCACCAAGTCGCTCCAAATTTGCATAAAGTTAAATCTTTCTCAACTTTGTCGCGTCGCTGGACCCGCCCACATCAATTCGCCGACAGTCGCAGTCGCTCGTGTCGCCGGAAGTCGCCAGCTCTCATTGAAAATGATGAACGGTCTCCGGTGGCTTTGTCTCTGCGAGTCGCTGTGTGTGTGTGTGTGTGTGTGTGTGTGTGAACATGGCATAACAGTTTATCAGATATCATGCTGCTCATTGTGTATCGTACAAAATACCTTCGAGAATTATAGTGGTGGTGGTGATGATGATTATTAGTGTTATTATAAACCATGATAAAAAAGTTATGTAGTTGGACGTGAGGACGTGAGGAAGAGAGTAGTGCTCATTTTTAAGCGTGCTCAGCACAAACCATTGTGTTTTGGTTACTTCCCAGGTCGAGTGCTCTTGTTATTTCGTGGATATTTCCACCTCAGAGAGCAGCAGGACTCGGCAGCGTGTGTGTCTGTCTCTCTCTCTCTCTCTCTCTCTCTCTCTCTCTCTCTCTCTCTCTCTCTCTCTCTCTCTCTCTCTCTCTCCATCCCTCTCAGGGCCGCTTCGCATTGCCAGATGAAATTGAAAGCTCTTGCTTGTTTGTTTGTTTATCATATTTACAGGCAGAGAGCTCCGAAGTGATGATGTGATGTCTGTTTTCCTTATCTATTCATTTATTTATTTATTACCAAATCTTCGTTGGAACTGAAATCACCTGTTGCTGAGCAACACCAGTAGTTAATTCGCAAGGAGGTGTCATCGCTGGTCAATTTTTAAAACATATTATATATAAAAAGGTATCATTATGCACTGAATTCCAAGCTGGCTGAAAAAAAAAACTGCATGAATTATTAATAAGCAAATATGTGAATGTGTCAGATTTGGATCAAATTTCCATGGTGGAGAAATGTAATGATGAGATTCTCCTATAGAATTAGTTTGGTATTAATCAGACTAACGTTGGGCAACGCACAGTCAACATATTTTTTTACATGTGGCACGTCCTTTGCTCTTTGCTTCAAATCAATGTTAGTTCCAGATTATAGTAACAGATATGAACAGTCATTGCCTCACCAGCTTCTTTCTTTTTAAGGCAAAATAAGACGAACATTGCCCAAAAACCACAAAACCCATCATCCTGAGAACTTTTCAGTTTCTGAGAACTTAAACTTGCAGCTTTACATCTGACTCTTACGCTGGAGACTCCTTCCCCAAAAAAAAAAAAGAAGCTAAACAAACATCTCCTCACAGAAAGATTATTAACATGTCAATAATGTTTTTTTTAATTATTTTTTTAAATTCGTTAATAGGAAGCATCAGTCCATACAACTGTTTAAGTTGTTACTATAGAAACGATACCATATTAGACCGAGCTTATTAATATAGACCTTGTGATTGGAGTCACAGCCACAACTAGTGTCAGAGCTGCTGTTACTGAAAATGACTCCACACCTTCTGTCCAGTGGTATAACTTCAGAGGGACTGTGGGATATGTAGCTAGCTGCTGTGATTAGGATCTGAATGCGATATGTCTCGCTGAGGTCGGGAATGATGCGTGTGTGAGGCATGCAGAGGAGACGTAACAGAGGCTGCCTGATATCTGGAGCGACGAAAGCTGCAAGCGGGCATGAAGGAGGTCATTGAACGCTGCTGCTCTGAGGTAGCATTGTCCTTCTCCGGCCACGTGGACTACACACAGCCGGGCAGGAATACACACTCACACACACACTCACTCACACACACACACACACACACATATACATATACATATATATATATATATATATATATATATATATATATATATATATATATATATATATACATATACATACACATACACATCTGAGGCTTAATTAATTTAGTTTTGACTACTTTTGGGTGTTTTCATTATGAAATGCCCTTCGTCCATGTTCTTATAGTTACGATGTGATAGTCATGATAAAGATATTGAGTCTTTGCCAATTCCCACCCACCAGCCAGCTCTCTCTTGTTGTATGACGGCTAACATCCATCAAGGCTGAAGGCTGACACGCCTTTCCTCCGAGACACGTGAACCCAACCTCCTCATCTTTTCGAACTGCGTCACAGTGCAGCTTAAAACACTTAAGGAAAAATGCGCCGTCCGTCCTTTTCCGCATACATGAGCTCACAGACGCCCACGATTGGCCAGGGAGAGAGAAGAAGCCTCTCCCACCTAGAGAGCATGGCCAGTTTTGCTTGCTTGAAAATGCACCACGAAATCAGATAAAACGAGACCACAAACACTTCACGTTGTTTAGACAGGGATTAGAAACTGGAGGTCGACCGATTGATCGTTTTTTGCCGATTTGACAAAAATCCACACTGATAGTTTTTCCCGGTTGCGTCCGTCGCGGGAGCAGCTGAGAAGGGTCCGCCGTCATTATACAGTACGAGAGCGGCCTCTAGAGGCGAAATAACAACTATCGCCGACAAATTTTGTTGTGTTATTTGAAGTGTTTTTTGCTTCATTTTGGAGGTCTCTATTTTCATTTGTTATATAGAGGGTTACTTTTTTCTTCAGTTTAGATGCGTCTTTTATTTATTTTAACATTCATTAATAGTTCAAATATATTGATATTTATATATTTATTTCATTTAAAAATGTACAGTACATTTTCATGGTACAGTCAGTACTGTTTATTTTTGTAATGAAGTTCAGCAATATTTTACTTTGAGTGTTATGTTTTCATTCAGTATCAATTTATAAAACTATCGGTTGATTAATCGGTTCTCGGCAGGTACCGCCAACTGAGTTATCGGTATCGGTAGAATCCATCATCGGCTGACCTCAATGAGAAACGATTTATTTTTTATTTTGCGTAGTTCTGAGCAGAAACAATCTCCTCATCCCGCTCTTTAGTTGGAATCCAACTTCAACGAAAAGACTGGTTTATAACGTTCTTTACATATGAGAGCCTGCTCTGCTTAGAACTGCAGAATTGTAAGAGAAATACTTTACCTTCGTAAACCCGGTTATCTAATACCGTACATTCCAGTAACCAGGCTGCAGGAAGTGATGAATTCTGGACAGGAAGTTAGGCCTGTTGGGAAATTGTTAAGGTTTAAGATATACTTTCTTGAAATCACACTGAAACAGAAAAGTAACATTATTATAACCGATGGTCAAAATAAGTTTTTCACTTTCGAATGCAATTCCGAATGATTTTGTTTTCGATTACTTTCACTAAAATTTCTTTTGCTTTCGGTTTTGTTTTTGTTCACTGTAACAGTTCTAATCCCTGCATTCCGATAAACTACTTCTAGCATGTTGGAGAAAATCGTTCTAGCAGTTACGCTAATGAAATAAATCGATCCTTGTACTGCTGGATTCATTTGGTTTGTAATCCTGTGATGTGCTGAAAAACTTAATAGCAGGTCATAAATTTAAAATCCTGTCACTTAACTCTTAGTTCAGACATGTACAGTGATGTGAAAAAAAATGGGGTTTTTCCATCCACTACTTACGTGAAATTTGCCTAAAAATAGAATTTTAAAAAAGGCAGAAATTGGGGGGAAATGCAAGAAAAAAAAAAAATAGTTCTTACATTTGGCAGAGGACGAAAGTTTGATTTACTGCTAAAGATATGATGTAGAAATGAAATGGGAATGATGTGTGGTTCACAGCATGTGAATATTTCTGACCAGCAGAATGTTTTGTGTTCGATTTTGTTTGCTCATTTAATTTTTGGACTAGAATGTTTACTCACTATCAAAAAAAAAAAACATATTGCATATAACATTGACCAGTTAGATTTATTTATTTATTTATTTAATTTTTTATTTTTTACATTTCTGCAGCTTGTTGTTAATTCATTTTGTTTCCTATGGTTGAAGATTTTCTTCTTACCAATATTTCACTGCACACTTTTCACTGTCAGAGACTCTTATGTTCCGATTAGGATGTCTTATGTTTCATTGTACGGTAACTGGGGGATAAACCAGTGCTGCCAGATAAAACCAGTCCAACTAAAGAGAATTAGTAGAATCTTATATAAGTTATATATATTATATCTCATAAGATAAATAAAATATATGTATACATACCATACAGAGCTGTAGCACATTATAATGTTGAGACCGGACTATAGAGGAGTGAGTATGAGAGGAGACCACCTCACAAAGGGTTAGTGCAGGTTTTAATCTACAAATATGATTAATCTAATATATGCAGAAAGCCCACGGCCTAATTTGCATACAAATATTTCAGACTTGACAACACTGAGCGAGGCACAACATGTCGTCTCCTTTTTTTTTTTCCCCCTTTTCTCTCTTTTCTCGCTCTTTTGTTTGCGTTCGCAGGCCAAAGCTAGCCATGAGCTTTGGCTGTTGTTGTGATATAAATATAAAATATCCATATCATGTATATCTTCAGATCACTACAATTAAAATGCAAAGTGTAGAGTCAGTCCTCTGTCCTCAAGATTCTCCAGAGCTGGAAAACCTCTACTGCTTTACCTCTGACTTTTACAAAAAGCACCGACACTGGAGACTCCTTCCATAGATGTTAAACAAATGTCTCCTCACAGAAAACGTCACCATATTAATGCTTCCGCCTCACAAGTCCCTTTGAAAAACAGCCGACACTATTGTCAGAGCTGCTGTTGTTATAATAAATTAATGAACACCTCCTGACCAATCAGGATCGCCGATTCAACAACACTATGTTGTAAATAGTGATAGTTGTTTTAAGATAAGGGAATATGGCACAATCTTTAAACTTTTGTCCAGTCCTCCACTGTCCAGTTTCAGTGAGGTTCCACGTGTAGTGTGCATCCTGAGATGCTTTTCTGTTCACCACAGTTGTAGAGAGTGGTTATCTGAGTTGCTGGCAGCTCCAACAATTCTGGCCATTCTCCTCGAATCTCTCTCAACAAGCCGCTTCTGCCTACAGAACTGCTGCTCACTGGATGTTTTTTGTTTTTCCGCACCATTCTGTGTTCTGAAAATCCCAGGAGATGAGCAGTTTCTGAAATATTCAAACCTGGCACCAATCTGGCACCCACAACCATGCCACGGTCAAAGTCAGTAGCCATGCTTCCATTCACCTGTTCTTATGTGCATTTTGGAATATCGCATTAAAAAAAAAAAAAAAAAACGCTGGATGGAAACGCCAAGATGGAAAGATGGAGTGCATAGAAAAAAACTTATGCGCCCAATTGAGTCGGATAAATCCTTTATCCGATAAGAAGACATGCGCACGAATTATGATGGAAACACATTCACCGAATAAATTTCTAGATGCGCATGAAAAAAGTCATGTGACTTCGCTTCAACAGATCGTTTGATTTTTTTTTTTTCCATTTTTCTTTTTGATATTCGCCGCCAGTTCATCAGGAAGCGACGCGTTTGTTCTCTTCGACTCGCTGGACCGAAACGGTGCTTCCTTCGCAAAAGTTTTATGCGATGTTCCGGTTTTGCGCACAATTTAAATTCGCAACTTTGGACGGAAACATAGCCACTGAGATCACTTCCCCCCCCATTCTGACGTTTCAGTACTTCATTGTGATCGACTCAGTACAGTAAAGCTTCAGCACAAAGGATCCAAACTTCCCCGCCGAATGGGACGATGAACACATCGGCAAGGAAAAGCAGCCAGCCGAGGTGTAACCGAATAACGTCAGCTGGCTTTTCCGTTCTTCTCTGACACGGTAACCTAGTAACGTCATATTCAATTATTTGAATTAGAAGCCATGAATCCAAAACAGGCCTCAATAAAACCGTGTTACTCCAAAGCTGGTTTGTACCACAGCGGGGAAAAAACTTAACCCCTGACTCTCCCGCTGTAACACGATGCTGGACATGAAGGCTTTTCAAGGAACATGCCCTGGAATTTTCACGTGGAATCTCACGTGGAAGACTGTAGTGCTTTGCGCTGACATTCCCTTAAGGCCATATTAGTCAAACAGGCGATAAGAGCTGCTTGATCTGGAAACTGCAGTACTTGTTGTGTTTCTTTTTTTTTTCCTTCCCTGTGGTTCTGCTGTAAAAAGCTTCTTATCTACTCAGTCAACACTTCAGTACGTGTCACTAGGCTGGTGATTGAAATCTCCTTTTTGACGTTTTAATTTATAATTAACTGATTATACAGTGGTGACACACATGCGCAAATTTCTGACTAATTTGCACAATTAGTTGTCCAGCTTCAACACTTCAAGTAGTCAGGATGTAACTCTTTGTTTTTGCAACTAACTATTATTTTGATAATCAATTAATCTGTGTGTATATATATATATATATATATATATATATATTTTACGCCTCCACCACGGAGCGTTTTCAGGTCGTCCGTCCGTCCGTCTGAGATTCTTGTTAACACGATATCTAGAGAACGAGTGGCTGAATGTTTGTAGGATTTATATCGAATTACCATTAGCCATGTTTCCATCCACGTATTTTTAAACGAATCTTGTGATATTGCATTAAAAAAACCCGCTGGATGGAAACACCAGACACGAATAAAATCTCCAGAATCTGCATAAAAAAACCGTATGCGCTCAATTGAGGCGGATTGTTTTATTATTTTTTTTATTCGATAAGAAAACGCGCATAAACTACGATGGAAACGCATTTACCGAATAAATTCCTCAACGCGAACCAGAAAAAGTCATGTGACTTTGCCTCAACAAACCATGCGATCGGATAATCGGCTCAGAAAAGTAAAAATGGCGGAGAGCGAGATGCGCCAGTTTCCCCGGAAGTGACGATTTTGCCCTCTTGAACACGTGGGATGGAAACGGTGCTTCATTCGCAAATTAACCGATATTCTGATTTTTCGCACAAGTTAAACTCGCAAGGTGGATGGAAACGTAGCTAATGTAACCAGCAGACCAACTGATTAGATTTTAAAATGGATAGTCGTGTCCCAAATGACGTACTATACACTATGTACTTATGGTATACACTGTGTAGTCTACCGTCTAGGGTATCAGGTATAGAAGGGTAGTATCCCGGAACCTGGAAGTACAAGCCGTTTCCCATTTGATGGGAAATGACATAAAATGCACGTAATGCGACGCCGCTAGCTTTACAGTCAACAAAAAGGAATTTCTTCATTTTACTGTCTGTCACTGTTACCTTTGACCATTTGTAAGATGTCTTGTCCACCGGATTGTCGTCGGCCATCTTGAAAAAGTTTTCTCATCCAGCGTCGGCGCCCGGTAGCCCCGCCCCTCTTCCGCTACGTAAGCAAAGCTGTGACCGTTGAGTGCACGAAGTGTCCAACATTCCACATTTCCTTTTTTCGGTTGAATAAGTGCATCATCCGGGTACTCGAAATGCACTTCTTCTTGTTGGAGTTTTCACACTATTTGTTCTGCAAAATGGGGTAGAATAGTGCATAAGTGTGCGGTTTGGGACGCACCTAATGCCTGGATTCAGGGAATCAGAGGGCGATCGACTCCCAGCGACGCTGATGTGAACCGAACACCCGACATGTATTACAAATCTCTTGTGTGTACGTTATGTAGCATTTATCAGCATCGAAAAAATAGTTATTACACATTATTAATACACATTCTGATTCAGGTAAATGCATTATTAATGCAGGATGCTGGATGTGAATAGAAATATGCAAACGCAGAGTAAAACGAAATACAGTTTGGATTCATGTTTAGAAGCGAGAAAGCTTTCACCTCATGACTAAACAAACCAGAACCAAGCAGTCTGTTTTTGTTTTCAGAAACGTTGCCATTTGGTCGAGGCATTTCAAAGTCTAACAGAAGAGCCCTCGCTTGGCGTTTTCATTAGCCGACCGTATCCACAGAATTTGACTAAAGTAAACAGTGTTATCTCTGCCGGTCTCAGGTTCAGCCGGGCTTTTTCACAAGGTGTGACTTCTTTTCTTTTTCCAAAGATAAGGCAGAATTCATTAGTGATATTCTGAATGTAAACTAAGATTCGTGAGATAAGAAAAGGTCGATCGATTCACAGTTTAGCGATTAACGTAGGACCATGAGTTGAGCAACCTGATCATGTTCCTCGCAGTAAACTGGCAGCTATGACGACAGTCTAGAGAAGTAAATCAAGGGGCTGGTCTTCAAATTCCTGTTTTTAGGCCAGCAGTTAAAAAAAAACAAACCCTGAGATATCTGTGCTATGTTTATAAAACGTACTGTTTACGTAGTGTGATTAGGGGTGGGGCGATATGGCAAAAATATCATCATATGATTCTTAAAGGCATTTTTACCATACATATGTATCATGATTTCTAGGTTTGCTCACAGACGGCCAGCAAAACAGTTATAAATAATTTTAATTTAAATGTGTTTGTTATTAATAATTATAAATAAAACATTAATATTTATAATTTTTAGATCTAAACAGAGTGCTGCAGGGATGACGTATTTTTATAGGCCAACCCCAGAGGTTACCCTATAATCTACACGCTGGGAAGTTTGAGTTGGAATAGTTTAACTGAGTATAAACACAACGAGGCTGTAGTTTTCCTGTTCGGCGCGATGACGTTTAATGTCCCCGACAACGTCCCTGTCTTTTTGAAGACACGTAAAAGCTTTAAAAAAAATCACGAGTGGGGTATTACTGATGTATTTTATGTTGTAGAATAGAACGTAAAAATTATATTGAGCTTGTATTAGCCAAAAGACCTCATTCCAGACGTTTGGGACGATGGAACCAAACTTGTTTCCGGGTGTTAGGACTCATTCCTGCACCACTCTGTCTTTTCAACATTTTACAATTTCAGTAATTAAGTAAACAATTTTATAATCACATCAGCTGCTTCTAATCAGTTTGTAAATAAATAAATTAATGAACATTTATGAAAATATATATCCAAAATATATCATTTATCATGATATCAATGTTTTATCGTCGTATCGCCCAGGCTTAGTAGTGCAAGATGTCGCAGTGTTGTATTGTGATATATTTTTAAGCAGTTTATGGATTTTAAATTGCAAAAATGTTCAACTTTAAGTCACATTTTTCAAAATACATTTGTATATTTTATAATTAAATAATATTGATACTTTTTTTTTTTCCTGAGAGAACATGGATATTGTGATTTCTTTCTGTGAAAATGTTTTTAAATATTACTGTGGTGGTTTCACCTTTTCATTGTTAAAAACTGATTTATTATAAATAAAAATGACATTTTTTTTTTTTTGTACTATAAAACAAATGTTTTCGTTTATATTTGTAGACATTAAAGAAAGCGTCATCGAGCAGGTTATTCTCTATGCAGTGCTACTGTATTACTGGCAGTTTATTCACAAACCTACATATGGTGACCGTATATTTTTAGAAATCTCTTTTAATCTTTGTGAGTCGTACAATCGCGTGTCGTAGAAACGTTTTCAGGTCTCGTGATGGAGAAACCTGAAGGATAGGATCGTCCACCCCTTATTGACTGCATAACTTGGAAATTAGATTATTTGGGTACTGGAATAAAATTTGGATAAAATTGTATGCATTATCTGGCTGGGATATAAATATCCATAGGAAGCAGATTTTAATTACATTTAAAAAAACTTTCAAAATTGAATCTGTGGTACCCAGCTGACTCCATCAGAACGCCAAGCAAAGGACTTTGTTAAAATCGAGGGGTCTGGAGGGCCCTTTGGGAAATGTATGACAGTTGATATTCGATATATATATATATATATATATATGTGTGTACAGAAACAGAACACTTGTCATGATATACTGTTGCTTTAGTGTAGAAGTCATTCACTGACATTTCTGTGCAGAACCCGTGGACACCAGGCGCGAGACTACACTGATTCATGAGGCTCTTTAGCCCTAAATGTTCCCCGACTGGGGCTGGTTCTCGGTTCTCTCTCCAGCTACATGATCCTGTTTCTGTGCCCGGATTTTACACTGTAATCTCAATTATTGATGAATAATGGAGCGAATCGGACGCAACGATGAGCTCATGATTACAGTAACATGCTGACCGTGTATTTCACCCGTCTCACGTCAGCTTTGAACATGGATGCAGTGCAAATTGAGGAATTGTTGGGACGTGATTTAGAAAAGTGATTTATTTAAAATGTGCCTTGGTACAAAAGAAAACATCGACATTTTCAGCATAGGCCACTAAAGATTAACCCATGTATCCCTACTAAAAGGTGAAAACCAGACTTCATGTATGTTCTGCAATTCCCCGCTCTCCATTAAACATCTTTTATTGGACTGGACTGTGCTTAGTGCAAGTAGACAACAGTTTTACGCAGTAAGATCTCTTGAGGACTTTTACCAGTTTTTACCAGAAAAGGTTTTAGAATTTCTATCACAGGCAAATGTAAAACACCTCATATAACCACACCCACTGTAACTTCCTTTTGTTTGTTTATATATATATATATATTTATATATATATATATATATATATATATATATATACACACACACACACACACACACACACACAGTATCTCACAAAAGTGAGTACACCCCTCACATTTTTGTAAATATTTTATTATATCTTTTCATGGGACAACACTGAAGAAATGACACTTTGCTACAATGTAAAGTAGTGAGTGTACAGCTTGTATAACAGTGTAAATTTGCTGTCCCCTCAAAATAACTCAACACACAGCCATTAATGTCTAAACCGCTGGCAACAAAAGTGAGTACACCCCAAATTGGGCCCAATTAGCCTTTTTCCCTCCCCGGTGTCATGTGACTCGTTAGTGTTACAAGGTCTCAGGTGTGAATGGGGAGCAGGTGTGTTAAGTTTGGTGTTATCGCTCTCACACTCTTTCATACTGGTCACTGGAAGTTCAACATGGCACCTCATGGCAAAGAACTCTCTGAGGATCTGATAAAAAGAATTGTTGCTCTACATAAAGATGGCCTAGGCTATAAGAAGATTGCCAACACCCTGAAACTGAGCTGCAGCATGGTGGCCAAGACCATACAGCGGTTTAACAGGACAGGTTCCACTCAGAACAGGCTTCGCCATGGTCAACCAAAGAAGTTGAGTGCACGTGCTCAGCATCATATCCAGAGGTTGGCTTTGCAGAATAGACGTATGAGTGCTGCCAGCATTGCTGCAGAGGTTGAAGGGGTGGGGGGTCAGCCTGTCAGTGCTCAGACCATACGCCGCACACTGCATCAAATTGGTCTGCATGGCTGTCGTCCCAGAAGGAAGCCTCTTCTAAAGATGATGCACAAGAAAGCCTGCAAACAGTTTGCTGAAGACAAGCAGACTAAGGACATGGATTACTGGAACCATGTCCTGTGGTCTGATGAGACCAAGATAAACTTATTTGGTTCAGATGATGTCAAGCGTGTGTGGTGGCAACAAGGTGAGGAGAACAAAGACAAGTGTGTCTTGCCTACAGTCAAGCATGGTGGTGGGAGTGTCATGGTCTGGGGCTGCATGAGTGCTGCTGGCACTGGGGAGCTACAGTTCATTGAGGGAACCATGAATGCCAACATGTACTGTGACATACTGAAGCAGAGCATGATCCCCTCCCTTTGGAAACTGGGCCGCAGGGCAGTATTCCAACATGATAATGACCCCAAACACACCTCTAAGACGACCACTGCCTTGCTAAAGAAGCTGAGGGTAAAGGTGATGGACTGGCCAAGCATGTCTCCAGACCTAAACCCTATTGAGCATCTGTGGGGCATCCTCAAACGGAAGGTGGAGGAGCGCAAGGTCTCTAACATCCACCAGCTCTGTGATGTCGTCATGGAGGAGTGGAAGAGGACTCCAGTGGCAACCTGTGAAGCTCTGGTGAACTCCATGCCCAACAGGGTTAAGGCAGTGCTGGAAAATAATGGGGCCGCACAAAATATTGACAATTTGGGCCCAATTTGGACATTTTCACTTAGGGGTGTATTCACTTTTGTTGCCAGCGGTTTAGACATTAATGGCTGTGTGTTGAGTTTTTTTGAGGGGACAGCAAATTTACACTGTTATACAAGCTGTACACTCACTACTTTACATTGTAGCACAGTGTCATTTCTTCAGTGTTGTCCCGTGAAAAGATATAATAAAATACTTACAAAAATGTGAGGGGTGTACTTTGTGTGTGTGTGTTTTGCACTGTATTCATGTAACACTTGAAATGTTTGTAAGTCTGATTTTGCCATGAAATAGCCATAGATGCTGACATGGCATTAAAAGCGATACGTACCTACATACCTACCATCGACATTTTCACTCTTGACTCTTAGCTGCTTCAGTGCTTTAACATGAATCCTCGCTCTGTTCCAGGAAGCGGAGCCACAGCAGTCGTCCAGGCCGCTTACTGCGTTCCCCGCAAGGAGAAGGTCGCCATCAAACGCATCAACCTGGAGAAATGCCAGACCAGCATGGACGAGCTCCTGGTACTTAATCAGTTACACACACACACACACACACACACACACACACACACACACACACACACACACACAAACCTGGAGAAATGCCTCCAGTGGAAACCCTCTTTATGATGAAGCTTTCGTTTAAGGCTTTTGCTGAAATACACGTGGAACTCGTCCAGCAGGATGGTAGCCATGCCTCCCTCTCTCTCTCACTCTCACTCTGTCATTCTCTCACTCAGTCATTCTCTCGCTCTCACTCGGTCATTCTCTCGCTCTCACTCGGTCATTCTCTCGCTCTCACTCGGTCATTCTCTCGCTCTCACTCGGTCATTCTCACTCTCTCACTCGGTCATTCTCTCACTCGGTCATTCTCTCGCTCTCACTCAGTCATTCTCTCGCTCTCACTCATTCTCACTCGGTCATTCTCTCACTCGGTCATTCTCTCACTCGCTCTCAATCTGTCACTCTCACTCACTCTCACTCTTTCTCACTCTGTCATTCACACTCTGTCTCACTCTGCCTCTCACTTTCACTCTGTCTCACTCTCTCACTCTCACTTTCACTCTGTCTCACTCTCTCACTCTCACTTTCACTCTGTCTCACTCTCACTCTCTCTCTCTCTCTCTCTCTCTCTCTCTCTCTCTCTCTCTCTCTCTCTCTCTCTCTCTCTCTCAGAGAAGCACGTGGCTAAGACACTTTTTCATCACAGACTGTATATGAATGAATCAACCTTGCAAAGGCAGAGGACAAAGACGAGGATTGTAGAACTGACATTCATCTTCTGACACCCGCGAATTAAATATGCTCCGCTTCAAAAACATGATCTGGTCAAAAGTTTTTGTAAGAGAAACCCGAAAAAACCCGGTAAAAGAAAAACAGACCTTTTGTGCTTTTCTAGTTCATGTCGCTGGTGATTTGTACACGACTCATAAAAAAAATCCTCAACTCTAAATGTCTGACTTTTGAGTTTTTCATTAGAAAGAAACCGGCTCATTCCCTACAACCAGCTATCATACAGCAAAACCGCTGAGCTGTTTTACTCTGAAATACGTCACATCACGAAAGTAGAATGAATTTTGGTTTCTGTTTGACGTCGTGTTTAAAGATACAATAGCAGTAGTACAGTAGAGTTGGGTTAGACGTAAACCTGTGTTGGTGTTTGTGCTGGGCGATATGATCTTAGCGTCACGATACAATTCTTAAATCTTTGGTTAAGTTCACACCAAATTTCTGGCAAGTCGGCAAAAACGAAACATCAGTGAATGTGTTTCCATCAAAAGTCCTGAAGAATGACGCAAGTGATTAAGAAGAACAGACTACGATAGCCAGAGTATTGCGTGTCTGGATAAACAGCAAAATAATGAGTTATGATGTTCATTTGTTAATCTTCAGTTTAAAGTCGGAATTTAAGATTTTCGTTTCTCTGCAGCATGAGTTTCTCCTTTTTTTTGGATTCTCTCATTACTGATACCGTGACTTTCTACCTTTTTTTGCAATCTTTAGGTACTTTTCCGAATTTTGGCTTTTCCATTGAGTTTTTTTCAAAACCTCATGCTGTTGCTCACTGTAAGAAGTAGCTAATTACTCACAAAAAAAAAAAAAAAAGATAAAATAGTTTTCCATCCTCACTAAATAATTCTTTTGTAAGAATTCTACGGTAACATTTACGAATGTTTATAGCGATACATGAGCCACCTGCAAACTACGCTTTTCTGCCTATTCAGCTTAAAGCAGTCAAATCAAATTCACTGAAGGGGAAAGGAAGCAGAAAGTGAATGAGTCATATTCACTTCTTTCATCTGGGAGAACTTTGACTGTGAAACCCAGTGGGCGGGACTGTGGGCTCTCCCAAAAAAATGGAGGAGCTGCTTGTTATTAGGCTGCGGTCACACAAGACCTTTGCCTCGCTGTTTTTTTACTGTTGCTCGGAGCATCTGGAAAACAAAAAATATCCGTCGCCTCCAGAGTTGAATGTGAACTTCTGTGTTCTGTGTCGCATCTAGTTCTGTGATATTGAAATTCTCACTTCTTTATGACTTTTTAGTGGAGTTCATCCTTTTATGGTCCTTCTGCTTTCTTCTGCATTAACCTCTGTTCTAGAGGACCCCGAAGGTAGTAAATATACCATTCCAGCGTTGACGACATGCTCTGTAAAGATCCTCTGAGGATTAAACAAGCAGCTGATTGTGTTCAGGCATGGCAAACATAGGCCATTAGCTCATGTTCACAATCTGAGCAGCACAAGATACTAAAGTTATCATCTGCAGTGTAACCAGTGAGCACATGGTTTGTCTTGCTTTCCAATAAAGGCTTCCTTCCATATGCGTGTCCTGACCTAAGCCTTTGATGGGATGAACCGAGCTCTGTGTTCGCTAACAGAGGATGGCGGTCGGTTCGGAAATTCGTGGAGAAAGTAGGCCACATGGAAAACCGAGAGGGTGGTGGGTATGTGGGCTTTCTCCACCGTCATCCTCCACTTTTATGGCCTGCTGAGCAACCTCTTCAACCCAGAGGAAGCTTTAAATTAAACACAGATTGCTACTAAAAAGTGAGCAGGATCTGCGGTGAGCTAAATGCTGGGCTGGAACTTTCGGCAGCACTTCAGAAGCAATGTGGCGTTCTCTAGTTATTCTGGACATAACGCCTGATGCTGAGTCAGGATTTTGGCGAGGATTATGACTAAAATATTAATTCTCATTAAAGATGAGTCCTTTTTTTATTTTTTTAAATTTATTTTATTAAATATTCAATATTTGAGATGCTTAAAAAATTTAAATGAAATCTTTCTGATTATTATTTAATAATAAACATGAGTTGGGTTGTGCGATATAGATTTTTCCCAGATTGTGATTTTAACCATTTGATCATCCAGAACAGATAAAAAAAATATATGGCATAAAAAATTTTAAAAAACCCACAAAAAGCCGTGCTGTGGTGCTGTTGAGTGTCATTCGGCTTCCATGTAAACGACTCGGTCATCTCCTGCTCTGTCACGAACCATAGCAACCCCACAGAGGAACCTTCTTTACAGGCCCTCCAGGATTTTGCGATTGTAGAAAATGCAAAATCAAGCAAACTCTGCAATATTCACAGGAGCTTGCAATTCCTCAAATTTACCGCAGATTTCCAGCAGTTTTGGACCAAGACGCGTCATGTGACATCATCACAACGCGCATTCAGCCAAAGCCCTCTTTGATTCGCGTGCGTTGATTATGAGTACAGCGAAAAGGTCTCATTTACCAACAAACATCAATGCGAAAGACCACAAAAAACAATTTAGTGCGATTGCAATTTCGCCAATTCAAGTAGTTTTCTGCAAAAAAAAAAAAAAAAAAAAAAAAAAGCACAAAAAAACTCGCAGCAAAATCAAGCATTTTTGGCTGCAACAATCACAAAAACAAAAAAAAACTTTTCTTTAGGTGATTCCAAAGATTCAGTGTTACTATCTTTTGCGACGACTTGTCTGTTATGGCTTGTCTGTGGTTGAGCCTTTTCATCCGGTTTAAATCCAACAAAATTGGCAGATTGGATTTTTCTTTAACGCAAGGTCCTCCATTTTCTTCCCACTTAGTTTGCTTTCATTTCCAGTATTCGGCAGTTGTCTAAAAGCCGTACGCCTAAACAATACACGTGCAGCTACATTAACGTGTTTCGGAGAAAAGCGGCTAGCTTAACTGCAGTCAGTTATGGTCACAGCTGATGGGGTTGCAGCACATGTTTGAAAAGTTATTTTAACAAGCTGTTTACTAGTAATTGCAAAACTAAATCGAGAGTCAAGCCTCATGCATTTCTGCCATTTAAAAAGAATCAATTCAAGAGTTAAATGACACAATTTGCACAACTCCCCAGTTTAAATAGTGGCCATGAAAAGAACACAAGTACATGTCAGCGCGCATACACAACTATGTTTGTTCTTCGTAACATTAGCTAGCTACATTAGTTATGTAGGATCGAGTAGAGCAGGTTTTGTTTCACTTTGCAAACATGCTTCTATACAGCTGTAAGTGAAGTACGCTTCGTTTCTTCATCGCATTGGACCGATAGAGGCTGATCGTCAAGAACAACATACTAGCCAAGAGCTGTCATGTTCACTCACCTAGCGTTCTCTGCAAGTCGATTTTTCTCGGCCTAGCCAACGTTTGCTGCAGCATTGGGAGCTGCTGTGTGCTGCTAAAGATTTATCAGGTTGTAGGAAGATGCTGCAGTTCCTCCTCTTGATATTTTCAGAGAGCTTTGATTGCCATTATTAAATGTAAAACATATCCAGATCGCCGTCATGTCATGTCTTGCTTTTATTGGCTCAACAGCGTAGGCTGGACTTGTAGGCTAGTCACATAGTTTCACGTGGTATTGGATGTGGTATTGGAGTGTATTTGTAAGTGAGTATGAGTGAATGAGCATGGTATCGGACTGACACTCGATACCGATACCAGCATGCATCCTTAAGCACGAGAGCTCGGGTCCGAGCACGGTTGCGTCTTCAGGTGTTTGGCTACCTGCAGTTTCTGAAAGCTGTTCGACGGACATTTTATTCTTCTGGATGCATTTTTTGCAAAAACAACTCGATTTAAGATAAACAGCCAGACACTCATCAGCGTATCATGGATTATCTGTCTCAGTACTAACATGTCACTGTACGGTGTTTTTAACCCAGTGTCACTGCAAATGTGTGAGATTTTCTTACTCCATGCCCATACAAGTAATTTTGCTTGAAATGCTCATCCCTATTTCTCACTATTTGTGCCATCAGTATATTTCGTCTTTCACGAGGGAGGTTTTTTCATGTCCAACTCTCTCCCTGTACTGAAGACGCCAGACTAACGATGATGTAATGGTGTCTCCATAGTGGCCCCTCTGTGTTGCATCATCCCTGGGCGTTCTCAAAGCACGTGACGAGCCCGCTAATGCTTCATCTGATTAGACTATTTGAGTGGTTAAAAGCTTTTTGGCTGGGAGTGAAAATAGCTCAGATTGTGAATGAATTTCTTATTTTTAAATGGACGGGAATTTAAGAACGACATTAGTCATCTAATCTAATCAGAATTCATTTTAAGTCCGTTTCTTTCGTAGCTAAATCTTCAAGTCTGTGTGTTCGATCTGCTGTGGTCCTGATCACGTTTGAGGTTTGTCATGACTCTGAGGGATGATGCTACTTCCTGTGTTGCTTTTTCTTCCTATGAAGTGATTCAGCAGAATTTGCTCTGCACTACCGGCGCCTGAGGGTTTCTATCTGCTTCGATCACAGTAACGAAGTGAACGCTTTTGACTTTCGTTTCTACCACGTAGTATGAGGGCCGGCAGGACGCATGAGATGGCAGTTACCACAAAAGCCTTTGTTTCACAGCTGTCCAGCCGCAGGGTTCAGGAATGACGAAGACCGGTTTAGATATGTTTTGACCTCATGGTCACCCTTATAGGATGTGTGTTCATGTAGACTATGAAACATTACCTTTAAAACTTGTCTTTGCACAAGAACTCTTTCATAATCGGAACTTCTTCCTTCTTTATAACACACTGCATGCTTTATACATAAACAGCAACACCGACATTTGTGCTTTTAACAGATTGGATAATGAGAATCACCTTTAAACGTAAACATTTGACAACTTTACATTAGGAAACTGCACTGATCAGGCATAACAATACCACCGGCTGGTGAAGTGAGTAACATTGATTAGCTTGTTACAATTTCACTCGTCAAGCAGTGGGATGTATTAGGCAGCAAGTGAACAGTCAGTTCTCGAAGTTGATGTGTCGGAAGCAGGAAAAATGGGCAAGCACAAGGATCTGAGCGACTTTGACAAGGGCAAAATTGTGATGGCTGGACAACTGGGTCAGAGCATCTCCAAAACATCAGGTTTTGTGTTCCCGGTATGCAGTGGTTAGTACCTACCATAAGTGGTCCATGGAAGGACAACTAATGAACCGGTGACAGGGTCATGGGCACCCAAGGCTCATTGATGTGCGTGGAGAGTGAAGGCTAGCCCGTCTGGTCCGATCTTATGGCTGATCGATGTATGTGGTGCTATAAGACTCAATCATGCCAACATTAATTATTATCAGTTGTAAAATACCTTTCCTTCAACTCCCCACACCTCCTCTGTTGATACAGTGTATGCATTATTTAAGGAAAGCATAACTGAGCAGCTCTTTACCAGCAAGGGCTGGAGCTCATTTCTGGCCCAGAAAAAATGCAACCGACATCCTAAAACAAAGAAACTAACCAGATCCCATTGCATGAAAATACTAGGAATAACATTTTTTTCTAAAGTCTCTTTGAAATTCTATGAATTTTTTAAAAATAGGTTTCTAAACACCTTTTAAATTTACACTTTTATAACACTGAATCGAAGACCTTAGCAATGCAGAAGCATCACTCCTGCAGTCTTGTCCAAGTTTCACTGAAAGTCCATCACTTGCCATGAAGGGACTGACTTGTCCATTCAGGTATTTAGACATTTTGCATGACTAGTAGACTGTTCAGACTTTATCAAATAAAGTGACCCGTAGTCGGCACGTAATTTGTGAAACATGAGGTACCACAACACCAAGGGAGAGGTGATCCAGCAAGTGGATCCTGTTCCACAATCATTATGTGCTTGGCTTGTTCTGGTACCAAATTCATTAGGTACTTGGCTTATTCTGTCATATAGATTAGAATACTTTTTATTACTCTGTTGCAAAACAGATTAAAAAAAAAAAAAAAAAGTAAGCCAAAAAGTGGACATCCACTCGTCTGTACTGGCTTATAAGGTCCTTGATCAAATGCGAGCCTGTGTTACTGCCAAAACCGAAGTTCACAAAGCTTCTAGAGTGCCAAAGGAACAAAGGCTTTGTAGGTGAGCTTGCAGACACATTCCTCTTCTTGGACCTTAACACTGGATTTAATTATGAAACAGTATAATCAGTTCCAGTCTGTCAGCTTCACACAGACGTGCCCTCCCCGACACCAGAGTTGAAAGAAAAATATAGCAATGGCAAAGACTTAGAGCAAGGCCTGGACCAAAAGCACACACTGACTCACACTTGCTGTCCATTCCCAGAACTGTGGAAGCAGCGGGTTTCCCCCGCCTGGCCAGATGATATTGACTTTGCACAAAAAGAAACAGTGGGTCGGTGGGAGGGTGCCGTCAGAGAAGCGATCTTCTCTCAGACCCCCGACTTCTAGACTCTTTGTTGGAGGGCTTCTTTCTTTTTGCTTTCTTTTTTTCGTGGCCAGAATGAATCAGTACCACAAGCATAATTACCAGTGCAATGCCCTCCAGGAGGTCCCTTTTGTCCTTCTTGTCTCTTGCATGTCAGTTGGTGAATGGGCAAGAATGTAGCTTTAAGTATTACTTTACCCAACCTTGCAACCCAAAGTACAAGTATTGTAAAACCCGAGTACAATGTATCTTTCTAAGCTTCACCTTTTGTGTATTCACCACTAAAAGATGTCCTAAGTTTACTAGAATTTTTCATGTCACACCTGTTTGAGACATACCACACCTAAGACAATCCTATATCCTTGGGCTCATAGGACTTTCTACACTGTGTGCAGGCTGAAACTTGCAGGTTATGAGCCCAAACAAGGCAAAAAGTCAGGTTCAAGGTTGTACATTAAGGTTTTCCTTTCTGACTTTACGAGCGCTATTAACACAGGAGTGCACTCCATAAAATCTAGTCGTTAACTAATAGGTTAAATCAAGCCAAAGAAATCTGGTGGATTCTGGTTCTTCAGAACCTGTTTCCTTAACAGGTTCAGCATAAATCGCGCTAGGTTGAATTCGATATCACATTGAAATTGCAGATTTGACAAATCTCTTCCAGCTAAGCAAAGACAAACTAGAAGGTTTCGGCTGCCAAAACACGGAAAATCCAATTAGCCAAAGGATATAGGATTGCTATAGCAGGTGTGTTGTCTCAGGTCTGGTGTGTCACATATTCTCGTTTGCAAGAATTCAATTTCATAAAATGGTATCAACAAAGTTAGGACTATATCATAATATCAAAACTACCTTTGGGTCAGTGGACGTCAGAACTTAGCTGATGTCAAATGATCTTAAATTAACACTGTTCATCAGGTGAATAGCTCAGAATCTTGTTTACACGATGCCAGGTGGGAAATAAAAAGGGAATCCAGGATATACAAATTTCTGCCAGACCTCCTGCATTCCAGGAATAGTTGATTGCTCTTGATTTCTGGTCATGTTTTTGCAAGTTCAGGTCCTGCTGTTGCTCAGATTCTTTCTAGGTGTTGCCATTCCCATGAAAATGCTACTGTGATTGCATCATACAGTCCTTTTGGCGAGCAAGGATTATTTGCACACTGCGGAATCGATAATGAGTGGTTTGTAATCGATGATTCAGTAGTTAGGTTGTTGGGTGGTTGACTTTGCCCTAATAGTACACCAAAATATAAACGTCAGTTGAGGTGTCAGCAGTTAGTTGTGAGCCCTGATTTAAGGAACACAGCGCTTAGTTTTTGATTAGAGGGTTGCAGTGAGGTATTAATAAAAGGGCCAGCTTTAGCTGTTAAAGATTAGAAGCCCAAACCCATATACACCACCAACAAAGAGTAATGCCAAGTAGACAAATTCCAATTCAACAGGAAGCCTGATACCAGTCTAGGGTTCTGGCAGGGGGGTGATTTGAGTGATAGTTTGGGCTGCAGAGTCAACATTACCTCATCCATCGATCATGTCAGGCATAAAGGCTTTGACACACGGTTTTAGTTATGCACCTACAGAGAGAAAGAGAGGAGAGATTTGGGGAAGCGACTCTATTTATATTGTCCACTAATGCACTCTGGCCTATTTTTCTTGTAACTGTGATTTTTTTTTTTTTTTTTTTTTTTTTTTTTTTTATAAAGCTATTGCTCAATTCAAACAGACCCTGTCAACTTGTTTTCAGTGTTTCGGTCTCAGAGAAATGTTATTTCATCTCACTGTGAACTGCACATTGTATACGGCTGTGATTTTGGCTGCAACTAACGATTATTTTGATAATCGATTAATCTGACGATTATTTCTTCGATTAATCGGATTAAAAGGCGTTTTTATTTTCTGCTTTTTTTTCGAAAAGACATGTTATTTCACATTCTGCCCAATGTTGTCCTTCACACATTGTGCAAATTGAAGGCTATGAAAAAGGTATTAAATGTATCTATGTGGGCTATGCTATACATTTTTAAAAAAAATTATTAACATTATATTTTGGAAGAAAAAAAAAAAAAAACAACAACTGATTGTCCACAAGCTTTAAAGCAGAAGTTAAATCACTATATTAAAAATGCTAAAAAAAAAAAAAGAAAAGAAAAACAAAAGCTAACTAAGTGTTAACTGGTGACAGGTTAAATGTTCTGCAGTAACACACACATTCACTCATTTGAACACAGTAACGTTACTTTTTTCTGTAAATGTCTAACACTTCTTACATTTATATAAAATTACATGTTATAACCCCATTACAGTTACTGCCCTCATAGAAAAACACAATTACTTTTGTTTCTAAATGTAACATCAAACAACATATTTGATCAGCCTGAATATTTTAATCAGAGTTATTGTGTTTCCTTTCTATCTCGCGCTGTTTGATTGACGCGCATGCGCGGACTCGCGCTCACTCAGTGAAGTTTAACGGAGATTCGCTCGCTGTCAGGACGAGGCTTTATGTAAAATGGAAGTACTGGCGTGAATTTCTAACATTTACAGATAAGGATATAAATGTAAAGATTTAATTTCTGCGCTGAAGAAAACACGTCTGGAACACAATAAACAGCACACGTATCTGTCGCAGCATCTGACACGACAAGCCACGTTAATACACTTACAGGTGCATCTCAATAAATTAGAATGTCGTGGAAAAGTTCATTTATTTCAGTAATTCAACTCAAATTGTGAAACTCGTGTATTAAATAAATTCAATGCACACAGACTGAAGTAGTTTAAGTCTTTGGTTCTTTTAATTGTGATGATTTTGGCTCACATTTAACAAAAACCCACCAATTCACTATCTCAACAAATTAGAATACTTCATAAGACCAATAAAAAAAACATTTTTAGTGAATTGTTGGCCTTCTGGAAAGTATGTTCATTTACTGTACATGTACTCAATACTTGGTAGGGGCTCCTTTTGCTTTAATTACTGCCTCAATTCGGCGTGGCATGGAGGTGATCAGTTTGTGGCACTGCTGAGGTGGTATGGAAGCCCAGGTTTCTTTGACAGTGGCCTTCAGCTCATCTGCATTTTTTGGTCTCTTGTTTCTCATTTTCCTCTTGACAATACCCCATAGATACTCTATGGGGTTCAGGTCTGGTGAGTTTGCTGGCCAGTCAAGCACACCAACACCATGGTCATTTAACCAACTTTTGGTGCTTTTGGCAGAGTGGGCAGGTGCCAAATCCTGCTGGAAAATGAAATCAGCATCTTCAGAAAGCTGGTCAGCAGAAGGAAGCATGAAGTGCTCCAAAATTTCTTGGTAAACGGGTGCAGTGACTTTGGTTTTCAAAAAACACAATGGACCAACACCAGCAGATGACATTGCACCCCAAATCATCACAGACTGTGGAAACTTAACACTGGACTTCAAGCAACTTGGGCTATGAGCTTCTCCACCCTTCCTCCAGACTCTAGGACCTTGGTTTCCAAATGAAATACAAAACTTGCTCTCATCTGAAAAGAGGATTTTGGACCACTGGGCAACAGTCCAGTTCTTCTTCTCCTTAGCCCAGGTAAGACGCCTCTGACGTTGTCTGTGGTTCAGGAGTGGCTTAACAAGAGGAATACGACAACTGTAGCCAAATTCCTTGGCACGTCTGTGTGTGGTGGCTCTTGATGCCTTGACCCCAGCCTCAGTCCATTCCTTGTGAAGTTCACTCAAATTCTTGAATCAATTTTGCTTGACAATCCTCATAAGGCTGCGGTTCTCTCGGTTGGTTGTGCATCTTTTTCTTCCACAATTTTTCCTTCCACTCAACTTTCTGTTAACATGCTTGGATACAGCACTCTGTGAACAGCCAGCTTCTTTGGCAATGAATGTTTGTGGCTTACCTAGTGAACCAAACTGAGAGACCATTTTGAAGGCTCAGGAAACCTTTGCAAATGTTTTGAGTTGATTAGCTGATTGGCATGTCACCATATTCTAATTTGTTGAGATAGTGAATTGGTGGGTTTTTGTTAAATGTGAACCAAAATCATCACAATTAAAAGAACCAAAGACTTAAACTACTTCAGTCTGTGTGCATTGAATTTATTTAATACACGAGTTTCACAATTTGAGTTGAATTACTGAAATAAATGAACTTTTCCACGACATTCTAATTTATTGAGATGCACCTGTACGAGTTTGTTTGAAGCGCTTAATATAAAACATTCTCATGTTTTGGACAACCTGGATCGTGCACTCTTCCCGCAGCAGCTCACTCTGTGACCGCCGCTGTTTTCCAGATGTGTTTTATTCATAGAAATGCGTTTTTCACCATTGTGAAGTGACGTCACTGACGGGGTTATACACAGTGACGTCACAGACCCGACTAATCCATAATGGAATTCGTTGGCGATTATTTTAATTATCGATTAGTTGTTCCAGCCCTAGTTGTGATGTTTAAATCCTTGCGACCATAACGATCGGGGTGCTTAATCATTTGACAAGGGTAGATCCAGAAATCTATATCCTTAAATACAATTTGATTATAGTTAAACTTGGAAACTTTTTATTGGTATAGTTGTGTCCACTAAAGGTCCCCCCCACCCCCCCCCCCCCCAATATTGCCCGGCTATTATTAATTCTGCTGTACAGCAGATCATATTTTCCCATACCCTGCATCATATTATGTCATCATATGCCAAAAAACCTCCTGACTCAGGAATCACTCTACCCTGGGAACGTAACGAGTCATGCTTTATGCATGCAGGACCAGTGCGTGCTAACACGTTACCCATACAGATACCGTTCAAATGAAGTCAACCCGCATGTGGCAGAATGATGCTGACTAGTGTTGCGCTTTCCCTTTCTCTCCACAGAAAGAGATTCAGGCCATGAGCCAGTGCCACCATCCTAACATCGTGTCGTACTACACCTCCTTCGTAGTGAAAGATGAGCTGTGGCTGGTGATGAAGCTTCTCAGCGGTGGTAAGTGGACCTCTTTTGGACCTCCGTATTTTTTATTTAAAGCCCGTGACCAGATCTCACCAAAGTTCATGAAGTTTCTACAACCCAGAAACCTATGGGGGGGGGGGAATAAAAAATTCCATGCTAGAGCGAAATGCAGTCACACCGGTAATATAACGTGATCTGCAATACACAAACGCTATCATTAGTGACCTACAGAATACGTTCCACACCGAAAAGCAAGACCTCCATTGAATTGCTTTAAGGATGCTTGGTCTCTCAGTGAAAAATCAGCAGGGGGTTGCTTTTTTAAGAATTAAGCGCTGACCTCGTCAGAAATGCGTTGCGTTTCACTTTCACTGGCGTGTTGCAGTCATGCCACACTGAAATGCAATTCAGAATTGCTAATAAAACAGGATAGAAGTTGTAACATGACTAAAAATACTTTCAGCTTACAGCAGGACCGAGGAGTATGTATTATCTATCATCAATTAATGATGTGTTATCTGACTCTCCTCACACAGCAGACCTTGCTGTACGTTTTCATTCCAAGCCTCGTTAACAACAAAAGGTAACCGATACAACTGATTTAATGCAGATGGTAATGAGAGTGATCTTGCGGGGGCGTGTAGCAGCCGTGCTACATGAGTGTTAGTCTGGGTCTGCCAAGCGCGCCCTCTCGCTGTGCTAATCACAGGGCTGAGGCAATAAACAGCACAGAGACTCAGTGCTGCAGCAGCCACACTTTCATCAAAGTGCGAGATGACAGGAAAAGGAAGCTGTACTTATCACAAGCAGATCTCTGTGCAGTGTTTATCACCGTCATGGTAGACCAGCAATTTGTGGAATTTTTATAGACTGAGTATGATGGTGTACTCTCTAACCCTGAGCTGCTGTTCCCTCTCTGTACAGTGCAGACTGCAGAGCTGATGATACGGTTCAGTCCTGATTTATCTGGTGCAGTCAGCAGACAGGAGGATTATAGGCTGCTGTGACAGGAAGATGGGGCAAGTTTCCCTGATGCAGACTTAAAAATCTGGGTGAAGAGACGGGCTTTTCTTCTTTTTCCTCCCAGGGCATTTTATGCATTTGTACAGAATGCAGAGTTTGGTTTACAGGTTTTATTTAGGTTGTACATTAAAAGGAATCTCTAAAGCCACACCTCCTCTACTATGACTAACCATCACAGAGTTTGGGGAATGACTGGCACAGAGGCCACACCTCCTTTACTATGACTAACGGGTGCAGAGGTGATTCCATTAGTGAGAGTTAGGGAATGACACTACAGGAGGCGTGGCCTCTGTGCCAATGACTAACAGGTGCAGAGGTGACACCTTTAGTGAGAGTTAGGGAATGATTGGCACAGAGGCCACGCCTCCTGTATTATGACTAACGGGTGCAGAGGTGACCTCATTATTGAGAGGCAGGGAATAACAGGCACAGAGGCCATGCCTTGTTTACTGGGCCTGATTGGTACACTGGCCACACCTCCTTTTACCTGGACTGACATGTATGAAGGCCATGACTTCTTTTACCTGGAAAATCAGGTACAAAGGCCACACCTCCTTTTATCTGGTCTGGAAAGTACAAAGGCCATTTTATTGGGACTGATGGATATCAAGATCAAGCCTTCTTTTACCTGGACTGATTGTTACAAATGCCCCACCTCTTTTTACTGTGATTGCCATGTACGAAGACCAAGCCTCTTTTTACCTAGACTGACAGGCACAGAAGCCACGCCTCCTTTTACTGGAACTGATCGGCATAGAGGAGGATGAAAGGAGAGAGAAAAACAAAGTGCTAAAGGAGATTCATCTGCTACTACTACTACTACTACTACTACTACTACTACTAATAATAATAATAATGTTCAAAACAAAAAGATAAATAAAAGTAAAATTTTTGGTATTGGTACAGAGCTCTAAAGCTGATATTAAGAGTTTAAAAAAAAAAAAATGCTTAATGGTACCTTTTTGTTAGCGGACAGCCTGTTAGCGATGATGAGCACTTGCTGTTAAAGGGTCCCATAAGTGCACGTGGCATTTTCCCTGGGCTCATAGCCTTTTTCATGAAAACAGACTTGCTTGCTATGCGTTCCTCACCCCTCCTTCGTGGATACACTGATCCTCCTCACGTCATTGGCTTGGCATGACTCGCTGCACTTTGGCCTAGTAGGCGTGTGTCAACGTGCCTCCCATGCCAAACCGTATCTTACAGGAAACCAGAAATGTCACTTCCAACAACTTTCGGACAAAGAGCCTTTGCCTGCAGTGGAAGCCGTCTTAACTGCAGTGCAGACAGCGGGGCCTGCTTTTCCATTCAGCACGGAGAGAGATGTCTGGGGAGAGCTCCTGTTACAGCTATTTCCAAGAAACCCTGGAAAGAGCACAAGGATTTGAAACGAGCCTGTGCTTCAAGTTGCCAATGCAAATTCTGTGAAATGAGTACTTATTTTAGCTACAACCTGCCTGCCAGCTCAGTGGGTGTAAAATATATATGCTATCAGACTTTTTTAAAATTTTTTATTTTATATATAGCAGGATAATATTTATCATGATTTGTACATTTGAATTATTTATGATTTATTTTTTTTATGTGTTGAATCTTTACATAAGAGCAGTTAGTCCTTGAGTGCATTCATACATTCAATTAAACAAATAATAAAAAAAAAAGAGTAGAGGGATCAAACAGCAGCCGAGCTAACCAGTTTCAGTTTATTTCACCAAACAACCCATCTTAATCCTGAGTAAGAGCTTCCCATGCCTCTCTGACCCCAGTGCACTCTGAAATAAATTTGTTATCGAACGGACGGGAGATTGAGAGGACACTAAAGCAGAGTACCAATAAAGATTTTCCTGGTGTTGGCCTGAGCAAATTAGATAGTCTTTCTGGCTGCATCAGCAGCAGCTGTTTCAGGGCCTCGACAAGATCTTACGTCCCCAAGGAGAGGTTGAGGTTTTATTTTCTGCATTCAGTTTTGTGTATGGGTACCCCAGTGATCCCAGACAGTTGGGTTGATGAGATCAGTACTGCTTTTTTCCTTTATCAATATGCTAGTTATGAGAGTGGGACTGGGTGACGTGGCAAAATATCATATCACAATACATGAAGAGATCTTTCCAATACATGACGTGCATCGTAATATCGACTTACAAGGATCTCATAAAACAGATTGTTATAAAAAATGTTATTACACGCCCCTGATGTTGTCAGAGGATTGACAAAACACTGATTAGACGTTAGATAGCTAGGAAAAAAAACTGACTCTTGGATACAACTCCATTCTCTCTTTAATATAATGCAGATATCTCCATAATCAAAATAAAAAGTTACAATCTAAACCAAGTTGTTCTATCGGCTGCTTCCGTCAGGGCTCGCCACAGTGGATCATTGGTCCGCATATTTGATTTGGCACAGGTTTTACGCCAGATGCCCTTCCTGATGCAACCCTCCCATTTTATCCGGGCTTGGGACTGGCACCCCCAGTGTCTGGGGTTCCCTGCCCGGGAATTGAACCTAAAAGTGAGAGCGCAAGATCCAAGTCCACTGCATGTACGTTAGAAACTAGCCAAGCTACCCATCACATTTGACGATGGAGAGATTTTAGATTTTATCAATCGCACAAAGAGAACTGGACAAGAGGCTCTGTGGAACCCCTGTCAAACCATAGATAAAGTATTCGTGGAATTCAGTGAACATGCGAAATGACATTGCACATATCTATCTGGAGTTGGAGGGAAAACACGGTCTGTTCCTGCTCAGAAGAGAGAACCCTTGAGTAAGTGGCAGAGCTTCCACATAATTCAGAAAGGGCAAAGCAGTTGGCCAGGATTTGCGCCTCTAGGCTGTTGTCGAGAACCTGAGCTAAAATGTAGCCACACGTTTAAAAACAACCCATCATGCTTGTCATCATGCTCCAGGATTTCGCGATTTTTGCGATCGCAGAAAGGTACGCAAAATCAAGCAAACTCCGCAATATTCGGAGGGAGCTTGCAGTTTACCACAGATTTTCCGCAGATTTGGGCCGAGACGCGTCATGTGATGTCATCACAACACGCATTCAGTCAAAGCCCTCTTCGATTCACGTGCGTCGAACATGAGTACAGTTAAAAAGGTCTCGTTTGCCAGCAAACATCACTGCAAAATTTTGTTTTGCAAAAAAAGTTTGTGCAATTGCAATTTCGCCAATTCAAGTAGTTTTCCGCAAAAAAAGCACAAAAGATTCCGCAAGTTGCATCGCAAATGTAATTTAAAAAAAAAAAAAAGCAGCAAAATCAAGCATTTTTGGCCGCAACAATCTGGGGAAAAAATCTGTGAAATCCTGTACAGACTGGTCATGTATAGATCGTGAAACAAGATGCATTGAGAATCGTATTCTAATTACAAACCGTGGCCTTTTAACTCTCCAGATGGAAAAGAGAACCAGTAAGGTTAGAGAGGCTTTCCTTGAAATTTTTCGCCGATATAAATAACACATGCTGCTGTTAGGCATTTGGTTCTTTTGTTCATGAGAGTATTCTTTATACGGTTAAATCAGCCCTTTAGCTTATTTGTAATAGCGTGCTCCTCCCAGATGTCAGTCTGTCCAAACCCGTCCTCTCCCTCCAGGTTCTGGCTCGTCTTCAAGGTCCACTTAAGTAATAAAGACGCTCTTGTACCAGGTAATGTTTTTGACTTCTGTCCCAATAAATGTCATGGGAAAATGTCATGGAGTCAGCAGTGTAGTTTACACTTGGAGCGTCTGTATTATTAGCTGCCGTATGACTTTTTCCTCAAGAAGAAGCTGATTTTATTGTTTTACTTTAAATAAGAGATGGCTTCCTGCCATGTTTCATAGACAGAAGTCAGATAAAGGGTGTGTTGTAGTAGTTGTTGTTGTAGATTGCACTTCTGATGAAGCTCTGGAATTTGTTTGCCTCCTATGCACATTCTTGACAATGAGCTGTACAATAAAAGGTCAAGTCTATGTGAAGGGGAATTTGCTAAAATGATTGATTATTGGTTAGCATGAAATGGTAACAAGATCAATGCCCGTATTGTGGAGGCTCAGTGGTTAAGGCTCTGGGCTAGTGATCAGAAGGTCATGAGTTTAAGCCCCAGCATGTCCAAGCTGCCACTGTGGTGCACTTGAGCAAGGTTCTTAACCCTCCCTGTTCCAGGGGTGCAATTATCATGACTGACTCTGTACTCTGAACCCAGCTTCCTAACCCCATTTTCTCCCAATTTCCCATTTCCCACTTTCCACTATCTTTCTAATGGTCAGGGAGGGTGAAAGCATGAGCTTCCTCTGAGGCTGGTTAAGCCAAGCACCCCATTGTTTTGAACTGTTGCTCAGTGCAGCATCACAGGCCCTGAGTAAGGCACTCGGAGGAAATCGCTAACTGCCCTCTTCCACATACCTGAGCTCTCAGATGCCAACGATTCGCTAGTGTCGCTCTGATTGACATGGTAAAGCGAGGACATGACACCCCACCTGGGACGTGATTGGCTAGCATCACTCTAATGAACTCTCCATGAAGAGCTACGGCACCATCTTGGTGAACGCCTCACCGTTGCGCCACTGGGGGAGCCTTTTGTTGTAATTACAGCTGGTCTAACGTTTACTCTCCTTACCCCTCATATGTTAAAGACGTCGTACATATGGGCATTAGCTTTCTTGAAAAACAAAGTGCTCTAATCCTGCCACTAGTGCTTACCAAACTTCGAAAGAAGAAGCAACGTGGTTTGGACCGAAGGGTGCTTATTATATTATGAACACGTGTGGCGTAACGTAAGCCTCTGAGCGTTTATTCTAGACAACGGAGAGAGGAAAACATCAATACACAAAGACAAAGAACTTTAACGGCACCAAAGTTTGTAATGACGTGCAGATGTTAAGCGAAGATGCTTATTGATGCCTTTCAACAAGGTAGACCACCAAGCCGATATTCCCAGTGCCATCCAAGATTTTTTTTTTTTTTTGATGTATCGTTTGTGTTCTCTTCCCATCAGGCTCTGTGCTGGACGTGATCAAACACATCATCTCACGAGGGGAGCACAAGACCGGAGTGCTGGATGAGCCCAGTATAGCCACCATACTGAAAGAGGTTTTACAAGGACTCGAGTACTTGCACAAAAATGGGCAGATTCACAGGTAAGAACACTACACACACACACACACACACACACACACACACACACACACACATACACTTAAGAGTAAGAGTCTCAATGGAAGTTTCTACCAAATGTCAAGATGATGTTTGACTTATTTAATATATTTATTCTGCCCTTGTGACCAAGCTATAGAGATTGCTTATACAGTTGTGAGTAATGTATGCACATGTGGAAAACGCTGCACACCAGCATGTTGTTCATTATCACTTCTTAAACGCAGTTTCGCAAAGGCTTGAGCTAATGTATTATCTGTAACGGACCCAATGTGTAATCCTACACACGGGGTCATAACACATCGTGCTCACTACTGTGGAAGCCGAGCTCAAGTCTCAATATAACTCGGTGAAACGAACAGCTCTGTATTATTCTGAGACATGCTGAAAGCTGACAGATGTGTTGACCTTAAAGGCAGTTCCAGCTCATGCAAGACTGCACCTTTCAACCCAACGGTGGATAAATCAGTAGCCCGGGCACCCGGAACAAGCAGATTATTTGGATTTTATTTATGTTCGCCCATGAAGGTTGAACAGCCAGAAAAAGCAAACAAACCCTGTGTCTTTTTTACTTTTTCACAACTCGTTTGTGCTGGAACTGAAGTGCGCACTTGAGAAACCCACCTCCTGCGACACTAACCAGACACTTTGGCCAAGGTGCAATCAGGTCGACAATAGAACATTTACAGCTTTTCAGAATCAGGAACACGCTGGTGTGTGGAAACACGTACAAAAGAAACAAACTGGGCAAATTAAAGTGCAGCGCAAAGCTCAAAGTATTCCCGGTAGCACATTACCTCTCAGCTAAACATATAAGTATAAAATCGAAAATATTTTACTTGTGATGCGAAGACAGAACACAACTCGTAGCCCAAATGTTCACTGACGACTTATGAAATCATAAACTCCACATGCTGCATCAAAAATATGTTACTTATACTTACTTATACTTGTTTATTGCTCTTAGCCTGTATAGCTGCACTTAGCTAGCTCCCTAGCTCACCAAACGTAATTACAGTACATTAGCTGCTATTTTTTTTAGCCTGCCGGGCAACCAAAGTATAAGACTAGGCAGCACACTAGGCGGAAGTTCTGCCTGCTTAGTTGGATCGCTGATGAATTTGTAAAACGTCGTAAAAATATTGCTTGCCTTTTCCATTCTTCAATTCAGATTTCCTGTGGAACCCGGTGTGGTCTTCCACCGTCATAGCAGATCTGCCTCAAGATTCGACATATTGTGCATTCTGAGATACTTTTCTGCTCACCACGCTTGTAAAGAGTGGTGAATAAAACCGAAGCCTGTGCTCTCACTCAAGCTGAGGATCGAACTTGGGTCTCTGGCGGTGTGAGACGGCGAAACATTTCCCACTGCGCTGTTCTGTTGCTTGCTACTTGCTTTAATCCTCATAACTTAATTGGATCACGTTAATACGACGTGAATTCATCACATTCACTCTCCATAATTAAAACTAGTAAATAGAAACCTGTAGAAGAAGCTGGCAGGAAAACTACATTAACTCGAATATCTCAAAAAGCATCTCAGAATGCACAATACGTCGAATACGTTAAGTAGCCTGGATAAAAATGGAATAAAAAAAACCACGTCCTAGGAGACGTCTTGTCCTGTACTTTAAAATGCTTGTTGTGCGCCAGGAGGCAGGAGGCTTCGTCCATCATTTTGTTATTATAAATGAATATTGTTTTTATTGGTGTATTTAATAGTGTTAGCAATGTCATCAACACTGTGAATCATATTTCATGTACTAAGACTGTAAAAACACTCATGTCTTTTAATTAGAGTACACTCAGCAGAAATATTAGGGGTTGATTTATAAAGCATGTGGAGTCTACATCTGGAAATGTAGCACACTCAGGCAAGTTTTTTTTCGTTGCCCCGTTACTAAAGCAATTCATCTCAGACATCTGTGAACATTTAAATAATAACTTTATGGTGTACATGCATTAAAATAATCAGCCTCGATGTCTGTTGTCACACCGACGTTTTCCTGCTACAACACCACCTGCTGATTTAACCCCCCCCCCCCCCTTTTTGTGTTTCCATTTTGCGCCCAGTTTTACCAGGATTCATAGCGGCCCTGACCAGGATAAATCAGCCTGTTGTCAAATTAAAGTACAAATGACAGAAATGTTATTTTTCGGTTTAAATGAAACTTTTCTGTTTACTTTGTTTGGTATTTGGAGGAAACACGGCCTGAACCATGAGTTAAAGAGATCATGAATGCAGCTGCAGATAGTAATAGTTTGCCCGTCATTCTTATTATTCTTATCATTGATCAGACTGATATAATGCTTTCCTCAACACTAATAGTTTTATAATAGGTCTAGTTATAACTGATAGTTGTGTGTGCGCACTGTATGTACACAGTGATTCTGCTGTCATATGATGCCTTGTTCTGCTGAAGTCACGTGTACGAAGCAATGGAGTGTGTGGAAAAACTAAACCAAGAGGGCGCAGATAGAAATACGTAATTTGTCCTGTATTTGCCCTCTAAGCCGGATAATAACGACAAAGAGGAGTGGTGACCGAAAGTAGCTGTGGGAGTTAGAAGGGATCACATGATGACCACTCTTGAACCAGGAGAATGCAATTAGAGGCCCAAAAGAAGGCCGGAGTTGTTTTTTTTAAACCACAAATGTGCATAACAAGAGCAAGGTTTTTGCTACGTTTGCCACAGCAGCAGGGGCTTCAGAGTGGCCACCTCCTGTTTGACCTCTAGCATCTACCTGATGAGCTTCTCACCTCGTGGCTTAGCAGCCTCACAGGGCACTCTAATTACTTGCTGGTGGTTCACAGCTTCGCGTTCGTTTTCGTTGCTTCCACTCAAATGGATCGTGTTAAACGGCTCGTGCGAGTCATTCGGGAATGGCGAAAGTACTGAGAACACATTAGCCTCTCTCTCCTTTCAGGTCCCATCGTGGCCGTGATCGGTTTATCTCAGTTTTATGCTTCTGTAGTAAGATGATGTCAAGGGAACCTCGAAGAGAAGTTCTTTGTATTTCTCAGCAGAGCAGGGCAATCTCAGAACGGGACATCAAGGCGAAGAGAGATCACTTGCTCAGAATAAGACAATTTCATGACACTGTTACACCTGCATGATGAATCTGTAAATAAATGGATATTCATCTTTGAGATGAGAACTCTTTCAGTTTATTCAGTAGCTTGAATCATTTTTCATAGTTTTGGCTCTCTCTAAGTTTAATATGCTTTAGTACTTTAAAAACGTCTTTAGAGGGACAAAAATTGCCTTCTTGTATAAATAAAAATACTTTGCCGTACAAGCTGGATCATAAGAAAGGAAGCTGGAATACTGTTTTATTTGTAACACTGGACATGAACAAATGTATTTGTAAATTGTTCACTGGAGCATTTACACAATAAATGTGCTGTTTGGGGAAAATCCAGTTCATTCAGAAAGACATTCATATCCTACTGACTGTGTAAATTTATGTATAAGACGACTCACGAATGTGAACCTTGATTGGTCGACTAAAAATCATGTAATTAGCGATGAGTTCCTGCACTTTTATGGATAGACTCTACTAAAAGAGTCTATATATATATATATATATATATATATATATATACACACACACACACACACATTTAGTTTCTCCTCCAAAGGCATTTTGATAAGAGGCATTCTTTCACTGTTTAGTTGTCATTTTCAGGTCTCTGCGTTTTGCCTTTTATGGAGCTTTCTGGGCGTCACTAAATGTAAATCAGCTGTGCCATGAACACACTTGGTAATCTGCATCTGATTAGCTTATTATTAACTTATTAAGTTTAGCCTGCGAAAACATATACAAACCAACGTGTACACATGGTGGTCATCCACCGTTTTAAATCATTGCAGTCCTCACCATGCCATTTTGACTTGAAGAAAGACCTTCGTAATGGAAAGCATTTAGTTTTCCATACATAAAAGCTTTTAAATCAGTATTGTGTTGGTAAAAATATTGCGCTCTGAATTAATCGCTGATTAAGATTTAAGGGATTGTCAGTTTATTACTCTACATCAGGATGGTAAAGCTGAGACTTGAAATTGTATTAGCCTACAAACCTGTCGGACACCTTTTAGACTGCTTTTTTTTCAGAAGGTAAATGATAACCAGTCTCCGAATCTCTGCGCTCCCATAGCAGCCACCGTCCTCTTGAAAGCCCGGTACTGTGGCTTCTAATTCAGATGGAATGAACTCTTAATTGAGAACTGCTTATTTTGCCCTGTTTTCGAAGGCTCGATGCTGGTTTGGTGCGTGCACACACACACACACACACACACACATACACACACACACACACACACACACGTGGTGTAGACACTCTGAGCCAGGACGGTAGTGATTCAGCATCACACAGCTGCATTACAATGAACTGTGCACATTATACTGCAGCCATTTGGGAAACTCGATACATTCGCAGTGAAGTTATGCCACAAGGTTCGGTTTTGGGTCCGGTCATAATTGTTATTTACAGTAACTGTGTTAGTTTTCCACTAATTTAATACGTAGATATATTGGGTTGTACTGGAATGTTTGTAACAACAAATACAGGCACTGTCGTGACATGGTCTTGATTAAATTAGGGCCTGCAGGCCAAATTAAAAGAAGTATTCAAAGCTCCTGTTTGTTTAACTCTCAACCCCCTATCTCCTAAACAGGAGAATTAAATGGTGCATTTTCTTGGCAGCTTTATAACCTTGTGCTAGTCTTCTTACCTGTTAGATGCTTGAGGTTAGCCTTATTGAAAATGTGACTTTTTACTTACTGGTTGTACCAAATTATTCCTGATTTTCGAAGCTGGCGCAATCCACACTCATGCTCCAGGAAAGATGTCCTCGAACATGTACATCAGGACTCTAGGTTCAGGAAGTGGTAATATGGTTTCTCTCTCTCTCTCTCTCTCTCTCTCTCTCTCTCTCTCTCTCTCTCTATTTTTTTTTTATAAATCCCAGCCTAACACACAAGTGTGGAAACTTGTGGCAATACCATGAACAAATTTCAGTGAAATCTAATGGAAAACTCCACCCTGTGAACACATTACATATATGTGTGATGTGCTTAGCGGGTTTTTGTTATTCCTGTGAGAAGCGATAACGGTCAGGTTTTGGTATTAGCTTCTTAAGAAAAGAGAAACGCTTCTTTTCTCATGCCAGTGATGTTCAATGTCATCCATCCATCCGTTTTCTGTACCGCTTATCCTACACATAGTAGCAGGGAACATGGAGCGTGCCCCAGGGGACTTTGGGCACAAGGCCAACCCATCCCAGGGCACACACTCATTAAAACACTACGGACAATTTAGAGATGCCAGTCAGCCTACAACGCATGTCTTTGGACTGGAGGAGGAAAACGGAGTACCCAGAGGAAAGTACCGAAGCACGGGAGAACATGCAAACTCCACTCACACAGGGCGGAGGTGGGAATCGAACCCCTGACCACGGACGTGCTAACCACTAAGCCACCATGTCCCCGTTCAATATCATATTTATGAGAACTCCAACACGGAATAAATGGAAAAAGCCAACGTTGGACTGAATTCTCCAGAATGCAGTGAGGCAGTGCGACACCGAGACTCGACTCTGCTAGTTAGTGATCCACGAGATGTAAAAGCGGCACATGAGAACGACTGGGTGTGAAACTCATTACACAGCTCTGACAGGGTCCAAAGATCTACGATGGAGATGTAGATGGAACGGTGAGAGTGTCTTCAACAAGACGAACTGCTCCATTAGGCTGTGTACAGCACAAGCTTCCCCAGAGACCTTCTGGAGATACACAACTATGTTTCATCTGTTTATCACCTTCAGCACTAGACTTAATGCAGTGTGTGTGTGCGTGTGTGTGTGTGTGAGAGTGAGAGCGAGCATGTATGCATACGTTCTCATGTTATATAAGCACTGCAGGGTTTAACACAGCAGGGTCATAGTGCTTGTGCTGAACCATAAGGCAAAACCATGTTCATGGATGATTCCGTCCACTGAAATCTGTGTGTATGAGGACGGTTTTGTTGTTTTCATGTTCATTTAAAATATACGCATTACTTCACCTGTACCTTTAAACTACTACCTGTGAACTACTAAATAGTTTACAGTCCATGTTTTGTGTGTTTATTGTTCTGTGTATTTATTGTCCTGTTCTGCATTTTGTTTGTCCTGCACTCGTCTCACAGTGTTGTTTTTGCACTGTAGTCTTTGCATACTGTTATGTGTTGCACCATGGTCCTGGAGAAACGACATTTCATTCCAATGTATACAGGCTATGTAGAGGAATGACAATAAAAACCCACTTGACTTGACTTGGTTCAGCTTGGTAGCTGCAGTCTCATACAACAATAAGATTTAAAAATATTGTGATTAATTACAGTATGAACCAAAAAAGTATGTTGCTAATAAATAGAATCCAAAATGGCCTGCTATATATTAAACTGTATAATGATTCAAGACTGGCTTATATTAATAACCAGAATAAGATCTGTTTGTCTATTTATCTGTCTTATTTTATCATATGCTATTTAGTCTATCTGTCTATTCTATCTAATTTTATCTGTTTATCTATCGTATTGTCATATCCTTTTCAGTCTGTCTATCTATCTATCTA